>OY728160.1:1394955611-1396155611 GCA_963277665.1 Viscum album | reverse complement strand
CACTTCATAAACAAACCTTACATAAAACTGTTCATTATAACACATGGTTAAGAAACATAATATATGGTGATATCAGATACTACATAATGATACACATAAGATATATAAATCATTAATCATAAATGAGAATAATTTAAACATAATGTTTTAGAAGATGATCCCATATTTTGAAAGTCATACCCAATCTGCCAAAGATTATTAATCATGAATGGTTGATGAATATTTTTTTATAAAAGAATATGTAACTAATAATAGTTTATAATCATTATAAACAATAATAATACATGAAAATATTTAATAAAAAATAGATATATATTTTTGGAATACCCATGACTATATAATGTCATTTCCTTAACTGAGTCTCATTACAGATACTATCATAGTGAACAATGTCCAAAAGTTTGTTGGGTTCACTTCCCAACAAATTGTAATCCACTGAATAGGTTCTGAAAACATCATATTTGCACTATTTAAATAGGTTTATTAGCCATTAAAGCATTTCCTCATTCATGTTTCACTGCCAATACTATTAAAATTGTTAGATTCCCTCACGAAACTAGGTTAAATGATTATTCTAGTCAATATTTTCGCATGATATATCAATCTTTACCACTGAATTTTTGGTAGATATAACATTGAAATAACCCTTCACATAATGAAAACATAAAAATATTTTCTAAATGATCATAAAACAATAATTATTTATATATTTCATAATACAATGAAATGACACATGTTTTATTAGTATTTGACCAAAACAAAAATTACATGTGGAAAATTGTCGACATTCATTTAAAAATACTTAAAAAGTTATCATCATAAGACAAGAATTGAAATAAATTATATTATATCATATTATTATATCCCTAATAAATTATATCAAACCCTAAAATATTATGACATAGGCAAAAAATACCTTTAAAAGAAAATAATTACATTTTTTGAAAAAATGGCAAGATATCCTTTACTTTTGAAAAATTATTAACTACAAATTTATAAAATATTGATAAATTTTTTTTCAATTATAATAACCATTTAAATTATTAAATTATGATTCAAATCATAGAATTATCATGATTTTGTGAATATCCATTCGTGTTATATACGTTTAAAGTGTATATTCATTAATAAGTTTTGTAAAAACTCAAATGTAAGTCTTATATATAAAATTTGAATAGATTCCTTCAAGTATGTTTTGAAGAGATTAAAATGTAGTAAAAATTATCTATCCAAAATATATATGTATAGATAAAAAATTTAGTGGACCATTTTCATATATGTGGACATGGAAACGAAAATTAGTCGTCAAAAAAGGAAACAATGCTTTGTTTTCCAAAAAAAAATTCTTAATAATTTTTAAAAAAAATTATCGGAAAAAAAAATAATACCTCAAAATTTTTATAATAGCCTTAGGATATGAGAAAAAAATATTTTAATATATATTGATCAAATAATCTCCCATAATTTCAATTTAACACAGATAAACCGGAAAAAAATTGAGATTTTAACATAAACCATTAACTCAAGTATTTTCTTTCATTATACACGATCAAAAATACTATATCATAAAAAATAATTTAACATAGTCCTATTATTGAACAATATATTTTATAAAAAATAGTATGTTCCATTCCATTAGAATTTGAAATTAATCTTATGTTAACATTTCTTTATTAAAATCATTATTTTGGTGAAAACGTATTCATTTTCCATGCATGTTTTGGTTCAATGGTTCTGATCCCTGCACCATGGTCATGGTTTCACTGTATCCAAAATAAAAATCATGTCATACGAATTAAATTTATTCATTACATACACTTTAAAACCATTCATATAATGTGGTGATGAAAAATTAATTACATAACTTCATGAAGATGGAAGTCTGTACATAATCACGAGTGATGTTCTCAATTTTCTATGGATGGAGAAGAAGAATGGTAAATAAATAATTCAACACATTAAAATCATAGTCATATAATAAATATAATATATATAAATTTCATAAATTATTATTTTTTCCACACATAGATGAAACGAAAAATGAATAACATTTCTTCAAGGTGGTGATAGTCCACAGATACGCCAGAACAACATTATCGTTTTATAACTATTTATTAAGAGATGGAAAAGAATATACCATTAATAAATAAATATTATAAGTAATGTAATTTTATTTATTGAATTATTTTATATTTTATATGGATAATTTTGATGGGTTTTGAGAATAAATAAACCATATATAGATCGACATGAACATGCACCTCATCTTTAGATATACTCTAGTGAAATTCAAATTAAGGATTATTGGATATTAATTTTGGGAATAAAATCATTTAAATTTCATGGATATGTTATTTTAGAGAGTTTTTATAATATTTTGTTAAATATAATTTTATCAATTTGTTTATAGAGTTGAAAAGATAGTGTTTCATTTAATAGGATAGGGGTGTCACACTCCTGTGAATATTGAAAACATTAACTTTTATAAAAATCTTATTCATGTAAAAGTTGGAACCAACAATAATAAAAATAGAGATAAGACAATTTGGGTTCTAATTACACATATCATGTAGAATTTAATTTGGTTACCAAGTCATTTTATCACCTATGTATTTACTTTAACCCATTATTATCTCTTTTTATCATTATTATAGTAATGAATTTTTATCCCAGTTAATTTTCATAGTGAAAAAACAATATTGAAATTATTAATAAATTTGAACATTCTAATTCTATATTCAGAAACAAGTATTCCATATTCAATTTTCCAAAAGTGAAAGAATTCCATTTTAAAATTTGTATGTTAAAATACAATGATTATTATTTTTTTGAAAAACATACATTTTATTAATAAAATTAAAGTCAATATTTCTTGAAATTTAAAAATAATAAGATGATTTTTCTAAAAATATTATGAATATATTATCTACATATTTAATTAAATAGGTAAATAAATTATTATTAATCTAATATATTAAAATAAAAACACATTTCATCCATAAAAATAGTATTTTAAAAAAGCATATATTTTTTACATTCAAATTCAATTTTTTTCATATATCAAAATCTACCAAATAAATTAATTCATTATTCACCTATATGAATAAATTTTTTCCATAATTTATTAATTATTATTCAAATATATCCATCCAATATCTATGGTATAACATTAAAATTTATTAATAATATTTTAATAGTATATAATAATTCGTTTAAACTCATTGTTGCGTGTAAAGAATGGTATCAAAGGAATTTTAAATATTTATAGAAAAAATATCAAAAAAATAATATTGGGATGATATAGTAAGTATAATAATAAATAATTACAAATTACATTCCATAAATATGGAATTAGAATAATCCTAGCGTCTTATAGAAAGGAACAACATCGATACGTAGTGTAGATGAACATCATGTAACATCAACACTGACATAAGAATCATCAACAAAAAAACTAAAACTCTCTTCAATACATCAACTAAAACATTTCAAAAAAATAATTTCTAAATTTCAAAGTATGATACATATAGAAAAATAAAATACATGTGGATATGACATTGATTATTTTTGGATTAATATTTACCTAGTAATAAGCATTAAAAATGGATGAAGATAATAAAATGAA
Source organism: Viscum album (assembly GCA_963277665.1). Lineage (NCBI taxonomy): Eukaryota > Viridiplantae > Streptophyta > Magnoliopsida > Santalales > Viscaceae > Viscum > Viscum album. Next base: position 1,396,151,986 of record OY728160.1, on the reverse strand, counting down.
TTTTACAAAATATAAAATATTTATATATGGAAAAATGGGAACATAAATGAATTTAATGGAATTTATAATTCCATTCCTCTCATTTCACTATGATTTATCTACAAATAGACCTTTTGAACCAAATAAAATATATCTAAGTATGAAATATTTTAATAATTCAAAGCTACATCTTGACCTCAATATTATGGTACTACACCTCATCATAGAGTATCTATATCATTTATATAGATACCTAAACCCTTTAGAGGAATTCACTCTGACATTAATGTCAAAATACGATTTTTATACATGATTATTAAAACTTTTTAAAGATAAAAAATATGAAATTTAAAAACATATGGTTTAGTATCTATGAGAAATTATTTTTAACCATCATAATCATACATACAAAATCAATCATTAATTAATTAAAAGGAAATATTTAAAATATTATCTTTCATAAGGATGTTAATATGATAATCACCAATGGATACAAATCCAAAATAAGATGAGAGTAAATACTAGTAAGGTTATGAATAATAGGGGTGGAGTAATAATAATGATCTATTTTATAATAATGGTGAGCATAATATTCATCATTATATAATATTAAAATGATATTTATCATATTAGCATGTTAATAATAGGAATTTGACATGGAATATGTTAGATTTATAATAACGAAATACCATAACTTTTTGGTCAAATTCCCCAAAAAATTTTGAACAATTTTTTCATCATGTTCCCTTTTAACATTAGTGATTTTTTTATTTAATAAATTCTGAATGAATATAAACAATGTAAATGTTTTTTTATCAACATAAAAAAACAATGTCTCTAGATATATAAACTGTTGCAATTTCTAATAGCCATGGTCTAATAGGATATGGCTCTTGTGTCTATATAAATATGGTTGAAGAAATTACAATAGTTAAAAAAAATTTTAATATCCCTATATTTAATGTTTTTAACTATTGAAATAGCCACATAGCCTTGGTTTAAACATTGGAAATAGGTAGTAAATAGTGGTTTTAGGTCTTCTTGAGATGTTCGGGACGGACCATATATTTCCTACCATTATATAGGAAGACCATACCCATAATTTTCATAAAATATTGTTATTTATTTTACCTATATATAATATATTTTGTGAACCATGGATATAGTCTTGTCCCAAAATCCTAAATCCATTGTTTCAGAAAACCATGGCTATTTGTTGGTTTATAGACATCAATTCCACAATAAACAGTAGTTATAGGTTTTTTTCTAGAAGTGATGTCATCATATTCAAATATAATACACCTAATGACAAGAGATATATCAAATTAATGAATAAATCTCACGTTTATATATCTATATGTTGAGGAATCATATAATTAAATGGTAAAAATACTACATTCCCCATAAAAATGAAACACATAACAATTGTAGATATAAAATGAATTTATTTAATAAAATGTGTTCCCTAAGGATATTTTTAATAATGACTCATGGAATAATCATAGAGGTTAACTAAATTATAAGGGGAATTTTTTTTCTTATTTGAAAGATTGGAATAATAATATATTATGTCATGGATAGATGAGGAAACAATTAATGATGAATCAATTAAATGTTTTAAAAATAATTGCTTTTGAATAAAGATTTCATATAGGAGGATTATAAATCATCTCAAAAAACTACAAACATTAATATACAAAACATAAGTAAATGGAAAAAATAGTGAATTAATGTTTATAAATTATTTGAGAATAACTAATGTTGGAATAATGTTAAATATGTGATAAATGAAAAAAGAAAAGAGTGGGGTTCGAGATTCCCATTACTATAGTAACTATTTTTTTCTTCTTGTTTATTACCGATATATATTAAAGATATTTTTACCAATATACTAAAAAAATAATTTTTTTTATTATATTATATTCATGATCATTTATATGGTATATAATTTATTTAATGTTCTCTTCTATTTAATGATAAAATTAGGTAAAGGAATTATTTTCATGAAATATCTGATATTAATTTCATAATATTTGCCCATTTCATTATAATTTATATTTTTATTAAAAATCACTAGACGATTCAGATACATAAAAATAAATTTATATACATTTTAAATAAATTACTGTAGACATCCATGTAGTAATATATGTAAATTTTACTAAAAACTTCTTTATATGCTAATTAAATCAATAATTTATAGAATGTTTCAAAAAATTTCTACGATAGAATATATGTACTATAATTGGACAAAATAATTATAAAATTATCGTAATAAAAATCATTTTTTATTAAAATATATTTTAAAGTGTTTATAATGGTATAGTATGTAAAATTACTGGGGGTGTAGAATGAAGAATAGTGAAAAAAATGATAAAAGAGAATCAAAGGGTTATCTATTTGTGGAAGATCTAATCCATCACTAAAACCATGTAAAATTGGGGATGTATGAAGAAAAATGTCCATAATGATGTAAAGAGACTCTGTAGAAGTTATTTTGGAAGATCTTTTGATTTGATAATATTAGGGGAAGTGATTCTCTAATTGGTAGGTTACATGATGGGAGGTGTACATTATTGTTAAATTATGGAATAATTATAACATCAAAAGTAAAACATTAATTATTTATATTATTTAAATTATGAAATATATATTATAAAAAATATTTTTTTGTTCTTTTAATCCATTTAAACATCAAATTTAATATTTTTTACTAAAGGAATGTGGAATAAATAAAAATTAGAGATTCAATGGAATACATTACATATTTATAAGTAGGAAATTAATTATTAATATTTAGAAGTAAATATTACTGTTTTTATAGGAATATTTTATCTTGTATAATTGTTTCCTTAACTATATGACCTGTTTTTTATTTTTATTAAAATAATTTACATTATTACAATTTTGTAAAATATATAATATTTGAATAACTATGTTGTTAAAATTCACCCAATAAAGGATGTTTCTTAGAAAATTTCGAAAAATTATACAGTATATCAATTTTATGTGGTGATCATAAAAGTTCATTAATTTTATCGGAATATTTTTCTATCATTGTTTTATATAATTATTAACATAGAAATTGTTGTTTTTATGATATATTTTAAAATAAAATTTATCGAATAATTTATTATATTGTCATTTGGTTTATAATTTGAATGAAACTTTATACAATTATAATATTAATATTTAAAAATATTATTTATGATAAATATTTTTTACACATCATTATACTATTTTATTTATCATGATACTATTTAAACTGTCATTTTATTATTCCAAATGACTATATTACAATAACAATTTGTCGTGTTACTATTCGTAATGGTAAAAAACTATTCCAACTATGATATTTGTTTTATACATGTAAATAATATTTTCTACTTCATTAATCATTAAATTAAAAAATTCATGACGGTTTTGAATCAAATTTTCAAAATAAAAAATGCATTACTAATTTCGTGTTTCTTTTTACAATGTTGTTCATGACGAGGATAATTATTGAGGATAAAAATTACCATAATTATTATAATATTTTAATTTTTTGTGATCATAATCAAATTATGATATTTTAATTTATATTAGGTATATTTATTCTATAATGGTGTAAATTAATTAAATAAGGAATTTTTTTGGTTTCATTATGAGGTTTTTGTGTTTTAAACTATGATATATTCGTAAATAAAATACACATGTTTATTCTGAAGGGATATATCAAATATATAACTATTTGTGTAATAGAATGTTTCCACCCATTGTAAATATTATCCTCAAAATTTTAACACATATTCCAGAATTAGAATAGTTTAGGGTACTTCTATTTCACTACATTTTTAGGTCCCAATGTTTCCCCATCAAAATTCATGTTTTTCAAAGTACCTTGATAAGGAAAATTTTCTAGTTGTATAGATTCTATTCTGTTCAGTCTAATATATTCACTAGTATCTAAAAATATGATAGTTCATGTTAAATTTTTATCACTTTTGGATTTATTATATATGATGGTTAATGTGAGTAATTAATATGAAGAGATACATGGAACACAATATGAACATCAAATAGGTTTAGTTTTAGAGTTTTTTGTTTGGACAAAACTGTAATATAATTTCGGATATTGAAGAGGACAATGTTCATAGGGATATTAATCCCCTTAACTAATAACCTCATGTCTCTCTTTCTGGGATATATTTGAGAATTTATTTTTCTCCATCTTCCACATTCAAGTCTCTTCAATGATTTTTGGTATATCACTAATATAGACTCTATATTGATTAAATATTTTTTATAGTTCGTTGAACGTTTTTTGTCAAAACTATTATCTGTTTTTGAAACAAATATTAAATTCCCAAACAACAACTAAACATGTAGAACTACTAAAACTCCTCCCATATAAGGGTTCATTTTAGGCAATCTGAATACTGTAGTAAAATTTTATTTGAATGGGGACTATACCTATAAATAGAATTGATCATAAAAATTTTGAATTTATATTGAAAAACTTCTCAACACGTCATAATTCTCCTAAATGCTTCACTAAAATTGAATATCATTATAGAGTTGATAGTTTATACTGATGTTGAACTAATTATTCATTGTATATTTATTAATTGTTTAGAATATATTGGTATTATTTGGGTCTAAATCAAATATAAATTAAAGCGGTACACTATATTGACTCACCAATTCCATAATAAATAACATTGTGGTGACCCATAGTTTATTAATGTTAATTATTTCATTAATATGTTTTTTATTATACAGTTTCATACACATACATAGCATAGAAAAAACTAAAAAAAATTATTAAATTAATGGAAATTATTACCTCAGTAAGAATCTAAACATATGAAAATGACAAATATTAAAAGTATAAAAATATTAAATAAATAAAGTAGAGAATGAAAACATGGATGTCTCCAATATTCTAGAATTATATTCCGTATGGATAAAACAATAAAAAAGATTCAAAATTTTAGAGGACTAATGATCATTTTGAAAAATTGAAAATTTAGATTCTTAAGTGGAATTGAGGTTAATTTTGGAAGAATTAATTAAGTGTGGTTTATTAGAGGTAATATTACCATCAGAATTGTAATTTAGTCATTGTAATTGTATGTTAAAAAATAGAAATAGTAATTCGATCAAAGGGGTTGTTACCTGACTATTGGAATTGTAATATGATCAATGGAATAGTAAGCTGACCATTTTGGATAGTAACCAGAACATTATGAATTATAATTTAGCCTAAAATTTTAAAGAACTCTAATATAAATAGTATTAAACATGATTAATTTTAGAAAATAAAAATAATATATTTACATAAAATAAATTTCATGATTAAAAACTGAATGAAAATATAAACAAATTTTCAATAAATAGTATATTAATTTATTTTTTAAAATCATAATTTTTATATTAGAAGAAATAATTACATCTTTAAAAAATTAATATTTATTAAAATAATTAATTATAAGAATCAACACGTTGATATTTTCTTTGGGTTATTTTTTGGTCATTTTTTTGAAATACATAAATTTTAAGTTGAATTGTAAAAACACATTTTTTTCCATAAATTGTATATTTTAGATTACATCATTCATGATATAATAATTACATAATTAATATTTGAAATGATTCATTGAAAACAACTATTTTATTTTATAAATGAGTAAATCAAATACGATAAACGTTTTTCATAAACAAACAAAATATTTTCCAAATCGAAAGTCTATAGTATTCCATTAAAACATTATTTTTCCATTTTGTCACATTTTATTTTCATTAATAAAAAAAATTAATATTTTAATGAATTTTAAAGACTTAAATTTTTTCCATTTAGTTCAAATATGACTTATCATTTGAATAATATCCCTTTTACAAGGTATACATGTGATATGATAATTTATTCTCTATTTTTGTCTTAAAATACCCATAACTTCAATTATAAATTACCCTTCACCCCCATCCTGCGAGTACTACTCTTATATCACTCTCCAAATAAAATTATACATCGTAACAACTACCCTTAATCAAATTATAATCCATATGGACTTAATGGTTTTAATAAACTGAGGATCCATCTAAAAGAAGAAGGACTGGGAAGATAGTATGTTTTCATCAACCTCTCTTCTCATTTTCCCCTTCCATACATCTTTGTATATAATCATTTAAATTGTAAAAATTATGATATTATTTAATAGTTATGTTAATATTATATTTATGATGTTAATCTGCTATAATAATTATATTTATGACATGTTTTTATGTAATGATTATGTCTCCTCATTATTCAAAAATGTCCCATCAACAACTGGTTAAACACCAATGAAGATGTTGACATTTATTTTGTTATCACCAATCCCATGGATGGTTATTATAAATTTATTTTTATATATATATTTATAAATATATGTTTTTGAGAATATGTAATTAATTATATATATGTATAAATAACCCTGAAGAAAATAGAGAAATCGAAAGAAAACTTGATATTTATTGAAAATATAATACCAAAACTTTTATCCCTTAACAAACAAAATAATGAAATAAATCCAATGATTATAATTGATATATATTGAATAAATGAACATAATTTACTTCTAGTTTCATGTTATAATAAACATTTTTTTATTATCAATGACGTATAAAAGTGAGGAAATTAAGAAGGATTTAATGTAAAGGGACTCTCAAACCCAAATCCTTCCTTTTAGGTTATCTCTTATTTTACATTTTTGTGTATAGATGTTCTTATAATTTCATTAATTTAATATATACTATAATTCCCATATATTTTAATTATTTACAAGTTTTGACCCTTTCAAAATAATTTCTATGAAATTTTGAATGCTATTTCAAAAACACTTTATGTTCAAAAAAACATGCATTGAATCCACATGATATTTTTCTTCTCTAAAACATTTGATGGTGTTTTATGCTAAATTAGGATTACCATTATAATTTGGGAAAAAATTATATTTATTTATATATTCCATACAAATACTTTATATAACTCATTCCTTTCCATGAGGTTATTTCATGACTATGATAGTTTTATTCACAAGTGGAATGAATTATAATTATTATTTTATGATCTAATGGGTGGGGAAAAAATTGTATTGAGCTCTAATTAATAGGGTAAAGGGATATATATAATGATATTATAATAATGATGTGTCTACCGGATTATAAATCTGTTAAAAATTAGGATTTTATGATATATGCACATATGTTATTCATAAACATTTAGTTAGATTTGTTGACAACAATGTATGATATTTGAAAAAAATCCTATGATTTTTCATTATTATGAATATTTCATATTAAGATACATTATCAATTTTTTCCCTTATGATTATGATGAGGATACCATGCTTATGATATTATTATGTTGATTTTTCTTATTAATGTGCTACCATTTCATGTCCTTTAATCATCCCATGTTGTCATTTCCCATTCAGGGATTTGAGCTTTCCACTTTTCGTGTATGTGCATATTTATTTGATTACATGTACTAAATATAACATGGTATATTTTAAGAGAATGCCAAATAAGGATTCCCATATTGTATATTTGTTATGTGTGAGTGATTTCTGATCCTTATTTTTCCTAGATATAGAACTTTTTATTCTTGGATTGTATCAATATTATGTTGTTTATCATAAAAATGATATAATATTCTTTTAAAAAGAATTTGTATTATAATAGTTTACATTGGATCAAAATTTAGTAAATCATAGAGGTCCGATAAGATAGGAATTAATATATAAAGTACACATATTTATATAATTATTTATTCATGATTTATTGACATATGTTTTGTTCAATCCTTTTCTAAAACAACCACGGATTATCATAAATGGATATTATATCATTTTTAAAAATATTCATTTCCATACATAGACACACACCTAAGGAACATAATTATTTACATCCTTCAGAAATGTGGGACATAATATTCGAATCTAGTTGAATATGGATCTTTTAATCACAAATATAATCCCATTTGTTAATCATTATAGTCATACCATTCAAATAAGAATTATTCCTAAATGTGGGAAGGTAAACATAATAAAGTATGAGAAAATAAACTTAGTATGTTTTAAAATAATAAATATCAATATATGATTATATTATATAATAAGATAATCATAAAATTTTATTGTCATGAACATTACGTTTGAGATTCGTACACAACCTATCAAAGATTATAAACATGAGTCATGCAAAAAATAATTGTGTTTTTTAAGACAAAATTACTAGGAGTAATAAATCAGAAAAAATCAATCATAAACCATAATATAATTCATAAAATATGGAAAAATTATATATATATATATATAGAAAATCATTTCATGCGTCAATGTTAACTTTTTTGAATTTCAACATCGTGTATAAGGACACATCTCTTTCCTATAGTGGATCAAGACAAACCTGTTTTCCATTTCAGACCACGAAACTCATACTTATGATTGTGAATTAAGAAAAAAATATTTCTTATAGTAGATAAATCTCTTAAACTTGCAACACATTTTTTTCACGACATGTAAATCATTACCCAATGCATTAGGGGTTAGATATAGGTCCCACCCATCTAATAATTAAAACCATTTTAATGTGTTCCATAAAATCAAAAAAAAATACCATATTGTAACCCATGAAATAAAATGGATATCATAAATTTTTAATCATTTCATAATCTGTGTAAAAGATACATGTTTAATAATCACTTCATTGTAGAATAACCATCGAAAATAAGTTAGTTTCATAATAATTTCCTCATGGTATATCTCAAATAATATAAATTAGTTTCATAAAAATCATACCATAATAAAATAAACCATTAAGAGAAAGAAAAATAATGTCATAATTCGATCATATCTACACTAAGTCAAAAGTAGCATTAATAGAAGAAATATTATATGGAGAATAATTTTTATAAATAATTTGGTTCATGTTATAAGGGAAATAAAATTTCATTAAAAAATAAAATTAAAACATAAAACCTTTTGAAAATACATTTCATAATAAAATAAAATTTTGAACTTATAAATTAAGATTTAAAATTAATTAAAAAAAATTCCTCAGAAAATATCTTTTCATATTTGAAAAACACATTTTTAAATGTAAATAATTTTTAATACATTTTCTTTGAAAATTGAATTAAAAAATCTTAAATTATGCTTTAAAAATAAATTAAAATTCGTTTTATAGAAAATATATTTTCAAAATACATTACGATGAAAGTAAGCTTAAAATATAATTTTATAAAGTTTAAATCATTTTTATAAAAAATATTTGATTAAAAAATATTTTTGACTGAAGAGAGATATAAAGCCTTACTTTCTTGAAAACATTTTCATATTTATCATATGTCACAAAGAGTGGAAAAAAGTGTATTATCACTTGAATATAACATTAATAACCAAAAGATAAGAAAAATTAATGATATTTAATTAGAGTTAAATAATGACATTTTAACATGGGAGACATGATTATAAAAAATACTGTTAAATAATTAGATTTTAACATAAAATAATTACCAATTTTATAACATTGAATCGTAATCCCCATGAAAGAATAACATGAAATGGAATTGATAATATAATGATGATAAATAAATTCATGATATAGAATTTAATAGGATATTTATATACACCTTTTGAAATAATATATGTGTATTACAAGATGTATAATGGAAATGGAAAATTGATTGAAAATCCCTTAATAGTTTATAATGTTTTGAATCATAATCCCCTTGAACGAATATCATCAATGGAAACAATAATTGACACTTAATGAGATATATTCATGGAATATCATGTAATATGAAACTATATTTACAATATAAAAATGTGTGAATATGTCATAATTCCCTCAGAAAGAAAAGTGATACCTGAAATCCCATTATCTATTGTGAACATTTTTACAAAAAACTCACTGAAAGAGATATCCTCAAATTGATATGTAAAACCATAATATATTTCATTAGAAGAATCCTAATATAAATTAATATTCATTATATACACCACATAAAATAATTAGGAGGTTAAAATGGAAATTTTCTAACTAATGTAATAAAATTGGGACGAAATTCACCTACCTTATGTATTTACATTAGTCGTACTCATCAAAACCTCCTCCCCATAGGGTATCCTCCATAGGTTTTCACTAAAAATATCAATGGTTTTATTTATTCCCATAAAAAGGATTATATTATGATGGTATTTATGTTTATATGTGATTTTGGAATATATTTTTGAACATAAAGGGGAGTGAATGACTGAGAATGATATAAGAGGTGGTGTCATTTTATAAGTGAGGTGAGTGGAAAACCAGTAAATTCTTTAATGCTTGAATTCTATATGGGTTTTTTAACATGTAATGTAGATCCAATAATGTAAAATGTTTATCCTATAAAAAATATGGTTTATATATGGTATTCAAATGGGGTTTGGACACGTTTCCAGTTTTTTTTCACAATAATTGTAAAGTTGGGTTCTTTTATAAAATTGTTTTCTCTTAAATGGTGTGATTAATTTTCCATGTATTCACTAATAACATTGGTCAAAAATGATTTTGACTACATATAAACTTATAAATTATTTTTATTCAATATATATAATCAATTTTTCCAAATTAAATACTCATAAGTGGGAAAAATTAATTTAAAATTAATTTTCCAGATGTATTGAGAATGTAGGATTATAAAGAGAAAAAGTAAAAAAATTTGTAATGATTATTGTTTAATTTCAATATAAAATATTTTAAAAATAATTAAATTGGTTTAATTTATATTTAATAAATTTAATTTTACTTCAAAAACAATTATAAATAAAATTTATCATTATAAATTATTTAAATAAATATATAGTTTTCAACTGAAATTCAGGATTTTTCAATAGTCATCAAAAAATTAAAAAATTATAAAAATAACAAAAATTCAACCTAAGATAATTTTAAAAATATTATTTCCGAAATTAATTTCATTTTATCAAATTATTTTACTAAAGTATTCAAATAAAAATTTAATTATTATGTATGATTGTGGAAAATGTTGTATTATTTTTGAAGTGTTTGAAGTCTTTTACAGAAATTGACTACTATTTTATTAATATGTTTTCAATATATAAAATAACTACAATTAATATTTTAATAGTAGTCATTAGTATTAATATTAATAATTCAAAATTATAGGATATTACGGTCTTGTTTAGATAAATAAATTAATAATATATTATGGTTTTGTAAAAACATAGTGTTTTGTGTGACACAACATATAGCTATTTTTCCTGTAGAAAAATCATATCATGGTGTTTCAAATAGAAAAAGAATATCATGTTTTTTCTTGTAGAACCACATTAAATTTTTATTCATCGTAACACAATAAAAACTCATTAAATTCATGTAACACAAACTAAATTAAGTGTTTTGTGAAATGTAAAACATTGAAAAGATAAAAATAATTTGAAGAAATATGTTTCACAAAATCTTAGGGTGTTACATTCTACCATCCATAAAATGAATTTATCCCTTGAAATTCATAACTTCAATACAGAAACCTAATGATAATTCTTCCTCAATAATCCCTCATGTTCCAAAATACCTTATTAAACTTGGTGGTTTCACCACAAACCACTGAGCATGTGATTTGCCTTATTTTAATGAAATTAACCTATTCGATATAGAATTTTTATCGGGATCTCCTGAAAAAATTAAAATTTTACAGTGTTATGTTCCCTGTGTTCAGTACATGGGAGTGATCAGGTATGTACATTCATAAGAGTGATATGTTAAACAAATCATGAAACTTGGAGGGGTATGGTGGAAGTTCCAAACAATATTATATTATCCTAATAAGATTACGTGTATCAAAGGGATAGATATACCAAGGTCTTAGTTTTTCATAATTTCATACTTATAGAGATTCATAAAAAGAAAATTTTAGTAACTTCAAATGCTATATCAAATCAAATATTATCATCTTAACAATTCTTTCAAATTCATTTAGTTCTGACATGTTGCAGAATAGATCTAACCATTTGTACAATATCATCAGCTAGCTGAGGTCCCAGTAGTATTCTTTCCACAACTCCATTATAGTACATATAATGTGTTTCAATAGGAACCATCTAAATGCCCCTGTGAAATTTATTTTTTATTAAAAATCAACTAGATTGTGTGATCCCAACATCCTCTAAATTCAATTGAACATGATCATATCATATCCTATTGGGTGTGAATTTTTCTACAAGATTAAGAATCGATTTATGGTTGATATTCAATGTAGGAAATCAAATTTGTATTAAGAGATTGATGAAGATATTTCATATAGTTTATGATAAAATTTGTATCCCAATCACATGTAACTGAATTTGGTACTCTATGAAACCTTACCACTTCCTTAATGTATATTTCGAAAAGAAGAACCAATGTGTATCCTTATCTGATAGAGATGACATGAGATAGATTTTTAAGGTGATCAACTACAACACATATTTACCACAACATTAATTATTAGGTATACCATAATTTTTAATATTTCATTTAATCTCAATTTCACAACGGGTAAAAGAAAACCCCCACAAATTACTTTTTCCCTAAAACAAGGACAAAATCAATTTGTTGAATTGCCATAAATGTCACATAAATTATCCTTATTCAATAAAAACTATCAACATATGAAACCTCAAAGGGGGTGTCAATGAAAATAATCTTATTATTAAACTTAAACCATAAACCAATGACTGTATACATAACTGTTAATTTAATCACACATTGATACATAAACTCTTCCAAGAGATAATTCTAATTTATACAATCATATATCATAAAAGTATCCATCAGAATATTTATTTCATCCATGTATTGATATAATATCAAATGTGATTTCATTATTCCAGAGTCTATATGGATGGATATAATAAAATAATATTTCACAAAAAATAGTTTCATTTCGCTCACAGACATGATATTCCCAACAAAATCAGGTTGTATAATCTTTCACTAATAATCAGGATCCAATTCATCGATTTTAATTTCATTAAATTTCTCATGCCCCATTTTTTTCAATGGTTGTTGGGGATTATGATCTACATTTACCCTTGGATTGGAGAATTGATTTTAATAATTCTGAAACACCTTACACATGAAATACAAGATTGTGGGTGGTGCATTATTTGGCATCCACTTCTCCCGCATTACATTAACATTACCATTATTCATATTTCGATATAAATGAACATTATGAATTTTCATTCAATATTTAAATAATATCTCTATTCCATTCATGAAATCCCATTGCTTTTTCCTCCCACATTTTTTGAATACAGATGCCTAAAATTTATTTCCACTATTTTAGTTTTCAGGAGACTTGATATTCCTTTCCATATCTAAACTAGAGGATTGGTTTAAATATAAAATTGCAATTTAAAGATTTAGTGCACATTGAAATAATTATTTATAGCTTATAATAACTCTTATAACAAATTAATTTAGATAATATAGTTTCAGGACACTAAAAAATAAATCAATTTTTCATTCAAGGATAATGATTAACCCAAAATAATACCATTTATGTCTCGTAAATTTATTTTCATAAGTATCAATAGATTCATCATCCTTTTTTATGATAAATAAATTCATTACCTGTATTTTTTCATAGAATATTAGTGAATTACATCTTTAAAAATATCTTCTTAAACTCTTCATATTCCATGGAATTCAATTTCTTTGTGTTTCCTTGTATTATTAATTAATTTCCACAACTGGTCTACTTCACCATCTAAAAAATAAAAAACCAAAATGAAATTTTCCTGTTCTAAACACTGAAGAATATATAATAACATTTTAGTTGTACAAATCCATTTCATAGAAACTACAGGATCATTGGAACAACTAAAAGAAGATGTACATTGATTCATGAAGGACCCACTATAAATTTTATTCATCCTTTTCTCATTTGGATGTTTAATAAGATTCATATCCAGAGAAAATTATTTAATAATAGAATTGTGATTTTTTTCATTCCATTTCCAATAACATTTGGATTATCAGGAGGATAACCGTTGAATTTCATACCACACTCAACATTAACATGGTTCCTTTGGGTTCCAACCATTGACTAAAACCAAATGTAGAGTGCAAGAAATACTAATCCTGGTGGAAAACCACATAATCATGAAAAATTAATAGTAGGATGTCTAAATCATAACATCTTCTTTAATCCATGAAACCTTAGGGTTTTCATCTATTTTAATCATTAATAATGGATTTTAATGAGTTTTTGAATTTCAGAAATATATCCCCAATGATTGTCAAGCTCAGTGTATAGCAAGGATCACTTTCATGACCTAGTTCTCAATCGAGTTTGGCTCAATATAGTGTTTTTAGAGTTTTCCCCCTATTTATATCTATTCCAAAGGCACGCCCCATGTAAAATCTAGATAGGGAAGTAATTTTTTGGTAACCACTCTCTCAATCCATTACAAAAAATACAGGACATTTTCCAAAACAATTACCCATCCTTACACATATCCTTATGTACATACCTTAACATATCCTATGAAACAACCCTATGGATCTCACCAATGATATCTCATAATAGTTTCTAAATGTTATCTAAACCTCTCCTTGATACCCGCCATAATGACCTAGACATATCATACATTGATATTACGTCATTATTTATAAATATTCACTATAATACAAAATCAAACTCCTAAGGATCATAATTTGCTAGTTCCTTTGGAAAATTTTAACAAAACCATCTAATCAAGTGAATGGTCTTCATTGTTTCCCACAAATATCTTCCCATTTTTTACTCTCTATTGACATACCCTACATTAAACCATTCTTCATTACTTGGGGAAAGTATAAAATAATAAAATGTGAGATAATATTTCTAGTAAAGGTAATCATAATTGTTATAAATCTATGATATTGTGAAACAATACGATAATAATAAGGTTTTCTGATCATGAACATAAGTTATGAGGTTCATACCCAACCTGTCAAAGATTATAAACAAGAGTCATGGATTAATGATTGGAATCTTATAAGGTATGAATAATATGGGGGACAATCATCATATCTAAACCATGAACCATAAACTCATTCCATAAAAGTTTGTAATCATCATATATATATAAACCCATTTCATGTGATAATGTTAACTACCAATACCACAAACATAGTGGTTCAGAATGTAGATGTTTCTCATAGTGGATCTAGACGCACCTGTAACCCATTATCGATCCAAACACACCTATTTATCATTGTGGATTATGAAACACTTGTTTCCAATAGTTTAATAGTTTTTCTACTTGGTAAAAATTTTTATATCATGAGATATAAATATTTACCCAATGTAGTGGAGGGAGATATTAGTCCCACACATCACATAATGAAACCATTTTTATGTGTGACAGAATATCATAATACTTTATTATATCATAACACATGTAATAAAATGGGGATCACAAAAATATCATCATATCATAATCTATGGAAAAGTGACATGTTTCTTTATCCCTTCATCATAGAATACACGGTGAAAAGTAGTGTGTTAAATAAGAATTTCCTTATGGTAAAACATAGAGAAGATAAATGGGTTTTGGAATCATTATAAAAACATAAATATAAAACATTATGAGAAATCATAAGAATGGTATCACTAGATAATATCCCACTTAATTCATGGGTAAATTCAAAATATGTAATCTTATAAGAAAAACAATTTTGATAAATTATTTGTAACATTTATTAAAGAAAAATACAGTTACATGGAAATTAAATTTAAAATATAAAACATTTTTTATGTCTATTTCAATGAAAATAATATTGGAAATTATAATGGAAGGTTTGAGAATAATTTAAAACATTTCCAGAGTAAAATATTATTTCCAATTTGAAATTCCTTTTAACAAAAAACATTTTTTAAACCCTTTTCTTTGAAAATATAATTGAAAAATTATAAAAGAATGATTGAAAATAATTTAAAATATATTCTTAAAAAACTAATAAAATTGAAATCAATTTCCCTGAAAAATATATTCAAATATATTTATATAAAAATTCTGAAAATATATTTATATACATGGTTTTGGAAAAAAATATATTTCTCACTAATGTGAGAAATAAAGTCATATTTTCAAAAAACAAATCATAATTATATTAAGTACCAAAGAGTATATTAATGGAATAATTACATTAAGATATCATTAATAAACATTGGTTAAGAAAATAAATTTGATTTATTTATATGTATATCATTATATTTTAACATTAGTGAATAGGTCATAAATACTCTCAATAACAGATGAGATTGTAACACAAAATTATTACCACTATTGTAACCTTGAATCTTAATCACTATGAAATAATAACATAAAATGGAAAATAAAATATCAAGAGGAAAATTGATTTTTGTATATTACATTTAAACGGGGATACACATACACTATGTGAAACAAAATCAGAGTACAACATAACATACAACATAAATAATGTAAATTGAAAAAAAATACCATACTTCTAGTGTAAACATTGAATCGTAATCCTTGTGAAAGAATAATATATATGGAAACATTAATTATAATGAAATGAGGTATATTAATGATATATAATTTCATAGGGAAGTTCATATACCACAAAAAATTAATGAGTTGTCAATATGGAATATGTATATCAGAATAAAAGTGAGGCTAGAAATCCCGTTATTGATTTGTTAACTTTTGAACAATAATCCCAATAAAATAGAGGTCCTAAAATGGATATATATACCCACAATTTTTATAAAAATAAAATTGATAAATACATTAATGGGATGTATATAAACACCATAAAATAATAATGTGTGGAACATGGAATGTGTCACACTAATGTAAAAATGTTAGATGAAATTCCATTAACTTAAGTCTTCACTTTCATTGTTCTCATTCAAACCTCTTCTCCTTCAAGTGTCCTCCTCTGAGTTTTACTATAACTATAAAAGGATTGATTTATTCCATATCTAAGGATTATAGGTTTATTTTCTTGATGTTTTTAATTTATTTAGTTAGGAAATGGATGGACCAAAGAGTTGTGAAGGTGCGAGTAAGAGAGTGAAGGGGTGAAATATTATAAGTGAGGTGGGTGGTAAAAATATATATTTAAGAAAGGGATAATTCCAACCAAAATTTTTTAAAGATAAATTAGATACAATAATATTCAATTCAAGATAATATAAAGGAAACGGTGATATATGGTCATCTAATGGGTGTTGGATGATTTTCTAGGATATTTTCCTCTTTAAGTGTAACGTTTAAGCCCATGGTAAACTTTTTTTCTTCTAATCACTTTGATTAATTTAAATTATTTCCACTAATCACATTAAAAAATATATGATGAAATTTTTAGAAATTATAATTTATTATAATTCGAAATATGGAATCAATTTTTTAAAATTCAATATATAGATGTGGAAAATTTTAATTTAAAACAAATACCGAATATGGGATGGGAAATAAATGTTTTAAAGACAAAACATTCAGTAGATCGAATTTTTTTATCATAAATAAATATAAAATTTATTTTGATGACCTAAATTTGATAAATTGATTTTTAATTGATATAATTTTACATTAAATATAATAAATAAAATAATTTTAAATTATAAATTAATTATATGAATAGAAAATTTTGAATAAAAATAAATTATTTTTCACAATTCATCAAAAGGGAAAAATATTAGAAAAATCACAAAAGTCCATCATAATATCGTTTTTACGTAATTATTTCAAAATTTAATTTAATTTTTGTAAATAAATTATCAGGAAGAGTTAAAAAATTATTATTGTATCCAAAAAGAAATAAAAATTGTAGTATTCTCAAATGATTTAAGGGATTTTCAATGAATTAAGTACCATTTTATCAATATGATTTCATTAAAAAAACTACACGTAATATTTAAATAGTACACATTACTATTAAATTTTATAAGTTTAAATTCCATTCCATAACAGATGTTTTTAGATTACCAAATTAATAATATTTTATGTTTTTGTAAAACCACAATGTTTTATGTAATGGACACAAAGAAAGTTTCATGTGTAGCACATGATTGAATTATTGTGGGGTGTACTACAAGAATAACTTGTATTTTCATGTAGCAGAAACATAACTTGGTGATACATGTAATGCAAGAAAAACATATTTCTTTCCTATAACATTAGCTAAATTTATTATTGCATAAAATATAGAACAATAAAAAATCATAAATTAATTTGAAAAAAAAATTCAAAAAATATAAATTTGTGACATTTTATATTTTAGAGTAAGGTGGAGCCTGGAGAAACTAAACCAAAAAACATATGAGCTAATATTGTATGATTTCTTAAATGACATTCCCAATGTAACCGGAATTGGAGTTCAAATCCTCATGGTGATGTATAACCAGTTATCTCCGGTTATAAAAAATAACTTGAACCATTTGGAACATCCAGATTCACTCATGAATGAGAATCTAGCTATTTATTCTTTTATTCAATAACAAAAATCCATATTTTTATATATTTTAATCCACTAACTGTGAAATTTTGGGTAAACTTAATAGTGATGATCTTTTATGTGCTCCACTTTTCTAAGGAGAAGGTGACTCTGGACATCTATCATTTAGATTTAGAGGCTTATTAATGGTGGGTGTTGATAAATAATACAAATCTAAAAATTTCATGGATGAAACATACTGGTAAGACATAGATAATTTATCTCATGATAATTATTTCTTTAAAATGTTTCTAATAAGTTTATAGATATAATTCCTAAAGTGTAACAAAAAATACGATGAATCTATCACAGATTATGAGAAAACAATCAAAAATTCATTCAATATATTCCATAGGTTTTTTTATTAATAATCATAGAAAACTAGAATTATTATTATGTGATTTGAAACCAGAACATTGAATGGATCCAATGGTATGATACTTTTGAAATTATGATGATGTAGTTTGATGATCATTAAATGTAGAGATGGATTTTAGGGAATAAAAAAATGGTTATTGAGATAAGAGGTAAATTGTGAAGATTTACGTCGATGGATCCAATTATAATGTCGGAAATAATGTAAAGACACCCACATATCAAAAATGATATAAAGGAATTATTATATTTATATTAAGGGGATATGGAAGTACATCTACTATGGGAGGGAAGTTAAGTATGATCATGAATGTTGAAGAGAAACGAAGAATCTAAAAAACATGTCAGGGGAAATGATGGAACCTCCTAATGTAGCATCCATGGTTCAATCCTTCAACTTTAGGGAGAATGGGAACTTTATAATCCACCAAATCCCAAGGAAAAGTTAAATTTCCCAGGCATTATTACCACTAAGGAGGAAAATAAAAAATAATATCATAAAATGTAAACATTATATTCAGTTATGAATGGAAACAAATTTCATTCATTTTTGTTCCATGAATTCCATTATATCATAAAAGTTTCTTAAAATTATGGAAACAAAATCAAGATACCCTGACATATAGATTTCATTAAAAACTAATATTGTTGTGATTGATCAAAAAAAACTAATGTACTCTTCTCCTAGTACTATATGCGCTATGATTCTTCTAGAGAATCACAAAATCCATACCTAGGTGGATTTTAATGTTATAGTAGTCATGGATTACCTCTTGTTAAATAGATATCACATTAACTATCGGTAAATGTAATCTCCTTTTGTATTTTGAACCATCCCATTATCTTGTAAAAATGCATGTAAGTTCATGAATCACCTTTGGAAAACCCATCATTAGGGTGAGTGTTAATAACCAATGAAATAAATCCATTTTCCCAATTTTTTGAGTCAACAAAAACCTTGATGAAATTCACATTGTAATGGAATATATTGATTTATTTCCAAAAGTGTTACCCAACCTCTCATAATATGGTTATATTGATTTCTCAATTGATATTTACATGTAGCCACTCATTTCTCCAAATTACCCTTTGTAATGGACCCAATTTAATTTTAGGAACTAGTGAAGAAATATTTAGACAATTTTGATAAAGTTGTAATATTCCACCGGGATTCTCCTGGTGGTGTGAAAAAATACTTCATTATGAAAAAAAATTTATCAATGTAGATTTGTATTCGTAACCGAGATCTCATTATGAACACTATAAAGAAATTTTATCCCCTGCCAAGGATTGATGTCTAGTTAGATCAAATATGAAGATATCAATAACAATAAATGGTTTATCCACATTTTGGATATCATTTCTAAACTTGAAGTTGGAAGTTATTCAAAAAACCATCTTTTGAACATGTTATGGACACTTTGAGTTCATATTATGCCTTTAGAACTTATTATCGACACTAAAATATTCTTTTATTTGACAAATAGTGTATTTTAGGAAGATCATGTGAATTGGTTGTTAGTCTATCAATGATTTTTTCATTTAATCCCTGGGAATGAAGGAACATGACTAGTATCTATGGATTTTTATGGAAACAAAAAAAAGGAAAAATGTATTCTATGTTCAGCATCTGTGACATTCAGATGTAATAAGTATCCATCTCAGGACACGTGATCACTAGTGATTTATTTTAAATGGACCCTTTAATAAAAAATGAAATTAAGGAATAGAATACCCTATCACATGTAATATTTATTCATATTTTTATAGGATTGGATCTGTACTAAAGGTGTTTTGGGAGAAATTTCTCAGGTTTTTATGGCCTTATGACTAAGTAAATTAGGATAGGGGAAACGTATTTCTATATATATGAATCTGAGGAGAGATTTATTGAAACCAAGAATAGGCCAATCAAATCCCTTATATTGACACTACCATCAAGTGGATAAGGTTTGGTGATATACAATTATTCTTCAGAAAAAAATTTCAGTTGTGTACTCAGGTAAAATGAAAAAGTTATAGTCGAAACCTTATGATATATGAAAATAAATTGGAAGGACTACCCAATATATGATTAAGATATATCATATATGATATTTTATTTGAATATTTTTTGGAAATACCTCTATAGTGAGAAGTGTGACATATATACAGATCATAAGAGTCGAAAGTATATAATGTCCTAGAAGGATCTCAACATACATTAGGGAATATTGATAGAGTTGATTAATGAAAATGATTTCTCTCTTCACTACTATCTTAGAAATAATAAAACAATAGATAATTCCCTTAGAAACAAATAACCTGATACTATGTACCTGATGTGGATTATGAAATACCCTATACTCTTGGATATGAAAATTATGGTTCTATAAATTATAATGAATGTAAATACGTCCTTCCATTCCTAAATGATTTCCCATCCATATATCTATGATATGACCATTGATGTAAACAAGGTTGGTCTAAAGCTTTGAAATATTGTGAATGTAGTTAAGGAGGAGATTATTCATTAATTACACATAGATGAAGATGGTTTCATTCAGTTTGGAAGTAGATATAATGTGACTTAATCACCTATGAAGAAGAATAATCTATCAGATAATGTACATATCTCATCATTTTCCATCCATCCATGAAGTACCAATATGTACCATGTTAACATTGATTTTTCTTGGTTAGAATTTATGAAGATTGATATTTCTAACTTCATATCAAAGAGCAGGATATTTCATCAAGTTAAACCTTAGAAAAATTAGTCCATGGTTATGATTCATATATTTCCCAAACCCATGTGGAAAGGGAGAACATCACCATGGATTTCCTCACTGGTCTCTCGAAGGCATCCATAAGAAATACTTCCATATGGGTTGTGGTGGATCGGCTCTCCAAGACTTACGACTTCATTAAAATTCATGAATATTTGTCTCTTGGATAACATGTTATGATATTCATAAGAGAAAGGTTGAGGATGAATGAGGAACTGTTGTTCATCATCATTGATCATGATCCATGCTTCACATATAAATTCTAGATAATTCATCAACATTATATGAATACAGAATTGAATTTTAGTATGACCTATCACCCCAAAACCGATTTCCAATATGAATGTAAAATTAATACATATGAGAGCATGATAAGAACTACTCTATATAATTGAAATAATAATTGTTTTAATATCTCCCAATGGTAGAGTTTTCATACGACAATATCCTCAAATTGATTATTCAAATTTTTCTATATGATGTTCTATATGGAATGTGACATCGAACTCAATATTTTTGGTATTATGTCGGTGAACAAAGTCCAATTGAGTAAAATCTAGTGAAATAGATGATAAAAGGTTAAATTAATCAAACATCATATAAAAGAATCAAATTATCAGGAATAGTGATATACTAAAAACTATCGAAGGGACATATAGTGGGATATTGCGGACAATAATTTCTATCAAATATCACCATGGAAGAGAGTTATGTGATTTGGAAAGAAGAGGAATAATAGACTAAGGAACATTAGACCGTATGAGATCATTGATCACATTGAATCAGTGGTATACTGTCTATAACTTCTACTAACCATGAATGATCTACATGATATATTGCATTTATCTCCCATAAAGAGGTACATATTCGAGCCCTCACATGTATTTAATCTAAAGGTGGTGAAACTAGAACACGACCTCCCAGATGGGGATTAGACTCTATATATAATGGATTTTAGATTCAATAATCTACACAATAATATTACACAACATGTCAAAGTGATATGGTTTATCAATAAATATGAATAGGCAATATAAGATCTAGTGGAAACAATGACACCTAAGTACCCACATCTGCTCTATAACGAGAATATAGTTATAATTTCAAGGATGAAATTTCTAGAGGGGGGTTAATTTAACCACATACTCTTTATTAATGATATTTTTTTCATTAATAGATTTTTGTTATATTATATAGTTTATGATGCATAAATCCAATAGAGAATGTTACAATACATTATTCCAATAATCGAAATCATTACACTAGTTAACACCAAAACCGATAAAAATTTAAAATATTACATGTAGGAAAATAATATTAAATAGAAAAAAGTATAATTGGAATACTTGGATCTTTTTAATCAACTGAATTATCACACTCATCAATACTATTGAAAAAAAGAATATTTTTAAACTAATCGACACATCAAAAATGAAAAATTTATAACATTGAGTGGAATTTATGTGAATATTGAATGGGAGAATGATATGGTAATTAATGGAGTTAATACGATGGTTCTAATAGTAATGTGATAGATAGATTAGTAACCAGGCCATTAGAATATTAAACGTACCGTTTAGAATAGTTACCTATCATTTCAAAAAAGTAATTTTTCGTAAAAATAATGAATCATAATATAAATAATATTTATCCTGATTAAATTATAAAAAACTAAATATTATAATTCTATAAAATAAATATCATGATTAAAAAATCAATTAAAATATAATTTTTTTAATAAACTGTATTTAAATATATCTCATTGAAATTATATTTTTGTATGGAAAATTTAAATGACCTATGTTAAAAATTTATACTAAAAAATAATAATTTTTTTTAAATTGAGATTTCAAAATTATATTGGGGATATTTTCTAATAAATTTCATGAAATACATAAAATTTTAGATGAATATTAAAAATATCATTTTCCACAACTGACGTATTTTAAATTGCATCCTTCACAATATAATAATGAAATAATAAATTTTTATAAATCTTGATCAGCCAAAAACATATTTAATTTTATATATTATTAATTTAAATAACAAAAACTTGTATAATAATCCCAAATATCATTTTCCAATTTTAATGTCTAATGTTTTCAATTTGAATATCATTTTACCATTTTTTAACAATTCATATTAATAAAACTAAACTGTTATGATTTAAAAGGTTTTACAACTATTAAAATAAACTAATGTATTTAACATATGACATAAAACCAAAATAATATCAATATTACATGATTTACATTAAATATTATAATATAATCAATATATAATCTTAATAATACCCCTCCCTAAAATGTACAAATAACCCCTCACTAATCCCTTGGGAAATAAATCCCCCACTATAATAAAATGATAAATACCATTCCACTTTCATCCCTTTATGACCCTTATAATCATTAGGGACATTATGGAGTTAGTAAAATACAATAAATTATTTTGTTTAGTGTCATAGAAATGAACAAACACTATCAAGAGGGTTAGTTTTCATGAAATTATCTTCCAATTTTCCACTTTTATCCCTCTTTATATAAATTTATTTCAAACCAAACTCATATAATATTAATTACATAGTATGTTAAATCTATATTAATTATTGTTACTAATAGTAATAATTATATTTATGACATTATTTCATGTAAATCTTCTCATTCCTCCTCATTCAATAATGTCCCATCAACGGTTAGTAAAGTTCCTATGAGGATGTTGCTAATTAAATTCTAATCAATGCACTTATGGAATGCCATAATAAATTATATATAGCTTATAAATGTATAAATATCTTATTTTTTATGTTTTTAAATTAATTGTGAATATTTATAAAAGACAATAAAAAATAAAAAATTGAAAAAAGTCAGGATATTTTAAACAAAATATGATATGAAAATATATCATCTTTAATATAGAGAATTAGTAAATAATATAAAATTATTAGAATTAATAAATAGTGATAAAATTAATATATTTTAATCTTGGACTAATTAAACATTAATCCTCTAGTCATTATCCAGGAGGTGGAAACAATGATGAAATTAAGCGGTATTTTCTATTATAGGACTCTTGAATCCAACTCCTTTTATTTGGGTTATCACTTATTTACGATTATTTTCTATATGGATTATTTTATAATGTACTAAAATATCCCTAAACAATTATTATTTTCTATTGTTTTTGGTACAATCAAGTCTATACCCTTCTGAAAGTTTTTTTCAAGCAATTTATAAAGCTTTTTCAAAAAGACCATAATTTCGGAAACATCACATTGACTCCCCTTGAGGTGTTTCTACTCCACTAAATATTTATGATTTTTTATACCAGTATATGAATTAAATTATTTAGTGTGCAAAACATATGTTATTTTTGAATTTATTCACTAAAAATCAATTATGAAACACATTCTTTTCTATGGGTTTATTTCAAAACTATAATTATTCTCATCCAATGCAGCATGCATGAATATGAGTATTTTATAATGTAGTGGGTGGGCCTATAATTATATATATTTCCAAAATATTGAGTCATATGATATATATCTGGGGATTTTATGTATTATACATGAACATGATGCAATATACGATCATAAATATGATGTGATTATTTTTACAGATACTTTTTACGAGAACAGATTTTTTTTGTTTATAACACTATGTTTTATTTGCCCAAAATGTTATGATGATTCATTATTATGAATATTACTTATTGGAATACTTTATAACATGTTTCCCTTATTATTATTATGATGATACTATGATTTTTATCTGATGATGTTTTTTATTCTCAGCTAACTATGATTGATTCATATCCTTTATTCATTCCATGTAATTAATTCAATTAATAGGATTTTAGCCCATGACCTTCATTGATGTATATCCTTAGGTGATTACATGTACTAAGGAAAATGGTAGAGATTATAAGAGGACAATTAAGAGGGATTTTTATATTGTTCATTTTTTATGTATGTTGTATGTATGAGCTTAATTTTCCCAAGATATTAAACCATTTCATTTAGGATTATATCACTATTATGTTCATCATAAAAATTATGTAATTCTAATGTAAGATAATATTTGGAGGATATAATGTTGGTAATTTTATAAAGTAAAAATACATCCCAAATATTTATGAAGTGACTTTTCTTGTGAATTCAATCCCCCATAACCTGTATGAAACTATTTTTTAGGTATTTATGGAAGACACAAGGAATATTACCTGACTATGTTCTCTAATTTCAATATTGATATTTGTAATGGTTTAATATTCTTATTATACATTTGAAAAAAATTGATATCATAATTGTAACACCCAGAGATTTTATGAGAAATATTTTTTTATGTCTTATGTTATACGCAACACCAAAAAAAGTCTTCACTACTGCAACACTGTCTTGGATTGCGTTACATGCAAGAGAAACCTTCCAAGATAGATTGCGTTGTATGCAATACCGAGTTTCACTAAACAATGATATGTTATTAAAATATTAAATAAACAAGAAGTTATAAATAGTATTAACCACTTTTTGAATTTTATATAACATTATAATTCATCTTACATATGATATGAGAAAAAAATAAATTTTAAAGATAAAAGAATTATTTTTATCAAAAATGTATTTTTTTGCATATTGATGGCACTCGCTTTTTAAATAATTTTTGAAATGTTTACAAGTTCAATTTGAAAAATAAACTTCTTCTTTTGAAGCAGGATATTAAAATTTACATTGGATAAATTGTTTATTCTTTTCTGATAACATTTATATTTTGATGAATATTAAAAATATGCTAAATTTTTCTTAAAAGCAACTTTTTTCATCAAGATAATTTATATTGTTAAATTATAAAATTTAATGGTTTTAAAGTATAAATGGAATATATTTTTACTATTTAATATAATGTATGTCATTATCATTAATGATACATTGAATTCATATGTATAAACATTTCAATCTTTTGCAATGTTTTGAATTTTAAAACTCATTTTCTCAACAACGGGATTAATTTTTAATTGAATTTCCGAAACTTTTGGGTATTGAATATGAAAAAATGGATTCTATATTTGAATAATTAGGTCCATGTTATGATAATAGGTTACTTTTTATTTTTGGGCCTTATAAATTGTAACTACAGTAAATTTTATTTACCGTAGTTAAAGGTAAATCATGCAAATAAGGGTAAAAATAATTTTATAAAATTATCCTAACACCTGATAAAATTCTATTTTATGAATAGAATTTGACCCATATCACCTAAGGGTCTGAATTGAGTCATTTCATGGAATTTTTCCAATGAAAATGATGTAAGTTTTATTAAATACAAAGAAATTCACAACGTGTCACTCTCTTATATCATATAAGTGAAAAAATCTAAATTTGGTGATAAAATTCGTAAAACATCTAACATAAATAGTCTCCAGAAAACATATAAAATTATATACATCATGTGAATTTATTTATTATTTTTAGGGATTAAATAATTATCATTAATGATGACCCAATAGGGATGTAGAAATTAGTTTATTTATTGAAATATCAAATAAATGGTTTTAAAAATATTAAAATAAATATTATATGAAGTTTTTATTATGCTCTAATAATTTTATAGATAAATATGAATTTTTATTAATCTATAAAATAATTTTTTAGAATATATCCTCTATGTTTATTTTATTTAAATTCAAATAAATTAATAGTGTCAAAAGTGACACTATTGTTATTTTATTAAAAAATAAAAAATTATTAAATTGTTTAAAAATAACAAAAATATTTTAAAATTATAATTTGAATTTCATATGGTCGAAAAATTCATAAATTATCCAATTATGGACAATTGACATCACATTAGTAATTATTTATAACTATTTAAAATTTAAAATATTATTACAACAAATAAAATAAAATAGATTAAATAAGGATAAATCATGTTGATAAGGCTTAAAATAAATTCCCAACATGTATAAATGTTATTGGATGATGTGACTACAATAATATATCATCTCATAATCGAATTTGAGTATTTTTTTATGTTTTTAAGTGGGGTTTGGGATTATTATAAATTAATATTTTAGAGGATTCCAAAAGTGCCCCTCTCCTCTCTTATAAAAATTCACCTCCTCCCTCTCCTCTTCACAAAATTTTGATCCTTGAAGATCTATAAAAACTTATTAATTTATATTCTACACTTCAATATAAACATTATAGAGGTCCTAGACTTCTTCAAAGACCATCTTTAGAGCCCTGAGAGGAGGTTTAGAAGAGGCGCATCAAAGAAGAGGTGATACCTTTTACCGATTCTTTCAAATTTATTTCTTCTTCTACTTCCTCTTATTTATTTGTTTCATTATGTTGTAATAAAATAAGTAATTCTCATATATTGATATGTTATTATAAATATGAAACAACCCCATTTCACCATCTATCCATCCTACGGACAACGAAATCACCGCGCGTGCGTACGTACGAAATACCGTCTCAATGTCGTGGTTTAATTTGTTTTTCCACCACCACATTACTAGGATGGGTATAATGGTGTAAATAATATATATTTATGTTTATTATCACATGATACAAATTCTGTGATATTCTATCATCCACTCCAATACCATTCAATAATTATGGGATTGATATCGTCGCTCGTGCATACGTATAACTTACCGTCTCACGGTGCGATGAGATTGATTCTACATGATATTCATTAAAAAATTATTATATAAAATAATTGAATGAATAAATAATATGTATACTATACTGAAACCATTTTGTAAATGATATAATTATAACCTAAAAAGTGAAATATGAACTTATCCTACAAAACAGACGTTTGAAATAAAGCAGTTAATAACAGACAACGAGTAACAACGAATTTTTACTAACAAAAGGATGAAAATATGATCATATTTATTATCCTTAAATTAATTATGATTCATTATTAGATCTGTAAAATTATTTAAATCATTATACAGGAGGTTTGGATACACACGAAGCATATCAGACCTAAGGTAAGGGATAATTATTCCAATCTCATTCTTAACCGATACAATTTATTCGTATGTATTTACTGATGTTATATTTATCATCCATGTCCATGTTTTATAAAAATGTGTTCATGTATTTTTAAAGTCCTTTTTACAAATTTTTGACTTTCACTACCTGGTATGTAAGGAATCATTCTTTTGTTTACTATACGAGGTACTTTTTGACTTTTCCAGCAAAAGTACGAGGAGAATGTTTTTCTAACTTATATGGCATGAATCGATTTGTAAGGTTTCATAACTCATTATTTCCATGAAGCTTACTATTCAAGATTTCATGATTGTTTTCCACAAAAAATCAATTCTTTTAATATTGTGTGTCATTTTGAGAAAAGAAATTGATTTTGAAGAAAAAAAGGATATTTTCCTTAAGAACCGGGTTCAAGTGTTTTATCAAAAATATTTTCCATATAAGATGATATATGGTTAGATTTCTATACCTATTATTACAGTGATTTGATTATGTTATGATGGACTTATATTTATGACGTTCTTTATCTTATATGGATTAGGTTATGATGGCATGATTTTTAAGAATCCCATTTTTATTACATGGGTTATGCTATGAAGTGTGATTTATAATTTTTTGGAACACATAAGAATGGTTTAATTATGAGATGGGTGGGACCTATATCTCCCTCCAATGATTTGGGTAAAGATTTATATCTCAAGAGATACACATGGCTGGAATGACAAGTTAATCTGGTTTAGTGATACAGGACTGGAACGAGGAGTGAACTCGGTTACATAATTGACTTTTTCTACTATGATGGTATTGGAAATGAGTCATGACAAATA
Source organism: Viscum album (assembly GCA_963277665.1). Classification (NCBI taxonomy): domain Eukaryota; kingdom Viridiplantae; phylum Streptophyta; class Magnoliopsida; order Santalales; family Viscaceae; genus Viscum; species Viscum album. The sequence continues at coordinate 1,396,122,509 of OY728160.1, read as the reverse complement.
TTAAATGCTTTTATATGATTATGTGTGTATGTCAAAAAGTTTCATGCCTTATTTTAGGATTATTGGCATTACATTTCACTATTATGACTTATCCCATGTCATCATATTATGATCTCTTTTGCAGGATGAGAGTTTCAAAATGTTATGTTCTTATGAACATGATATGATTGATATTTCCTTTATTTTCCCTTACTGAGCATTTGAGATCACCCTTTGTATTTTTTCTTTTCACCAGGTCAGGAAGAAGGTTATTATGTATGATATGCCAAAAGGGACTCTAGATATGATGAAATAAATGGGAGACAAAGTAGATGATTTTTGAACCACTAGTTTATGTTTCCTATTTTTTAAAGACACTATACCAATACGGTCCTATAATGGTTATGTTAAATGCTGTAATAAATATGCTTCAATTCCGAAGAAATAAAAATGTATGTAAAGAATGGGTCATTATAGTTGGTATCAATTGAAAGGTATAATCAACCATTGGAAACTAGGATGTGAAAGCCTTAGTAAGAACCCAAAGGATATGTCTATGCATAGGACACAGTCTTAGTGTTTTAGAAATGGCAATGAATAAACTATGATAAGACCTAAAGTGTGAAATTTTATTATTGATTATGTGGTTTTCCTATTATTCTTAGAGTTTCCCACACAATTCTTCTTGGTTTTATTCCATGTATGGAACCCGAAGGAACCGTGTTAATTCTGAATGTGACAGGCAATGCAATGATTGTACCCCTGAGCAACCAAATGTTATGGGAGATGGAATAAAAAATATTTTTTCCATGATCAAATAATTTTCTCAATCTATGAATCAGGTAGGCCTTCCAAACGAGCTAAAGAAATAGAATCATTCTGCTGAATCCTTCATGTGGTAGCATCCACCTTAATTCAGAGGTTCTTCTAATCCATTAGTGGTTGAACAATGGATCAGTACCACTAAAATGATATTTTCCATCCTATAATGCTCTTAACATGATAATGTCATCTTATTAGTATATCGTTTGGAAGGTGAAGCTGACCAATAGTGGAATCTTGTTAAGAATACAAGGCCAAGGGATGAAATTGAGTCCAAGGAATTAGACGAGTTCAAAAACATATTTTTTAATAATTACATCCCTCATATTCTTTAAACAAAGATGGAGGAGTTTCTTGAACTGAAGTAAAAGGATGATGAATCTATTGATACCTACGAATCAAATTTTACAAGACTTGCATGGTACATTTCTGGGATTATTATCCAACATGAGTGTAAGATCGATCGATTCTTTAGTGGCTTAAAACCATGTCTCTGATGGGCATTAGATATAGGTCAGTTTAATAGCTATGAGGAAATTGTTTGATGTGCTCTCTAGGTTGAGATAGAGTTTGAAGTAACCCATTAGTTATATGGTTTTGATAAGAAGAAGAAAATGGAATTCAAAAGAATATCTAAAGACCACACTGAAAAGAAGATTATTTTTCCTTTATGCACAAAGTGTGGAAATAAACACGGAGGGAATTTTCTTAAATGGACATGTAAATGTATTAAGTGTGTAAATGAAGGTCATCAGGAAATTGAATGTGGGAGTAATCGGGAGAAGATGTATAAGATGCTAACATACAAAGGGATACACAGAATGCACCTCCTACAATTCAATGATTCAAGTGCAAGGATATGGGGAATTATTCTAATCAATTCCCTAATCCAAGGTTTATGGATGATGATCGATGTCAAAAAAACTCTTAAGGACAAAGACAAAGGAATGTCACATGCAATTACTATTGGGTATTTGGAGTGTGATAATTAAGTGGTGAAAGACACAATTATAATCCACTCTAAAGTAGAAAATGTTTTATTTCATTATGGATCCATCCACTGTTTTATTTATAATGAATTTTCTAACTGTATCACCATTTTACCTCGGCAATTAGAAATTGAGTTAGCTATGGAAACTACTAATGGCACAACAGTCTCTTAAAAAGTTTACAATTCTTCTCTGATTGAAGTTTGGGGGAAAGTGGTTCCTGCAAATCTTTTGATCTTTCCTATAGTGGAAATTTAGGTGATTCTTGGCATGGATTGGAATTTTTTATATAGAGATAATATAAATTTCCAAATAAGGGATGTCTCATTTCATATTCCTGATCAATATATGATCATTTATTGATGCAAGGATGAATTTTGCCTTCCAGTGGAAATTTCATCCATCTTATGGGTCTTGATTCCAATAAATAAAGGATATTTATCTCAGCTGGTTTTGGAGAATCTCAGGATTATAAATATTCCCATTGTATGGGAGTTTGATGATGTCTTTCTAGAGGAATTTCCAGCTCTACCACCAAATCTTAATGACGAGTTTTCAATAGTACTCATACTGGCTGCCCTTCCCATTTCAATGATACCTTATATAATGGCCCTAATTGAGTTGTAGGAATTAAAGAAGAAACTCCAATAGAATCTTGATGATGGATTCATACTCCCTAGTGCATCACCTTGAAGAGGACCTATTAAGTTTGTTAAAAAGAATGATGGATCGATGAGACATTGCATTGATTATCAAGAACATAACAAGATCACTATCAAGAACAAATATCATCTCCCGTGCATTGATGACTTATTTGACCAAAAATGTGAATCTTAATACTTTACCACGATTGATCTTTATTCTGGATACCATCAACTAAGGGTAGGGAGGATATACCAAAGACCGCATTCCATACATAGTATAGACACTATGAATTTATAGTGATGCATTTTGGTCTTACTAAAGCCCATGCTATCTTAATGGATCTAATGAATATAGACTTTAAAGACTATCATGATCAGTTTGTGGTAGTCTTTATAGATGTTATTCTAGTATATTAAAGGAGCAAAGAAGAACATGATGATCACTTGAGAATTTTATTGATGAACCTGAGAAAGGATAAGATTTATGCCAAATTTACCTAGTGTGAATTTTGGCTTCAAAATTTTATCGTTTTGGGTCACATAATCTCAAAGGAGGGGATATCTATGGATCCAGAAAAATTGAGGTTATTGAAAGATGGTTGAGACCAACAATAGTAACTGAAATCCGATGTTTTCTTGGTTTAGCTGGGTATTATCGACATTTCGTGAATTATATTTCAAGATTATCTAACCCACTCAATAAATTGACTCGTAAAAGAGTTAAGTTTGTTTGGACAGATGAATGTGAAGAGAATTTCAAAGAACTAAGAAGATGGTTATCCAGTGCACATGTACTCACATTGCCTTGTTGTGGAGAGAGGTTTGGGATATATGTTGATGCATCCAAGAATGGTTCGGGGTGTTTTCTCATGCAAAATGATATGGTGATATCTTATTCCTCATGATAGTTGAAAATCCATGAGAAAAATTACCAAACTCATCATTTAGAGTTATCTATGGTAATATTTGCAGTAATGATTTGGAGGCATTATCTTTATGGTGAAAGGTGTGATATTTATACTAATCATAAAAGTTTAAAGTATGTTTATACACAAAAGGATCTGAATATTCGCCCAAGAAGATGGTTGGAGCTGATTAATGATTACAACTTCTCAACTCATTACCACTCTGGGAAAGTAAACATGGTGGCAGACGCATTATGTCGACAAGACCATGTTATCTTATCCATGATGAGGGTCTCAAAAGATCCAATATTTATGGATTTAGAAATGATGGATCATGTAATTATAATGAAAGGGGATATATTTAATCATTCACAAATGAATATTCAACAATCTATACAAGTGAAGATTAACGAGGCATAGAATGAGGATGTTGGGCTACAAAAGAAGGTGAGAAATGTTTTTGGATTCAACCTTGATTTTGATGGGATAATAAGGTTCAAGAACCATGTCTGTATTCCTAAAATACAAGAATTAAAGAAGGAGTTGTTGGATAAGGCTCATAGTTCTTCCTTCTCGATTCTTCTTAGATGTAAAAATATGTACAAGTACCTAAAATAGTACTCATGGTGGGATGGCATGAAAAGAGATATCGCCGAATATGTCTGTTGATGCTCTGTTTTTCAGCAAGTTAAAACTGAGGGACATATGTCAAAGGGAATATTACAACAATTACCCATATTAGAATGGAAATGGGAAAACATCACTATGGAATTTGTCATCGGACTTCCCAAAAAATCCAAAGGCAACAATTCTATCTAGATTATAGTTGATCGTATTACAAATTTGGCACACTTCATTGCTATTAGAGAAGAATTCTCTCTTGATCAGTTTTCTAGGATATATGTAAAGTAAGTGGTATGATTGCATGGACTAAGACATTCCATTATATCTGATCGGGATCCAAGATTTAACTTGATGTTCTAGCAAAGTCTTCAACATGATTTGGATACAGAGTTATGTTTCAGCATTGCATATCATTCTCAAATAGACGGTCAGTCTGAGAGGACAATTCAAACTTTGGAAGACATATTTAGAGCTTGCTCTGTGGATTTCAAAGGTGGTTGGGATCAACACCTACCTTTGGTGGAATCTATATATCTTCTAGAGTATGATTTTTTCTGCTAATGTTTCACTCATTTACCACTCCATGTGGTCCTTTACATCCATTTTTGGGTTCCCTCCCTTCATACTTTTCCCCCACTCAGGTATGAACTCCGTTGTGATTAGGGTTACAACCGATTTTCTCATCTCCCTCCACGAAACTCCTCCATAGTCATGCCTCTGGATTTTTCTCTTCCACCACATCTAGCTACTCTGCCTCTAAATCCACCACCTTCGGATCCTCTTCCAACAACTCTTCTTCATATGACTTCTCTACCTCCATCTACTATGCATCTCCCGCTTCCATCTACTCCTCTGACTGCTCCACCACCGTCTGCTCCCCTTTCGGTTACTCCTTATCTAACCTCCACTATCTTGATTCTCTTCCTCCCTCTTCTATGCCTCTACCGCTCCCATTTACTCCTCTTATTGCTCCTCCGCTGCCTACTCCTCGTCCGGTTACTCCTTATCTGACCTCCTCCCGCTCGTAATTTTCCAAAAATCATATTAGGGTTCACGGTCTATTTCCCCGAATCCCCTCTCTAGCAAAGCCACCACCTCCACCTCCGTAATCGCCTTCTATATCTCCCTCACATCTCCTTCCACAGGGGTATCAGCATCATCATTTACATCCTATCACCTCCCCCCTTGACAACCCTTTCTAGCCACACCTCCACCTCCGCCATCACCTCTGATCCCTGACATCTCCTTCCACCGAGTCATTAGAAACTTCCTCGACACCTCCTCTAAACCCCTTTACCATTCTAACGCCATCCTCGACTTTAGGTTACCCAGATACCAAGATTCTCATCTTGCAGCCTCAGACACTGGATCACAACCCATCTTCCATTACACATATTCTTCGAACTTCAGCTATGCGGTTATTTATTCATGGTTCATCGCCTCCGACTATGCATCACAACCCCTATTCCACCCCACATCTACTTTTTAGTTCTAGTCTATGATTTTTTCTTCTCAGCTAGGTTCCTCCGACTATGTGTCACATCTCCTATTCCCTCCCGCATCAACTTAGAAGTTCAGGTATGAGATTAATTAAGTATTCCAAAACCTAAATCCTTTCTGTATATTACGTATTCTCTACTGGGTTCCTTTTTGTATATCCTTTCTTCAGCATTTCTCATATCATTTTTAATTTTTTTGTCTGATTCCTGGGAGTCTATAAAAATTTTCCATTTCAGGTTAACATAAGGTAACTAAAGTTTCATAATAATTCATCATATTTCAATACTACAAGTATAACTTCTCTTAGGAATTTTCCTTCTGTTCTTAATAATACTGTTTCATTATTTAAATTGTTTTTAATTTTATCACATTACAACTTCCAAGTTAACATATTTAATCTGATTGTCCATTTTGTTTAGGGAAGAAATGTTTGATATACAGTGGCTGATGCATGGGAGTCTATACAGATCTATAACATATGCAGGTTCTAGTTCTAGGAAAACCTAAAGTGTTGTATTAACACATGTGTTCTTTAAATTTCCCATTTTTTGGATTTATTGTGTTCTCTTAGGACTTTTTCCGATTGATTTTCTGGATTAGGGAATGGTTCCTTCTTTTGAGAACTAAGGGTAATCAATTTTCTCCTTCTTGAATCTCCCATGGTAAGTATATGGAGTAATCAGTAATCCATGGTTACTACTATTGTTGACATCATTGAATTCATTTACTATTTCAATGTAACACCCCAAGCTTCAACGGTACGCTTCTCTTTGAATAATGTGATAGCGTGTGTTGTACGCAACACCGAGTTCTAACACACCATAACCAATCAAACTAGCCGTTATGAATAGTAATACATACTTTTTGAAATTATATATATATATTATATTTCAAAATGGACTTCATTTTTGGATTCAGAATATCGAATTTATCCTAAGGTGAAATTTTGGTACTTTTCGGATAACTTTAATATTTTAATGAATAGTGAAAATTACTAAATTTTAATTAAAAACAACTTTTTTAATCAAAATAATTAATAGTGATTAATTATGAATTTTAGTGGTTTTAAAGTATATTTAGAATATATTTTAACCATTTAATATAATGTTGGTCATTGGACATAATTTTACAATTAAACAGATCATAAACCAGTGTCAATCTTTTGATAGTTATTATCTCTTAAAAACATGCTTTTTGTTTTGACATCGGGAATTAATTTTAAATTAATTTCTGCCACTTCTGTGTTTTGAATTTAGAAAAATGGATTCCATATTTGGAATCAGGATGTTAAAATTGTGTAAATAGGTAACTTTTATTTTTAGATATTTTAAATAATTACTGCGGTAAATATTTTATTTACCATGGTTAAGGGTAAATCTGGTAAATAAGGGTTAAAAAAATAATATTATAATAATACTAAATTACCCTAAAACATGTCCTAGCCTTATTTTTTGATAACGTTTGCGACCATAGCCATCTTTGGGTCGATTTTGGGACCCCATGGTGCCACTTGTAGGTGATAGGGACACTTTATTTTAATTAAGTTAAAATGAATACAAAAATGACACAAGCATATATCTTTTAGAAAAACAGTTTTTTCATAAGGTTATATATGGTGGATTTTAGATTATAAATATTCATTAGAAATATAAAACGATTTACTACATAATGATATTTTATTTATAATTTTTAGAAATTAAATAAGTTAATTTATTAATTACACAATGATGATTAATTAATTACTATAATAGTGAGAAATTAAAATAATTGATATTATTAATACCCAAGTAAATATAATATGAAACTTTTAATGAATTAAACTAATTTTATAGGATAATATGATATATTAGGATTGATTTATTTGACTTTTTTTGAAGTAATCAATCTGTTATGAGTTTCACAAAAATCAACTATTGAATAGTGTCAAAATTGACATAAAGAGTTCTTAAAAAAAATATTATATTATTAATTGATAATAAATTCCTAAAAATCTAAGGTTCGGCCAAGAGACTTATATCATGATAGGTTCATAATTAATGGACCACTTAGGGGTCGCTTGGATGTATATAGTATGTTTATTAACTATATATTATAAAAATACAAAGTGACATGGTAAATGTCAAACTAATTAACAAAGAGTTAAAACAAAATGATAAGGTTACTATAAGTACCCAAACCTGTATCAATTCTATTGGTTGAGTGGTTATAGACCTATACCCACCTTAACCTTTGATTAATCAAATTTGGAGCCATTGTAAACCGAATATGAATTTATTATAACTAATATCTCTAGCTTTTCCAAAGGTGCCCCTCACCCCTCTTATAAAAGGGAACTCCTCCTTCCAATTTATTAACACCTTCATAGCCTTTTGGTTCGGCCAAACTCTTCCAAAATACTCTCCCAACATCCCTCAATACAACCTAGAGGCCTTATTTTGATCAGAAAGCCAACCTAAGGAGCCCTTTTGATCAAATCAAAAGGAAGAACCCGAAGAAGAGGTAATGTTTTCACCACCCCTTTTCATGTTCCTTTCTTCTTCCACTTCTTCTTTCTCTGTTATTACCATTCTAAAATAATAAATCCAGTATCTCACATATATTGTGATGTTATTATAAATATGGTACAACCATATTCAGTATTCTATCCACCCTTTGAATAACATGTCACCATACGTGTGTACGTACGGCTTACCGTCTCCACGTCGTGGTGTAATTGTTATTCAATATATTATTATTTGCATGGGTATAATAATGATGTGTACTCATGTAAATAATAAATATAACATGTTAATGATTTTTGTATATATGATATACCATCCATTTATATATTATTTTAATATCAAAAGAATGATATTGTCGCTCGTGCGTACGTACGGACTACCGTCTCCACAAACGCGATGAGATTCATTCTCCATCATATCCATTAAAGTATAATTATCATTTTATGACATAAAAATGATGTTTAAGGACTTTATATCATTATGTATATGAATAAGATACAACATATTGATAACAAACACGGCTTATGTACCAAAACATATAAAAGAAAATGAGTATGTTAACACACGAAATGACGATAATTAAAAGATATTATAAACAAAACAATGTTAAAAGATCATATATGATATCATATTAATATATATGATTCTTGAATAATTTAATAACAATTATTTCACCATTATACAGGAGGTTAACATACCCTAACCAAGGAAAAGTACAAGGTAATGGGTTTTCATCTCACTCCTTATTCCCGTGAGATTCATGCCATATTGCCACCATTACCTTTTTTGTGCTGTATATACTTCCCATTATTATATTCTTTGTGAAATACACATTAATTTATGTGTATTTTGTTATTCATTTTATGATACCTATTTCATGGGTTGTACATTTCGTAAGTTACCAAATTGGTAAGGGTTATTTCACAATCTCTTTATTATCTGAGGTTGTTTATATGTAATAATCTACTGGGATCTATTTATCATCCACATCCATGTTTTCTTAAAAATGTATTTCAAAACATTTTTTTATTTACAATAATATGGGTTAAATTCATTTATACCCTTGTTTGACTTTTTATAAGAGGAATCTTTCCGTCGTTTTCAAAACAAGGTCCTTTTATCCTTTTCGACAGAATTAATGTAAGAATGTTTTTTTTAACTTATACGGCGGGTGCGGTTATTTTATGCCATTATAAAATCATCAAATCTTTCCTTACAAGCTTATAAGAATATTTTCAAGGAAAATGTTTTATTTTATATGGCTCTTAAATGATTTCAAAAATATAAAGAGATATTTCTCTAAAAAGAGTTTTGATTTCATCTATGTCAACATCCTTTGATGGATTTTACGCTTATTTGAAGTTGTTTTATTATGATACAAAACTTCTAAATTATATTTAAGGTTTTGGGATATGTTTGACTGTGGATGTGCTATTTTTATACCATTCATAGTTTATGGTGAAATTATTGACATTTCTTATGCTAGTTTTAATACGAATGTTTATGTTATGTTTAAGCCATTTCACATGGGAATGCATTGGACTTAATATCTGACGGGTGGAGCCCGCTATAGCTTCTCGATGCATCGGTAGGTCTCATGAGATAAACTAGTGTCTTGGCATAAGGCCTTGGAAAAATCTTATTTGTAGTCTTGGCACAAGGCCTTGTCTATGTGGTTATGATAGTCTGGCATTATGCATTCCAACATTATGAAAATAGTTATTGATTTTGCATGTGATTATTCGATTAGTAGAATATCCATGTGAATAAGTAAATGGCATTATTTCATTTTATTTATGCCATACCATGTTGAAATTTCAAGTTTTAAAGGCTTTTGTTTTAGTTATACATTGCCTTAAATGTTTATTCTTATTTATGAAAGTTTCCGCTATATTGTTATCTTTACTGGGCATTTGAGCTCACCCATTTTCTATGTTTTATTTTTCCCAGGAAGTGAAGAAGTAAATTATGAATGACCTGCAGGGATATTATGTGGGTATATGAGTGTGGATTATGGAGACAATATGTTGTTGTAGTAGTTTTTCATTTTATGATGTAATGTAAGACTTATGAATATATATAGTGTTTCCAAGGCTACTAAACCAATCGGTCTTTCGAGATTTGATCTTTCTTGTGATCATGCCAATGTTATGTAATAATGAACAGACTCTGGGTAACTAGGGTCGGGGCGTTACAGTTGGTATCAGAGGAAGTTTAGTACAAACCTTGGAAGCTATATTTAGATAAACTATGATTAGAGCACGTAGACCTAAGATGATCTTTGAGGATTAGTATAGAAGAACTTCCTAGAATTTTGGTATTGTAGAGATTTTGTGGGTTTTCTGATCAATACATCCCTGTCTGGATACGAGATGGTAGAGGCGGCTCTGGCACAGATGTACATAGTGGTAAAACCTGAAAACACCGCTTTGAGCTAGACTCGAACGGGAACTGATGCACGACAACGGGCCTTGCTGCACTCTTGGTTACGACACTCCCGAGGGATATGCTTAGGATAACTCTCATTTTCTTTACAAATCATTATGAAGGGTTTATGATTATATACTTCCTCACGGAAAACATTTTTATTATTATGGATTATATCCATAAAAAGTACAATTTATGTTAAGTGTTTTATAAGTATGGGATTATGTATTTTGAATCATAAACTGATCTAGTTTATGCCATTGTTTAGAAATGGCGCCTAGTGGAAGAAATGGAAACTGTATCAATGCACGGACTCCATGTAGGGATTTCCCTCTTGCTCAAGATAATTATAGTGGAGCTGGTGATGCAACTGTTGCCGGTCATCTAATCACCATACTGGGAAAACTCACTCAGTTTATGAATAATAACCTTACCCGTATGGAGCACCCTAATCCACAGCATGGAGGATCAATGTTAGATCGATTCATGAGGCAAAACCCACCAACGTTCAATGGGAGTACAAATCCCTTAGTAGCTGAGAAATGGATAAATTCCCTAGAGAAAATATTTCAGGCTTTGGGGAGCAGTGAAAGGGAAAAAGTTATCATGGCAGTTTACCGCCTCACGGGTGATGCTGATCAATGGTGGTCATTGATTCAAAACATGAAGGAAGATGATGAAGTATCAAATATGGAATGGAGGGAGTTCAAAGATCTGTTTTTAGAAAAATACTTTCCTCGCGACCATCGAGCAGATATGGAAAGGCAATTTCTGAGTCTGAGACAGAAGGAGGATGATAATGTCGCAAACTATGAGGCTAATTTTACAAGGATATCAAGTTATGCTGGAGATTATATATGTAACCCAATAAGTAAGACTGATCGTTTCTTTGATGGGTTAAAACCATTTCTTCATCGAGCATTAGTCTCATAATACTTTTCATCGTACAAAGACGTTGTCTCATGTGCTATCAAGACCGAAAAGGAATTCTCTAAGTCATATGACTTTAATGAAAAGCAAGAGAAGAGAAGACCTGCTGATCAATATGGTAATGGAAATAAGGGGAAGAAGGGAAAGGTTGAATATCCATCCTATGGTAAATGCGGGAAGAAATATCCTGGTACTTGCTTGAAGGGAATGGGCGTCTGTTACAAGTGTGGTGAAAAAGGCCACCAAGCTCGTGATTGTAAGGGGAAGAAGGAAGCTACCAACATTTAGTGATACAATTGTAGGGATATGGGGCATTATGCAAATGAATTTCCTAAGAGTCAGGAGAACTTACCTCAGAAAAGGCCAAGGGATCAAGGACAGGCTTATGATATCACTACTGCTGAGGTAGAAGCTCCGAAAGACGTGGTGGCAGGTAATTTAATGGTTTCCTCAAGTTTAGAAAATGCATTATTTGATTCTGGATCATCGCATTGTTTCATATCTTCCCAGTTTGCTAAGAAAATTAGATATTTCCAATTTGATTTAACAAGGGAGTTGTCAGTTAAAACCCCTAAGGGAAGTATCATTGAAACAATGTTTTGTGAATCAGTCCCCATTAGAGCACATAAATGTTCTTTATCTGCTGATCTCATCATCATAGCTATGATTGAGTTTGATATAATCCTCGGTATGGACTGGCTTTCGGACTATGATGCGAAGATTTATTGTAAGAAGAAAGAGGTTACGATTCTTGATGATAATGATATGGAACACCTTATCTTTAGAGAAGAATCGTCACCACCTAATTCTTATTTAGATCCACCCCCAGTAGCTCAACTTAATTCAATTATTGGGGAGGAAGAGAATGAAATGACTAAGGGTGAGGAAAGGAATGTTCAAATAGAGGATGTACCTGTTGTGATAGAATTTGTAGATGTATTTCCAGAAGATTTACCTGGACATCCTCCAGAACGATAAGTTGAGTTTTCCATTGATTTAATTCATGGATCAATTCCTACATTGAAGACCCCTTATAGAATGGCCACTGTAGACTTAGTCGAACTAAAGAAACAACTAGAGGAGTTGAGTAATAAAGGATTTATTCGCCCTAGTGTTTCACCATGGGGAGCCCCTGTTCTTTTTGTAAAAAAGAAAGATGGATCTATGAGGTTATATATCGACTACAGGGAGATCAATGCTATAACGATAAAGAAAAAGTATCCCCTACCTCATATTGATGATTTATTTGACCAACTGCATAGAGATCAACACTTTTCAAAGATTGAACTTCGATCTGGATACCATCAGTTGTGTGTGAAGAAGGAATACATTCCGAAGACAGCATTTCGAACCAGGTACGGGCATTACGAGTTTACTGTAATGCCTTTTGGATTGACTAATGCACCCTCTGTATTCATGGATCTGATGAATAGAGTTTTTAAGGAGTATATCGATAAATTTGTGGTGGTATTTATTGATGATAACTTGGTATACTCCAAAACATATGAAGATCATGAAAATCACTTGCGCATTATCTTGAAGACTCTGAGGAGGCATGAATTATATGGAAAGTTTAGCAAGTGTGAATTCTGGCTCCATGAGATTTCTTTTCTTGGCCATATTGTCTCTAAATATGGAATCTCTGTTGATCCTTCTAAGACCAAGGCAATCCAAGAATGGCCAGCACCTACGAGTATAACTGAGGTACATAGTTTTATTGGTTTGGCAGGTTATTATCGACGTTTCATCCAGAATTTTTCCTGATTGGATAACCCATTAACGAAGCTCACACGTAAAGGGGTTAAATTTGTTTGGACAAAAGAGTGTGAAGAATGTTTCAAAGAACTGAAGAGAATATTAGTCAATGCTCCTATATTGACTCTACCATCGGGGAATGATGGGTTCGTTATTTATAGTGATGCATCAAAGAAAGGACTTGGTTGTGTACTTATGCAGAATGATAGAGTTATTGCCTATGCATCACGACAGTTGAAAATTCATGAACAATACTATCCTACTCATGATCTCGAGTTAGCATCTGTGATCTTTTCTTTGAAGATATGGAGGCACTACCTCTATGGTAAAAAATGTGAGATTGATACTGATCACAATAGTTTGAATTATATTTTCTCAAAAAAAGAACTCATCATGAAGCAAAGGAGATGGCTGGAATAACTCAAGGATTATGATTGTACGATACACTACCACCCGGGGAAAGCAAACAAGGTGGGAGATGCTTTGAGCAGAAAAGACCACGGAGTTTTGAACAATATGAGAACTGAAAAGGATCCAATTTTCATGGATCTAGGGAAGATGGACATGGGAATAACCAGGGAAGGCGAAAAATCAATTCTTTTTCAAATGGTTGCCAAACCATCTTTAATAGAAAGGATTAAGAGTTCTCAGACCGATGATGAAGAATTTAAAAAGAAGATTAAAGTTGTGAATGATGGGAGATTGAGAGACTTTGTGTATGAAGATCGAATTTTGAAATTTGGGAAGAGACTTTGTGTTCCCGATTTCCCTGATCTAAAAAGGGAATTGCTGGATGATGCTCATAGTTCCAATTTCTCTATACACCAAGGGAGCACCAAAATGTATAGAGATTTGAAGGAAAGTTTTTGGTGGGACAACATGAAGAGGGAGATTGCTGATTCTGTATCAAGATGCATGGTTTGTCAACAAGTGAAAGCTGGAAGGCAACAGCCTGGAGGAGTCATGCAACCTCTTCCCATACCGGAGTGCAAATGGGACAATATTATGATGGACTTTGTCATGGGGCTACCAAAGACTCCTAGAAGGAACGATGCAATATGGGTTATTGTTGATCGTCTTACCAAGTCAGCACATTTTCTTACTCTAAGAGAAGATCTACCCCTGGAACGTCTAACAAGACTATATATTAATGAAGTTGTGAGACTTCATGGAGTATCCCTATTGATTGTTTCTGATCGTGATCCCCGTTTTACTTCAAGATTTTGGAAAAGTCTTCAGAAATCCCTAGATACTGAACTTCATTTGAGCACTTCTTACCACCCTCAGATAGACGGAAAATCAGAACGGACTATTCAGACCTTAGAAGACATGTTGAGATCTTGCTCACTTGACTTTCAGGGTATGTGGGATCAATATTTACCTCTGGTAGAATTTTCCTATAACAATAGCTTCCATTCGAGTATTCAGATGGCACCATATGAAGCATTATATGGAAAGAGATGGCGTACACCAACCTGTTGGGAGGACGTTGGTGAAAGAAAAATTGTAGGACCAGAACTGGTGGAGGAAACGGTGGAAAAGGTGAAGGTAATCCAAAATCACATCAAAGCAGCTCAAAGTAGGCAGAAGAGCTATGCCGATAATCGAAGGAAGGATTTGGAATTTCAAGTTGGTGATCATGTTTTCTTGAAGGTATCTCCATGGAAGGGAGTCATACGATTTGGTATGAAAGGTAAATTGAGTCCCAGGTACATCAGACCCTTCGAAATTCTAGAACGAATTGGGGTTGTAGCTTACCGATTGGCAATGCCGCCAAGTCTTTCCAAAGTTCACGATGTGTTCCACGTATCTCTGTTGAGGAAATACATGCCTGACCCAACGCATGTACTCACCTATGAAGAATTAGAACTGGAACCTGATCTGTCTTATTGTGAAGAGCCTATCAAGATTCTTGATACGAGAGAACAAGTGTTGAGAAACCGTACGATGCGTTTGGTAAAAGTTTTGTGGAGAAACCATAAGATGGAAGAGGCAACGTGGGAACCCGATAAACTTATGATCAAGAACCACCCGAGTCTTTTCATGTGATAAGTATTCTAGAAATTTCGAGGACAAAATTATTTGAAAGTGGTGAGAATGTAACACCCCAAGCTTTTACGGTACGCTTCTCTATAAATAATGTGATAGCGTGTGTTGTACGCAACACCGAGTTCTAACACACCATAACCAATCAAACTAGCCATTATGAATAGTAATATCTACTTTTTGAAATTATAAATATTTTATATTTCGAAATGGACTTCATTTTTGGATTCGTAATATCGAATTTAGCCTAAGGTGAAATTTTGGTACTTTTCGGATAACTTTAATATTTTGATGAATAGTGAAAATTACTAAATTTTAATTAAAAACAACTTTTTTAATCTAAATAATTAATAGTGATAAATTATGAATTTGAGTGGTTTTAAAGTATATTTAGAATATATTTTTACCATTTAATATAATGTTTGTCATTGGACATAATTTTACAATAAGCCGAACATAAACAAGTGTCAATCTTTTGATAGTTATTATCTCTTAAAAACACGCTTTTTGTTTTGACAACGGGAATTAATTTTAAATTAATTTCTGCCACTTCTGTGTTTTGAATTTAGAAAAATGGATTCCATATTTGGAATCAGGATGTTCAAATTGTGTAAATAGGTAAATTTTATTTTTAGACATTTTAAATAATTACTACGGTAAATATTTTATTTACCATGGTTAAGGGTAAATCTGGTAAATAAGGGTTAAAAAAATAATATTATAATGATACTAAATTACCCTAAAACGTGTCCTAGCCTTATTGGTTGATAAATTTTCGACCATATGAATCTTTGGGTCGATTTTGGGACCCCATGGGGCCACTTGTAGGTGATAGGGACACTTTATTTTAATTAAGTTAAAATGAATACCAAAATAACACAAGTATATATCTTTTAGAAAAACAATTTTTACATAGGGTTATATATGTTTTATTTTAGATTAAAAATATTCATTAGAAAGATAAAAAGATTTCCTAAATAATGATATTTTATTTATAATTTTTAGACATTAAATAATTTAATTTATTTATGACATAATGATGATGAAATAATTACTATAATAGTGAGAAATTAAAATAATTTATATTATAAATACCCAAGTATATATAATATGAAACTTTTAATGAATTAGAATAATTTTATAGGATAATATGATATATTAGTATTGATTTATTTGACTTTTTTTGAAGTAATAAATCTGTTATGAGTTTCACAAAAATCAACTATTGAATAGTGTCAAAATTGACATAAAAGAGTTCTTAAAACAAATATTATATTATTAATTGATATTAAATTCCAAAAAATCTAATGTTCGGTCAAGAGACTTATATCACGATAGGTGAATCATTAATGGACCACATAGGGGTCGCTTGGATGTATAAAGTATGTTTATTAACTATATATTATAAAAATACAAAGTGACATGGTAAATGTCAAACTAATTAACTAATAGTTAAAACTAAAAGATAAGGTTAATATAAGTACCCAAACCTGTCTAAATTCTATTGGTTGAGTGTTTTTAGACCTATCCCCACCTTAAACATTGATTAATCAACTTTTCAGCCATTGGAAACCGAATATGAATTTATTATAAACTAATATCTCTAGCTTTTCCAAAGGTGCCCCTCACCCCTCTTATAAAAGGGCACTCCTCCTTCTCATTTATTCACACCATCAAAGACTTTTGGTTCGGCCAAACTCTGCCCAAATACTCTCCCAACTTCCCTCAATACAACCTATAGGCCTCAGTTTGATCAGAAAGCCAACCTATGGAGCCCTTTTGATCAAATCAAAAGGAAGAACCCGAAGAAGAGGTAATGTTTTCACCACCCCCTTTCAAGTTCCTTTCTTCTCCCACTTCTTCTTTCTTTTTTATTACCATTCTAAAATAATAACTCCAGAATCTCACATATACTATGATGTTATTATAAATATGGTTCAACCATATTCCGTATTCTATCCACCCTTTGAATAAAGTGTCACCATACGTGCGTACGTACAGCTTACCGTCTCCACGTCGTGGTGTAATTGTTATTCAATATATTATTATTTGGATGGGTATAATAATGATGTGTAACTCATGTAAATAATAAATATAACATGTTAATGATTCTTTATATATGATATACCATCCATTTATATATTATTTTAATATCAAAATAATGATATTGTGGTTCGTGCGTACGTACGGACTACCGTCTCCACGAACGTGATGAGATTCATTCTCCATCATATCCATTAAAGTATAATTATCATTTGATGATTTAAAAATGATGTTTAAGGACTTGATATCATTCTGGATATGAATAAGATACAACCTATCTATAACAAACACGGCTTATGTAACAAAACATATAAAATAAAATGAGTAAGTTAACACCCGAAACGACGATAATTAAAAGATATTATTAACAAATCAATGTTAAAAGATCATATATGATATCATATTAATATATATGATTCTTGAATAATTTTATAACAATTATTTCACCATTATACAGGAGGTTAACCTACCCCAACCAAGGAAAAGTACAAGGTAAGGGGTTCTCATCTCACTCCTTATTCCCTTGAGATTCATGTCATATTGCCACCATTAACTTTTGTGTGCTGTATGTACTTCCCATTATTATATTCTTTGTGTAATACACATTAATTTATGTGTATTTACTTATTCATTTTATGATACCTCTTTCATGGGTTGTACGTTTCATAAGTTACCAAATTGGTAAGGGTTATTTCACAATCTCTTCATTATCCGAGGTTGTTTATATGTAATAATCTACTGAGATCTCTTTATCATCCACATCCATGCTTTCTTAAAAATGTATTTTAAAACATTTTTATTATTTACCAGAATATGGGTTAAAGTCATTTATACCCTTTTTTGACTTTTTATAAGAGGAATCTTTCCGTCGTTTTCAAAACAAGGTCCTTTTAACCTTTTCGACAGAATTAAGGTAAGAATGTTTTTTTAACTTATACGGCGGGTGCGGTTATTTTCCGCCGTTATAAAATCTTCAAAGCTTTCCTTACAATAATATAAGAGAATTTTCAAAGAAAATTTTTTATTTTATATGTCTCTTAAATGATTTCAAAAATAGAAAGAGATATTTCTCTAAAAAGAGTTTTGATTTCATCTATGTCAACATCCTTTCATGGATTTTACGCTTATTTGAAGTTGATTTATTATGATACAAAACTTCTATATTGTATTGAAGGTTTTGTGATATGTTTTACTGTGGATGTGCTATTTTTATACCATTCATAGTTTATGGTGAAATTGTTGACATTTCTTATGCTAGTTTTAATACGAATGTTTATGTTATGTTTAAACCTTTTCATATGGGAATGCATTGGACTTAATATGTGACGGGTGGAGCCCGCTATAGCTCCTCGATGCATCGGTAGGTCTCATGAGACAAACAAGTGTCTTGGCACAAGGCCTTGGCAAAATCTTATTTGTAGTCTTGGCACGAGGCCTTGGCTATGTGGTTATGATAGTCTGTCATTATGCATTCCAACATTATGAAAGTGGTTATTGATTTTGCATGTGATTATTCGATTAGTAGAATATCCATGTGAATAAGTAAATGGAATTATTTCATTTTATTTATGCCATACCATGTTGAAAGTTCAAGTTTGAAAGGCTTTTGTTTTAGATATACATTTCCTTAAATGTTTATTCTTATTTATGAAAGTTTCCGCTATATTGTTATCGTTACTGGGCATTTGAGCTCACCCCTTTTCTATGTTTTATTTTTCCCAGGAAGTGAAGAAGTAAATTCTGAATGACCTGCAGGGATATTATGTGGGGATATGAGTGTGGATTATGGAGACAATATGTTTTCGTAGTAGTTTTTCATTTTATGACATAATGTAAGACTTATGAATATATCTAGTGTTTCCAAGGCTACTAAACCAATCGGTCTTTCGAGATTTGATCTTTCTTGTGATCATGCCAATGTTATGTAATAATGCACCGACTCTGGGTAACTAGGTTCGGGGCGTTACATTCAACCAGTTTTCCAGGTACGGTTTTTTAAAATTTAATTACTTATATCATATTGAATATATATATATATATATATATTATGTTTCATCTATATATAGTTCATTCAATATAAAAAAACATGTTCCAAACAAACATTCAATGGATACAGTCACATACACATATAGTATACATGATTAATACAATTCAGATTCCAGAATAAAATATATTGATAGTGGTGTTCTTTCATTTTTACCATTTTTTTGTTTATTCTTCTCTCTTAACACTGATTCAGGTTCAATTTCTGTTTTGGTGCATGGTTCCTTCTTTTGAGAACAATGGTTAAGCAATTTGCTTCTTTTTGAATCCCCCATGTTAAGTATAGGGAATAATCAGTACTGCATTTGTAGTAGTACCATTGACATCATTGAATTCAAATTCCATATTCAAATTTATCGATACATGGTTTTTTAGTTCCTTATATTTTTTTTATAATGTCATATTACTTTTTTATTTTAGACCACATCCTCTTTCAATGCACTATTTACAACCTAAATAAAAAAATTGATTGTATAATAATGCCATTTCCATAATTTTGTTTAGAGAAGTGATGTTTGATATAGAGTGGATGAATCATTGGAATCTATACAGGTCTATGATTTTTGTAGTTTCTTGTTCTAGGCCAACAAAAACTGTTAAAATCCTAAAATGGGTTCTTTCGTTTTTTCATTTGTTGTGTTTATTTTTCTCACTTTGGACTTATGAATGCTCAGGATCTTCAATTCCACTTTGGTTACCCAACCATTCTTCAACATTTGGTTTTCCCTTCTGCAAACCATTTATAGTCAGTTTATCGATCCTCTTCATTTTTTAGTATTTCTCTTTGGCTAATAATTTTTCATGTCACTATTTTCCAATTCACTAATTACAACTTATATTTCAATGTCACGGATTATTGGTGACCAACATATTCAAAACAATGAGTACATCAGAATGGTTATAGGAATGGTGTTATTTTTTAAAAAATGGTATATTTGTCTAAAAAACAAAGGGTTTTTTTACTGTACCTCAATCATTTCTTATAAAAATATTATTAGTTATTATACAACCTATGAGCTCTTAGGAGTTCTCTTGGGTATGTCATTCCTGGATGCGGCAACTGAGCTATCTGGATTTTCATCTATCCTGACTATATCATTTTCTCTAGGTATTTACTCTATATCAAATAATTGAGAAAGATCCTCCACATTTGATGTTTGACTCAGTTCTTTCTATGGTCAAGTCATCTGATTTTCCTGAAATTTTTTCTAATGTTAACATTATGCTAAATATTCATTTTTTAGTTTGTTATCTATCGTTTTGTTCATCCGTTTTTTATGCTACATATAAGTTTTCATTTTTTGGTCTGCTGAATGTTTTCTCTATGGTTTATTTAATGTTAGAACCCATTGTTTTTGAGAATCTGGTTTCTATATGCCAAACCACTTTCAGGAGATTCCCTGGCATTGAGAAACACTAGATGGAAGCTTGCAAGGGTGAAAATAAATATGGTCTCCCCTCCACTTACGTGACACCACCAAATCCTACATTCATGGGAAATGCATCCTTATGATCTTGGACTGAACATTACAAAATTTATTACAGGTTGAAGCATAAAAAATTATTATTTATATATGTGTGTATCCCTATTAGTTATAAATTGATATTTTTAGATTTCATAATGAACTGTATCCTTATTGTGAAAAGAGCTGTTTTTACAGATATGTTATACATATTTAAAGGTTTATTATTATAGTGATCCATTTTTGTCAAAAATTGTATGTTTTCATAAACATTATTCTATGTGCAGGTAAATATATTGGATGAATGTGTACATCCTCAACTCCTGGCTTATTACATGTTCTTTGAACACTATAACTCTTAAAAACTAAAAAACCATGCACACCAACATATTTATTTTCTAGAAATGTTTTCTTATGGGTCATCAATAATTTAACATCAAAAAATTAATAGTTACTTTTACTTTTACTAATACTGAGTTGTCATGTTTTAGAGCAGTAAATATTTTTACAAAACATAGAGTCAACTATTTTCTTTGATTTGTGAATCATCTAATTCAATTCAGAAATGGATAACTTTTTAGAGTAGTGGAACAAGACTGTGCATGTGAATCATGGATTTTTTCAGTATTGGATCATGTAATTTGATCATGCATTGCATCATGTGCTTTATTAGATTAGTGAATCATTTTATGAGAAATAAATGAGGACATTTAGAGAAATTTATGTGTTAAGTAACTAATATATTATTCTATATTTAAAAAATATTTAAGTCTCAAGTTGCAGTGAATAACCCAACCATCCATGAATAGTCTTTTTAGTCACATTAATATCTTCACTATATGTGTTTTATTCCCATATTGTAGTAGTAATAAAATATAAAGCCTCACAAAATTTATTCAATATATTATTAGAAAAACATAATGCAGGCCATTACCTTTGGCCGAACATTAAAAAATTTATTACAGGTCGAAGCATAAAATATTCGAGATTATTTATATATATGTGTGTCCCTATTAGTTATAAATTGATATTTATGGATTTCTTTTTGAACTTTATACTTGTTGGGAAAAGGTATTTTTACAAATATGTTATACATATTTCAGGATTTATTTTTAAAGTGCTCAATTTTTTTTCACACATAGTATGTTGTCATAATAATTAATGTATGCGCTGGTAAATATAATGGATGAATGTGTATGTTCTATAAGATGGAACCTTTCACTGAACACATGGTTTTCTTTAAAATCGAACCTTGAACTGAATCATGTGAAGGTGATGTTGCAACAGCTTCTAGATCCTACCATTTACTAGTTTTCATTTATATATGTGATTTGATAATACAATTTGGATTCCAGAATAAAATTTATCAAAACATGGTTTGTCTAGTTCATTATATTTCCATTGACATTGTCATATTATTGTTTTTTTGGACAACCGATGTGTTTATTTAATTAATTTTTTTCAGCATATACAGTTCCCAATTTACGTCTTCTACTATTTGTTTCCATTATTAGAGAATTCCCATTTTTTTATTAGGCATTTTTTCAGTCAATTTAATTTGTAAGTTGATTTTTCATGTATGATTATTATAAAACATAATACCAATTTTATTAGGCCATTTGTTTTTACAGTTTTCCAGATTACACAAATTTACATTAAGCATGATTCATTCCAGTAAAATAGAATTCAAATTTTATGAAATCACATGATCGATTCCAGTTAAACAGAATAACCTATTTTTGAATACTGATGTTTGTTTCTAGATTTCCAATTTTTGTATTATACATATTATGTTGCAAAATAAATGTTTATCTAATTTTATGATATCTCATGTTTTTTTCCTACTACAAAAGAAGAGTATACTGAAAAGGCCACATTCAGGTTTGGGGCTGCAATTCAGCATCATGTCACATATATGCATATGAAAATAGATATTTCCACTGTTTTATCCCAATGGAATTATTCTGATTGTGCCTACTGTTATGTTCTTCTGTTGCTTGTCACTGTTTTTTGTTGTGGTATCTCATGGGATGTATACATTTTAGTGTGTTTATTTCTATTGGAAGAGAAGTCTACAACAATTTCATCACACACTAGGAGCTATCTACATCGTCAATTCATTAAGGGGAGATCATACTGGAAAATCCCGATGTAGTTGTGAAGTCCAAGTACACTGTTGGATCATTTTATGGCGTCATTTTGAAGCAAGAATTCCCTTTTTCTCTAAATTAATTAATTTCATCATTTATTAGTGTGTAATAATTATTTTAAACATTTTTTGTGTCTACAGAATGATATATTGGATGATTTTATAGGCTGTGAGCTTCTGGAATATTACCTCTTATCCAACTGCAAAAACTCCAATGAAATTTAAGTCCAGGTTAAACAATAACTTTATTTTCATGAACTGTTTTAAATTTGATCTTGATTCTTTTTACATCCATATTTCTTGCATTTTTATACAGTACATAAACTTATAAATAGGAAATCAGTGACCCATTCCACCGATTCATCGTTGATGCTATTCGGATCTTCTCAATACGTCCAGATGATTGAAAGCACCTCTATAATTTTTTTGGTCAAAAAAAGGTAATATTCCTTTTCTGAATTTGAAGTTGTTATGGTATTGTTACTTATAGGGTACACAACAGGATACAATGGCAGCATGAGTCCTCACTACAATGACTATTCCATGTGCAGGGGATTACAATCCAACTCAAATTGATTCCATATGATCAACTGGTTCAGATTCCAACATCAGTATTGACTATAATGATTATTCCATGAGCAGGGGATCACTGGACATATTGATACCATGACCAGCATCTATATGATGGTGAGGGTGTAAACCCTTATGTAATTGATCATGCTGGATTTCGTTCCAGTCCGATGTCAAGTCTAGACTTTCTACAGCAGGAACTTATTTTATGCATGTTTGTCTAAAATTCTAATTTATATCAAGTATTGTTGAGTCATCTTTAAATCCATGAGAGTTCTCTTGCAATAAATATTATTTGTACATTATATTGATTACTATTTTCAATATTATGTTTTCTAGTTGTCTGTATTCGATTTTACTATAACATAATATACTTTGCAATCTAATCAATTATTCCATGTTTTGTTGTTTACATCACTATGACTTCAATTACAACATTATTTAACATCATTATCTTAATTAAAATTGTCAATTTCAATGTTCTTTTCATTCATTTTATTAAAATCTCCATGGTGAAAATAATTTCTTTTTTCTTATAGATTATTCTTCATCTTTATATATGTATTTATCCAATAAGTATTCTACATTCATAATGATGTTTTCATATTTTGTCCAATTGTATTCTAATAATAACTATCCTTATTTTTTTTATTTCAAACTGTTGAATATTTATATTCATTATTAATATTGAAATGTAGTATTGTCTTCTTAAACGAATAATTAAACCATATCACCGTGCAAAGGTATAAAGAATTTTTTTATATCACCGTGCAAATGCATGAGCAAGTAATAGTTTTCTTATATTAATTGTTTTCACTCTAGTATTTAGATGGTTGTTTATGAATCCCTCTATGGAAAGAAATGCTGAACTACATCTTGCTTGGATGAAGTTGGGGAAAGAAATCAATTAGAACATGATTATGTCGATGAGATGGATGAAAATGTCAGATCTATTCAATGACACATAAGAGCAGCACAGATTCCTCAAAAAATTTATGCCGACAACCAAAGAAAAGACCTAGATTTTGAAGTGACCGATAATGTGTTCTTACAAATATCTCCCTCAAAGAGAGTAATGAGATTTGGAAAGAAGGGCACACTGAGCCCCAGGTATATCAATCCTTTTGAAATAATCTATCGTGTTGGGAAGGTAGCTTACCGATTGGTATTTCCACCAAATCTCTCTCAACTTTATTATGTGTTCCATGTATCTCCCCTAAGAAAGTAAATACCAGATCCTTAACATGTACTAAACTCAGAAGTTGTACCGTTGAAGCAAGATCTTTCTTATGAAGAATAGCCGATAGAGATTCTGGATCGTAGTGGAAAATTTCTATGAATCAAGTCCAATTTATTTGATAATGTTTTATGGAAGAACCACCAATTATAAAAAAGCTACATGGGAACTTCATGATATGATGATGTAGACGTATCCTCATCTTTTTGTTACGATGTGACAAATTTCGAGGGTGAAATTCATTTTAAGGGGAGTAGAATATAACACCATGAGATTTTATAAGAAATATTTTTTTATGCCTTATGTTATACACAACACCAATGGAATCTTTCACTACTTGAAATACTGGCTTGGCTTATGTTACACGGAGGAGCAACCTTCTTCGATAGCTTGCATTATACGCATTACCATGTTTCACTATACAACGTTATGTTATTAAAATATTAAATAAACTAGACATGATAAATATTATTAATCACATTTTTAATTTTATATAACATTATAATTCATCTTACATATGATATGAGAAAAAAATCAATTTTTTAGATAAATTAATTATTTTTTCAAAAATGCTATTTTTTTACCTTTTGATGGCGCACCCATTTTAAATCTAATTTTTGAATATATTACGAGTTCAATTTGAAAAAATAAACTTCTTCTTTTGAATCAGGATATACTATTTTACATTGGATATATTTTTTATATATTTCTAATAACATTAATATTTTTATGAATAATAAAAATACGCTAAATTTTTCATAAAACAACTTTTTTCATCAAGATAATTTATATGGTTAAATAATAAAATTTAATTGTTTTAAAGTATAAATAGAATATATTTTTACCATGTAATATAATTTATGTCATTAGAATTTATTTTACAATTAGTTATTATGTATAATAATTTCAATCTTTTTCAATGTTTTAAATTTCAAAACTTGTTTTCTCAACAACGAGACTAATTTTTAAATTAATTTCTGCAAATTCTATGTATTGAATTTGGAAAAATGGATTCCATATTTTGAATCAATAGGTCAAAATTATGTTAATAGGCAACTTTTTTTGGGGAATTATAAATAGTAACAACAATAAATTTTATTTTCCACATTTGAAGGTAGATCAGGGAATTAAGGGTAAAAATAATATTATAAAATTATCCTAAAACCAAGAAAAATTTCAATGGATGAATATAATTCGACCCATAACTCCTAAGGGTCGGAATAGATTCATTTCGTGTACTTTTTACCATGAAAATGATGTAATTATTATTAAAACCAAAGCATGTCACTCTATAATATCTTATAAGTGTAATAATTTTAATTTGCTGATAAACTTCATAAAACATCAGAAATAAATAGTCTCTAGAATTCCAATAAAATTATTTACATCATGTGAATTTATTTAATTTTTTAGGGATTAAATAATTATCATTAATGATGACATAATAGTGATGTATAAATTATATTATTTATTGAAATATCAAATAAATGGTTTTAAAATTTTTAAAATAAATATTTTATGAACTATTTAATTTGTTCCATGAATTTTCTAGATAAATATGACATGTTATGAATCTATTAAATAATTATTTAGAAAATATTTTCTGTGTGGATTTTATTTAAATTCAAATAACTGAATATTGTTAAATTTGACACTATTTTTATTTTTTAAACAAATAACATATTATTAAATTATTTAAAAATCAGAACAATAATTAAAAATTAAAAATTGAAATTTATACTATAAAAAATGTCCTAATGTATCTGATTATGGAAAATTCACAACACATAAGTAATTATTTATTACAATTTAAAATTTGGAATATTATTACCACAAATAAAATTAAATGGATTAAATAAGGATAAATCTAGCTGATATGTTTTAAAATAAATTCCCAACATGTCTAATTTTTTTTGGATGAATAGATTACAACCCTATCTCTTCACATATTTGAATTTGAGTCATTTTGGTTGTTTTTAGGTGGGGTTTGGGTTTCTTATAAATTAATATTTTAGAGGATTCCAAAAGAGCCCCTCTCCTCTTTTATAAAAGTTCACATCCTCCCTCTCCTCATCACAACAATTGGAACCTTCAATCTCATCCAAACCCTCTCAATTTCAATTCTCCACTTCCCTAAAAACATTCCAGAGGTCCTGGTCTTCTTAAAAGACCATCATTAGTGCCCTAAGAGGAGGTTTAGAAGAGGTGCGTCAAAGAAGAGGTAGTATCCTTTACCGATTCTATCATGTTTATTTCTTCTTCTACATCCTCGTATTTATTTGTTTCATTATAAAGTAGTAACATTAGTATCACTCATATACTGATATGTTATTATAAATTTAAACAACCCCATTTCACATTCTATATATCCTATGGAAAAAGAAATCACGGCTCATGCGTACGTATGGAATATCGTCACCAAGCCATGGTGTAATCATTTTTTCCACCACCCACTAACATGGATGGGTATAATGGTGTAAAAAAACTATATATGGTTATTATCACCTGATACTAATTATGAGATATTCTATCATCCACTCCAATACCGTTTAATAATTATGGGAACGATACCGTCGCTCGTGAATACGTATAGCTTACCATCTCCAAGGGGTGATGAGATTCGTTCTACATGGTCTTCATTAAAACACAATTATATAAACGAATTGAAAGAAAAAATATGATATATAATATATTAATACCATTCTGTAAATTATATTACTATAACCTAAAAAGAGGAATATGAACTTACCCGACAAAACATATGTATGAAAATAATGTAGTTAATACCCAAACAATGAGTAACACTAAAATTTCACTATCAAACAGATGAAAATATGATCATAAATGATATCATAAAAATAATTATGATTATTTAATTGATCTGTAGCATTATTTATATAATTATACTAGAGGTTTGGATACACACAAAGCATATCTGTCATAAGGTAAGGGATAATTATTCCAATCCCGTTTTTAACCGAGATTGTTTATTCAAAAGTATTTACTGGGGTTATATTTATCATTCATGTCTTTGTTTTATAAGAATATTTTCATGTATGTTTAATGTCATTTTTACAAATATTTTATTTTCCCTACATGGTATGTAAGGAATATTTCTTTTTTTACCATACGAGGTACTTTATGACTTTTTTGGAAAAAGTATGAGGAGAATGTTTTGTAAATTATACGGCAAGAATGGATTTTTAGAGTTTCAATATGCCTTATTTCCATGAATATTCCTACGCATGATTTCAATATTATTTTCCTCAAAAATTCATTTCTTTTAAAATTATAAGTCATTTTGAGAAAAGAAAATGATTTTGAAGAAGATAGGATATTTATTTTCAATAACTGAGTTAAATTGTTTTATCAAAATTATTTCCCATCTAAGATGATATAGGGTTAGGATTATATCACTATTTTTAAATTTATATGATTATATTATGATGTAATTATTTTTATCAAGTCATATATCTTGTATGGATTTGGTTATGATGGCATGATGTTTAAAAATCCAATTTTATTACATGGGTTATGTTATGATATATGATTTATGATTTTTTGGAACACAAATGAATGGTTTCATTAAGATATAGGTGGGACTTATATATCCCTCAAATTAATTGGGTAATGATTTATATCTCATGAGATAGACTTTTCTGGAATGGAATGTTAATCCTGTTTAGTGATACCATACTAGAATTAGTAGTGAACTTGGTTCCGTAATTGAATTTGTCCACTATGATGATCTTGGCTATGAGTCTTGACTAATATGAAATGATTTTCTATGATTATGTGTGTATTAAAAAAATTTCAGATCTTATGTTATTATTATTGTGATTACATTTCACTACTATGACTTTTCCAATGTCATGATATTATGATCTCTTTTGTAGGAAAATATTTTTAAAATTTTATGTTCTTATGAATGTGATATGATTAATATTACCTTTGTTCTCCCTTACTAAGCATTTGAGCTCACCCTTTGTATGTTTTCTTTTCCCCAGGTCAGGATGAATGGTACTATGTAGGATATCAGAAAAGGGACTCTAGATATGATTAAATAAAAATGAGACAATATAGATGATTTATGAACCAGTTGTTTAGGTTTCCGAATTTTTAAATACACTATTCATATACGGTCCTATCATGGTTCTGTTATATGTTGTAATAAAAATTATTCCCTAAAAATGTAATAAAAATTTACATAATTTATGGGTCATTATAATAATATATCATGTTCTTAGTGGTTTACATATTCACTATTTTTATCCACTATAATTGAACTCAATAATCTAGGTAAATCGTTGTAATTCTAAGATGGATGGTGAAAAAAAGATTACGTCCATCCTATAAAAGCTCTATCATTATTCTAGGAGATAATGGTATATAAGGTTACTATTAAAATTTAATGAATCCATATTTATTTATTTTTAATTCATAATTATTCCAATCCATTTTCTCTCTTGCATTAGTTTAAAGATACAAATCAACCATTTGTTTTTTCCATTATATTCTCTTCGATATTGGTTTAACAATCATTTGGTTAAGGAGTATGTTATCCCTACATTTATTATTTCCAAAACCATTTCTTATATATCAATGAATATAGGTTCTCTTTAAACACCCACTGTTAATGGAATACTATGATCCTATTTGAGAATCAACTACCATAGTTACCTTATAGTATGGTAGAAAATTGAGTAACCATAGACCATATTAACACCAACAATTTTTGTTTTTTCATGATGAGATCTATATATCTGATGAAATACTATATAATTTTATAATTATTATATATTTTACATTTATCGATAATGGAAATTCTATTAAACTTTTATGGTAATGCCTATAGTTTCTTACACAAAATTTTTAATCAGGAAGCTATTATCATGGACAATCAGGTTTCATGAGAAATAGTCCATCCCATTATCATTTTTTATGAGTATGATAACTATACCTTCCCTTTATGTATAAATATACATCAAAAACCCCTATACACTTGAGGGGAGTAGGGGTACAATTTTACTGTTTATAATCACCATATTAAATTAATGCCCTTACATTATTTTTTTCAAGACATATTTATCACAATTCCATGATAACCTAGTTATTGGATTATAAAATATTATTAAATTTCTCATGAATTTTATATAAATCATATATATTCTATGAAATTTATTGATATCTATGAAATTAGTGGGTCTATGAAATTCCATATTTTCCAATTTCATTGAAGAATTCAAAGAGATTCTCAAAATTTTAATGACTTACCCCATTGAAGTAACATAATACATCAAAAAATAACCCTTCTTGATATTATCCTACATATTATCATTTATTAATTTCAGTAATAAAATAAAAATTAGTTCATAAGGTTCATACTTAATCTTGAATTATATGAGAAACTAGTCAATAAAAAACACTGTGAACAAATCATTCCATTCTTTAAAGGATCTATACATTAAGTCTGTGATATGGATATTGAATTTGTGTGTCAATGTGACATAACTATAAACTAATAGTGTCCATATCTTTTTAGGAAATATAACATATGAATATATTTTCAATTTTCTATGAGTATATTATATATAGAATGAAGATACACTTTTGAGTACAAATATTTTCATCAAATTTAATCAAATAATTTATCATTCATTTGTATTTGACACATAGTTTTCATAGTGATCACATTAATATCTCGAAATTTGATGAAAACCCAAAAAAACCCATCCTTCTTCAAAATAAATATAACTTGTGCACCCTAAGGTCATGCAATAGGGAATGCGAACACGATTTCCAAATGATCATTCTAATTATTATCTAAAACATATAACTCTATAATATAAATAGTATTAGATATATTGGTTATTTTTGTCACTCTAGGTATGAGTCTTATGATAATTATGCATTATGATCTGATGGAGGGTCCCAAAAATAATCATGTAATGCATCCATGGATTCCATTAAATGGTTTATACACTCAAAATTGATTATTTACACTAACTAAACTATTTGAGAAAATATATTCTTGTTCATTTGGATTCAACATGGACAAAAGTGTGATTTTTTTAGAGGATATTGAAAGTCAGACTTACATTTATAAAACAGCTTGGGATGATTTGTGATATGTAAATAGGATTCATTTTACCAATAATTAATACGAGATTTATTTAATAATAGCTAATGAATTCCAAATATAGCTTGAAATTCCTCCAATGGATGGATTATAATACACACTGTAAGAATATCATAACAAACATTATCTACTAAAAAATATAACAAAAAGGTTTGAAATGATTGCACCACTAAGTGTTTTTAAGAATATCACAACGTAAATGTGTCAAAGTGGTTATAAAAAATTCTATAAATTTTTTTGGATATAATGTAATATATTGATTAGGAATAAATGAATATTTTATCTATTTTAATTAAATTTACGTGTAATTTGTACTACATAATTTTTTTGAACCATGAAAATGGTCATGACGGAAAATGGTTACCATTTCACCAAAAATAAAGGTGTTTGATATTATTGAATATGCTTTAAGAATGATGGTTTTTTGTACTACCTTGTATAGTTCCCATGATCCTTACCTTTAATGAATTGGTCCATGGGTAGTGAAATGTGTGATTCCATCCCTTCCCCCGTCAAATTGATTATTGTCTTCAAATATATTTGATATTAATGACCATGAATCCTTTATTTATCCCATATGATTAGTTTCCTCAATCCTTTAATGAAATTTCCATTCTACATCATTCTAAATTATTAGCATGTCTATGTTTGGATACTTTTGGATGCTTTATTCATTGATCATTCTTCTAGAAACACTTGGCATAATTTATAATATTGATTTCCATTGGAATACAAACCAAACTCTATCTCTACCTTGAGAGAACATCAAGACACATCTAAATGACTACAAATTTCATTAATGGACAAAAACCTTTGAGTTGTTTCTTAGAGTACTCATGAATATATTAATTTCATTATCATTGATGATAATAGATCCCAAGTAATACCTTGGATGCCTTGTGAAATTCATGTATCAGGTTACAATTATTCACTCTCCCTTTACATTAGACCAAGAAACTCTCTCACCATCTTAGTATAAGGATTCCAAGGGAAATACATACTATCAAATATATTTTTTAATTATTCAAACTCCCATTCGTCCACATCACCTATTCAATTTTCATTCATTTTTAGTGTAAAAAATTGTTCATCTTCTTCTTTTTAATGTTAAATGACTATAGAGTAAATATCTCCTTCCAAAACAAGAAAAATGGAAAATATATTTTCCATGGATTTGAAGCATTGTTATATATTTAGTGGATCCAATTTCTAGAAAAATGTTTGTGGTCATTAAAACCTTAAGGATTGAAATGATAACATATCATTTATGGGTGATGTATAATCTTTCACATGTTTTATATTATTATTTATAACTTGAGATATGTGGGTATGCATGACCATGAGTTTTTTAAATCATTATTCCATTTTATTAGAAATATAATTTGGATAAAAATTCATTTTCCATCGCATAATTTTTTATTTATATATATCATTATATCGACAATTTTAGAAAATAGATAATTTTGGAACAAAATATAAGTCAATAATTCAAGTATAAATAACTTATTAACATTTTTTAATAAATCATAATGGCTACACGTACTATGTTTATTGGTTTTTTATGGTTTATCATTCAGTAACATTATTGGTAGTTTATGTAAACCCTATTTTGATAGAATCTATAATAAACATTCATTTTCAAACATTATTACTATAAATTTATTATTAAAAAGGATATAACAATATTACATTCAAGAATCAATTGAATTGGTATGATTAGAAAATTATGTCCGTACATAATTACCATATATAATACATTATTCATTATTAATTTCATTCATTGGTGCCGAGATTATTGCATTTCACAATCCATTAATTTTTCCTAATCACATCAGGACACACATTAGTAAAACGTTGATCTCAATCATAGTAATGGGATGAAAAATATGATAGTAACATTAGGCATTAATTAATATAGTCCTTGGGTGATCTAGTGATTATAATTATTTAATAAGGAACCTCATCAAGAAGGTATGTGAATCCTTTTTAAGAGATATGGAAGATATCATATAAATTATAATTAAAACACATAACATTATATTCAAAGAACAAACATATATTTTGAAAAAACATGACATTATGTTCACGCATAACATATGAATACATTGTCGGAGTTTCCTCTCTAGGACCATGAAACATTGTACAATCAATTACCAGAGATATTATAATGCCAAATTATTTTTGATGAATTTTTTATCACATTGGAATAAACTATTATATGATACATTAATGTTAAAATATCCTTAAACAAATTCTCTATTTAAAATATCATAATATCTCCCCTCCATTATGAGAACCGTGATGTGATATGATAATATTAAACATCCTTATTCTTATAGATAGGATTTTATTCTAGTATGAGACATATAATATGTTTTTATTGTCAACTGATACTATTCATAAGAGGATTATACTATAACACATATTATTCTCACTTGTTAATCCCTAAAAGGATATTATTTTAGGATAGAATAACCCATAGGAATTAAACATTTTTGTATGTTAGTGTAATTCAAATGTGTGAATGTGTGAATGGATCCTTATCCTTTATGAATATTATTAATCTCTATAATGAGTTGTTTTTAGGTATTCTCAATGAACATGGATATATATACTCACTGTTATTTTGAATACATTGTTTGGGTCATGAGTAATATGAATTAAAAATTAGTAGAGAAAGGATTTTTCTCATCCATCTTTACGGTGTTTTATATATTGGTACCATTAATTGAAATAATACTATCAGATAAATCACTTGGAAATTGTGATAAAAAATATCATTACATAGATCCAAAAAATGTGAAACCTTGAAAATAGGTTATTTCATTTTGAGAGACACACATTTGATAAACATTACATTTTGAGAAACCTATCCACCCTAGAGAATTCTATCTAACAAGAACATCTCCTAATTTTCTCTCAATAATGATTGATATACCATCATTTTTACCCCTACCATGCTCAAGAGAAATAGAGAAGTTATATTTATGACCGATGGATAACAAGATACAACCATTAATGAATGAAAAAATGTGATCGAAACAACTATGTTAGTACACTGAGACTAAAAAACAACATTTTGATATCACATAGAACATGTGGATTACTTTTATATTTTCTCAAAATTGGGTATTCTTCAGGAAATGATGATTAAACCTGAAAAAGTCTCACAAAGAAAAAAATCATCAATGAATCATATCTATACATAGGTAATTAGTTTTTCGAAATACAAATTAATAATATAACAAGAAATGATTCCATTTCTTTCTTATATGATTCCTATTAGTTTTCATTTGGTATATTAATTATAAAATATTATTATTCATCATTGTCTAAAGATTTATTCATTGGATTTGATAAAAATGTCACTGTATATGGTCCCAACCGTCACATAAAATACTCTCAAAAATATCTTGAGGTATCCAAAAAACCACACTACAGTATATAATTATTAGTTTTTTGATCATTTATATCAATTATTATGTAATTTTTTCGTTGTTATTTTCATTCATAATACATTAATTGGAAAAAAATTTATTCATTAATATTGATATAAAAAATAATATGCTAACTATATGTGAAAAATATATTGAGATTCCACTTGGAGGTTCTTGGGATGATAACTGGAATACAAGATTATATGGCCTATATATAAAATTACAAATTTTGTATTACTAATCAAAATAGTAGTATGTTATTTCACTAATAATGGTGAATAATGTGGGATATCTTCATAATAGATCATTAAGACCCCAAATATTTACTACAATAGTGGAACACATTATTCAAAACTACATGATTCTTAATTGTTCTACACACTGTGTAACCCTATAACACTGCAAAATTCTAATGTAAATACAATCTATCTGAGAGTGTATACAAAATTTAACACAAGGAAAAGAAAATAATATAGATTATTAAGACATTATGGTATTCATAATAGTTTTTAAAAAATTATTTCATTATATTAAATTCAATTCAACAAATTCTGAGTATTCTTGTACCAAACACAATAACATGTTTCTATGATGATTTTTATTACACGCAATACATAGTTTTTCCCAAAGAATAATATATTTTAAAACATCATTATTTATTATTTTAAGATATAACATATCCATTAAATCAAAATTTATTAATATTATTAATTAATATATGATAATATATATAATATACAAACAATAAAACGTTTTGAATTTAATTTAATATATATCATAATCATAATATTGTATAAAACACAGTATTATGCTTAAAAATATATATTTTACAAAGGTAGTTTTGTAACCTATTAACATAGAACCAATTTTTAATCCAATTTTTCATACATTGATAAAAAAAATTGATAGAATAAAACTCATTTTTTAAAATGGAATGATAAAATTATATTCTGGTGATTTTTTATTATTTTTTAGATATATATAATTTTTGGATTATTAGTGACAAAAAATTAATCAGAATTCAAAATTTGTTTTCATATATTTAATTTATAAGGGTAAATTGTATTTTTAATTAGTTATAATATTTAAATAGATAAATTAAAAATAAAATTTTCAAATTTATGCCATTGTAATCAATTTCAATATCATATTGGATTTAAAAACATAGTAAATTCTGAACATTCATACTTTAAAAATCCACGTTATCATCACATCTATGTGTTTTATTTTAAATTACATTCTACCACTTCTGTGATTGGAATTTGGAAAAATGGTATCCATATTTTTAATTAGAATAATATATAATTTCTATTATGTTCAACATAGTTTATGACCAAAAACATTAGTGATGGTAATTAAAATTTATTACAGTGATTAAGATAAAAATTAACTTAATAAGCTAATAAACCATAAACATAAAGTAATCATGACCTATAATCTTAACTGAAATCCATTGGATGGACATAGTTATACCATATACTAAATTTTAATTAATTTTTAAAATTATTTTGGGCCACATTAGAAGGAAAAAATGTGGGAGGAATTCCATCATTCTTAAATTTACAAGATTGCCACTCCTCTACTATGAAAACCAACTCACCCTTCCGACTTATTCACACCACTTATTTCATTTGTCTCGTCCAAAACCTACCCAAATAATCTCCCAATATCCCTTTATTTATGATATAATCCTTGACAAAAAACAACAATCAATGGTTGAACTTTGGTGTAAACCAAAAGAAGTTACATGAATAAGACGTAATGTTCTTGTATAATCACTTTTGTTTCATTTTCATCTCCACCCCTCAAATTCTTTTTATATCATAATTATATAATAACATCAACATAATTATCTGTTTCTATGATAATAGTATTAAAAAAAATTCAAACTATATGGACTAAGCCTTAATAGATTACATAATCCTACATTTTAGACAAGAACATACATTCTTAAAAATTGATGATCTTTCTAGGTTTGGATTTATTGAGAAATCATGAAATAAAACATACAGAACATCCCATATTAATACAAGAGGATACTACTAAAATAGTATCCATTTTTCCAAAATATAAAACAAAAACAAAAACATAATTTATTTTAAAAATAATCATACAATTTAAATTGTATTCCTTATTTATATTACACATCCATATAACCTATGAACAACATTTTATAACATGGGTTGATCACCAAAATATGATTACGATATAAAAGGAAATAAATCGTTAGTCAAGTGATAACATAAAAAATGATAAAACCCATTTTATAAAAAACTCATTAACATGGCTGGAAACATCGTGTAGTTTTCGTGGTAAACATTTACCATACCATTTTTACAATCGTACATACACATGGAATAACTATTTAGCCAAATTCCATCATTAGGGTACCCAATGAATTGGAGAGCTATAATAGGGATCACCCGTCATATCTTGAGATATAATGGGAAAAACCCAACATATCTTGAGTTATAATTGGATCAACCCAAAATATCTATGTCCAATGAAAATATAATTTTTATAATGTATCAGGAAATCATCTAAAACCCCTCATTCCCTATATATAAAAATAGTGTTTTTGAATTTCTTTAATGGAATTTTTAAAAAGATTATAAATTGAAAATCTCATAAAAAAATAATTGGATTGAGAATTAATGTAATGGAATGAATATGTGTATAAATTGTTAATACACATAAAAACCTAATATAAATATAAATTCCTCACAAAAATAATATTAATACCATATAATGAATAACGTATAAGTTTAACCCAAAGAATGAAATTGGGTTATGAATTCCCTTACTTTGGATTAATCTTACTTAAAATGTATTTAATACTCCTATATAATGGTTTAAATAGTTTTATTAATATATTATAGAAACATATTCTTATTTATAACACCTTATATGATCATTTCACAACATCATTCGACAAATTTATTAATAAGGATTTGTAATTTACATTATTTTGTGTGCGTTATATTCATGGTTTTCATGGTGGGTACGTAATGGATTCTATTATCAAATGGAAGTGAAACTACAGAAATCAAATGAGATTCTATAAAAATATTTACATAAAATTAAATGATTCCATATATAATTATATTTATATGCTATGATGATGAATCATTAGATAAATCATTAGTGATGATCGTTATTTTATTATGGTGAATTTTGATCATAATGAAGAACCCGTGTTTTATTAATTAAAAGTATGCATAATAACCAGTTTGAAAAACCTTAGACAGGTTATATCATAAAATTTTAAAAAATTTCCTAGCATTAAAATGGATTTAATACGATGTTTTTTTGTTGAAAAAAAATATTGAAGACTCATCTTCCATGATGTTGGTAAATTGACATTTCATGGAAGATGTTTTTATTTTGAGAATAAATGAGAGAGGAGAGGAAAAATGATGATTATTTAGTTACATCAGTATGAAAACATTCTTAACAAATATGATTCTAGATATTTCATTCCTCTTGAATATAGGTAGGAGATTATTGTATAAGAAAATATTGTAATTGAAAAAAAACACATGAAAATGAAAGAGGATTCTTACCTCTTGATCTCTTATCCTTGAGATCCTCCTTAAGGAATTTGGTTTTGGCCTTTAAGTGAGACCCTAAGGTCAAGGAAATGGATAAGATATTTGGTAAGGGGATTTGGAAGAACTTAAAATTCTCAAGTCTTTAGAAGTGTGATAGGAAGCGGGGGTTGAGGGTGGTATTTATAGTTCAGTAGAGGAGAGTCTTTACATTATATTAATTGTTAGTTTAATATTATTGATCATGACTATAAATTGTCTTAATTATTGTGAAAAATAGTGAAGTGATCATGAGCGTTCGAACCATGTGTTATTAAAACATCCATGATGTCAAATATTTTTTATTTATTTGAAAATTATTATATAGGGTATTTTATCGTATTTCACTATTCATCAAAAATTCAAGTATTTCAGAAAAATATCAAAAAATCATACAAACTATTTTTCAATGAGTAAAATACTAAAATTAAATCGATTTAATGAAAATAATTTTTTAATTATAATTAAATAAATTAATAAATAAAATCATACTTTATACAAAAAAACTATAAATTTTGAAACTATAACTCATTTTATATTACCTTTAAATTGTTAATCAAAATATAATTATCTTATAAAAATAAAAAAATTAATAAATTTACTATTTATAAGGGTAATATTATTATTCATAAGTGTAGGTTACAATTCATAAGGGTAGGTAACTATTCACCAAAAAATATAATTATTTTATCAAACTCCATATAACTTACTGATCCCAACCATCAATATCCATTTTCCGAAA
This sequence comes from Viscum album, assembly GCA_963277665.1. Lineage (NCBI taxonomy): Eukaryota > Viridiplantae > Streptophyta > Magnoliopsida > Santalales > Viscaceae > Viscum > Viscum album. The sequence goes on along the minus strand of OY728160.1, from coordinate 1,396,083,977 downwards.
TTCAAATCATAGTTGTGAAAAAAAAACTTTATAGGATACATATTACTAACTACATAAAACAATGTTTCATGAATTTTAATTTATTTTTAAAACCATGGGGTTTTACATTATCGCCACCTTCTGGAAATGGCATCTTCATAATTTTATTTACATATTAAAAAGTCTGGGTATATTTCCCTCATATCATTTTCAAATTCTCATGTTTCTTCTTCAACCATGTGGATTCCACTCAAAATCATTACCTTTTGCATTACCATATTCCACAATTTTGGTTCACTTTGGTCAAGAATCTAAACAAGTTTCTATTTGTAAGAAAGATTTCATTCTTTCTGAACTACATCTGGGATCTAGACATGATATGAATCTGGAACACACTTTCTCATCATAAAAACATGAAAACTAGAATTTACATGAGATAAAATTAGAGGAAATGATTCATGATATGTGACTAGTCTAACATTCTCTAGAATTTTGTAAGGTCCAATGAATCATGGATATAAATTTAATTTCTTACCAAAACACATAACATTTTCCCAATGTGAGATATTAAGAAAAACAGGACCACCTATCTCAAAGAAAAAAAAATTCCACTTGTTTTATGCATAAATTTACTCCCCACTCTGATCTATCTTCATGTATTGATTGATGGTATTCAATTTCTTAGCCACTTCCTATACTATTTATGGTCCTATCAACTTCCTTTCCCCAACTTCATCCCAAAAATATGGTGTTCACACTGCTTCCCATTCAATTCTTAAAAAGGTTCCATCTGTATACTAGAATTAAAATTTTAATTATATGAAAACTCATCTAAATAAATATGTTGAACCTAATTTTCCATGTAGTCCATTGAACTAGCTCGTAGCATATCCCCAATAGTCTGAATCATTTGTTATGACTACCCATCTAATTGGGGATGAAAAGATGTACTAAAATTTAATTCTAAACCCAATTACTTCTAATGTCTCTTCGAAAATGTAGATGTGAACTAAAAATTCTGGTCATATACAATGTAGAAAGACAACCTATGTAACTAGAAAATCTTTTTGAGGTATAATCAATAAGGCATATCTAAATACATTGTATCTCAAAAAGAATGTAAATGTATAGATTTAGTCAACTGATCTATATCAAACCAAATCATATTGTTACCTCAAGAATCATTTTCTAGTCCCACAAAAAATTCCATGAATATATTCTCTTATTACCAATTAGTCACTAAAAATGGATAACGCATCCCCTTTGGTAACTATCGCTCTCCATTAACATGATGACATGTAAAACATTTACTGTTAAAATTCGAAATATCACTTTTCATTCCATCCCCAACCTAAATGGTACAAGGCCTTCATTTTTATTTACTTTTAAAACCCCCCTTTCATGGGATAAGGGGGGAACCCTTATAAGGCCCATAGGCTCAGAGATTACATGGCCCATAGGCTTAAGAGATTACATTACCCAAAGGTCTTATAGAATTCAACAAGACTATCTACATGGAATTTCCCCTCCCCATCATCTGCATCGTGATAGTATATCTCCACCTTCGCATAGCCATCTATCTATGCTCCTGTGCAAGCACAGGCTGGTCCCAATGGCATAGTCATACCCTCTCATTCAAACAAATATATTTGGCTCTACTCTGGTGAGTGCACCTACTCTGAAACCTCTTTTGGGGCTGCTACATTTTTTTAGATACTGCCCGGGGAAACTGCATGTGGCCTGAAGGCCTTGAGGTGGCCCTATGGACTTAATGGTGGCTTAAAATCCTTACTAACCCGAAGGCCTAGGTGGCTTGAAATCATTAATGACTCCATGTCCAAACTGGTGGCCCATGGTAAATAGTTCCAGCTACTACATTACTGAACAGTTCCACTATTAGTAACTGCTACAGTGCCTTCTACTATACCCGCACAGTGTACAGTTCCGCTATTGTACTGCTACAATGCCTGCTATAGTAACCACTACAGTACTGCTACAGTACCGAAAATATGCATATACCAGGTTTTGAACTTGGGCCTCGTGGATGCACTTAAAGATACCTCACCAACTGGGATAAGGCTGATGTGCTTTTCATTCCATCCCACCAGTAATACTCCAGAAGATCCCTTTACATCTTAGTACAATCATGATGAACTGAAAATGGGGAACTATAAGCTTCACAAAACAATTCCTTCTTCTACTAGGAAACAGATGGCACGCACAACCTTTTTCAAAATCATAAAACAAAATCATTATGATGGTAAAATTCTGACAACTTACCCATTTAACCAATTCTAATTTTTTAAAATCTCACTATCTTCTTTCTATGATTTCTAAATTATATATGAAAAAAATGACTACACTGAAACATGAAACAAAATACAGCCATTTCTTACACCAAAAAATTCCATGAATAATTTTATCAAATCATTTATTAGTGGATCATGTTCTAAATCTATCATGGTTAATATAGAATTAAATTTCATACTCAATGCATCATCCACCATATTTTCCTTTCCATGATGGTAATTAATCATGAAGTTATAATCTTTAATTAGTTCCAACCATCTTATCTATCTCATGCTTAATTGATCCGAGTAAATATATACTTCATGCATTTATGGTTAGTATATATTTTACATTTTACTGCATAAAGATGATGCCTCCAATATTACAAATCAAAAACAACGTTTTCTAATTCCAAATCACAAGTGGCATAATAAAACTCATTAGGTTTTAGTAGTCTTGAATCATAAGAAATTACCTGATCATTATGCATCATAACAAAACCTTGTACCTTCAATGGAGCATCACTCTAGATAATAAACTCACCAATTGGTGAAGGAAATTTCAAAATTAGAGCATTCACTAATTTCCTCTCTAGTTCCTCAAAATGAACATTGCATTCTTCTATGCAAATAAATTTAACTGTATTTCATTTTAACTATGTTTGTGGGGTTGATAACCATGAAATTGTTTTAACAAAATATCTGTAATAACATTTTAATCCTAGAAAACTAGGAATATCTATAACATTTATAGGTCTTGTCCACTCATCAACCACTTTTTTCTTGGAAGGATCAACTGTTATTCCATCTGTATATAAAATTTTACAAAGTAACGAATTTTTTTGCAACCCAAAATCACACATTCTGAATTTTACATAAACCTTATTTTCTTTTACGATTTTCAAAATAACCCTTATATGTTATTCATTCATTTATTTCCATCTAGAATATTCCAAAATTTTATCAATAAAAGCCTCCAAAATATTATCCAAGAACTCATGAAATATTCTATTCATAAGATCTATGAATACAATAGTAGAATTATTTAACCCAAAATGCATAACTAAAAATTTATAATAACCATATCTATTAACAAACATTTTCTTCGAGATGACTTCTTCCTTCACATTCAACTGATGGTACCCTAACCTTAGTTCATCCTTCAAAAAATATTGTCCTCCACGGAGATGATAAAAATATCATCACTATGAGTCAAATGATACTTATGTTTATTAGTAATTTTATTTCAAAATTTATAATCAATGAAAAGTCCCATTGAACCATCATTATTTTTTCCAAAAAAGATAGTATCACACCAAGATGAAGTGTAGAGTCAGATGAAGACATTATCTAATAATATTTTCATGAATGTTTTTATTTCTAGAAGGTCTTTTTCTACAATTTGATAAGTGGGATTATAAAGTTTCATTGAACCCAGAAATAAGTCATTAGATAGATCAAACTCTTTATCAGGAATGATACTAGGAAAATCATCCGGAGAAATATATAGGTATTCATTTAGCACTAGTACATCATTAATCTGGCTAGTGCCATTATCATACAAAATATGTGTAAGATAAATTTCATTTACATCTTTTATCTGTTTCATTTCATTCCTAATATGTTATCAATGGTATATGTTTATTATTCTACACAAACTAGAACTCATTATGAAAAGAAAATTCTTTTTTATTTTCAATCTATCTTAACATGATAAAAAATCCATTCCATACCCACAATAACATTAAAATCTACTAGAGGAAAAACAACAAGGTTTTCAAGTTAACTTTTTCCACGGACAAAGATAGGTAGATTTTTAGAATTCCTTTTTTCCATAATATTTCCTCTAGGGGTTTTTACCAGGAGTTTTTGGTTCATTTCATGAGGTGGAATTCACAATTTTTCAGAAAAGTTTTCAGAAATGAAGAAATCTGTAGACCCCAATCAAACAAAACATTGGAAAAGTCGGTAAAAAAAGAAATATACGTGATACCACCTGATTTTATGTCTCAATATATTCTGAAGAGATTTTAATGTATTTTTCCACACCGTTATTCTTGAAATCATGGTGATTTACTGCCTGAGTGACTAGCTTCGTACAGACATTAGAAAAATTACCCAATTCATTACAGTTAATGTATATCACCATTGACTTCTCATTAATTTATGAATCATTTTTAATACACTAACGAGACATGTTTCCAATCATTCCACATCGGTAGAATTTCCCTGAATTTATGAGACATTCCCCAGGATTTATTTTACCATAATTTTTACAAGAAGTGAAATTTATTTTCCTACCTCTATATTTTTTTGACGAATTATTCCCCAATTCTAGCCAACCTGACCACTTATTATTCTTATCATCACGAGGAATAGACATCTTAGAGAACTCCATATCAAATTTTTCTGCACAATGAACAAATTTCTCATAGATTTAAAACTCTCATGAAGCCAAAGATCTTCATGAAAATGGATTCAAACCACAGTAAAATATATTAAATTTACTATCAAAAAAATCGAGTTAAATCTGGTGCATACCTGAATAGACTTCTAAAATTGGCTTCATATGCTTCCACAAAATCATAATATTTCTACTTCAGTTCCAATAATTGTTTCCCCATTATAATTCAAATAGTTTTTGGAAAATATTTTTCTAGAAAAAGACTCTTGAAATCATCCCCTTCTAGACTGTCAAGATCATATCTTTCTCTCATATTCTTATGTAGATACCACCATTGATCGGATTCACATTCAAATTTAATAAATGGCTAATATTACCATATAATTTTCAGAATATCCCATGAAATCAAATATATTTTCTAAGGAATTGATACATCCTTCGACTATCACTGGTTCTCTGGTTCCACTGAATGCTGGAAGATATTCCCTCATAAAGTGCTCCAAAAAAGACATGTTTCATCATGTTAGATCATGTGCCTCTCTAGCTTAGATACCAACACCGTTTGTTTATTGATTAAACTGAGACATTTCTATCACACACTACTTGGTTCTAATTCCCACTATTCTAGGTTTCTGATTTTGAAAGACATCAGCATCTTGGTTCCTTCATTACCACAAAAATGGGTTTCTACATCACCACCCCATTGACTGCAGTAAAAAATCTCTGATAAAGGGTCCCCCTTTATCAACACTTTCTTTAGTAGTGCTGATAAGGGGGGGTCCTTATCATCACATTTTTCCCAAGTGCTGATAAAGTGTATATTTTAAAAAAAATCATAAAAAATAATATATTGATATATAAATAATATTTGAATATTAATTCTGATTTTAATATAATATAAATTTTTAATATGTTTAATATCAGTTTAAATAAACATTTTCAATTAATATATAAGATATGCAGTGAAAATGACTTATAAAATAACTTAAAAAATATAATTTGGTAATTATAATTCACTAATAACCATTTAATAACAATTTGAAGACCCAAAAAATGAAATATAATAATAAAAGATCTAAATTAAGTTAAAAGCTTAAATTAAACTTCAAATGACCATAACTTTTGATTTGGGTGTCCCTTTGATTTCTACAGCATATCAAATCGATTCTTTCAATGATATATATATTCCATTAAACCAATGGAACCTTCTGTCACATTTTCATGGCCAAAAAGGGACCACAAGGCCTCCAAAATGAGTTTTTAATCCGAATACACAAATTTTTTTACATTCGATGGAATTTTTGCAACATTTTAGGTGGGTCTTTTGACATTTTTTAACGGGGATTGAATTTATTCTGTATGGTAACATTTATATTGATATTATGGCTTTGAATTTTTTTCATAATGTAATGTTATTTATACTCAATTATATAACAATATATACATATTATTTGTACAATCACCCATTAAAATTTAATTTTATAAATAAACCATTAAAAAAATTTACATATAATGTATATTTCTCAATATATAAGTCTTATCAAAATAAAAAACTCAGATCTGTTTTATTTAAAATACTAATATATTAATATCTATATACCTATATTATGTTTGTGTGTGTGTGTTTGTGTGCGTCTCTATTGACAAACTGATATATATTATCTATATATTTTAATCATATGTATATACATATTAACAGGTTATATTTGTAAATATATATAAATATGTAAAATTATACTTAAAAATACAGAAATAATATGTGTGTGTGTATTTTATATATGTATTTATTTATTTATAAACACCCACAAAAATGATTATTTGTTCTTCTAAATATATATTAATATATGAATAAATATATAAATACATAAATATATAAATATATAAATATTACTATATATGTATATTTATATATATATATATATTAAAATAGAAATATATATATATATTAATATAACTATATATATATAATAATTGAAATATAAATATATTAATAGAAATATATATTAATATAAATATATTTATATTAATATAAATATATATTAATATATGAGTTAGTATAAATATATATATATATATATATATTAATAAAGAGAAAATAAATATGGTGGAGTGGTAAAGGCTTAGGAGTGCATGAAATAGGTCCAATGTTCAAATCTAGGGGGAGGAAGGTTCCACGTGCGGGTGGAATATAGGCTAGCATTGTTAAAGGGGGGTGGGGGCGCTGTTAAAGGCTAGGGGAATGTAGGCTGGGCATGAGGGCTGGAGTGTGTTCGTAAATAAAAGGGGATTCCAGCACTGTGGAAGCCCCTACTGAATTGTTGAAATATTTATTTAATTTTTTTAATGTTTTTAAAATTTTATCAGTGAAGATAAACGACCCATTTATCAGCTCTTTTTTTAGCGCCGATAAAACACCTCTTTTACCAGTTCATTTTATATTTATTATAAAAGGGGCCTCTATTATTACTTTTCCGAGTGCTAATAAATGGGACCCCATTATCTTTGCTAAGATTAACAATACTTTTTTAGTGTTGTAAATGGTCTTTCCTAGCACTGACAATGGCCATATTTCAAATAGTGCATCCTACTTCATCTTCAATATTTATTCTAAGGAAAACAATTATAAATATACATATCATAGATTAAGAAACATGGTAATATTTAAATTCAATAACATTTCAAATTAACCATAGAGTAAAAATCATATATGGTATTTTAATAACATCATCTTAACCCCTAAAGTTATCTATTCCATCCTCTGATACCAACCATAAGGACCCAGCCATAATACAAAACATAATCCAGAGTTTTATACAACAACATACATTATTACATATTGAGGATATTTTTAGGTTTATAGATTTAGAAAAATCGGGATATAGAACGTAAAAAACATCCCATATCCATACACGAGGGTACTACTAAAACAATATACATTTTTTCCAAAATATAAAAAATAATTAAAAACATAATTTGTTTGAAATTTTTTTATTACATTTAAATTGTATTCCTTATTTTTCTAACACATCCATATATCCTGTGATGAACTTTCAAAAACATGGGATGAGAAAAAAATCACAGTAAGAAATATAAATAAAGAAATCTACCGTTAAGTGATAATAAAAAAACCAATTAAACCCAATTCATAACAAACTCATTAATATGCATGGAAACATCATGTAGTTTTCTTAGTAAATATTTTCCATATCACACATAAAATCACCCTAATATATGGAATAACCATTTGGTCAAATTCTTTCTATGATGTACTCAATTCATTAGAATGCTATAATTTGGCTCACTCGTCATATCTTGAGCTATAATGGGCTCAACCCAATTTGTCCTGATCTGTAATGGTCACAACCAAACATATCATGATCTATAATGGGATAGAACAAACATATCTATGTCCAAGGAGTATTTCGTATTAATTAAGTATCCTGAAATATGGGGAATCCACTCACGCCAAATATATAAAAAATAGTCTTTTCTAATTTCATTAAAGTGGATTTTAAAAGGATTTTAAAAGGAAAGTCCCTAACAAAAAAATTGATTGGAAATTAATAAAATGGAATGGATATGTATATACACTATAAATATACATTATTAAATATTATATAAATAAAAATTCCCTACACAAATAATCAGCATACTATATAATGAATAATGAATAAGGTTTTCCCATAGAATGGAAATTGGGTTAAGAATTCCCTTACGTTGGGTTCGTCTTAATTAAAATGTGTTTAAATCTCCATTATAACATTTAAAATAGTGTTATTAATATTTTAAAGATACATATTCATGTTTACAACACCTTATATTATCATTTCACAACATCATTTGATAGATTTATTAATAATATTTTGTTATATACATTGTTTCTAGTGGGTTCTCTACATGGTTTTCATGGTGGGATTGTAATGGATTGTATTATCGAATGGGATTGATACTCGAGAAGTGAAATGAGATCATATGAAAATTCTTACAGAACATTAAATGATTCCATAAATTATTTGGGTTATATATTATGGGGATTAATCATTAGATATATTATTAGTAATGGTTGTTAGTTATTTTTGGGTAATTTTGATCATTATGAAGAACCTTTGTTTTATTAATTTAAATAATGAATAATAACTAGTTATAGTACGTAAGAGATGTTATATCACACAAAATATATTATATTACAACCATTATAATGGTTTTAAAGCCATATTGAAAGGATGTAAAGGAATCTAAAGACACATCATCCACGATGTTGTAAATTGACACATCACAGTAGACATTTTTATTTTTAGAATAAGTGGGAGAATAGAGGAATAATGACGATTATTTTTTTTAAATCAAAATGATAGAATAAATAATATATACTATTCATTATATTTCATAAATTTATGATAAGGTGAAGGGAATAGAGTATAATAAAAAGAGAGTAATTGAAAAGAAAATGCAAGAAAATGAAATTGAATTTCAACCACTTGATCTTTTCTCCTTGAGATCCACCTTAAGTCCTTTGGTTTTGGCCTTTAGGTATCACAAGAAGGTCTTGGAAGGGGTTAAAATCCTTGGGAAGGGTATTTTGTATAACTTTGTTAATGATCAAGGCTTCAGAGGTGTGAGAGTATGTGGGGGTGAGGGTGGTATTTATTGTGGAGGCGAGGAGAGGTTTTCCATTATTTTTATCATTAGCATTATATTATTGATTATAACTATAAATATTAATAATTATTGTATAAAATAGTAAATAGAGTATGTGAGTTCGATCCATGTGTAATTACATCATCCATGATGTACAAAATAGAGTATTTAACAGATAATTTAAATATACGGTATATTACCAAATTTTACTATTCATCAAAAATTCAAGTATTACAGAAAAATCCCAAAAAACCACCCTAACCATTTTCATATGGTGGTAAGGATTCTGATCCGGATGCTTGTGGAGTTTCTGATCGAGGATGGCCTTCGGCTTCTTGTCGGTGGCAAGGGCGGTAGCATCTGGGGTTTTCATCATTGGCATTTCAGTCTGATCCGCTTGATTCTGGGTGGCGAGGAGTTTGTTCTGGATTTTCGTGGCTTTTCACGTTTGGTTTTTGTCTTCCATTTTGGTCCTATTCCACACATAGGCTGAGGAGAAGGTGCTTTGGTTCCCTTTCAAGTTGATGTCATCGATGGCATCATTCAAGGTCATTTCAGATCCCGACGAAGTTCATTTGTCATTCAATCCTTGGCCGCTCAACCTGCTCTGACCTCGCGTTACTCCATGCCTCTTAAATTCGGATATGGGGAAGAGTTATCATAGGGGTTTTGGGATTATTGGTACAGTGATCGACGAGTTGAAAGGAGATAAATGATTCGGCCTTCTATTGTTTTTTTCTACATGTTATCTAGCTCTTCATCGATATCTTAATGTGGAACTCAAGGCTGCTTTACCCCTTACTCTGGGCTCACGTTCCTCTGCTTCTCTCCAAGTCGGACCTGGAGTAGAGGTAACAATGAGGCTTTTGGGATGTGTGTTTAGGTGGCCTTTGTTCCTGGCATGAGTCCTTCGACAATGGAGACTTTCAGTGTTGGCATTGGTTTCACTCATGGTGATTATTTTGGTCTGTCGGATTTGTTCAGTGTTTTGAAGGGGAATGTTCGTTTTTTGTTTTGGTGGCCGCTGTGGCCGATCTACGACAGTGAAAAGCTATTTTTTGGTGGTGCTGTGATGTGTTTAGCTTCTCTATGGTGTTGGTTTGGATCACGGTGGTGACGGTGGTGCTGCTGAACTTAGACGGATGGAAAACTCCGGTGATCTGGGGAAGCGTCAGGTTTTCGATGATGATGGTGGTGTCAGAACGCTGACGACATAGGTGCTAATCAAGAAAAAGGCTAGAGATGTGACGGTGGCAGTGTTTTGAATTTTGAAATTTGTATTTTCCTAGTTTCTATTTTGTTTCTGCTGGCATTGTGACTTTTTTTTTAAAAACCATTCATAAGGGTTGCATTACTATTTCTAAGGGATGTTTTCTTATAATAAGGGTATGTTACTATTCACAAACAATTAATTTTGTGTTATTAGACGCCGAAAAACATTCTAATATGAACTGTTTATGTCCTTTTTTTATATTTAAACCATATAAGTGGAAAAAATTAATTTTAAAGGATAGTTATAACTATATACTTAAAACAATGTTACATCAATTTTAATTTATTTTTAAAACATTGAGGTGTTACACAAACACATCCATTCAAAGTGGGATATGTAATCAGCATTCGTATGTATGGAGGACCATTGTCTCCTGAAAAAATGTCATGAATTATTCCTTTTACCATATTTCAAGTATTCTAATAGGGATGGATAAATATTTTATATATTATATATATAACATTTATAACGCTTCTCTAATTATTTAATTCTAATATAACACATACCATTGTTCTTTCCATTTTTGGGAAATATGATAACATCGTTTGGAGACGTTTAGACTACCATCACCTCAAAGTGATTTGATTCATTCATGTTATACAAATAATGAATAATGGATGGTTTAAATAAAAAAATTTAAAATATATGAAATAAATATGATAATATATTTATAATATAAATATACATATATATCCTTTAATATTCATTCATTTAAATTCTACATAGAAATGGATGTATTTTTTAAGCGTATGTAAGACCTATCATGTCCATGAATGATGCATTTCATTTTTTATATCCAAATTTTATTGATTATTATAAATAAAATTATAAAAAATATTTATGATATATCCATAATTTTTTACATTCTATAGTTTATCAAATTATGACGGGCCGAATAATAATGAAAAGTAAATTTCAAAACATACTCCGAAAACATAACAATTAAGAAATGAAATGATGAAAATAATGAATGATCATTAATAAAGGGGTTGTAAGAAATTATAAAAGAAAAACATATGATATTTTAAATATGTTTTTTTATTTTATAAGTTAATAAAATTATTAAAAACATTATAAATGAGTTTAATGGATGTTCACTCCAAAGGATACATAATGTACGTGATTATTGACTCACTTTTCTTTCCATGAACCATACATATTTTCACAACTTATTTCATTTTTTTGGTCTATAGAGAGCCCATATTGTATATTTTATCGTGAATAAATTTATCCTCATGGTAATTAATCATTCATTTTAAGTTATTTTTTTCATGGCCATATATTTTCCAATGATACCAAGTGGTATGTGACTCTGTCCAAATTTTCATTCATTGAGGTATACGTTAACTTTTTGAACCTATTTTCATACATATGGTGCACCTACTACAACATTGATATATTATATCATGAATAAATCATTATTCAAGCTATTTTTAGTCTCAATTTGAATTAATTCATCTATGTGGATTTTAATATAAAGTTACCAAGTGGTAAAGAATTTTCATAAATCAATTACTTATATTGGGTTATTTACTTCTTCACTATCAATAATATTCTGTGAATATGTGTATAATTAATTTTACTAAATAAAGTCTTATTTCCATTTATTATATGGGTATTTTAATTTTATACACATAATCAATTTATTTATCTATTATCATTTCAATGTTATGATCTTTTCATGGATTTATTTTACAATCTCATTCTAATCGAGATTGGTTATTCTTGGAATTCCATTAAAGGAATTTATAGGATCATCTATCAATAAAACCATTAATTTTCTCATTACTTAGTTATTGATGATAATTTTTAAGTAATATTATAATTTTTCTAATAAATTACACATAAAATATTTTAAAAATCATGTAATGAAATCCCGACATCATTTTCAAATTTATTCAGAGAACATGTTTTATTTTAAAAAATTATATATGAAAATGATTTTAAATGGTTTTTATAATTTCTAAATAGATTTTTTAAATAAAATTTTAACCCTTTTGGCATTTAAAAAAAATTTCAAATTAATATTTGTGTCTCTTTCCAAACATGGAACTTTTATAACCAATTTAACTATAAAAAATGTTATTTTAACCTTTTAATGCATGCACAAAATTACTTTCCACCATTTATATGACGCTTCCTTTTTATGTTTCAATTATTAATTTTAAATTAATCTTATATAATATGAAATCTTCCAATAAATTCATTTAAAAAAGTCAAAATTAAAAATATATTTTCCTCAATAATATTTTCAATAGATCTTGTTATTATATTTCCAATCATAAATGAAAATAACCATTTATTTTACACTGCTTGGGATATGTTTAATTGATAATATATTATTACCCTTAAGGATGGTTTATTATTTCATTGAAAAGGGATAGTATTGATATTTACTACGTTGATTAAATTTTGTATTCCTATTTAAATATACAATTTCAAGTGATCCTTGAATATTTTTTTCAAATAAATATCCATATTATTAATCATGGAAAAGATTATTGCCTAAACTATATACCATTTTTACATTGGATTTGTACTTGATAGTTATTTGTTTAACTGGGGAAATATTGAAAAATCAGTATCTTTTACTCAATACTGATATTTGATAAGGCACATTTTTCATTTATTAAATTGATATTTCGATATATGGGGAATTATTTAGACAAATATGACATAAGTGGGGCCTAGTTATAGATATACTATTTATTAATTGTGTAAAGACCCAGAAATTTCAAGGAAAAGTTTTTCTTAATTTTCTTTGGAATTTTACAAGAACGCAGTTTCTGACGGCGCCTGATTCCGAGGCCCGGTGTGCCCGGAATTAATTTCTGAAGTTTAGCTCGGGTACGTTCAGTGAACGAACGAGCGGGAATTTCTAACTTTTGAACCGGTGCCCGGAATCGAATTCTGAGGGCACCGATGGAACTGCAGCGCCAGTAATTTCTTAGGAACTCTTTTTCCATAGTTGCGTTTTATCGAGAGTGGAGGTTTGTTTTTTTTTGGGTTTTCTTTAAAAGTGTAATAATAAAATAACGTGCCATGTTGCACTTTATTTTATTTCAACCGCCATTGGGAGTGAGGTTGCTGAAACCTCCTCATGGAGGTTGGAGGTGGGGCCACCACACCTTAACCTCCCTTGAGAGGTTATGGTGGTGGGGCCCACCCAAACTAAACCTCCCATGGGTGGTTTATTGTGGTGGGGACCACACGGGGCTTAACCCCCCAATTAATGGGAGGAGAGGAAACCTCCCAACTCTCCCTAATTAATGAGGGCGAGCCTCTTAATTCCTCAACTCCCCATTAAATGAGGATAAACTCCTTGGCACCCTCCCCTCTTAAGTGGTGCCAATGGACCTCTTTAATTGCGTCAACGCAATTTATTTCACCCGACCCCCCTTTTTTTAAAAAAAAATTACGTAACCACGATGGTTACATACCTCTCCCCCTCACCTATATATAGGGATCTTGGGAGAGGTTTTGGGGGACGGCTTCACCAAGCAACGGAACGCTGGTAAAGTACCGCGACTCCCAACACTTGGGAGAATTAGAGTTCTCCAACGAAGAATGCCTTTTTCCAAAGCAGAAAGACGACACTTCTTCTTCCTTTCCACGACCTCCTTCCGTGTTGAATGAATAGGCGTCGTCTGCAAGGAACATCGACGACTCTTCATCTTCGAACATTTCCCGACGTCAACGAACCGGCACCGCATAGATCCGTGACTTTGTCAATGACGATTACGGAGGCATGTTCCGCGAGGATGTCTTCCGCGACACCGATTTCCGCATCGGCGACGAATGAACTTCGAATCCGAGGTAGGGGTTTTGTCTTTTTTTTCAAATTGTGTGTTTCTTTCCCTCGAACATGAAAGAATAATCTGTTGGACGTTGTTCCAAATTTTATTAAAAATTGTGAAAATTTCATCGTTGTGTTTTTACGATTGGCCGACTGTTATCTTTATAACGGGAGGAGACCGGACCGCACGAACACAGCCGATTCTCCTCCCCCTTCTAATCCTTGGTGTTGATTTAGCGAAGACAGCGCGGTGTCGTCGCACCGCGCAAGAACAAAAGAAAACACGGCCGGAGCGGGCTGCGATGAAGGAACGCGGCGCCATCGTGTCGCGCCGTAGGTTTCAAACGAGGTCGCGGCCGGAGTCGGACCGCGGCGGAAGGACGTGGCGTCGTCACGACATGTCGAACGGATTCACGTTCATCTTGGATGAGGCGGCCGGAAAAACTGGCCGCCGGAGAACCCGAGGAGGTGGCTGGAAATCCAGCCGCCGCCGCCGGAAGGAGCGGGACCGCGGGGTCCCGCGGCGAGAACCCGGCCGGCCCCGCGCTGGCCGACCATTACAGGGGGGAGCCTGGGGGTGTAACCCCCCCCCCCGGCAATACACATGGCGCGACCCCTTAAAGGGGCTGCCATTTTAAAAATTAAAGGGGGGCAATGACCCTCCCTTTAGCGCGCTGCGCTGGCCGAGCCGCCGTGCCGTCGAGCCGCCGCGCCGCCGGGTCGTCGCACCACCGCGCCGCCGCGCCGCTGGCCGAGACGAGCCGCTGGCCGGGCCGAGCCGCCGGGTCGGGCCGCCACTCGGGCCGGGTCGACCCGGTTCGGGCCGGCCCAGGGGGTACTGTGCCGGGCCGGACCGGGCCCAGACCCCCCGTCTTCGGACATGATTGGTTCAAATGCCCATAACTTGGGCTGCAGACATCCGATCGACGAACCGTCAGTTGCGTAGCGATCCTTGGATCAAGACGGTCATTTCGGTATACTATAATCAAGGTGCACCTTCCTTTTCGGGAGCCTACGTGGTTAAAACTCCATAGTTAAGCGTGCTTGGCCTAGAGTAGTGATCAGGATGGTTGACCTCCTGGGAAGGTTCCAAGGGTGGGTGTGAGACGAAAAAGTCAATAACTCTCAGACCGGGCGTCCGATTGACGCGCCGTCTGTTGCGTTGAGTTCCGGTTGACAATACGGAACTTTGGGCATCCTCTGCCCGAGATTTGGATGCAAATGGATAGTGTCCAGGTTGGATCGCACCGAAATCCAACCGGGCCCCTGGAACGGAAAAGTTGATACCTTTCTGACAGAACGTCCGTTTGACAAACCGTCAGCGGAGTTGGTGATCACGTTGAGAAACAGTCCCTATGAGTATACCCTATGAGATTTTTGGGTGCAGTTGAGATATGGCCGGGTTGGTTCGCACACGAAACCAACCGGGCCCCTGGGACGAAAAGGGTAATAACTCACAGACCGGGCGTCCGATTGACGCGCCATCTGTTGCGTTGAGACCCCTATGACGAGGCGGTCCTTTGAGATAATTCTTCGTGGGAATTTGAGATACTTGCAGTATCGACATGTAGCTCGTGGAGCGGACCCTCCTAGTGACGAGCGTGCGGAGTACGGAGACCGTGTAGCTGGCTGAGACCCGACGACTGCTGATCGAATGACTCGGTGTGTTACAAAGGTGTGTTTGGTTGTAACGGCACATGGGAGCGCTTGGTTGTAGCGGCAGACCCACGACAGAGGTGCGCTTGGATGTAGCGGCACATGGGAGCGCTTGGTTGTAGCGGCAGACCCAGGACAGAGGTGCGCTTGGTTGTAGCGGCACATGGGAGCGCTTGGTTGTAGTGGCAGACCCACGACAGAGGTGCGCTTGGTTGTAGCGGCACATGGGAGCGCTTGGTTGTAGGGGCAGACCCATGACAGAGGTGCGCTTGGTTGTAGCGGCACATGGGAGCGCTTGGTTGTAGTAGCTGGCCCGCAGTACTCGATGGGTGGAGTTCTTCAGCAGTCCTGGGTTAGTGAGCAGTACCTCGGAGTCGTGACAGGACCACTGTACACTCCAGAGATGGAGCTCTTCAGCAGTTACGGTTTCGATAATGAAAATCCTGGTTTGAGCTGAGATTTTTGACCTTTGTTTTTACCTCATGATTGAGATGGGTCACTTGATAACTTATGTATATGTATGGGCATATACCTGGGTAGTAGTTATCCGTTGATTTCACAATCCTTGTGTTTCCTCATCATTGAGATGGGTTACTTGATAACATTGGTATATGTATGGGCATATACCTAAGTAGAGGTTATCTGTTGAGATCTTCTATGTGGTTATCCTTGTTGGTTTTCGTGAGACCTTGAGGGTCTCGGGGTCCCTACTGAGTATCGTTATACTCACCCCTGCACGGGCTATGCCCGCACCTCGATGTGTTGGTTGCAGACGACGGGCAGTGCTGACAGAGGCCGGGTGTTCGAGAACTGGACTGTACCTGGAGGTGGACAATACGACGAGATGGTACCTGGAGGAGGACCTCACGAGGAGACGGTACCCAGAGGTGGATGTGACGACGAGGCGGTACCCGGAGGTGGACCACTGGGCGGGACATACTCGGAGCGGACGACGGGACCCGAGGAGCAGAGGAGTTATCTGTACCCACCCTTCAGGTGGGATTTCCAGTGGACAGCTCGGCGTAGTAGCTTTACTTTTTAGTTGTTGTTTTCCCTTTCGAGTTGTACTTTACAGTTGGGCTTGTATTTCCGGCAACTTTATACTTTCCGCACTTACTGTTGTACTCAGTTTTTACTTAGTATTCACTTCTTCCGCTTGTACTCTGTGTGATTGTTTACTTTACAAAGGCAATGCCTTCCCTTTTTATCGGGATTTACGCCTTGGTGCTAGTAGCCAGCCCCTGGCCTATGGAAGGCGGGCTTGGGGTAGTCACGGCACGGGCCCCGAGGACGGGTCGTGACAAATTGGTATCAAAGGAGTTCGGTTCTACTGCAGAACTTATAACTCTGATGTTTCTTTCTGTGAAGCAATAGTGTTAAGAGTACCGAGTGTGGTTTTCAGTTCAGGAAGTCCAGTGTTGGTGCGGGCGGCCGGTGTATCCATACACCAGGACCCTGACAACTGATTTCTGACTTTGTGCACGAAAACACGGATTGCGTGTGTGTTTCCAGAAAGTTTTAAGTCAGCTCAAACCAGGTCATCTCACCAGGTATAAGACGTTGACCATGTCGCATCGGTTCAGGATATCTCCACGCAGACAGTCAGTTGGAGTTCCGAGAGAGTACTCGATGACGGCTCACCGAGCGACGAGGCTCTGGTGCAGGGCCCTTTTTACTATGTTGGCACCCTCGGGTTGTGTACCAGCAACACCACCACCTGTTGGTAAGCGGATTACAATTTTTGTACTAGTGGATGGTGCACGCTGGCAGAGCGCGTTGCACGAGTTCCAGCAGTAGTAGCCTCCGAGGTTACAAGGTGAGGCAGTTTCCCAGACAGCAGAGCAGTGGCTGGAGGCGATTGCTAGAGTTTTCCGCCTAGCTGAGACATCAATAGAGTGGATGATGGACTTGGCCACTAGTGTTTTCTAGTGAATGACCATGAGGATGGTCCGCATAGTGATGAGGCTTCGGTACGTGGACCGATGCCTGAGATAGTACCTTTGGGTAGTGTGTCGGCTATACATCACTACCTATTGGTCAGCAGATACAACCGGCGGTACCAGTAGGTGACACATGTAGGCTTACTGCCTTATATGTGTTCTAACTTCAGATACCCTCATGTTCCGAGGTGAACCTGACTCATAGGCAGCTAAGGACTGGCATGAGGAGGTGGCCGGGAGTTTTCTAGAGCTTTTACAGTTTCGGCGGGACGACGTGTCGGTAGTTGAGAATTCATCGAGGCGTACTGAACATACCGGGTACTCGATGGATGCGTTTCGATCAGTGCAATAGAGGTCAGACCTCTGAGCAGGGTATGTTTAAGGGCTTCCGAGCCAGCACCTTTTCTCTATGCATTCCTACTTAGGATAGGGGGCTAGAAAGAACCTTTTTGGTTGAGAATTCTTTGCAGATCGAATACAGCCAAAGAATGTTAGAAGTTTGGAAAGTAGGAAACTGACACCAGTCTCGGAGACTTGGGCGTGTAAAATGTTTCAAGAAGAGGAAATGTTAAGGACAGATAAATCTGCAGAGCAGCAGACATGGAGGCAGAGCTAGGACAACAGCTTGTGGTGGTGTACATTTCAACATGTTACCATCACCCGCCTTTGTAGTCCCCGCTAGACTCAGGGAGTTGGAGAGCAGGGAAAGAGAGTAGCTGCTTGCAGTAATGGAGTGCGACAAAAAAGGGCTCTAAGGATGTTTCAAAGTGCGGACTTTGTCTTCTACTAGCTATCGTAGCCACAGAAATCGATACGAATCATCCCTTCCTTCCATGAATCTAGTCCCAGACCTAGAGTTTTCGGTTAAGCCATTGACTTGACCCTCACATCTGGAGATACCTTTTGGAGGAGACTCGATAGTCACACTTACGCTGACGGTGTGATCTGACCCTTGAGGCGAGAGTCTCGGTTGGGACCTCTTGGTGGCAGCGTCAAGGCCTTACACCGTTAGTTTGCGTATGAATTTGGCAATCACTATTCATATTCAAATTGACGGTTTTAGGCAAGCGTCGGAATGAGTTTTCCTTGGTCGGCGAAAAGGAAACCCCGGGAACCACAAGTTAAACTCATGCACGAGAGGGTGAGACCGATCAATCTTGAGTCGGCCAACCTTACCCTCATGGCAGCAGTCATTTAAGTTCCAGTTCTAACAGGAATTGGAAACCTTTGGAGTTCGAGGATGACGATCACGTCCTTATACGGGTCTCACCTCGACGAGGTTTACGGAGATGTGGCCAAGGTCGCAAGTTATCTCCGAGGTTCAACAGACCATTCTAGGTCCTCATCTGGGTAGGCGAGGTGGTTTCCCGCTTGACCCATACACCTCAGTTGCACTAGGTGCACGACGTCTTCCATGTATCTCAACTGAGAAGATACTTTCTTGATCCTTCACACATCATCGACCTCAGGGAGTTAGACGTCGATGACAGGGCATCATGCACGGAGGTTCTAGTGGGGATTGAGGATCGACAGGAGCAGGTCCTACAAGGACGGTCGATTCCTCGGGTGCTTTTTCTCTGGAAGTACGGGAACCTCCGAGTGAGCACATGGGAGCGGAAGGCTCAGATGCGTGCTCTGTACCGCTTTTGTGACCCTAGTTTGTGTTGAAGCTTTATGGGGACGTAAAGCCCTGAGGTGGGAGTAATGTAAAGACCCAGAAATTTCAAGGAAATTTTTTTATTAATTTTCTTTGGAATTTTACAAGAACGCAGTTTCTGACGGCGCCTGATTCCGAGGCCCGGTGTGCCCGGAATTAATTTTCGAAGTTTAGCTCGGGTACGTTCAGTGAACGAATGAGCGGTAATTTCTAACTTTTGAACCGGTGCCCGGAATCGAATTCTGAGGGCACCGATGGAACTGCAGGGCCAGTAATTTTATTAGGAACTCTTTTTCCATAGTTGCGTTTTATAGAGAGTGGAGGTTTGTTTTTTTTGGGTTTTCTTTAAAAGTGTAATAATAAAATAACGTGCCATGTTGCACTTTATTTTATTTCAACCGCCATTGGGAGTGAGGAGGCTGAAACCTCCTCATGGAGGTTGGAGGTGGGGCCACCACACCTTAACCTCCCTTGAGAGGTTATGGTGGTGGGGCCCACCCAAACTAAACCTCCCATGGGTGGTTTATTGTGGTGGGGACCACACGGGGCTTAACCCCCCAATTAATGGGAGGAGAGGAAACCTCCCAACTCTCCCTCATTAATGAGGGAGAGCCTATTAATTCCTCAACTCCCCATTAAATGGGGAGAAACTCCTTGGCACCCTCCCCTCTTAAGTGGTGCCAACGGACCTCTTTAATTGCGTCAACGCAATTTATTTCACCCGACCCCCCTTTTTAAAAAAAAAATGTAACAACGATGGTTACATACCTCTCCCCCTCACCTATATATAGGGATCTTGGGAGAGGGTTTGGGGGACGGCTTCACCAAGCAACGGAACGCTGGTAAAGTACCGCGACTCCCAACACTTGGGAGAATTAGAGTTCTCCAACGAAGAACGCCTTTTTCCAAAGCAGAAATACGACACTTCTTCTTCCTTTCCACGACCTCCTTCCGTGTTGAATGAATGGGCGTCGTCTGCAAGGAACATCGACGAATCTTCATCTTCGAACATTTCCCGACGTCAATGAACCGGCACCGCTTAGATCCGTGACTTCGTCAATGACGATTACGAAGGCACGTTCCACGAGGATGTCTTCCGCGACACCGATTTCCGCATCGGCGACGAATGAACTTCGAATCCGAGGTAGGTGTTTTGTCTTTTTTTTCAAATTGCGTGTTTCTTTCCCTCGAACATGAAAGAATAATCTGTTGGGCGTTGTTCCAAATTTTATTAAAAATTGTGAAAAGTTCATCGTTGTGTTTTTACGATTGGCTGACTGTTATCGTTATAACGGGAGGAGACCGGACCGCACGAACACGTCCGATTCTCCTCCCCCTTCTAATCCTTGGTGTTGATTTTGCGAAGACAGTGCGGTGTCGTCGCACCGCGCAGGAACAAAAGAAAACACGGTCGGAGCGGGCTGCGACGAAGGAACGCGGCGCCATCATGTCGCGCCGTAGGTTTCAAACGAGGTCGTGGCCGGAGTCGGACCGCGGCGGAAGGACGCGGCGTCGTCACGCCGAGTCGAACATATTAACGTTCATCTTGGATGTGGCGGCCGGAAAAACCGGCCGCCGGAGAACTCGAGGAGGCAGCTGGAAATCCAGCCGCCGCCGCCGGAAGGAGCGGGACCGCGGGGTCCCGCGGCGAGAACCCGGCCGGCCCCGCGCTGGCCGACCATTACAGGGGGGGAGCCCAGGGGTGTAACCCCCCCGGCAATACACATGGCGCGGCCCCTTAAAGGGGCTTCCGTTTTAAAAATTAAATGGGGGCAATGACCCTCCCTTTAGCGCGCTGCGCTGGCCGAGCCGCCGTGCCGTCGAGCCGCCGCGCCGCCAAGCCGCCGAGCCGTCGCGCCACTGCGCCGCCGCGCCGCTGGCCGGGACGAGCCGCTGGCCGGGCCGAGCCGCCGGGTCGGGCCGCCACTCGGGCCGGGTCGACCCGGTTCGGGCCGGCCCAGGGGGTACTAGGCCGGGTCGGACCGGGCCCAGACCCCCCGTCTTCTGACATGATTGGTTCAAATGCCCATAACTTGGGCTGCAGACATCCGATCGACGAACCGTCAGTTGCGTAGCGATCCTTGGATCGAGACGGCCGTTTCGGTATACTATACTCATGGTGCACCTTCCTTTTCGGGAGGCTACGTGGTTAAAATTCTATAGTTAAGCGTGCTTGGCCTAGAGTAGTGATCAGGATGGGTGACCTCCTGGGAAGGTTCCCAAGGTGGGTGTGAGACGAAAAAGCCAATAACTCTCAGACCGGGCGTCCGATTGACGTTCCGTCTGTTGCGTTGAGTTCCGGTTGACAATACGGAACTTTGGACATCCTCCTCCTGAGATTTGGATGCAAATGGATAGTGTCCAGGTTGGATCGCACCGAAATCCAACCGGGCCCCTGGAACAGAAAAGATGATACCTTTTTGACAGAACGTCCGTTTGATGAACCATCTGCGGAGTTGGTGATCACATTGAGAAACAGTCCCTATGAGTATACCCTATGAGAGTTTGGGGTGCAGTTGAGATACGGCCGGGTTGGTTCGCACACGAAACCAACCGGGCCCCTGGGACGAAAAAGCTAATAACTCACAGACCGGGCGTCCGATTGACGCGTCGTCTGTTGCGTTGAGACCCCTATGACGAGGCAGTCCTTTGAGATACTTCTTCGTGGGACTTTGAGATACTTGCAGTATCGACCTGTAGCTCGTGGAGCGGACCCTCCTAGTGACGAGTGTGCGGAGTACGGAGACCGTGTAGCTGGCTGAGACCCGACGACTGCTGATCGAATGACTCGGTGTGTTACAGAGGTGTGCTTGGTTGTAGCGGCACATGGGAGCGTTTGGTTGTAGCGGCAGACCCACGACAGAGGTGCGCTTGGTTGTAGCGGCACATGGGAGCGCTTGGTTGTAGCGGCAGACCCACGACAGAGGTGCGCTTGTTTGTAGCGGCACATGAGAGCGCTTGGTTGTAGCGGCAGACCCACGACAGAGGTGCGCTTGGTTGTAGCGGCACATGGGAGCGCTAGGTTGTAGCAGCTGGCCCGCAGTACTCGATGGGTGGAGTTCCTCAGCAGTCCTGGGTTAGTGAGCAGTACCTCGGAGTCGTGACAGGACCACTGTGCACTCCAGAGACGGAGCTCTTCAGCAGTTACGGTTTCGATAATGAAAATCCTGGTTTGAGCTGAGACTTTTGACCTTTGTTTTTACCTCATGATTGAGATGGGTCACTTGATAACTTAGTTATATGTATTGGCATATACCTGGGTAGTAGTTATCCGTTGATTTCACAATCCTTGTGTTTCCTCATGATTGAGATGGGTTACTTGATAACTTAGGTATATGTATGGGCATATACCTAAGTAGAGGTTATCTGTTGAGATCTTTTATGTGGTTATCCTTGTTGGTTTTAGTGATACCTTGAGGGTCTCGGGGTCCCTACTGAGTATCGTTATACTCACCCCTGCACGGGCTATGCCCGCACCTCGTTGTGTTGGATGCAGACGACGGGCAGTGCTGACAGAGGCCGAGTGTTCGAGGACTGGACTGTACCTAGAGGTGGACTATACGACGAGATGGTACCCGGAGTAGGACCTCACGAGGAGACGGTACCCAGAGGTGGATGTGAGGACGAGGCGGTACCCGGAGGTGGACCACTGTGTGGGACATACTCGGAGCGGACGACGGGACCCGAGGAGCAGAGGAGTTATCTGTACCCACCCTTCAGGTGGGATTTCCAGTGGACAGCTCAGCGTAGCAGCTTTACTTTTCAGTTGTTTTTTTCCCTTTCGAGTTGTACTTTACAGTTGGGCTTGTATTTCCAGCCCCTTTATACTTTCTGTACTTACTGTCATACTCAGTTTTTACTTAGTATTCACTTCTTCCTCTTGTACTCTGTGTGATTGTTTACTTTACAAAGGCAATGCCTTCCTTTTTTACCGGGATTTACACCTTGGTGCTAGTCGCCAGCCCCTGGCCTATGGAAGGCGGGCGTGGGGTAGTCACGGCACGGGCCCTGAGGACGGGTCGTGACAAATTGTTAGTCTCATATAAAAATTTAGTTGGATATAATTAGTGAGGTTATCGACATATTTGTTATAATCTATCTTGTGAAAGGTATTGAAGGTAATCGTACCATTTAACTAGTAGACAAGTCATCAGATAATAACGAATTTCCATCATTTTCATTCAATGTTTATTATCCATGAGGTTTTCACTATTAAAAAAATATTGATTTATTTAATAATGAGTTTATTGATCAAATGGAATGTGTTTTAGTTTCATACCATTCCATATTTATTATTATTTATCTAGTTATTGAAATGGATTGTGTTTTTAGTTATTTACCATTCCATATTTATTATCCACATACTTATAATTTTATTGATTCCATGGCATGTGTTATCTGTTATTTACCTTTCCATGTTGATTATCCAATTATTTCTCAATTTGTTAATTTCATTATTTGTATGGTTATTTTTTACCTTGCTATAATTATTATTCTAATCGATTTATTATTTATTTTACCATACATAACCTTTATTGAGAATTTGAGCTCACCATTTTTTCGTTTCTCTTGGATTCCCTAAAATGTACTTCAAATTATTTGTATGGATAGTCTAGATGGGATAATGCGACTATTATCAAAAATATATTTTATATTTTTTTTTAATTTTTAATACATGAATTGTTTATGAGTCGATTTTACCAAGACTAATGATCTTTTTTGACATTTGTTATGTGATTTACATGAATCTTATGACAATTTAATGGTATAATGACACCATATTAGTGATTTTATTGTTCTAGAAGCTATAGTTAGTATTATAGAATCATTAGTAGAAACCATGGGAATTAGATTTTGGAAAACATAGATTATAGAACAAAAAACTAAGGAAGAATTTGAGGACAAGTATAGAAGAGTATATTAATGTTTTTTTGAGGTAGGATTGTGTATCATTTCCTAGTAATATATCTATATTCGGATAGTATCATGGGTTTGTGGGTTTAAGATTAAATATATGTTTAAAGACCTAAACACCTCTTCTTAGGTTTTATGTAATGAGAGTCTATGATGATTAAGGGTATTTTACATGATATTTATTTCAATACCACCCATTAGTTTAGAACATGTTTTAGTGGAAATTTTATTTGAGAAATAATTCTCTCTGATTCAAATAACACTAGTCTAAAGGTATTGGTGTTATTAAGAAAATAAATTAAAAATTATTAATATTTATACATTATTATTATATTTTCAAAAAAATAAGTTGTATTGAAAACCATAGTGGAAAGGTTATTTATTGATTAAATTGCACGGATGACCATCATATTTATTTAGTAAATTGCATTCATATGTTTATACAAAAGGATAGCATGTATTCCATGTGAAAACCCATCATATGTGAAAAGAGAATGTGATGAAAATCCATGATCAAAAGATAATTTGGTTTTAATGAAAACCACTAACATACACAACGACCGGGGTAAGTGTTTCATTATTTTTAATTGAATAGTTAGATAAATATTATTAATGATGAACCTATAGTGTATCTTGGTTGGTTTAGAGATTAATTTATTAAATTTATTTTATTTTAATAATAGTTTGTGTCAAATATAAAGATAGGGAACTCTTTCATGGGCTTTAAATTTTGTTAAAAGTTTACATTAGTTCTTTAGGCATCAAAGCTAATTTTTGGATATCTATTACATAAACTAATATATGAACTGAAAACTTATCAAAACACAAAAAAGGATGAAAATTGTGTTTATATAAATATTTAAATTTATTTATATTTACTTATAATCTGTGTTTTTAAAATAATTACTCAACATTAGTAAAAGTATCTCAAAAAATTTCAATCTTGAACCTTCATTTTTGTCAAACCGACAGTCTTTTGAATCACCATATATTTATGAATTTGAGGCCTTCAACATTTCATTCCTTATTCCCTTATTTGAGATCAATGACCTTAATAAACCTCTATAATTATTAAAAAAAATTCAAAGTAAATATCTTCACATTCCATAATTTTTTTCTATGATGAAACATACTTATATATTATTCCATGTACCCTTTGTACTTCTCATTATCTCTTATTAAAAGGATATTTTATTTAATTTTCTCACAATGTGGTATTTCAAAAAGGGAATTTTAAAATATCAAACACTATATTTCCATGATCATGTTTAAATTGAATGGACACAATCATATTATGTATGGGATAATGTAACAGCCTAAAATCATAAAGTAAGAACATTGTATCTGAAATCATATTAACATGAAACACAAAGCATAGAAAGGAATATAAACCCTCAAGGATTCATTATATGTGTATCATTTAAAATAAATTAATTTACTATAAATCATTAAATAAATTAAATACATATTTAGTTTTCAAATTAGACAAAAATACATTTCTTTGTTGACTTCCACTAAATGAAATACTCGGTATTACCGAACAACAAAATATTATTAGAACACTATTATTTAATACAGTTAGATTTAACATAGTTGTTAAATTAGAAGTTATGAATAGTATTAATTAAATTTTGAATATATATTATATATAATAAAATTATTTTAAATTCATCTAACATAGTTATAGTCAAATGATAAGAGCAAACCCAATATTACACACACAAAATTTATATTTTATAAAGGTATTTTTTCTCAACATTTAATTGAAAAAATATTCTAAATATAATTTCTAAAACATTTTTAAATTTCATATATAAAAATAAAAAATATTAATGGAAATGGAATGCTAAAATTAGTTGTGGGTGAATTTTTGGTATTTTTCTAATGTATTTCATTTTCGATGAATAGTGAAAAAAATACTAAATTTTAATTCAAAACTGATTTTCCTTATTTATATGGTTAGATTACATTTTTAAATGATTTTAAGGTATAATTTGAAAAAATATACATCTATTAACCAAATTTAGGAAATTGTAATAAACTTCAATGTGAAATTGGATATAAAACATAGCTAACCATTGAACATTATTAATTTAAAAATATTCTTTGTCGTTACGTCTGTAGGATTAATATTAAAATAGTTTCATGCATATATAAGATTCGAATATTGAAAAATTAATTCTCTATTTTAAATAATCATAATTTATATATTCAAATAATCAAAAATTAATTTTTGATGAAAATTATTAAGGAAGGTAATTATAATTATTTTCAATGATTAAGAGAAAAATTAACTTAATATGGGACTAAAAATAAAAAATAATAGACTTAAATGACCATGAAATCTGTACAAAATCCATTGGATGGCCATATTTTTACATTATCCTCATTTTATTTTAAATTGGTTCATTATTTGTGCCACATGACACAGATTAAAACATGAGTGGAATTCACACTTTAAAAAATTTAAAAGAATGCCACCCCCCCCCCTCAACTATTAAATTGTAATCACCCCTCCAACTTATTCACATATCCCACTGGATCATAAAAACTTTTCCCAAATAAGATACCAAAATCCCCCTAATTATATAATCCTAACATTGGGGAAAAATAAAACCAAGGAAGTCTTTTAGTGTAAAAGAAAAGGATTAACATTAATATTAGGTAACATTCCTAAACAATAACTTTTGTCTCATTTAATTCTCTAATGGTTAGTTTATTTTTATATCTTGTTTATATAATAGCATCAGTATCATAAATAAATGTACATTTTTTTAGGTAAGTTTTATACTATACATTCAAACACATCCATCAAAATGGGATACATAGTCATCATTCATCTGTACGGGGTACTACCGCCTCTTGAATAGTTATTGGTCATTCTTTCATTCACCAAATTTCAATCAGAGAAATAATGAATTATTTATATTTTTTATATGATATATAAATATATATAAGAATTTTTTTTAATTAAATTATTTCTCATACATTAATGCTTTATATTTTGTGGCAATACAATAACATT
Organism: Viscum album; assembly: GCA_963277665.1. Taxonomy (NCBI): domain Eukaryota; kingdom Viridiplantae; phylum Streptophyta; class Magnoliopsida; order Santalales; family Viscaceae; genus Viscum; species Viscum album. The sequence continues at coordinate 1,396,056,407 of OY728160.1, read as the reverse complement.
ATTTTTGGAAGTTTTGACTACTTCTTTCTCAAAGTGATGTGATTCATTAATTCTCTACATGGAATGTATAATGAATGATTTCGATAAATATATATAAAAATTAAGACATAAATATTATACAGTAGTTATAATATACATTTAAATATATATCATCTACTTTTAATTATTTTAAATATGATAAGGATATGGAAGTAGCATTTTTAGATTTCATGTGACCTACTTACACCATGAATAGTTAATTTCATTTCCAATCTCCAAAATTTATGGAATATTATAAATACATATATAAAAATATATATAATATTTAAATAACTTTTTACATTCTATAGTTGATGGAATAAGGATCAACATTTGAATAACAAAAATAACATGTTAATAAATACTCAGAAAAAATGAAACGATGAAAAAATGGAATGATCATTAATTGAAGGGTAACAATATAGTAGAAAAGAATTATATATTCTATTTTAAATATTATTTTGGTTCTGTTATAAGTTTATAACTTGATAAAAACAATTTTCAGAATATTTTAATGGATTTTAACCCAGATGGATGTACAATGAAAGGGATTCATATCACACATTTCATTTCATGATCCATATATCATTTTCACCACTTATTTCATTTGTGAGGTGTACATATTGAACACATTGTATTTGATGTCATCAATAAATTTATATTCATGTTAATTAATGTATCAATTTATGTCATCTCTATCATAGGGCTTATAATTTCAAATGTTACCAAATTGTAGGTGACTTCATCCAAATTTCAAATTCTATGAGGAATTATTAATTTTTTAAAACCTATTTTATTATAGATGAACTACATACTAAAAATTTCAAAAATAATGTCATTATTAATTCATTATTCATGGTATTTTGTGTCTTAATTTGAATTAATTCTTCCAAAGTGATTTGATCCTAAATTTATGAAGTCATAAATAAATTTCGTAACTCAATTCCTTATAATTTGGTTATATTACATCATTGTTATCATTAATATTATATAATTATATGTATAATGAATTTTAGTATTTATTTATGTATTTAAATTTATTATATATGGATTCAAATTTTATACATATGATTGAGTCATTGATCATTTATTACTTCATTGTTATGATCATTTAAAGGGGTTATTTCAAAATATCATTTTAATCTTGATTTCTTATTATTGAAATTAAAATAAAAACATTATGACCAGTGTTCAATAAACAATTTAATTTTATTCTTATATGGTTATTAATTACAATTTTCAATTAATACTACCATTTTTACACTCTTTTGTACATAACATGTTTTAGAAAATGTTATTAAGAAAATCCGACATCATTTTCACTTTTTATCAATGAATCCATTTATTTTAAAAATTTTATTTTCTAAGAAAAGTTTTCAAATTTGTTTTTAAACATTCCCAAATGATTTATAAAATAAATTTTTACACTTCATTTCTTTTACAAATATCGTCAAAGGAATCTCATTTTTACTTTATTTACAAGGTACTTTTCTATAAGGTTTACATTTTAAAAGGAATGTTATTTATACCTTCTATGACATGTATGAAATTACCCACCATAATTTATTTAATTCTTCCATAGAACGTCTAAAAGGATTATTTTTAAAGAAAATGTTATTAATGTTATTTACAAATAAATTGAATTTATAAATTTTTTTCAAACGGAAAAGAATATTTTACTCAAGAATGCTTTATCATATCTTTTTAAATTATTTCCATTCATTAATGAAGAAACCAATTTATTTTAATCCCCATGGGACAGGTTTTATTTATATCATATTTACACTCAAGTTGTATATTTTAGGTTTCATTGAATGTTAAAAGTACTTTCATTCACTACAATGATTATTTTTATAGTCCCCATGAAATATTCAATTTCCAGTGATCATTGAAAATTATAATTACATTAAATATCCATATCATATATCGTGGCTATGATTATTAACAAATCTATATAACATTTCAAAATATGTTTTTTAGTTGAATTTTTTAATTTTTTTAAAAAAAGGAAATGCCTCCTTTATTAAAAGAAAGAGAAAGAATAAAGCAAGGAAGGAGTATGGGAAAAATAGAGAAACCCCAAAACAAGAAATAATTCTTTACCTTTTTCAGCTGATGCTCAGTTATCCTTCATTCTTATTCTATAAGAGCAATCAGCTACACTCTTTTATGTCCTCCTCCCCGGCCTCTTGATCACCCTCCGCTAGCACTTTCCATGTACGCAAGAACATGAATCCTTTCCTACAGTGTCTCATCATCAATGCTATCAGAACCCAAGCTATCAATTATTTCATTGTCAGAAGAAGCATTAATTTTTACTGTCGTTATCATTTCCTCTATCGTAGTCTTCTCAAACACTGTTACAGAAAAAGGCGGGGCTAGTGTATTCCTGTTAGAAACAAGCTGGAATCCTTCATTATCAGAAAAAGGATTTGCGGAAGAGTGACAAGACTTAGAGATTATTGGGGAGTCATTATCTAAAGTTTTTTTTACCTTTTCGATTCACAGAGGGAATCCATTTTTCTTGAAAGAGTTGCTGATCAACCTCGAGCTATGTTTCATCCTCTATTGCATATTCTATTATTTTTCTTAGAGTATCAACATGTTGGACATTTTCCACATAAGTACCAATCTCAACCCAAGACATATTTTTATTTTCTGAGAAAGTACATACCTTGGGTGAATATGGTTGGTCGCTCATAACATCATCTTTAGAAGTCGCTTTATGAGCGGCACCTTGCACCTCTTTTTCATCATGATTATCAACCATTCCCAGGTCTTGCATGCTTCCACCCATGTTTTTTTCATCCTTAGGCAACAACTATGATTCATATTTCTCAGCATAGAAAATTTTTTCTTTCTTCAGATAGCTCGTACATTATGGCCACGCAATGCACAAAAGCTACACACTAAAGAATGCCAAAAAGAAGTTAAATCATGACCAATAACATTATAGTCCTTCTAGAACATAGGAATTTTTTCATAAACAATCTTCAGGTCAATAATATCCTCATCAGTAGCAAGAATCACTTTGTCAACAGGAGACGAGCCCAATTCAATGTCATCCATAAACCTAGCTAAGTGGCCAAAACTGAAAACATCTGTCTCTTTATCAATTTGTATTGGTAATACAATGGATAAGGAAATATCCTATAATATTTTAGGATTCTAGAGTATCTTGTTTAAGCCATAAACTCTAACCCAAATCTGATTCATAGTGCTACCAACTTCCAAAGGGTTGATATTTTTATCTCATTCCCTTAAATGAATAATTCTATGTTTGAGGGAAATGGAACTAAAGCCCCATGCTTGAACTTTTTATTCATCCATGGGGAAAAGCATATTGAAATATCCTCAACCATGCGACACACACTTCCATGTTGAGAAGCCCCAAATTAGAGAAATATGTTCATTGATATCATTAATTTTTATAGGTTGTGTACCCTTAGGAAGGAAAAGGCGAGCAATGATTGAGTACTCACCCCTTTTGATCCTTTGAGAGACCGAAATAGGATCCTCTTTGATGTGCATAGTATTCCCCTTTCTTCTAATGGAAGAATCAAGACCACCTTTAGGATGTGAAAAGGCGTGAGCACTGCCATCTTGTCTAACAGCCACGGAACTCTCCAAAGATGGTTCATTTGTACCTGGACCAACAGAGACAAATCTATCTGGTGAAATTGATATGTCATTTTGGGCCTTCTTTCTAACAGCAACCGACATTTCCCTTTGCCTAAAACCTCCCTCGACACCTCCCTTATTAGGCACTGAGGCATCGCAGACATTCATGCATGTCTGAGATGAGATCGTACCACCATATCACTTACACGTAGCCCCTTCCATTTCCATCACGATCCTGCATCCCTTAGCCAACACCAGCCTGCCGCTCACCGCATCTGCCACATACAATGTCTTCCTCGCAGCACCAGACGTCGTTGCCACCACACCTCTCATGCCATCTGCATCTGCCGGGATCCCTTCTACGATAGCTTCGGTCACCACCTCTAAAGCCCAATCGCGAAATCCACTCGCCGCAAGAGATAAATAAGAGTCAAACCTACCAAGAGGAAACAGATCCGCAGCCGTGAGCTCCATCTCGATCGGTCCAAAACCCTAGATACTGCAAGCCATAGAGAGAGAGAGTATTGCTTCTCTCATCCCGCTTCCCCCTTCTCCTCATTAATGAATTTTTTTTATAAATATTGATAAATCTGTATCTTTTACAAAATACAATTATTTGATTAGGCACATTGTTCATTAATTAAACTGGTATTTTCATATATGAGAAATGATTTGGGGAGGTATTACACTGGTCATGCCTAGTAATAGATATCCCCTAGAGTAATAAGTAGTCTCATGGGATTTGGTAATTGTCTAGAAATAGTTGGGATTTCACCCTGTACATTTTAAACCATCTTATGAACGGTCTTTACATTAGAGGTACAATATTCCAAGGAAACGTTTTGACCAATAAAAAATAACAAGATTCATTCAAATTAAATATTTTTTATCCATGATATTTTCTCTATGAAAAAATTCAATTGATTTATATCATTCATAGATTATTGATTAAATGTAATTTGGTGTTAGTTTATTAATTTTCCATAATGATTATGAAATATAAACTTTTTTAATTGGCATGTTTTTTTAGTTATTTATTTTTCCATAGTGATTATACACTTCCTTCTCAATTTATTGACTACATAGAACATGTTTTTAGTTATTTATGTTACCGTATTGATTTTCCACATCTTTATTTGTTTATTGATTACATGGAATGCTTATTCAATTATTTAACATTCCATAATGATTATTCACATTGATTCCTTATTCCTCCCTCTATAATTAAACCTTATTGAGCATTTGAGATCACTATTATTTTGATTCCTTTCCCCATAATTTTCGGAAGATTACTATGTAAGATATTCAAGAATACTCTAGATAGAATAATGATATTATTAATGATAAAATATCACTAATTTTGGTATTTTTTTAATAATGTAATCATGTATGTATCTATATTACCAAGACAAAAAAACATTCAGTCCATTACGACATGATTTACATATATCTTATTCCAATGTAATGGTATCACGACATCAGCTCTAATAATTCTAGGGTTGGGTCTCTATAAACTACCTAAATATGAGATGATAATCGGTTCAATGTATGTGTGTAATAGCCCGGACCTCTCCAGCCCATTACTTTGTCAAAAAGAAGGTCAATAAGTGTTCTGGAGGGTAAAATGGACCTTTCCACACTTTCCAGAATTTTGAAACTACACGCCGTGTAGTTTGAGTACACAATATGTACCCTCTTGCCGGGTATACCCCGTGTGGATGGTCGTGTCTTTGTCACGTGATGAAAATGGGTACACACCGTGTGCCCAGTACTACATTCCGTGTTGTCCCTCCCCGCATACGTGTTACCATGTGTTGACCAGTCGTCAGTCATGTGCCTTGTTGGAGCTGTGTCCTTGCCATGTTCATTAAATGGGTACACGTCGTGTGTCCAATCGACACGTTGTGTAGTCCTTCCCCGCGTACGCGTTACCTTCAAACCGTGTGTTGACCAGTCAAGAGCCGCGGAACCGTGTTGGAGGCCGCGTGGAGACCGTGTGAGAACGGCCGAGTACATGTCGTGTACCATAAGTGCACACCGTGTACTTTTTATTTTCATTCCTATAAAAGGAGGGGTACCCTCCTCCTTTCAACTCACACCTCTCCTCCCCTCTCCTCTGAGCAGAGCTCTCTCAAGAGACTTGAAGGCTCTTTCTTCCATAACTTTTGCATCCGAGCTCCGATTTACGATCCGTCAGCAGCCACAGGATCGTAACGACGAGGCAGAACATCCATGCTTGGATCCATTGTCTTTCCTTTGGGTTTTACTCTCCAACATCCACCTGAGGAGGTTTTGATGGGACGTCGAAAAACGAATTCTAAAGTTGATCTGGGGGAGCATTGTGACTACTGTTGAGGTAGGTATTTTACCTTCGTCTATCTAATTTGTGTATCATGCGGGGCGTGCATCCTTTTGTTTTAATGAGAAACAGTTGAACCGATATAAATAAAGATAATCACTGGTTAAATAATGGGGTTGGGATGTTTGTGATTGTCGTTACTTTGTATCATGTGATATTATGTTGTGAAATGAATGGGCTTAAGCCTACTGAAAATAACGGTCGTTGGGGGCCTTTGCTTGCGCAATTAAATGTTTCCCTATCTTCTAGACCATTTTGTGAATGGAAACTTCATGGAATGTGGAAATTGGTTAATCATGTAAAGTTGGTTGTTTAAATGAAAATATGGAACCCTTGTGTGATCTCCTCGATTAAACAAAATGGAATAATTAATATGTGTGTTTTGGATTGGTTATGTGGCATGTATTGGGGGTATTTTGTGGGTTGTTGTGAAATGGGTGAGCAGTGGGGCTGCAGTTGTCTTGGTTGTGGGAAGGTGTGAATATTTAATGGTGATGGGCAGCGGGGGCTGCGATAAATGGTATTAAAGGGGATAACAATGTGTGGTGTGGTTATGGTGGTTGGAAGCAGGGTTGCAGGGATGGATTTAAATGTGAAAAGACTATGGGTTTTGTTTAATAAATAAAAGTGGAAGAGTTAATGAATGATGGGGCTTGGTAATGAAACGGAATAATAATAAATGGGTTGGTTAGTTAATAAGAAGGGACTTGTCGTGTTGCTGTGTTTTCCAAAATTGCTTTGTGGATGACAGGGATATGCTTACAAATGATCATTATGGTTGGTTGTGGACAGTTGCCCAGTAGTTAAGCAACTAAATAAGCTAATTTCTGCTGAAACGTGAAAACCTTAATGGTGTTGGGGTTTTTTGTTGTATTCATGCTTCGTGGTAGCAGTGTCGAGGAACGTGCTCAGTTTCTCTTTTTAGAAGAAATAAGATGGGCTGAGTGGTTTCTATATATATATATATATCTGTATCTTTTGTGTTTTATCGCACTGCACCCATGATGATCACTTTAGTGCCGAACACTCCCATTTCATGGGAGAGGGTGTTTTCCCATAGTTACTAGCTCCTTCCTGCTCCTCCTCCCCTAGGCTGTGATGGCTTGAGGTGAACATACACCTAAGACTCTTCAGGTAGGTTTTAATTAGGCCCAAGACTCTTCGGGAGGGCTTATAGGCTGTGATGGCTTGAGGCGACCTTACACCTAAGACTCTTCAGGTAGGTTTCGATTTTTGGCCCAGGTGTCTTCGGGCGAGAGTTCTGTTTCTATTCCCAAGAATCTTCGGGATGAGGCCCAGGTGTCTTCCGGCAGGGATCTGGTTGTGGTAGTGAGGCCCAGGTGTGTGCGGGCGGGATACGTGGTGGTGAGGCCCAGGTGTGTGCAGGCGGGATGTGTGGTTGTGTGGACCAGGTGTGTGCGGGCGGGATACTTGGTTATGAGGCCCAGGTGTGTGCGGGCGGGGAGAGTGTGGCAGTGTCAGGACGTTCAGTTAACTAAAGGGAAATGGTGCATGGTACCCAATTCTCTTGTTCTTATACTACTACTACATGTTGTGATTGTGTTTTGGTGAGTGTGGCTGGCGTGGTTGGGTGGATAGATTCCATTGTTAGGTTTCTTTTGGTGTTCTCACGGGACATTAGGATGTCTCCCCACTTGTGCACGAGAGCTTTAGGTTTCCCTACTGAGTATACTTATATGCTCACCCTATGTTTACTTTCAGGTTTCCAGGAGGACTACCAAGGTCGTGCGGGACCCTACTAGTCGGACAGTTGGAGTTGTTGCCATTGTTGTACCTTTATTTTCTTTTGGTATTGTACTTTGAGCATTCTTGTACTTGTACCTTGTTATAAAATTGTTTAATCAAGCATGTGGTCTTGGGTTGGGTTTATTTATATAAACTTGTTCTTTTATTTTTATTTTTGTGGTTGACTTGTCCAATTTCCCGATCCTAAATAATAAAAATGGTAATGCCTCCCATATTTGTGAAAACTCATACCCTTGGTGCTAGTCGCCAACCCAGGGCCTACTGGAGGTGGGACTCAGGGGTCATTATCTCCCTTTCGCCATTGCCAGCTCAGGAGGGGCATCTTTGGTGGGACGGGGTTGTGACAGAATGATATCAGAGGTGATGGTTGAGAGATAGGATGGAGTCTGGAGTTAGGCACAGTGAGGATTGCATGGGATGGTAGGGAAACAGTGTTAGTTAATCTTGGTTCGTGACATAGGATAGGGAAGACCGGCTAGGACATGGGATTTTAGGGCCCCCCGTGATCGGATGCAAGGACTCTGAGCCTACTGAACGACCAAGTGAGACTTCATTGATTGCAGGGTAGAGACCCTAGGGAAGGTACATGCATCATCATGTTTATGTTTTACTTGATTTTGGTGTTCTTGGAATGAAATTGAAATAAAATGATAATTAAAACATTGAGAAATTTCGTTACTACTTGGGATTAGGTGATCCCTGTTTACCATACAGCTATGGCACCTGGACGTCGTCCCCGGGTGGCTCAGACGGCGGAGCCCCAACAGATCCTGGCGGTCGATTAGTTGAGCATTGACCGAGAGGAGGAAGATAGCCAGTGGAAGAAGACTCTCCTTTCCTTCCAGCGGCAGACCCTCAAGATGTACGAGTGTAGTACATCAGATACGGAGACGGAGGGGTGGCTTGAGGAGCTAGGGATCACTTTCACCTTGATCTGTGCTCCGAGGCAGTACTGGGTTCCCTTAGCAGTCATTCAACTGAGAGGTGCGGTGCGACAATGGTGGATGCTCTACCTCGGAGAGAGGATAGAGGCAGAGGTTCCATGGGCTGACTTTGAGAAGGAATTCCGAGGGGAATTCCTTTCGTCCATGATCAAGGCGAAGAAGCGGCAGGAGTTACTCTCCCTTTAGCAGGGGAGTATGAGGGTACGAGAGCTGGGGATCAAGTTCAAGGATCTCCTGCACTTTGCTCCGGGTCTCTTTCGGATGAGGAGTCTCGGGCAAGACATTTGGAGGAGTCGCTCCGTCCTTCACTCCAGTATGATGTCACCCCCTTTACCCTTCTGACGTACATGGCAGTGCAGAAGAAGGCAGAGGTCATAGAGAGGATGCACTAGCTGGGAGGTGCACTGCGTGAGGTGTTTCAGCCAGCTTCGTCGAAGGTTAAGGCAGTCAGCAGCAGGTCTCCTGCGACAGGACCTTCTAGGATCAGGCGAGTGGGGAGCAGGCCCCAGCAGTTCCAGTTCAGTTCTCCAGTTCCTCGTCCCATTTCCACGAGCCCAGGACCGAAGTTTTTTTCTTGTGGAGGTTTCGGGCACGTTCAGAGTTGGTGCCTCAGCGAGCTCCGTACAGTGGAGGTGGGAAGGTTTAGCGCCCACCGCAGTTGCACCAGTTGCCGGTGTGGCCCTTCCAGCAGCAGTAGGACCATGATCCTACGAGGGAAGGCTTTGCAGGAGGAGGACGACCTCAGGGTGCTCCTCAGGGACCTCGACCAGGGCGTGGTCAGGGAAGTGGATGACATCAGAGAGGCAGAGGATCTGGGCGTGGACAATTGCACGCAGCAGAGTTGGCAACTCCAATAGGACCATAGGTGGTGCGAGGTACGATTTGTTTGTTCAGCACTCTTGTTTCTGCTTTGTTCGATTCGGGAGCTTCGCACTCTTTTGTTGCACCTAGTCTATCCCATGCTTTGGGACTATATGTAGATATACTTTCTGTACCACTAGTGCTGAGTACACCAGTTGGAGGCCAGACCAGTGTATCTTTTGTTTGTCAGGAATGTGGGCTGACGTTCGGACCACATCGATCTAGTGTGGACCTTCTTCTGTTATAGATGCAGCCATATGATGTCATCCTAGGCATCAACTGGTTGTTTTATCTCGGTGCCATTATCGATTACTTTTGGAGAAGAGTCGTGTTCTCTAACGTGGGTGGGCAGCGTGTATCGTTTGTTGGAGAGAGGAGATATCAAGCGGGAAGCCGGTGTGTGGAGCCTCTCCCTTCCATGTTGAGCGGGTTGTCAGTGGTTCCAACCGATACAGAGATGATGGATGTCGCAGATGTTGTTGGGGAGTTCCTTGATGTTTTTCCTAAGGATGTTGTAACTCTGCCCCCCCCCCCCCCCCGATGAGATGTTGAGTTCGGGATAGACTTACAGCCTGGTGCCCATCCAATTTCGATGGCCCCTTATAGGATGGCACCTTCAGAGTTGTGGGAGTTGCGGATTCAGATTGACGATCTGATGGAGAAGGGTTTGGTTCGACCCAGTTTGTCGCCATGGGGTGCTCCATTTTTCTTTGTGAAGAAGGAATATGGTGGTCTCAGGCTATGCATAGACTACCGAAATCTGAACCAGGTAACGTTCAAGAACCGTTACCCCCTTCCAAGGATAGATGATCTCTTCGACCAGCTGAGGGGAGCAGGTTGGTATTCTAAGATTGATCTATGATAAGGATATCATCAGCTTAGTGTGAAGGACAGTGACATCTCCAAGATAGCTTTCAGGTGAAGGTATGGGAACTTTGAGTTTTTAGTGATGCCGTTTGGAGTTACGAATGCACCAGCTGTGTTCATGGGACTTATGAACTTTGTCTTCCGAAAGTTTCTGGACCGGTTCGTCGTTGTGTTTATTGATGACATCCTGATCTACTCAAGATTAGAGGAGGAGCACATTGAGAATCTCAGGGAAGTCTTGGAATTCCTTCGACACCACCAGCTTTACGGGAAATTGTCGAAGTGTAAGTTCTTGACACAAGAAGTACACTTCCTTGGACACGTGATGTCTCAGCATGGAGTATCGGTGGACCCGTCGAAGATGGTGGTAATTGTTTCTTGGGCAGCACCCAAGAGCATGGCAGAAGTTCGTAGTTTCCTGGGGTTAGCAGGTTACTATCGAAGGTTCATTTCGGACATCTCTCGAGTTGCTGATCCATTGACAGCTCTGACTAGGAAGAACTAGGTCTTCCTGTAGAGCGAGCAGTGCCAGAAGTATTTGGACTACCTGAAGGAGAAGTTGGTCAGTGCTCCCGTACTTAGGTTTCTAAAGGAAGGGTTGTTGTATGAAGTGTTTTTTGATGCTTCTGGCCTTGGTCTCGGGTGCATGCTGATTCAGAAGAAGGGTGTGATTTGTTATTGGTCTAGGCAGTTGCGCCCTCATGAGAGTAACTAGGCCACCCATGACCTGGAGCTTGCAACATTAGTGTTCGCATTGAAGTTGTCGCGACATTACCTCTTTGGGGAGCGCTTTGTGATCTTCTCAGATCACAAAAGCCTGCGTTATATCTTCTCCCAGCGTGACCTAAACTTACGGCAGCGGAGTTGGGTCGAGTTTCTCCAAGACTATGACTTCGATATCTCTTACACTGAAGGTAAGGGCAATGTTCTGGCTGATGCCCTGAGTAGGAAGTCACATAAAGAAGTGGTTTGGGAATCCGCTGATGCTTGGAAGCCGATGGGAGAGTTGGTTTCCCTGCACTTAGATGCAAGGGAAGAAGGTGTTAGAGGCTGTTTGTTCCAGATGATGGTGCAATCATCCTTGTCGCAGCAGGTAGAGGAGTCTCAGTGGGGGGACTCCGAGGCAGAGGTGATGCGGGATCATGTCGATTAGGTGAATGCTCTAGAGGGATGGTCAGAGGATAGCCGACAACAGATGCTTTTCTGTGGAAGGTTGTTTGTCCCAAATGCGATGCGTGAGGGAGTTCTACGTGAGTTCCATAGCTCAGCCTTGGAAGTACATCCAGGAGTTTCAAAAATGTAATGAGGCCTGAGGGATCAATTTTGGTGGCCCGGGGTGAAACGGGTAGTGGCGGAGTTTTTGGCTAAGTGCCTAGTGTGTCAGCAAGTGAAGGCTGAACACCGGGTTCTCGGTGGTTTTGTTACGTCCTTTAGATGTCCCCGAGTGGAAGTGGGATGACATCTCAATGGACTTCGTCACAGGACTACCCAGAGCTCAGGGTGGTTATGATGCTATCTGGGTAGTAGTGCATCATCTGACGAAATCAGCTCACTTCTTAGCAATAAAGGAGTCGGGCCCGGTGAGTACCTTAGAACAGAGGTACGTATACGAGGTGGTGTGTTTGCATGGAGTTCCGAGGACTATCGTCTAAGACCGGGATACTCAGTTTACCTCACGAGTCTGGAGGGGGCTACAGCATGCTTTTGGCACCCAGCTACGCCTTAGCACTGGTTTCCACCCCCAGACTGACGGGCAGACAGAGTGGACTATCCAAACGCTGGAGGACATGCTGCGAGCATGCGTTCTGGATTTCGGAGGATCATGGGTACGACACTTTCCTTTAGTAGAGTTTTCCTACAACAACAGATTCCACTCTACTTTTGGCATGGCACCATTTGAGGCTTTGTATGGAAGGTCATGTCGTCCACCCATTTGCGGGGCAGAGGTTGGTGAGACAGGTGCACTTGGGCCAGAGGTAGTGCAGAGCACCACATAGAAGGTCCAGCTTGTACATGAGAGGATGAAGGTTGCTCAGGACCGACAGAAGTCTTATGCTGATCGTCGAAGGAGGCCCTTGGAGTTCGAGGTGGGAAATCATGTGTTCTTGAAGGTTTCCCCTCGACTGGGGCTGTGGAGGTTTGGGAAAGGGAGAAATCCCTCACCTAGGTTCATCAGACCTTTTGAGGTGCTGAGGTGAGTCGGCGAGGTGGCATATCAGCTGGCCCTACCACCTCATATGGAGAAAGTACATGTCATCTTCCACCTCTCCCAGCTTCGTCGGTACTTGCACGATGACTCTCACGTTATCGACTAGGGAGAGTTAGATATGGGAGATGACGTGACCTTTGAGGAACGACCAGTCAGAATCGAGGATCGTAAAGAGAAGGTTCTCCGTAGATGAACTATTCCCTTGGTTCGTGTGTTGTGGGGGATTGGCGGTCTCGAGGAGAGCACTTGGGAGCGGGAGACCCAGATGCACACTCAGTACCCGAAGTTATTTTGAATTGTATTTTCCCTTGTTCTTCTGAGCTTTGTGTTGATGTTGTACTTTGTACCTTTGATATAAGGAATGCTTGGCTTATCAGTTGTGAGACCTTTTGTTTCCTTGTTCCCTGGTAATGTGTAACATGTCCGGATGTGTGGGAAGGGGGAAAACCTTTCCCTTAATCGAGACGCATTAATGCTGATGCGATTGAACCCATGCGGGCGAGTCAGTGTCAACTAAAGCAGATAATATCTCGACATAGGTGAAGAAATTTCCCAAACCCATGTGTTCGGGCAGTGTGTTGGTTGTGTGGTGCTGGGGTTAGTTCGAGTTGAAAATCCTAATGTACGCAAGTGGGAATACCAAATCCTTAATCGAGACGCATTAATGAGGATGCGATTAAACCCATGCAGGCGAGTCAGTGCTGCATAAAGCGAATAATATCTCGACATAGGAGAAGGAATTCCTAACACATATGATTAGGGTTGTTGGTTGGGTTCCTGTTATAACGAGGGCCCTAAGAGGTATCCTGTTGGGTTCCCCTGGGTTGGTTTTTGAATTCTCAGGGACAAGAATGTTTTAAGAGGTATCTGATGTAATGTCTCGAACCTCTCCGGCCCATTACATTGTCAAAAAGAAGGTCATGAAGGGTTCTAGAGGGTAAAATGGACCTTTCCACACTTTACAGAATTTTGAAACTACACGCCGGGTAGTTTGAGTACACTTCGTGTACCCTCTTGCCGGGTATACCCCGTGTGGATGGACGTGTCTTTGCCGCGTGAAAAAAATGGGTACACACCTTGTGCCCAGTACTACACACTGTGTAGTCCCTCCCCGCGTACGCATTACCGTGTCTTTAGCAGTCATCGGTCGTGTGCCGCATTGGAGCTGTGTCCTGGTCGTGTTCAATAAATGAGAACATGTCGTGTGTCCAATATACATGCCGTGTAGTCCTTCCCCACATACGTGTTACCTTCAAACTGTGTGTTGACCAGTCAATGGATGCAGAACCGTGTTGGAGGCTGCGTGGAGACTGTGTGAAAATGGCCGAGTACACGCCGTGTACCATAAGTACACACCATGTACTTTTTCTTTTCATGCCTATAAAAGGAGGGGTCCCCTCCCCCTTTCAACTCACACCTCTCCTCCCCTCTCCTCTGAATAGAGCTCTCTCAAGAGACTTGAAGGCTCTTTCTTCCATAACATTTTCATCCGAGCTCCGATTTACGATCCGTCAGCGGCCACGGGATCGTAACGACAAGGGAGAACTTCCGAGCTTGGATCCGTTGTCTTTCCTTTGGCTTTTCATCTCTGACATCCACCTGAGTAGGTTTTTCTGGGACGCCAATGAACGTCTTCTAAAGTTGATCCGGGGGAGCGTCGTGACCAGAACCTGTTGATGTAGGGATTTTACATTCGTCTCTCTAATTTGTGTATCATGCGGGGCGGGCATCCTTTTCTTTTCATGAGAAACAGCTGAACCGGTTTAATTAAAGATAATAACTGGTTAATGAATGGGGTTGGGAAGTTTCTTATTGTTGTTACTTTTTATCCTGTGATATTATGTTGTGAAATGAATAGGATTATTCCTACTGAAAATAACTGTCGTTGGGGGCCTTTTCTTGCGCAATTAAATGTTTCCCTATCTTCTAGACCATTTTGTGAATGGAAACTTCCTGGAATGTGGAAATTTTTTAATCACGTAATGTTGACTATTTAAATGAAAATCTGGAACCCTTGTGTGATCACCTCGGTTAAACAAAATTGAATAATGAACATGTGGGTTTTGGCTTGGTTACGTGGCATGTGTTGGGGGTGTTTTGTGGGTTGTTGTGAAATGGGTGAGCTGCGGGGCTGCAGTTGGCTTGGTTGTGGGAAGGTGTGAATATTTAATGTTGATGGGCAGCGGGGCTACGATAAATGGTATTAAAGGGGATAACGATGTGTGGTGTGGTTATTGTGGCTGGCAGCGGGGCTGCAGGGATGGGTTTAAATGTGAAAGGACTATGGGTTGTGTTTAATAAATAAAAGTGGAAGAGTTAATGAATGGTGGGGCTTGGTAATGAAACAAAATAATAATAAATGGGTTGGTTGGTTAATAAGAAGGGACTTGTCGTGTTGCTGTGTTTTATTAACTTGCTTTGTGGATGACAGGGATATGCTTATAAACGATTGTTGTGGTTGGTTGTGGATAGTTTCCTAGTAGTTAAGGAACTAAATAAGCTAATTTTTTCTGAAACATGAAAACCTTAATGGGGTTGGGGTTGTTTGTTGTATGCATTCTTCATGGTAGCAGTGACGAGGCATGTGCTCAGTTTCTCTTTTTAGAAGCCATAGGTTGGGCTGAGTGGTTGCTACATATATATATCTGTATCTTTTGTGTTTTATCGCTCCACACCCATGTGAGCACTTTAGTGCTGAACACTCCCATTTCATGGGAGAGCGTGTTTTCCCATAGTTACTAGCTCCTTCCTACTCCTCCTCCCCTAGGTTGTGATGGCTTGAGGAGACCTTACACCTAAGACTCTTCAAGTAGGTTTCGTTTAGGACCAAGACTCTTCGGGTGGGCTTATAGGCTGTGATGGCTTGAGGCGACCTTACACCTAAGACTCTTCTGGAAGGTTTCGATTTCAGGCCCAGGTGTCTTCGGGCGCGAGTTCTGTTGTTATTTCAAAGAATCTTCGGGATGAGGCCCAGGTGTCTTCGGGCGGGGAAGTGGTTGTGGTAGTGATTCCCAGGTGTGTGAGGGCGGGATACGTGGTGGTGATGCCCAGGTGTGTGCGGGTGGGATGTGTGGTTGTGTGTCCCAAGTGAGTGCGGGTGGGATGCGTGGTTATGAGGCCCAGGTGTGTGTGGGCAGGGAGACTGTGACAACGTCAGGACGTTCAGCTAACTAATGGGAAATGGTGCGGGGTACCCAATGCTCTTGTTCTTATACTACTACTACCTACTGTGATTGTGTTTTGGTGAGTGTGGTTGGCGATGTTGGGTGGATAGATTCCCTTGTTAGGTTTCTTCTGTTTTTCTCATGGGACATTAGGATGTCTCCCCACTTGTGCACGAGAGCATTAGGTTTCGGTTCTGAGTATACTTGTATGCTCACCCTACGTTTACTTTCAGGTTTCCAGGAGAACAACCAGGGCCGTGTGGGACCCTACTTGTCGGACAGTTGGAGTTGTTGTTGTTGTTGTAACTTTGTTTTCTTTTGGTATTATACTTTGGGATTTCTTTTACTTGTACCTTGTTATAAATTTTTTTAAACATGCATGTGGGCTTAGGTTGGGTTTATTTATATACACTTTTTCTTTTATTTTTTTTTTGTGGTTGACTTGTCCTATTTCCCGATCCTAAATAATAAAAAGGGTAATGCCTCCCATATTTGTGAAGACTCATAGCCTTGGTGCTAGTCGCCAACCCATGGCCTACTGGTGGCGGGACTCGGGGGGTCATTATCTCCCTTTCGCCACTGCCAGCTCAGGAGGGGAATATTTGGTTGGAGGGGGTCGTGACAATGTGTCATGTACATATTAAACATTCAACATTACTTAATGTAGTTTTTTACATGAAGGAATTTTTAATAACATTTTGTGTAGATGGTTTACATGAATGTTAACACATTAAATTCATTGAATATTACAAACTGTCTCCTCGAGTGACTAACATAAATTAATTATAAAGTATTAAATGTTTTATATCTAGTCTATATGTGATATAATCCATGATATTTCATGTAAGATATATGATATGATCAATTCAAGTGAGTTCTTACATGGTGTGATAAAATAACTAATTTGGGTTAAATAAAAAAAATAAAGTCTATATCTAGTGTACATGTTGTGTGGTAGGGTTTTTCTGGAGGATGATTAACTTTCAATTGTTGTGTGGAATTAAATAATACATTAATTATATCAATGATTTCTATATATACACACTGTGTATATTGGTAGTCTCCATTGTGTAATTTAGAGACAAATTTAATAGTATACATAGTGTATACTAAAGTAATGCAATTTTATCAAACTCATCCTAAAAAATAATGTGATTTGAACAATAGAACTGTTTGTCATGTAAATATGTGATATTAAATTATTGATGAAAATATATGTATGTACATAGTAAATGACTATATATATATAGTAACTGTTACACATCACGATGTTAAATACTACAAAAAATATAATAAATATTTAAGGGGAATATTTTGTGTAACATCCAGTGTATGTTGTGTGATAAACACATGACTGAATTTAATTTTACAGAAGGCTACATGCCCTGTAGTATTGTAATTTTAAATAAATTTTACTTATATACTATGTTTAAATTATGTTGGATTATTATTAATTGTTTATAATAAATAATTGATTAAATTATGAAATATAATTACATTAATTAAAAAACTATTAATTATGAATTTAATAGAATATTATTCTAATTTGTTTTTTATATTCAAAACAAATTCTTTCATTCTTTTGAATTTTACTTCATTAAAACTATGCAATTTATATGGTCCATTATGTGACAAATTTATTTTTTGGTTTCAATTAATTTAATATTATTATATTGTCTTTTTAATAATAATTTTAAATTAAATATGATGGCATGAATGTCAGCCCTACCAATATTAATATATCATAACACAATGTCATGGATTATTTTTTGAAACCCCATAATTAATCCATTAGTTCCCCTCACAAATATCTGAAAAAAATTATATGTAATTGATGGATCATTTAGAGGAATGGAGGTAGTACAAGATAGAGTCAAAGAGGAACCATCAATGAAGTGTGAAGGATAATAGTGGGGTGATATAACTTAATCATAGAATGACTCATATATATTTTTCCTATAGGGTCCTACACTAATATAAAAGGATTGGGCCAAGCCCCATTATTATGAAAATAAAGGAAATTACATTGAGAATTAAATAGGGTCATACATGACATATGTATCCCCCATTATAGAAAGAAATCTTTTTTATGATACATAAAATATCAAAATAAAGACTATTATAATCCCTATATTCCCTCTCATAGTCTAAATCATATTCTAAAGAGAGAAAATAATTGTATTATGGCATTAACTCATCCGTAAGAGGTGTGGATCTAATTCCAATTGTGGGTTTCAGATGTGAATAATTTATTTTTGGTCATAAATTATTTATAGGGATCAATGAGAATATTCATATTACATCAGGTCCATAGTAACATTATTCATATAATCTATCATCAGGGATGGAGAATTATCCCCCATGTCGGTGGATTATAAATAAATATATTTAAATTACAATTTATTATTATTCTCCTTCACAGTATGTATAATAATAGGAGGGTAATATTCCTTTTTTAGGTTTATTACTAACATTTCCATGATAACATTTTAGAAAAAAGAGTCATTGATCCTCCCCTTGAAGGGAGTTTCCTTGTTCATGCCCTATTTTTGTTTCAAGGATATCACTAGCCGCAAATTGGTTCCCCTGTCTAGGTTCAATATCAGATATCATAAGAGCACCACACTCCTATGTAATATATGTTAATGATGTCTGGGTTCCCTATTCACACAACAATATATTTATCTCATGTTAAGAATATAAATTAATAGGATTTCCAAAACCCATGGATATCACCAAAGAAATCTAATAAGTTTCCTATTACATATGTTATTTCCTGAGTAATAATATTCCCGTATTATAAATAAGAGAGAAAATCATTGAATACTATTGACTCGGTCACTATAATAGCCTAAGTATTTCTATGAGGAACCAGCCTCATATGGACAACATTATACCCAAATCCAATCTGAGAGTGTTTGATCTCTCCATCTAAAAGACAAGTAAAAAATACACTAACCTTATATTTCCTATATAAATATCTCTTCATCTCGAAATTATCCTCATCATGAATAGTGAAATAACATACTATACATTTGAAAAAAAAATTATATTTTTTCTTCGATTGAACCATGATCTTGATACTATAACAATGATCCATAAGAATCTCATAGAAATATCTAATAGTTAACATGTAATAAAATGTAACAAAAAACACTTTTTCTATTAGCACTGATTTGATATTTACATCAACTAAAACTCAGAAAAAGTGGCTGAATTTATAATGTTTTGTGTATATATATATTTTAATGGGGATAATAAATAGATATGAAATATCATATAGAATTTTAGGATGCTGAAATATCTTATTTCAATGAAATATTATATCCCAAACATGAGCATAAGTGTTTTTTATTTCCAAAGGGTTGAAATAAAATCTATATTCATAAATATAGAGAAAATATTGTATTATATAATTAAAACCATGTAACCAATCCATTATCATAAGTTCTATTCTATTTTATGTGAAGTAATAAATCACAACCCCCTGATCTACTTCATCATTTCAATAATCCAAAAATCAGGGATAAAAATTGAAAAAAATAAACAAATTTCATTGGATTCATATATTGGGGAAGGGGATGTCATCCAATGACGGTGGGATTTAGTTAACCTAAATGTTTTATGATTGTTTATAAACTCACATAGACCTGAGAATCAAAAAAAAATTTTAAAATATTTCCAAAAATCCATTCCTAAAGGGTTACGAAAACCATTAATTGACAGATCCTCCACTTTTGATTTAAACAAATGATCAATGATTCTTAATTAAGACATGCATCCCACCGGTATCAATATGTTTTCTATCTCCACATTCACTCTAGATTCATCCTCTAACAAGAAATCATTTTACCTCAAAACCACCATCCTACTAAAAATCTATGGATCATCAAAATCCTAGTTTATCCAATGATTCACCATGGTTGGAGATATCCCAAACTATTATTTCATAATCATGGGGTCATAGATTAATTCTTTGTCTACTCGATAAAACAATCAATATAAATCTAATTTTCAATGTTACTTTATTTATTATATTTTTTTTCATATATTGGATTTAATCACAATAAATAATTATGATAACACACAAATGAATCATGCATAAATAATTTCTCAGTACATGGTTTATTAATATTATAAAAACAATATTTTATTAACAAGTCTTGTAATATGTAAAATATATGAATATATAAAGAAAAAATCCCATAATAACATTATTATTATTTGAAAATTCTTCTTCCATTAGCTGAGTTAAGACAGACACACAATTAATGTTTTGATCATTCCATTCTCACGGTCACATATAATTCATCAGTAATTCATAATAGGGTTGACATGTTTTAGTAACTATATTACATTGAAAGTAATTTCTATATTTTGTTCAATATAATTTTTAGGTTGTTTTTGGGGAAATAAATGACATGATTTCAAGATTTCGGATTCTACTCAATAGTTCATGGAACTGTGTGGTCATGGAGTAGGAAAAATAATAAAAATTATGCCCTTTAATTTATTTTCATGTACATAGTGACACATATAAGAATGAAAATAAAGATCTTTTCCATTTTAATTTTAATGTTGAAAGACATTCTATTTCAAATGGTGTGTGTAACATGTTAATAATTTACCATATATCTTTCCATTAATTAAATCTAATGTTTTTGATAGCTTTTTCCACACCAAAGACTAAATGAAAATTATCAATAACATATTATATGAATATTATAAAAAAACATTTATGAATATTAAAACCTCCTATAAATAAAAATAATTATATCAAATATAAATTCATAGAAAATTTGATTATGAACACTTATGATATTAAGGGGTCTTTGGACTTCAATAAAAGAAATTATTCTATAACATGTAATTTAAGTAATAAAATAAATTTTAAAATATTGGAATAAAAATTAAAAAAACATCATTATAGGATTATGTAATTCAATGTTATCTTAGGGTAATTTTTAGAGATATACTTAAACTAATGGTTTTTTCATGTGAAGAGTGGAAGAACACAAATTCTATTAATACACTCAATTTTATTACATTATTAATATATAAATTATCACAAAATAGTTCCATATAACCTTTTTTCAAAAATATTAATTTTTTTATAAATTAAAATTACTCATTTATAAATACTAGGATGAATTTATGTAACTACTTATTAATGTTTATGAAATCTATGTAATATTTTATTTTAACAAAAATGTCCTTATTCTCATATATAAGAAATCATCTTTCATCACTTGTACTAAATAAATGTGAAAAAATTATTTAATAATTCAAATAAAAACTTTCATATTATGTAATATGGTAAATTTTTAAGACATAAATATATTATTACATGTAATAATGTTAATTAAACTGATAATTATAAAATTATTATCTTCAAAGTATTATTTTATTATAAATGTGTAATTTTTAAAAATTAATAAATAAATATATTCTCATAAATTAATTATATAAAATTTATAAACGGCTAAATAAATACATTAAAAATCATTAAATTTATAAATAATAAAAAAATATTGATAACAATTAATGAGAAAATAACATTTTTCTATAAAATATTTATTCACTAAATTTAAATTTTTAAATTTAAAAACTAGTATTCTCTTATATAGAAATTGAAATACACCCTATTCAGCCAAAATTTTTGTTTCTAAAATAATATATTTTATTTAGAATGGTTACCATATTCTTTTTTTAAAATATATACAAATTGGGAAAAACTAGTTGGAATGGTTAAAACCCAAATAGTAATTGGTTAAAATTATGGTAGTAAAGTGTTAAAACATTTTTAAAACATTTATGAAAATGTGTTTTGAAGGATTTTTTGATCTTTTATCACCCACACTCTTTTATTTATAGTAGTTTAAATAATTAAACCATTAATAGTATAGTTACATTATTCAAAAATAATGGTTGTTGACAAATGTTACATTTTATTCACTAATTAAAGAGGATCACTTCCACCCTCAAAATTTTATAAATCCACTTAATAATTTCATTTAAATGCTTCTTAGTATTTTTGATGAGTTTTATAGAATAAAATATATCATTGGGTAATAATAAGTTGAAATAATACCCTAATATCAAGTGTTACTTTAAAGAGAATGCTCATGGTCACAACGTGAGTATATAATTCTTATCATTTTTTTCTTACTAATTATCATCCAAAACTATTAAACGCATATTGATTAAATTTGACTCGTATAAATTATATACAAAATTAGTGTCATATTAATGGGAAAACGTTTATTTATTCTTTTCCATCAACTAATAAGAACAAAATAATATCGACCGTGTGTGTGAGATGACTACACTTCTTTGAATAAGTATGTTTGTTTCAACATCACCTAATAGGGCTGAATTATAAAATGTATTAATAAAAAACTATATTTATGAATCTATTAATATTATAGAAATATAGTATTAAAAATATTTTTGGTGATATTAATAATTAATAGTTTTAGTAATCATAACCACTTAAAATGAACATATTAGATAACCTATCCTATTCTGAGTTCATATTATAAAATACAATATATATATATATATATATGTAATTAAAGAAAATGTAATAATAAAGTACATGACACCCTAAAAATATATAGATTATGACGTGATGATAAAACACATTTAAACATCATTAATATACCAAAAGTGTTACATAGAAATTTATAGAACAACATCAAATAACAAAATAAAAGAAAAAACTATTTAATAAATTCAGATCATATAATAAAAAATGTCCATTAGTAAATAAAGTATTAATTAATATGGTTCATAATAAGGTATCGAATTAACATAATTTTATTTTTATGGATGTTTAGAACATGTAAAGAGTGAATCAAGACCAACATAACGGTTTATGTTATGCTATTTGTTCAATTAATTTAAAAACATTCTTATTGAACTATATTATTCTATATTTTTTCCATTATATATAATGAATAATTTATATTTTTTCACATATTTTATGGATTCCAAAAAAATTTACATATTACCTCAATATCAAATAATTCTTACCATAATTATTATGTCACTTTAAGGGTTTCTTGTCTCATATTTTAACCCCTTGATACATATATCTTATAATACACATTTTTATATTTGGAATGTTGTATTTAGTTCGCATTTAATTTTTATCATGATACTCAAATTAATCAAAGTATTAAACATTTTCTTTGAAATCATAACCCTAAATGTGTAATTTGTAATATTTTAGTTAGTTCATCATCTCAAATTATAATTTCGAGATAAATATTTCAAATTGAGCTCATTTGTCTCTTTTAAATGGTATGATAACTATAAATTGAATTTATTTTTTCCATAATCATTTAATTAATTGGGTTTTAATTAACATAACATATTATTCCAAAAACTATAAGTTGATTTAAATGATACAAATAATGTAATGGTGTTTAATAACTCAACTATATTCTTTGATTAATGATGACTTTTCATGATCTTTTTTCTTTCATGGTTGGTTCCTTCAAACCAAATTAATTTTATTTCCAGGTAATTTATTTTAATCTCTGAGGAAAATGAACATAGAATTTGAACACTAATTTAATCTTTTATTGTAATGTTAAAAAACCACATAAATACATTTTATGGTTTCTTTCATATTTTGAGTTTTATTATTTAAAAATCTTCTATCCCATGTTTTAAATTGTGAATCTAAATTTTTTTAAGATTGATGATTTTGAAAAGAAAAGTAATCATTTAAATGTTTTTTAAGACTAAAATATTGATTTTAAAATGAATAATTGATTTTGATATGGATTTTGATGGATTTAATTTTATAAGATAAGTCTTCAATGTTTTTATATAATCTCAAATTCTATTTTTAATAAATATCAAGCATATAAATCATTTTTATGAAAACACTATTTTGTTTTTGAAAAATTATTTTAAAATGATTTTTCAAGATCATGTATTTTATTTCTATGAAAGCATTTTGAAGGAGTTTTTAGACCATTAAAAAATAACAGAATCCCTAAAATTTTAATGTGATTAATCCAAGGACCAAAGTAAGTTATTTTCATAATAGAAAACATTGTTAATGATTTATATATTTTACTTATAATAAATTTAATCCACCATATAACTTATATCTTGAGATTAATTATGAAATGTTTTAGGAATTTATTTTCATCAAAAACTTCTCTTTTTAATGGGGTAATTAAGTGATGTTCGTATTATGACTTTTTTCTTTTTATAATATATTATATATGTTTAAATGTGTTTTCTGTAGTGGGTGGCATCCTATATCACCCAAAAATTATTAGATTAAGGATTAATATATCATGATATGTCTATAGGGAAAATGAAGTGATTCTTGGTCGACTTATATTATGGGAATCTGATAGTGTTTATTTATCGAATATGATTATTGGAACTAGGTAGTGTTCCCTGATCTACTATTTTTATCAGAACCAAGTAGTGTTTCCCATTCCATCAAGTTTATGAGAATGAGCTAGAGTTTTTTTCTCCAATGTGCTTTTAGAAATAATATAGTGATTCATACTCTACAATGTGAATAATATAATGAGGCATGCTCCTCAATTCTTTTTGAAATTGGTTTCAATTCCCACTCCACTGTTTTTTTTATTTTTATTCTTGTAATCAATCCTTAATTTTTTTCATGTATCTAATCTGTAGAACTCCATTTATAAATACTTATGTTTATTTTCCATGTCTCATGTTTCCATAATATTATTTCATGGTTTTTGTTAGGTCTTTTGGGATTTCATGTGTTATTATAATGAAATATAGCCAATTCTAATTGTTCCTGATTCATTTTAGTAATATATTTCTCCCAAATATAGTTTTCTTAAAATATTTGGATAAAAAACTTGATGAAAATTTCACATGTTTTCCATTATTATGTATCTGAAGTCACGCATTGATTATATTTTCTTTCCCTAATGTATAAAAATGAGTATAACATAAGATATGAAAGTACAAATAATCATAAAATAACATAAATAATTTATTAATATCAAGATGTAAATAATACGTATCACAATTAGTCTTACAACCCAATGACATAATAGTTTAGTGTCATGAGGAATCGCTACATAGACATATTACTAAATAAAACTTCCAAACATATCTTAATAATCATAATCCTTAAGAATGTTTTCCATAAATCACAAAAGATATAATCATCTTTATGACATAGCAAATAGAAACATAATAAATTAGTGTACTCAGACACTCATGATGGAAATAACATATCATAAACACGAATGTATACATAAGGGAGGCATAAATATCATAATAAAACAACAAAATTCAATACATTAAAATCCTTTGAAATGTATGGTAAACATAACGCCTAAATATGATTTTTATGAAAGAATAAAGTGTTGAACATTATAGAAAACTTTTCTAAATTATCATTTGACATATATGCTGACATTATTGTGTGAAATATATAAAAAATAATGTGTAATTTAGGGATCCTAAAATTTAATAGAAATGAAATTTAGTGTGATATATATTTACATCTTGATAAATTGCTTTTAAACATTTACCAATAATAAATATAGGGTATTTTTTTGAAAATACACATTACGCCCACTCACATGTGAAAAAACTCATTTTCACAAGCCATAAAATGTGAGAATACCCATCATAGACATTCCTATGTAAAAAACACAATATACACACACGTGACTATATTAAGAGATATACTCTTAAACCAATGAATTTTAAGTAGTTATTTTACCCCACCAACCCACATCCAAAGGTATTTGTCTCATTTAAAATAATTCATCACTATATCATAAAGAACATATGGAAAAAATAATGGGTTTCTCAAAAATTAAAATAGAAATAATTGAAAATTTATGAAGAACCCATGGAAATAAAATGGGTTTTATAAAAAATATAAATTGTAGAAAATATCATCATGAATTAATTAATTTGTCATGAAAAAAAGATCAACCAATATAGTAAATTAAAATATTGGGTGAAACATGAAACATAGTTCTATTTAAGATGAATTCCTTGATGATAATGATAACCAAATAATGAAAATAACTTTTTTATTTTTTCCCAATAATCATGGAAAATGTCATATTTATGATCCTCTTTTAAAAAATGACTTATTTGTTTCTTTAATGAAATTTATGAAAAAATTCTTGGGAAAATATTCTTTTAATGGGAAATATTTACCAATAAATAATGTGTGGGATTAATTTAATAATTATTATTTTGGAAAAATTATTTTCAATTTGAAATTTTAAAACACAAAAAAGGAGTTCTAGATAAAATTTCAAGTACATTTACCATTAATTTCAATATAAGATCCTTAAATTAATGCATCATAACAATAAACATATTAACTAAATATATGATAATCTTATTTATATAAATTTTCATTTATAATCATCATTAATAACAATTCAATTCTTGTATTAGATTGTTCTAATTTTTTTAGTAGTGGGTGTTAATAATCAAGATCATGCGGAATAGTGTTCCTATAAATGAGGAAAATATTTATTTTTCTCTAAAAAATCATCATTTAAAAAACTATTATTGTTTTATTAATTAATTTTTCATTGTGTATTAATATTTCATATTTCGATTACATGGGAAATTTTGTGTATTTTTGTGTAAATGAAAAATGTGATTCACTAGTTTTGATAGTCAAGACTACACACAACGCACGACCCAATATGATGTTTTTCTTAAAGGAAATTGGGATAGTGGTTAATTCTTGTACCGTAATTATAATAATATACCAATATAAAAATGACAATTTGGTTATAATTTTATGATGTTCAGATGAAATTGTGGGAATAAAAAATCATATAAATAAATATAATAATGATAGAGAGATTAGGAACTTATTCCGTAGATCATTGAATATATCCTTTAAAAAGGTGGTTTACCCTTTGAGGGGCGGTCTTTTGAGAGTACCAGAACCTCATAAAAAATTTAATATTGTTTATGTAATCATTATTAAGTGTTTAGGCCTATCAAGTGTTGTTTTTCTGTGAGGTAATGTGAGAATAAGAGTTCCCATTTTATAAGTCACATGTGGTGGAATTTTTAAAATACCCAGAACATATCAATAATGTGTTGTCAATCTAATGTAAAGTGGTCCAAAATTGGGAAATAATTGAGTGGGTATGATTTAAGGTCAACCAATTCTTCTACTAATCTAATAAAAACAATTTTTAAAAATGTTACGCTGCATACTTATGTGGTAAATCAGTTTTACCAATATAGTTTTCTCTATGTTAATTATCTTTTTCTCAAGTAATTTATCCTTTATAAAGATAAGTTAAAATTGTGTTTATTATATAATTTTTAACTAATTATTTTAAATTTTGAATTATTTTTTTTGATTCAACTCGAAAAAGAGTAAAAAATAAATTTTAAAATATTAAATATTTTTTGTATTGAAAGATTCTTTCTATAAAATAACATAAAAATAATCAAATTACGAATTTGAGTTTATAAATTAAAACTAAATTCTTTAAATTATAAATTAACATCTAAAATACATAATGTGTATTATTATTTTTTATTATAAATACATAATTCATTCTTATATAATAATAATTTCTTAAAATTCATGACATTATTAAAAACTGTATTTTTCACAAATCACCTAAAAATAATTCATTTCATAAAAACTAAAAAAAATATTAATTTATAAGACCATGATAAATGAAAAAATGATCGTATTTTTTTAGGAGTAAAATCACATAATTAATAAATTTAATATTAAATTAATATAGAAAAATATATATTTAAACTATTTTTAATGGAAATAGAATTTTTGTATATTAATTATTCATCTAAAATCAGTCCTAATCAAGAATATATAAAACATTAAAAATAACGATTTAAAAAAATTAGTATAAATAGTTATTTTGTTATTTTATTAGTTTTACTAATTGTGTCAATACTTATAGTGAATTTTAATTTGTTTTGTTGTTATATATATTTATATATTTCATGATTCTCTTACCACTATTTATACCTATTGATTCCATGAAAACCATAAAATTTAATAGAATAATATTGTTTTAGTGTTGTTTTGGAGAAAACCATCAAACATTGTATTTGTTTGATATGGAAAATATCTGTTCATTATATTACACCCCCATAGAAAATTCCATCCACAAAATTCTAATACCTAGAAGAACACATGTGATGGTACATTTATCTCATCATATCCTCATGTTCCCATGTAGCCTCCTCAATCTTATTATTTCTCTACAGAAATTTTAATAAATGGTTGATATTTTTTCAAAAAAGATTATATATTTATTCAAATATTTACCCATTTTGTTCCTCATATAAAAGATCATATTCCAAGTTCACTACATTTGAGATTAAAACTTATGATATGTATGGTATAGACTTCCCCAAAATCAATGCATGGAACCCATCACGTACTTGGTAGAAGGGTAGAATTAGTTCTAAGAGATACGATATGAACCATATAATATCATTGATATCAAAGGGACTGATATATCATGGGATAAACTATAACACACAAGTAATTTGTTTTATAATTTTAAAAACATCTTATTATGGAAAATAATAAATTAAAATTATGTCATTTATTTTATAATAGTTATATTTCATCCTTATAGCTTTCATTTTATTTAAAAATTAATGTTCTAAAAAAAATACTATTTTACAATATTATTTTTTTTAAAGGAATATTTTAATACAAATATATATTTTTCATTACAATATATATATTTTTACAATAGATTATTTAACAAAAAAATTTATCAAAAATATAGATTTACTATTATAATTATTCTTTTAAATGATAAATTATATTACTAATATATTAACTATTAATATAACTCCCCAAAGATTTATAAACAAATTTCATATAGATATCATGAAATAATAAGTCCCTATAAAAAACACTTTTTTATAATATTGCCAATAAATATAATTTTTCAACTTATGATATTTCAATTTCAAAAAATGACATATGGGGTTGTGTTCAATTAGATATTTAGAGTCTTATTGGATAAACATAATTTTTGGTGATTAATAACTTACCCTGATGAATAGTATTGTTACACTTATGAATAGTAATGTACCCTTATAAATAGTAATATTTCCCTAATGAATTGTACCCTCACCCATGAATGTATAAACAAACTTTAGACACATTATAAAATAAAGTGACTATTTTTATGATTAATAATTAAGTGTTGGTATTTTTGTTAGTAATAAATATTTAATTTCAATTTTATAACTAATAAATTAATTTAAAATATAATAAATTTTAATAAAATGGATTCTTCAATAAATATTTTTATGTCTTCTAATTTTAGGATAATCTAATGAGACCTTGGATAATTTTTCAGGGTATTATAAAATCAGTTATAATTTTAATAACTTATTTTTCAAGAAAATGAATATTTTAATTAAAATTTAAATTCATTATAAATATAAAATAATTTTCCTTAAATGGAGTTAATTCCTTTTCTTCTGCACATCCTAAAATGTTTGTGGTGAATTTTTAGGATTTTTCTAAAATATGTGAGTTTTTGGTGAATAGTAAAATAGAGTAATTTACGGTACAATACAATATAATATAAATACACTATGACATGCATAATAGCTAATGTAACAGACCATTTTCGAACTGACATTCACATATTACTATTTTTGTTCACAATAATCAGTATTATTTCTTCTCTTGAGGTAAATAATATTATAATGAAGAAAATAGTGAGAAATCACTCCTCTCTTCCACTATAATAACTATCCTCAACTCCCTCTTATCTTCACTCCCCTATGCGTTGAATAATGTAACTTTTCTTCCCAAATACACTTCTATATTTCCTCCTAACCTCTAATAACACCTTTTCTTTCCAAAATACCAAAACCCCTTCTTTTAATGAGGTTATCATGGAGAATATTTCAAGAGGTCATCTCGATACCTTATTCATTTGAATTCCTTTTCAATTTGTTTAATATTCATATTTCATCGACACCATCTCTGTTAAAATGATCATTATAACTCCATAATAAATATTATATTATATTTATATAATGTTAATGGAATATAAATCTTCAATCTCTATACTCTTCCTCTTTTATAGTGAAAACTAAATCATCTTCCTTGAGGTGCCAATTTACAATCTTAATGGATAACGAACCTTCATTATTCATTTTCTCCTTCATTTTTAGTCGTGATACCATTTTTATGGTCGGAAAAGATTCTAAAATATTTATTCTATATTAATTAATTATTCTGGAACAATAATTGATATATGATATTAAATAATATATTGAAACTAGTTCATTTTGATCGAAACACCACTGTAAAAATCTAAACGATTATCACAAAATGTTTTATAATTTGACTCATCCTCATTCTATGTGACCAAATTAAATATATATCAATTTAATATTATGTATGTTCATTCCTAATATATAATATTAATTTTTGGAAATTATATCCATTCCATATGAAATCCATTACATATAATCTGGTGGAGCGATTTTGAAATTAAGGAAATGAACACTCCGTAACGACAGAATTCATTATTATAACTTATCAAAAAAGCCATAAATAAACATAAAAAATATAATAAACTATATAAATGTCCAATAGGTTTTGAATAAAATTATTATTTAGTCTCATTTCATATTCCAGGACTAATGGTCAACTAAAAAATAGATTCATACATAAGGTCAGGGTTTCTTCTTCTCACTTCCATTTTTGTGAGGTACATCTTATTAAACACTATTTCTTGTGTATAGGGTATTAATACTAGATATTGAGATATAATATCATGAATTTATTTATTTTCATGGTATTAAATGTATAATTTTATGATTATTAATTTTGGGGCATATAATTCAATTGATTAAAAGTGGTTATGAATTTTACCTAAACCCCCGTTTTTACATCAGGTTACTCTTTAACTACCTTTACTCAAATGTAATGTGGAGTAATTTTTGAATAATTCATATAATTTATTTATTTTTGTTTCAAACTGATATATCCAGATGATATCATCCTTCTTTTAGGGGTATATTCTTGTTTTGAAATTATTTCCTTCTCAATTATTCCTAATAAGTATGCCTTGTTCAAGAGATATTCTCGAATTCATACCCATTTTCAAGTGCACTATATAATATATTTTAATCCATAATTATTTTTTATAAATAAAATATGTTTTCACAAAAAACATTTGTGGTTCATTTCTTATTTTATAAAACCAAACATCTCTTTCTTCTTTAAAATCTATTTGTTAAACTTCACTAAAATGTTTTATTTCTAAAGCATCTTAAAAATTATTTTTATATGATTTGACATCGTTGGGACATAATTTCTACATCAAATATAATTTCAATGTGAATAAATTTTTCTTTCTTAGATATAATTGTCTAGAATCTGATATATTTACAAATAAAATTTTATTTTCAAAAAACTCTTCATTACAAAGTAAAACGGAATGTTCACATCTCACTTTATCTTTTAGAGATATATTCCTTGTTCACCACATATTCCATGCATGTGGTGTATTTAATTATCATTTGTATATCATATCAATAATCTCTTTATTCTCATGATATTATATTTCATTTTTATTTGAATGTTTTAAGGTGTTATCGGACAATTTTAAATTTCTATGGATTATTTCCCCGAGAGCATTTCAATGGTCTCATTTAAATGTATCATCAAATATCTCAACATAATTTTTTGAATTATGTACTTCATTAAAGTTTATATATAATCATATCATATAAATATTTCGTTTTAGGTTTTCTTATTAGTTATCCTATTGGTGTCCTATCTTGATTCCATTCACCAAATTACTCTAAATGGTTATATGTTATGATTACAGATTGTGGAATGTTATTTTCAATGAATATGTGCATGATGTTAATTTATAACCCCAATTACTTGAGGACTTAATTGGACAAAGAATGTGATTTTTGGTTCTCTCTATTGTCCCTCTACGTATAGTTAAGACTCATGAGACAAAAAGATTTTGATTTTTCTAAGGCCTTTCCAATTTTTAGATATTGTTTTGGTCATGGCCTAAATCATTTTTAAATCTCTTAGAAGAGGCCTTGATGGTATGTTTCAAAATGTCAAGAATATTAATTTCCCTAATTATTATTTTAGTAATTAAAATATCATGATATTATTCAACAAGTATAAAATCCATGGTAACATTTCATGTGATCAATTATATGGGGTTATTTACCAAACTTTCATTCATGCCATATTTTGCTAAAGATTGTTGTTAATGTTATGTGTTTTCAGCTACTCACCATGCCTAATGTTTATATTTATGATAAATTTCATTTTATTTCTTACCCTTTCTGAGAATATAATCTCACCACTTTCATATGGTTCGTTTACCTATGTTTTGAAGAAGAAATCATTGAATAATCTTCCAAGGATGTAGTTTATTTAATATCCTATCATGTTTCATTTTCTTTTTTCCAATGTATTATGGGTATCATGAATGTAATTGGTTATTACAAGATTGGTAAACTTATAGGTCCATATGATTTGATTAATTATAATCAATCCAATGTATTAAATAATGTACCAACACCAGTCTTTAGAGGTTGGGGCGTTACAGTTGGTATCAGAGGAAGTTTAGCAGCAACCACATAAACTAGTTTTAGAAAATATAGGTTAGGGAACATAATACTAAAATAGGTGATGAGTATAACAATATAAGAACATCATGGAATTTATGTAAGGTATTTATTATTTTTATCTTCCTAGAAAATAAATCTCTTTTTAGATACTACAAGTGGATGTGGTTCTAGCACAGATGTACCTTGGGAAAACAACTCTGAAATGGTGTTCTATGCTTTACTCAGGGTAACTAGGTACATGACAACGGTCCATACAAGGGGCCTAGTTCGACAATCCTATGCGATATGCTTAGGATAATTCATATTTTCTTACATGCCATTATAAAGGATTTTTTATTCCATTGTAAATAATGTACATGGTTTTAGGATTTACGATGCATGGTTATATGATATGCCCTATACCATTATTATAGGAATAGAAAGTTCATAATTTTATGAGCTAATATAGTAAATGGAACCTAGTAGATGGAATGTGAACATGTCCAATGAACATGATAAAAAGAGTAAGAAGGATTATATACCTAATTGTCTTAATACATCATTTCACAGGAAGATTGTAGCTTATGTATCATCATCATATGATGAAATAGTATCATGTGTTAACAATATATGTAATGATTTTTCTGATTCATATGGCTTAGAAAGGAAGAAAGAGGAGAAAAGTATGAAGTGGATAAATATGAATAAGGGGAAGAAGAAAATGAATGGTTTTCCAAGATGTGATAAATGTTGAAGGAATAATCATGGAAAATTATTGAAGGGAATGTGATTTTTTTATAAGTGTGTTGAAAAAGGAAACCAAGTTTGTGACTTCATGAGTATGAAAAAGGCTTCCAATGTACAATGCTATAACTGTGAGGAGATGGGACACTATGAAATTCAATTTCCCAAGAGTCAAGTAAATATATCCCAAATTATATTACTAGAAAATGATCAAGTTATGATACTATCATAGATAGAGTGGCATGTTTAATATTCCTCATAAATAATTGTGTCATTTAAATATTTTATCAGCAATGTACTGTTTATAAGAATTATAGAATATATGAGGATTTTACTCCAATACATTTTCACTAAGGATTTTTGACCATATGATTAATTGAACCATGAAAATAAATTTAGTAGAAAGTTAAACTTTTTGGAAAATATATGATTGAGGGAAACAAAAACATAAATATATTCCTGATGTTGTGATAATGATAAATAAATAATTGATTTAGATAAGTACTAACTACCTTGAAGCTGATTTTGAATTTTCAATATGTGGTCTATACTATCATCGATAGTGTATAAAACACTTTATTATTTAATTAATATATCCAATAACATGTATCTTTAATAAGGAATGTGGGAAAATTCATTTCTCAATATGGTTTTATAGTAATTTGTGTTATTTCCATATTTCAAGAGGATACATTATTAAGTTATTTACATGTTTATAATCTTAAAATTTAGAGCTGAATCATGGCTATGATTTTCTAGAAAATTTGGTGATCTTCTTTATAAATTGTTGAATAATTATATTTTTTAATGTGTAACCATTTAAGAATTTTTTAAGTTTATCATTGTATGAGGTTGTAGAGGTTAATGTATTACTTCAGCACATAACACAACATGTTCTATGAGATTATGTATAGATAGTTAGAGGTGAAATCAAAGGATAAGATTGTGTTTATGAAATAGTAATGGATATTTATACTCTTATAGAATGGAATAATTCCACAACTCAAGGAAAAGTTTTGTAAATAAAATGTTGTCCAATTATCATAATCATTTATAGTATCAATGTTTTTTTCATTACAGTAGTTTAATGTTTTGTAGTAATAAACATTTCTCTGAACATGTTCTATATCAATTTCCATTATAACTTAATAGTTTCATTTTTCTTCCTTATCTAGGTAATTATTTAAAACTAATGTTACCCCATTTGAAAGAAATTTTTTTGGTTACCACATCATTTACAATAACCGATTTCATGAAAATATTCTATTAACCATATTTTCTATACGGGTTTCCCATAAGAGAATTATAAATTATCAACCATGAATTTTCGACATGAAATTTTGAATTGTGTGTACATAAATCTATTGAGGTGGTATAATGTAACAACCGAGTAATTTTTTTATAATTTTAAATACATTATGTTATGAAAAATAATAATTTATAATTAAGTGATTTAATTAATATCACATATAATTAATATTTATAGCTTCCAAAATAATATTAAATTAATTATCTAAACACAAATACTATATTATTGAGTTATATTGTTTATAGAAATATTTTAATATGAATATTTTTTATTACAATATTCATTTTTATTAATAGAGTCTTTCATTAAAATATGTAAGTATAATATATATGGAATATTATAAATATTATGATAAATACTAAATTATTTTATGAATATATTCACTATTAATATGGAACCCCTAGGATTTATAAATAAATTTAATATGTATAGAATGAATAATTGAGTCTTTATGAAACGACACTTTGTTTAAACCTGGACAATTTACATAATATTTCCACATCAATAGTTTTGAATTTCAAAAAACTGACATACACGGTTGCGTTATGTATGATATTTAGATTCTGATAGAATCAACTTAATTTTTTGGTTAATAGTAACATACCCTTATGAATAGTAATGTTACCATAATGAATATAAATTTACCAATATGAATAGTAATATTACCCTAATGAATAGTAACATCACCCAAGAAAGTAAAAATATGATTCAGAAACCTTATAAATTAATGTTTGTATTTTAAAAATTAATAATTAAGTTTTGGTATTTTTTGTGAGTAATAAATATTTGATTAAAAAATAAATAAGATATTAATTATAAAATATGCCATTTATACAAAATGTATTCCTAAATCAATATTTTTTTTATCTATTATTTTAGGATAATCTAATGAGATCATATATAACATTCAAGGTATTATAATTTCATTTATAATTTTAAAAACATAATTTTCAAAAAAATGGAGTATATTTTTTGGCTTCTACAAAATGAAAAATGGTTTGGGAGAATATTTTTGATTTTTTTGAAATACATGAATTTATTGTGAATAGTAAAATGCGGTAAAATACAGTATAATACATTATAAGAGAAATAAACTATTTCTTACACTATGGATGATTTAAGAAACAATTCATTCTAACTTTCAAAAACATATTACAATTATTGGTCATAA
The DNA here is from genome assembly GCA_963277665.1 of Viscum album. NCBI lineage: Eukaryota > Viridiplantae > Streptophyta > Magnoliopsida > Santalales > Viscaceae > Viscum > Viscum album. The sequence goes on along the minus strand of OY728160.1, from coordinate 1,396,020,756 downwards.
TAATCAATATTCTTTTTTGTCTTGAGGTAAATAATAAAATAATTAATTAAATATTGAGAAATAACTCCTCTCCACCACAATAAAAACCACCCCTCACTCCCTCTTGTCATAACTCCTATAATATATTAATCTTCTCAATGTTTAGCCCAAATACATATCCCTATTCCCTCCCACCACTAGGAGCCCCTCGCCTTTCCAAAAGACCAATTTACATCTTTCGTGGATGATGAACACTCATTCTTCATTTTCTCCATCAATCATAGAAATGAAACCATTTACATGGATTCAATAGATTATAAAATATTTATTATATATTATGTAATAATTCAATGACTATAATTGATACATGATATTAAATAATATAATGATACTAGTTCTTTGTGATCAAAAAACTGTCGTAAAATTCTGATCAATTATCACTAAATTGATTATCTATTGACTCATCCTCATTCAATGAAACCAAATGACATATATAATAATTTCCACATTGTGATGTTCATTATTAATATATAATCCCACTTATTTTTTATTATATCCCTTCCACATGAGATGCATTAATTATAATCTGGTGAACCGAGTATGAAATTACAAAAATGAACACTGTTTAACAACAGAATTAAATCTTATAACTTATCAAAAAGGTCATAGATGAACTTAATTAAATTATAATAAAATATATACATGTCTATTTTTCTCTGAATTAAATTATTAATGAGTCTAATTTAATATTATAGGATCATATGGTCAAGTGTAGAACACATACGTACAAAAGGTAAGGGTTTCCCCATCTCACTACCATTTTTGTGAGGTACAACTAATTCACAAATATTTGTTGTGCATGGTGTATTTATACTAACAATTGATTTGTCATATAATAAATCACTTTATTTTAATTTTATTTAATGTATAATTTTGTGATTATTAATTCTGGGTCATATTATTCAATTGATTACAATGTGGTAATGAATTCTACACGATCCCTCATTTTTCTATTGGGTTAAAATTTATCTACCTTTAATAAAATTTAATGATTCTTAATAATTGCATAATTATTATAAATTCAGTTTCTTTGTTGAAAAATTATATATCTAGATCAAATCATCCTCATATTATGTGGATATTCAGGTTTTGAAATGGATTGCTTCTAGATTCTTCCCGATAAACAATCCCGATTAAAGAGAACTTCTCAAATTCATAACCATTTTCATGTGAACTATATAATTTAATTTAGCAAAAAATTATTTTTGAAAAATCACATATTTTAACATCAATAAATATCTTGGTTCATTTCTAGTTTAAAAAAACATACCTTTCTTCTCTAAAATTTCTTCCTTAAACTGAACTAAACTGATTTATTTCAAAAGCTTCTTAGAAACACTTTTTTAATTGGATTAACATTAGTAGGACATCACTTATTCCTCAAATAAAATTTCAATGTTCATCCATTTTATTTCCTAGTATATACAAGAATAAAAACTAATTTCAATAAAAATACAAATTATTTTCTAAATTAAATCTTCATTAAAAAGTTAAAAGTATTTTTATCATCTCTCTTTAACATTAAAGAGTTATATATGCCATGATCACTAAAAATCTTTTCATGTGGTGTAGGTAATGACCTTTTTTATATCCTATAAAGTGTCACCTTTTTTCATGATATTCTATGAGATTATTATGTGAATTTTTTTCAAGGATGTATGGGATACATTGGAATGTTTTTATTAAATCATGAAATTTTCAATGGTCTCATTTAAAAGTATCTTCATCTATGTAATCATCATTTGTTGATTTTTGTAATTCATTAAGGTTTATCTCTTTTGGAATCTTAAAAAATATGTGGTTGAATGATTTATGATTAGTTTTACTGTAGATGTACTATCTTGATTCCATTCACTATATTATAATGAATGGATAGTAGCAATGTACATTGATTGGGGAAAGATAATTATATTTCCTAAGGGTATGATGTTAGTGTATAACCGCATTTATATGAGAAATGAATTATACTAAGATTGTGATGGGTGGGGACCTCTATACCCCCTTGATTCGTCATTTGGTCTCATGATAAAGACATATATGGACTTGGTTGAGTGTTTTCAACTTTCGTATATTGTTTGGGATGATGCTCTAATCATTTTTAGATGTACTGACTGAGGCATTGAAAGTATGTTTCAAAATTTCTAGCATATGAATTTCACTCATTATGATATTAGTAATTGATAAATCATGTGATTATTAGACTAGTAAGAATATCCATAGTAATGTTTTTTATGATCAGTTATAGGGCTTTATTTACTCAGCTTTCATTCATCCCATATTAGGATCATGTTTCTTTTTTAAGACATATGTTTTCAGATATTCACCATGCATAATGTTCATTTTTATGAGAACATCAATTTTATTACTTACCCTTATTGAGAATCTGAGATCACCAATTTATTAATCTTCCATTCAACATGTTTTTAAGAAAAAACATTTAATAAGATTTAAAGGATGTAGTTTACTTCATTTTGTAACGTGATTTAATTTATTATTTCAAATGTATCATGGGTATCTTGACTATAATATCATCTTCAATAACTGCTAAACTGATTACTACTTCAGGATTTGATTTCTTTTAATCATTAAAACATATTTATTAACCCACCAGCTTTGGGATTTTGGGTTTGGGGTGTTATATTGGTATCAAAGAAAGTTTAGCAGCAACCTCGGATACATTATTTAGAAAACATAAATGAGGGAACATAACCCTAAGATAGGATTTTAGGAAAATAGTATAATAAATTCCTATAATTTTGGTTAGGTATAGATTATGTGTATCTTCTTAGAGAATACATCTCTATCTAGATATTACATGTGGATGAGGTTCTGGTAGAGATATACTTAGAGGTGATAACTCTGAAAAGGTTTTATATGATTGAATTGAGGAAACCTTGTACATGAAATGGGACTTACTAAGCCCCTAGTTTTACACTCCTATGGGATATTCATAGGCTAATTCACATTTTTCATACACAGCATTATGACAGATTTATGCCTCCAACATAACCAAAGTTCATGGTTTTAGGATTTACAGTGGACAAATTTATATTGTGTGTTATACCCTGATTGGAATTATAGAAATTTTATAATTTTATTAGATAATGTTGAATATGGAATTTTTTAAAAATAGATCCTAGAAGATGGAATGAGAACATCTCCAAATCACATGATATAATGAGTAAAAAGGATCATATCTCTCATGGTACTAAGACATCATTTTGAAGGAAGATAGTCTCCTAGGTATCCTCAACATATGAGGAAATAATATCATGTGTTAAAAAGATAAATGAATAATTATCCCAGTCCAATGTCTTTGAAGCTAATTGGGATAAGAAAAGGATCAATGAAAAAATGTTATTTAAAGGGAAGAATGAAGTGAAGGGTTTTCCCACATGTGGTGACTATGGAAAGAATTATTGGTCGGAGAAAATGACTCAAGAGGGGGTTAATTTGAGTGTCTATAAATAATTCTATTAAAAACATGGTTCTTTAAAATAGAATCCCACAATTAAAATAATAAACAATGTCAGTTTTTAGTGAATTTATAAAAGTCCTGAAAGATCAATTAGTTTCTCAGAAGATTTATTAGTTCTCCATTTTACCAATCTTATATTAGTAAAACTTTTGAAACTAATATAATGATTCAAAATAGATATAAACAATTCATTAACTAACTATCAATGTTTATTATATCATATTGTATGAATTACATAACAGGTAAAATATAAGATAAACAACACAGCAGATAGAACTTGTGGTTCAGTCTCAAGAATAGACATTGTCTTCCCCACTTGGTGACCACCTGCCACTAAACAGTTTATATTAATAAACTATTGATCCACACCCTAGATCAGGGTTCACAAAAGCACACAAGTTTTCCAGGTCACACTTGACCTCAACCATAGTGATTTGTGGGAAAAACTAACAAATAAATCACACTAGATCTCTTCCATAGTTCTACGTCTGATACAAATGTATTAAGGCCTTAAGAGTGAGGATATTTTATTATCCTCTAGTTATGCTAAGGAGACAATGTGTGTGATACAAAAGGATATTCAAATTTATCAAATAGTAATAGAATAACATAACATATAAATTTTAAAAAATAGTTTTTAGGAATCTCTGTGTATTTTGCTGTAAAGCTCTAGACTCAATTGATGTTGAGAAAATGTAGTTTGAGTCATTTTTTGTAGTTTTCTTTATAGCAAAGAGTCACAATTTATATAATCCAGCTTCTAGGGGAGAAAGGCTCTTCTCTTTAATGTTGCGAGGAATAGTGAGCTTTATCAGAATATTTCTTTTTATAAACTTATTGTGATCTCAGGTTTGAGTTCCTCTATTTTTGTATTTTCACAGTTTGTATTTTAGGGTGTTCTTCACCCCCATTCTTTTTATTTGAGGTTTTATTCCTTTTATACATCATGTTCCACTAGAAATGATGCTCTCCACAAGTGCATGTACCTGGTACTATCTCTGGATAGTCCTACAGACAATATTAAATAATGTTCGAAACATTAATTTGTCTGAATATGATCGTTAGAAATAAATTTGAATTAATAAATATCAAAATAGTTATTTTTGACTATCGGTGAGTAATTTGCATCTGTCAATTATATTTGTTTTGATAACATCAGTCTATCATCGTAGGTGTGTCATCTTCGGTCTATCAACATCAGTGTGTCATATTCAGTCATTCAAATTCGTTGTGTCATCTTCAGTGTGTTACCATCTCTGGTCTATCATCATTGTTGTGTCGAACCGCAGTGTTTTGAACATCGGTTTGTTGAACATTAGTGTGTCCAACAATGTTGTGTTGAACATCGGTGTGTCGAACATCGGTGTGTTGAACATTAGTTTTGGCAAACATCGGTGTGTCGAACATCAGTGTGTCAAACATAGGTTTGTCGAACATCGGTGTGTCGAACATCGGTGTTTTGAACATCGGTGTGTCGAACATCGGTGGTCTGAACTTGAGTGTATCGAACAAAGTCCATGTTGATCCTCGATGTGTCGAACATCGGTGTGTCAAACATCGTATGTGTCAAATATCATATCAGTGTTATGGACTCAAAAATCTTATAAAGTTTCTGTCTTACACATAAAATTATGAGACTATGTGTTATCTAAAAATACATGTATAAATACACTTGTAAAACATATTTATTCATGAATATAGGTTATTGACTTATTTAAGTATATTTTTTTTGTATGAAATAATTGATATGTCTATAGATATTAAAATAGAATGAAAGTGTAGAATCTGTATATTGACATTATTTGTGATTATGAAAACTACAATATCATTGAGGGTCCAACAAGAATCACCTTGGAAATTATTGAAGGGAATGGTAGTTTGTAATAATTGTGGTGAAGAAGGTCTCCAAGTTCATGATTTCAAGGGTAAAAAAAGGATTCTAATGGACAATGATTCAATTGGGAGAATATGGGAAACTATGCAAATCAGTGTTCCTTGCATAAAATTAATATACCAAAAATAATGTTATTGGATAATGACCATGTTATGATACTATCACATATGAAGAGGAATGATTAATATTCCTAGTCATGAATTATTTGATTCAAATATTTTATCAAAAATGTACTAGTTATAAAGAAAATGGAATATATGAGGATTGTAATATAGTAAATTTTCATTGAGGATTTTAAACCATATGTTGAATGGTACCAAGAAAATATATTCCAGAGAAATTTAATATTTTTATGAAATGCATGATTAATGGAATGAAATCTCAAAACATATTTCTGATGTTGAGATAATGATGAATAAGTTATTGATTTGGATAAGTATTGACTGCCTTGAAACTGATTTTGTCCTGTCGATATGCGGTTCATGCTATCATTGATAGAGTTTACAACAGTTTTTGATTTAATTCATATCTATAATAACATTAATCATAATTAAGGAATATGGAAGAATTCTTGTTTCCAATATGGTTTTACGGTAATTCGAGTTATTACCATATTTCTCGAGTATACACGATGATGTTGTTCACATGTTTGGAATGAAATAATTTTAAGTTGCATCATGGCTAGGTTTATCTTATAAATTTAAAAAACATCATTGTAAAGTGTCCAAAAATTATATTTTCTAATGTTTAACCATTTATTAATGGTTTATGTTGATTTTTTATGAGGTTGTAAAGGATAATTTTTTACTTCACCCTGTGACCCAACCTATTCTATGAGATGTTTTATAGATAGTTCATGGAAAAATCATAGGATAAGACTGTGTTTATAAAATAGAAAAATATATTTATACACTTATAGGGTGGAATAATTCCCCAAATCAAGGAAAAGAGTCTTAACTAATTTTTTTTCAATTGCCATAATATTTTAAAGGATTTATAATTTTTTTGTTATAGGTTTTTATAGTTTGTAGTAATTACCTTTCTTCTGAACATGTTATCTATCACTTTCGATCATAAATTAATAGTTTTATTTTTCATCTATGTCTAGGTTGTTACCTCCATCTAATGTCACCCAATTGGAGTGAAAACTTTTTCTCTTGACACCTCAGTTCCCTTGACCACTTTTAGGATTATATTTTATTAACCCTATATTCAATGTGGGTTTCCCACAAGGAAATTCTCATGTATGAACATTTGTCATTCAACGTGAAATTTTGAATTATTAGGGTGCAATTATTTTGAGGGGGGAATAATTTTACATCCCAGTAATTTGTTTTATAATTTTAAAACCATTAAGTTAAGAAAATTACATGATTTCATTATTAATACATATATTTCATATTTATAGCTTTAAAATTAATTTTAAATTAATGTTCAAAAATAAAATACTATTTTATAGTATAATATTGTGTAAAAGAATATTTTTATATGAATATATTGTTTTTACTAAAATTTTCATTATTATCAATATATTATTTAATTAAAAAATTTAAGAATAATATATATTGACTATTATAATTACTTTTATAAATAATAAATTATATTATTGGTGTTTTCACTATTAATATGACACCACAAGGATTTATAAATAAACAAAATATAGATAGCATGAAACACTGAGTCTCTATAAAAAAACACTTTGTTATAACCAAGAAAATTGACATAATTATTCCATTTTGGTGTTTTAGTTGTCGAAAAAATTGTCACAAACTATTGTGTTTAATAAGATATTTAGATTCCATTTGGATCAACTTAATTTTTGGTAAATAGTAACACACCCAAATTAATAGTAATGTTACCCTTATGAATATTAATGTACACTTATGTATAGACATATTACCATAAGGAATAGTATCATCACCCATGAAATTATTAATAGGATTTATGCACTGTATAAATTAATGTGAATATTTTAATAATTAATATGTAATTATTGGTTTTTTTATGAGTAATAAAATTTTAATTACAATTTTATAATTAATAAATTAATTTTAAATATATTAAATTTTCATGAAATTTATTCCTAAAATAATATTTTGATTTCCTATAATTTTTGTGTAATCTAATGAGACCATAGATAAATTTTGAAGGTATTATAAAATCAGTTATAAATTTGGAATCACATGTTTTCAGAAAGTGTTTATTTTAATTAAAAATTATCTTTATTATAACTAGAATATTATTCTCATAAAATTGAGTTTATTTATTTCTTCTACACATTGAAAAATGGCAAGGGCGAATTTTTGGGATTTTTCTGAAATACTCGATTTTTTGGTGAATAGTACAATATGGTAATATACATAGTCTGTCTCCTTCTATCTATCATTTATTAAAAAAATGAAATCATCATCTGGGAGGTGAAAATTTTAAACCTTCATCGATGGAGATCCTTCATTTTTCATTTTATCCTTCAAGGCTAGTCATGAAAAAAAAAATATAGTTGAAATAGATTCTAAAATATTTATTATATATTACGTATTGATTATATAACCATCATTGATAAATGATTTTAAACAATAGAATGATACGTGTTCATTGTGATCGAAAAGGCACTGTAAAAATAAAAATAATTATCAATAAATTTTTAATCTATTGACTCATCCTAATACCATGTCACCTAATTACAAATATAACCATTTAATATTCTTTATGTTCATTAATAATATATAATATCAATTATGTTAAATTATTTCCATTCCATATTATTTCTATTACTAATAATATGGGGGACTGATTATGAAATTAAGGAAATCAACACATCATAATGACAGAATTTAATCTTATAACTTATCAAAAAGGCCATAAATGACGTTAATTAAATTATAATAATATATATATATATATATTATAGGTTTTGAATTAAATTATTAATGAGTCTAATTTAATATTTTAGGTTCTTATGGAAAAGTGAAGAACACATTCGTATATAAGGTAAGGGTTTCCTCATCTCACTTCCACTTTTTGTGAGGTACTCGTCATTCACCTCTATTAATTATGTATGGTGTATTCATAATTCCCATTGATGTATCATATCATTAATGTATATATTTTCATGGTATTCGATATATAATTTTATGATTATTAATTTGGGAGCATATAATTCAATTCCTTACATGGTGTTAAATAATTCTACTCGCACCACCATCCTTTCCTTCAGGTTACTCATTAACTACAATTAATATAATTTAATGATTCTTTATTTTTGTATCCATATTATAAATTTTATGTAAAAGATCCAAAATCATGAATTCATATCATATCCTCCTTCATTTAAGGGGATATTCATTATTTAAACTGGGATCCATTCCGATTCTTCCCAATAAACAATCCATATTCAAGATAACTTCTCAAATTCATACCCATTTATATTTGAAGAATATAATTTTTTTATTCCATAATTAATTTTTAAAAATATATTGTTTTACCATTATAAACTATCTTGGTTAATTTTTTATTTTATTAAAACAAATATTCCTTTCCACATTAAAATCTCTTCCTTAAACTTAACAAAAATGTTTTATTTATAATGCTTCTTAAAAACTCTTTCTACATGATTTAACATCAGTGGGACATCATTTATGCCTAAAATAAAACATACATATTCTTACATTATTTTCTAGGATATACATGTTTACAATCTGATTTCATGACAAATACAAATTATTTTTAAATTTAACTCAACATTACAAAGTAAAAAGGATTTTTCCAATATAACTTTATCTTTTATGAGATATATGCCTTGTTCCCCACTTATTCCTTGAATTTGGTGGATGTATTTCCTTCTAATATATCAAATAAAGTGTCTCCTTATTATCTTGATATTCTAAGGGATATGATCTGAATTTTTCATGGTGGTATGGGACACTTCGTTATTTTGATGGATTGTTTCCTCAAGAAAATTTCAATAGTTTCATTTAAAAGTACCTACATATATGTCAAAATCATTTGTTTAATTATACACTTCATTATGGTTTATCTATTATTATATCATCTGAAATATTTTGTTTAAGGGTTTATAATTAGTTTGAATATGGATGTTCTATCTTGATTCCATTAACCATATTACTCTAAATGGATGAAAGTTATGTTTCTATATTGGGGAATGTTATTTACATTTAATTTGTGTATGATGTTAATTTATAACCACATTTATATGTGGAATTAATTGGACTTATACTACTACATTTTGGGCCCGCTATATCCCCTAGATAAATCTGTAGTCATCATGAGACAAACAGATACGGACTTGGTTGTGGCCTTTCTCATTAACATATATGGTTTTCACTGAGTCCTTAATCATTTTTAGATGTGATGGCTCAGGACTTGACTGTATGTTTAAAACTGTATTTTATATGAATTTACCTTATTATGATGTTATTAATTAAAAAATCATGTTATTATTCTACGAGTATAATATCCATGGTAATGTTTCATGTGATCAATTATATCTCTTTATTTACTCATATTTCATTCATTCCATATTATGCTCATGTTTATTTTGAAAGGAATGTGTTTTTAGCTATTCACTAAGCCTAATGTTTATGTTTAATATAACATCTATTGTATTACATACCCTTATGAAGAACCAGATATAACCCCTTTCTAATTTTTCCTTTCCCTAGGTTTTCAAGAAGAGAACATTGAATATTCCTTCAAGGATTTAGTTTATTTCATATTGTATCATGTTTTATGTTTTTTTTACAATTAATTATGCTTGTCCTAGTTGTAATATGGTGTTCCAAAACTAGTAAACTGATTTTCCCTTCGGTATTTCATTCCTTTTAATCATTGAAACATATTAAATAATGCACCGGTTCTAGGATTTTGGGGTTAGGGTATTACATAAACTTCCATTTATTACTAATTCCATTAACTAAATATTATAGAAACATTCAAAGGATCATGTTGTCTCCAAATTCAAACTCTATATCTCATAGATTATTGTTTATATATTTCACATGTCAACATTGTGAAACATTCTATTCCATGAAATGTTTTAATAATTCTATATTATTTCTTGGGAAGGGTTTGAACGTTTTAGGATCCTCTCTCAAACTTTATTCCATCATTTTGTAGTTTTACATGTATTCCCTCATAGGGACACATATTATTCTATATGAATTATAAAATGTAATATTTTTTAATATAAGAACTATAACTCAGGTGTCGATCCCAAAATACTCAGAAATATATGGAATAAGATCTCTAAAAATATTATAATGTTTGGATTTATCTCTCAGAATGACTATCGTTATGAGGGTGTTACACGATGCTACATCTCAACTATGTCTCCAAAGAATCATTAATTATTCTCCTAATTATTGAGGTAAACCTCATATCCTGATTAGATAAAATGGATAGTGTTACTATATATATCCTTCCCACTTCTCTTATATATATATATTTGGGATAGTGGTTTATGGGGAAACCTCATTTTATGGTAATAAAATTCAATTAAATTGTATAGTTATTGATTAAAATAAAAATAAAATTATAAAAGTTACATGCTTTAGGAATTCTGATAATGGAATCTTGCATAATTTTTCCTATTAATATAATTTCAAGTGTAATGGTAGTTACATACCATTTGTCTTTTGTTATTTAAAACTAACTTGTTGGCATATAAGGAATCAAGATATGTATTCTACAACCTCTATTTTAATGTTCTCCCATAAGAATTTTTGAATTAGATCTGTATACATCCCCAAACATCATTAATTTGTAGAGTGTGATGATTTATATTAATCATCCAAAATACCCTATTAAATTATAAATTTTATAGGACGTGTATTTGGGTTCTAATACTTATAACTCCATAAATATTAATTTTCATATCAATAATATGAGATACATTGTTTGTTCCACTACATATCCCGTATGGGATTCTACGATGATTACATGAATGGAATATTGAATAATCAGTAGTGAAAGATCTGATATCTCTTCCAAATATGATATTAATATTAATCATCTTCAAATACATGAGTATTTTATCTTTTTAGTCATCATTATGGACAGAGTTCCGTGCTCATTCATACATAGAGTATCAACCACTATGGTCATAATATTTTATCCATTTTGAGAATTTTATTTGATTTATATTCAATTTTTATTGTGTGAATATATATCATATTATCTTTTCATAAGAATTTATATCACAATTTTCTCCATAAAGATAATGTTGTGAAATCATTAATGAAGAAACACTAAATCAAACTCAAAATCAATATTCGTTTAATTTTACCATTATTCTTTAATTCACAAGATCATAGTAAGTTACCTTATCATTATCCATGAGGATGAATCCGAAACCAATATTCCAGGAATCACATTATATTAACATCCCTTCCCACATTATGGTAATTTTAGTGTAGGAATAGTTCCCATCAAATTCTTTAGATCCTTGAAACATTCATTACATCCCTATGTTTAAATGAAAAGTACAACCTTATTTGTTAAAGAGGATAGTGAACATGATAAAAATTTGAAATTTCTCACTAATAATTGATAATATCCTATTATCCCCAGAAAACTATATATCTTGGTGATAGTGCTTAGTCTGCGCCATTTCTCAATAACTTCTACCATTAATGGATATAATAATATGCAACAATTTTTTATTACCTGACCCATGAATGATACTTTCTAAAACCATTATTCAAATTTGAAAAAATTTCCATTTGGTTTATAATTTCTCAAGGGTTTTAACACAATTATTAAATGATATTTATTATCTTCAAATATATTTTAATATATTAGAATATCATATATAAACACAAAATAAAATTGATCATGATAGTATCTAAATAATCAATTAATTAGATTCATGATGAAATCATGAGAATTTTTAATTCTAAAGGGTGTCACTAAAAATTCACAGTTTCTATAACTCATACAGAAATATCTCGTGGATTTTCCCTCCCTTTAACCCTTAACTTATGATATCAATATTAATAAATAAATCATCATATTTTGTGAATATCCTCTAATTTTTCCACTATATCATCAATATGTGTTTGATAATACTTTTTCTTTATCATGATTTAATTAATATCTTTGTAATCACGTCAATGTGTCATCTCCCAATAATTCTTTATGACAATGCGGTCTGGAGCACCAAATGGGGTAGCACTAGGTCTATAAAAACCATTCTCAAAATTTTATTTTTATGAATTCTTTAAATCCTAAAATTCTATGATTTATATTCTATATGTACTCGTTGGGAAGGAATTGATCTGGGTAAAAATTATATTAAAAACACATCCTCATACTCTAAGGAAGGACAAGGGATTTAATTTATGAAATCATTAGTATATTCCCATAGAATAGAAATGTTTTCAATACTAATTTTATTTCTGATGAATTGAGTATTAAATACCTTATATTAATAGGGAAATAAATATTTAATATTGTTCCATAATGTTCAGGTGATCAACCAAATGATATACCTCATTAGTGTCTAACTAGTTATGTAGTCTTAGGCACACACAAAGTGCATAAGAGAGATCATCGAGTCAAAGATCAATCAATACATTTTGGGTGATTACCCCTATGTTCATTTATTCCACATCTATATCAACTTCATTGATTCCATATATGGATTTATTTATAATAAAAAAATTTCTAGTCTTTACCAATATTTTTCAATATCATCCTATATAAATATGCATATCTATTTATTTCACTATGTTTCTTTAAAATAATCCCCAAAATAACTACACTACTATAAAAAACAAAACCATGGACTAACAATTTCTAATGAGTCCCTTGATAAACACAGAATAAATAATAAATTAATTTAATATTTTAAATCATTAATCACACAAATAGTTTTACAACAAAAGGATATAAAGATTTAATGTCTTGATAATTATCTGCATAAATATATTATTTTAAACCACTTGTAAAAATTTAATCATATACATGGTCCTCTAAATACATTTATAGACCTCTACCATGATATATTAATTTTGAAAATATGCAGAACTGAAACATAATAAATTTTGAGCTCAAACACACGATAAGGTAAAATCATATCGTAAACATGAAAGAGAATATGAGAGAGACACAAATATGAAAATTAAAATATCAAATATCAAATATGATAATCATAAAACATGTTAGATAAATATATGATCAATAAATTTATATTAAGGAAATATAAAATATATGAAATCATACAAAACATATCTAAATAATCATAAATCATATGAGCACAACATAGAAGTTGGGAATACATTAATAATAAAACATAATCCAGAAAACATGTCATTTTCGGGATTTGAAATTATTTATAAAATTTTAAAAAACGTGATAAACATAATGGAAATGTGGTGAAAACATAAACATAAAAAACCAATAGGATAAAACACATTATTCCCTCACATATGATAACAAACTCATTATGTACAATATTAAAAAAGTAAGAAAACCTATCATTCCAATATTGTAGCAACCTGACCCCTAAAATACTGGAGTTGGTGTCTACTACCATTAAATTGGTATAAAATAAAATTAAATCACTTTGAAAAGGGCTAAATAGTTTGTTATTATTTGTAAACCAAATAAATACATGGTTTTTGAAAACAAATGAATATAATAGTTGCAAAATTTCATTCTCTTGAGGATAATGAATTTATTCCACCTAGAGTATCCCATAAAATCGTTCATATAATAGTTTATGGAATCCACAGGAATAGAAACATGAAAAGGTTGACCTAAAATTCTTAATAATGGTGAATTGAAATAGAATCAATAATGATCATTGAGAATAATCAATATGGAAAGGTAATATCTAAAGACACATTCCAAAAAATTAATAAATTGAGAAATAAGCTTGTAAAGAATGTGATTGTGCAACAAACTATTAACACATTCCATTCAAATAATTAGATATAAAAAAATTCAATATGCTAAGGCTATAAAATGAAAATTCATGTCATTTAATCAGTGAACTGAGAAGATAATACATTAATAGATACTGACACCAAATCTCATGTATAAATTATAAATCAATATAAATGATGGAAATTCATAATTATTAGATTTACTATTTGTGGAAAATGAAAACCTATACCATAAAAACCATTAAAATATGGTTTAAACCTATAGACAGAATCGATTTTAAAATTGGAAACTAAATTTTATCATGAGAACTATTCGATGTATCGATGAGATATGTTGAGTTTATGCCCCATCGATCATTTTGTGTCCAATTATTTCCACATATCGAATAATTTAATTAAATAATATGACTTATCAAATTTTTGTATTGAATAAAAGATATAGATTTATCAATATTTCCCTAAATAATCAACTAAATATCAATGTTAACCTTGTATTTAAAACGGTATACAGTTTAGGAAATAATCATATCCAAGAAAAATAATATGGATATTATGTGGAAATTCAATATCAAATGATCCTAGGGAATTAAGTATTTCAAGGGGACTAATCAAACTAATCAAGGAACGGAATATCAGTAAAATTCTATCCCAAATCGGTCATAATCCATCCAGTTAAAGAATAAGGATGGAATAAATAAAAAATATACCATGTGAAGTAGGAATATAGGGTTTTTTTCATTGATTAAATAGAGGAATATCTTTAAAAACATTCTTAAGAAATTATCCTTTTATTTTGTAAAAAAAATCCTTGAAAATCACTTTTAAAACATAATTTTTTAAATGTTTAAAATGAATTTATTAAATATTTTGTAATAAAATAGAATCATTTTTAAAAAAATTATAAAACAATATTTTTAGAATGTAATATGTTCTTTGACTAAAGAGATAATTTAAGTCATGGATTCTTTAAAAGTTTTTCTACAAACATTTTATGTACAAATGAATGAGAAAATTCTATTATTAGATAATAAAATTCCTGAATAACCATAGGAGAATAAAGTAAAATGATTTACTAGATAATTATCAAATAATATTTTGTGATAGAAATTTAACTATAAAATATCCCAAATAATATGATATTTTAATGTAAACCTCTCAAAATATTTAAATAATGAAGTGAGAATAAATCAATGAGTTCATTATTTGTATCAACTGTCAATATAAATAAGAAGTGGAAATATATAAATATTTAGTAATATGCACTATATATATAATCATATAACATTAACGACAAAAAGTAATTAGTATAACCTGATGACAAGAAATTAGGTTATGAAATTCTTTTCTAATAGGTAACCTTTAACTCAAATCCCCTTAGATGAAATCAAACAAATAAAAACTAAAAATATAATGAATAATAGATTAATCATAATATAATATGTCTAAGTGGAATTATGTACACCATATATAAGAAATAGGCTTCACAAAAATAAACTATGTCTCAAAGAATGGAAATACCATTAAAATTATTCCTAAGATAAATAATTTTTAATCTTTCCAATGTGTCCCATACCACATTGAAACATTATAATAATAAGCCTAATAAAGTAGAATCATTACCAGAATGTTTTAAATACAACTATTATAAAACAAATCATGATATTATTTAATAAAATGTGTAATAAAATCACCACACAAATAAGTAAGCGGTGAAAATGGATTGTGCCTAACCGAAAGGAATATGAGAGAAGAATCCCTTACCTTGCATTTCCTTTTTGAGTGAACTGAATTTAACATCCATTATAATGGTATAAATGTGTTATTATTTAATACTATTACCATATTTATATTTATAATATCATATATCATCATATGATAATATCTTATTAACCATTTGTTAAGAATCATTCCTTATTTTCACTATTTCAGGTGTTTATTGCATAGTTTTTTAGCCATGTTTTCACTTTTTTATTTGTTTTTTTCTTATGTTGATCATGATTTATTCTTATCATTGATGTTAAATAAGATTTAATTATTATATATTCTCATTATTTTTTTATTTTTAGTAATATATAATATTTTGAGATAAGAAATGAAATGCACCATTCATGGAGACGGTGGGTCGTACAAACACATGAATGCTACATTCATTTCTTTGTCAAATTAAATGAATTAAAAAAAATTCGTATATGTATTTGTATGTTATATATCAATCATAACATATTTTTTATATATTTCACATAGGTTTATTAAAACCATCCATTATCCATTCCATGTAAAGCGTGAAAGAATCACATCATTTTGAGGGGACGGTAGTCCAAATTTCCACCAACGATGTTATCGTATTAAAATTAAATTGACAAAATTAAAGTATGTGTTCTAAAACAATTAGATAAGAATAAATAAATTATAATTATCCTATATAACATATATAAATAGAGTTTCTATCATAATTCACAACCATGAGAGGTGGTAAATGATAAATAACCAACATCTTTTCATGAGGTGGTAGTGCGCCCTACACAGAAACATTCTGTTTGTTACCAATTAGATGGAGGTGTGTGAAAGAGTAGGTCAAAAACATAAAACAAAAAGGTATCATTATATTAAGGATAATATTTATTTTATATAATCATGGAATGTGGATATTTTTTGGGTTGAAGAACGAAAATAAAACTAATAATCCTGAGGAAATATATCTCCTCGTAATCGTGTTACTCTTTTTGGTTTGCACCAAAGGGATTCCCCCAATTTAATTATGACCAATGTGAGGCTTATAGTTTTAGGGGAGAGTTTTTTAGCATATATTTTTTTAGATATTGTTTGATCCCATGTGGCTTTAAATGTGTGATAAATTTTGAGGCTTGAGTACCTTTTTATAGTGGACGAGGAGTAGAACCCTTGTAAATTTTGTAAAAGGGAATGAAACCCACATTTTACCCATTGAAAGTGGCTCAAATAATATACCAGATTATATAGAATGGAATATAGTGTCTAATTATTTCCATAAAATATATTTTGGACAACTTTTTAGCCCAGTTTGATCCTTACATTTTAGGTTTTTTCCCTTTTAAAGATAAATTTCACTTTAATTGATGTAATTAATTTTAATTACCTTATCTAATAATATTTAAAACAATTATAATAACAAATTAGAAATTATTATTATTCTAAATATGGAATCAATTTTTCCAAATTCCGAACATATATGTGGTAGAAATAAATTTCAATTTAATCCAGCAAATGCAATGATAAAGTTACTTTTTAATGTACAAATGTTCAATATTTTGCTATGTTTTTATACTCAATTTCAAATTAAAATTGATTAAAATTAATTATAGTATATTAAATGAATCATATTTAATATTATTTAAAATTAAAACCAATTAAAAATACAATTTAACCTTATTTTATGAAAAATACGTTTTGAATTAATATTCATTATTTGTAATTATTCATTAAAAAAACATCACAGAAAAATACCAAAAATTAACCCTAACATTATTTTTATGTTACTCATTCAAATATGAGGTTTATTTTGATATATAAATTTTTTAGAAGATCCAAAAATTGGATTTAAAATAAGTTCTCCATTAAAAGGTTGTAAAAGTTCATTTATACAAATATTGATTTTTATGTGAAATATTGAGTTTGTTATTATCTTATTCTTATCAAATATATTGGATGAATACAAAAAAATTTGAATGAATGATTAATATATATATATATATATATTATCAATAAAAAAATTTAATTAGTTTTACTTATTATGATAAAAAATCTTGGTTAGAAGAAAAATAATTTTATATATAAATATTCCCTATATATTCAATTGGTTCTTATGTTAATTTATAATTTATTTATAAATAATGAATTTATTTTATGTTTTGGAAAACTATATATTTTCATAAGTTGTATAATACATTTCAAAAATTATAATTTGGATACTAGGTTATGTCTTGTTATAGTAAGTAATAATATTTTAATAATATACTATTGATTGGTAAAACTCAGTCTTGCATGTAACATAAGCTATCTAAGAAATTATTTATTGAATTTAGTGAAATATAAAATAGTATTTAATTCACTATAAGATATATTAATTATTTAATTTTTAAAAAAATCAATAATATTGTATTACCACAAGATATCTTATCCCCTTACATGTTCGGTGTTTCATGTCACTCCCGCTATTGATTAAAATGTTCTTACATTAGAATTTTTTGGCATTAAATTCTCTCCATCTTAATTAAATTTCAACCTTGAAATTTAAACCCAACTATGGTAGTAAATGGTTTTATATTTATTATGTTAAAATCCCACATCCATAATAGATTTATAAAACATCCTCTAGAAAAGAGAGAATGGGAAGTAATAATTCCACATGGACTAACTTATAACTAGGTCTCCATGTAGGAGAACATTTAAGGAATGTAGATATACGTATAAGGATGAAATGTGTAAATATTTATTGGGTTTGATTTAGGTAATCAAA
Organism: Viscum album; assembly: GCA_963277665.1. Lineage (NCBI taxonomy): Eukaryota > Viridiplantae > Streptophyta > Magnoliopsida > Santalales > Viscaceae > Viscum > Viscum album. Next base: position 1,396,001,944 of record OY728160.1, on the reverse strand, counting down.
CACAAACATGTTAATGATAAATGGATTGTTTAGGGTCACAAAGTCATAAATCAATGATGATTTAAAAGGCCATTGGTTCAAAAAAAATTAAGGTATTAGAATAACTTGTTTTTCTGATACTAACATGAAATATTTATATATAAAAAAATTCACCATTTTTTTATGATTTGATCAAATTATAATACATAAATTTGTTACTAGAATTGAATATCCAAAAATTGACTTTATTGACTAGTGCACTAAAATATAATTTTAACAGTTCATAAGGCCCTTAAAAGATTCAAAAGTATTTACGTTTATCTCAAAATGTTTTGTAACACAAATATGTTTAATAAATTAATATTTAAACATAAAAACGGACACTACCAATTTTTCAGTAATATTTATTCATTAAAGTTATTAACTAGAAACATTGAAATATTAATAAGGTCATTTCAAAGGTCATTGGTTGGTGTTAAACCCTTATCATCCTTCATTAATGGATTCATGTCCCACAGCCTTGCCAGATATGATTGGGTTTCAACCAGCATATAGGTAGTCCATTGCTAAAACCAAATTGATATAATTTGAAAAATATACTGTAAATCCATGAAATATGGTTAATCAGAAAATAGCCTTTTAATTAAGGATTTAAAACACCCTAATACACAAATAAATTATCCGTTTAATTTAAACATTGGGGCTTACTTGGTCTAGGGTTTAACCTTTAGAATAGGGGATTTAAAGTAATGAAAAACCATAGAATTAACATAAATTATTATATTGGATAAATTATATAATTATTTCTAAAATGTATAAATATTGACACATTATTTTCAATATAGGACACCTCTTGTTTAATCAAGGACATTCATTTTCAAAATACTTCATAATGTTTCTTTAAATAAAATTTGAATTATCCTAAGAATATCACCCAAGTGTTCCAAAATAGGTGTGTACTATGTCTAGTTGTTATGTTCTTGGATATGAAGAGTCAGGCCCGGCACACTTCTTCAGAGTTGTTACTCCTAGGTACATGTGTGCTAGAACCTCATTCCCTTATTGTTTCCAGATAGGGATTTATTTCTCGTAATACCTACTTAATCTATATCTTACAAAAACAATAAGATGTTTTGTATACTTGTATTCAAATTCATTATTATTTATTTGTTCTATGATATATGTTTTCATAAATATAGTCCCCAAAGTTATTACTAAATGTGCTCTGATGCCAATTATAGCGACCTGACCAAAATAAGCCTAGAGGCAATGTCCACTACCATTACATTGGCATAAGATACATGTGAATCACTTCGCAAAGGACCAAATTGTTTAGTATTATTGGTAAACTAAATACATGAATGAGTTTTTTATTACACATTAAGACATTAATTAGACCATATTTTTTATTTGGAGGATAATAAATTTAATCCATCTTGTTTATCCTTGAATACCATTCTTAGCACACATCCAGGAATCATGGGGAATGTAAACATAATAAGGGTCAGCTCAAATTATCAATAAGGTTAAAGTGAATCTAAAGAAATAATGAATCAATGAGAATAAATAATATTGCAATGTAATAACTAATGAAACATTCCATGATATCAATAAAGTGAGTAGGAAGTCTATATGAAATATGGGAATGTAAATAACTGATATATATAAGATTCAAATAATTAGATAAGAAAAAATATATATTGGAACGAAAGAATCTGAAAACACAAGACATTTAATCTGTGAACATAGAGTAAAATGTATCCATAGATATGTCAATTAAAAATATTTTGGATAAATAATAAATGAATCAAAACGAGAAAATGATTAATTATTAGATGTCACTTTTGAGTAAGAAAAAATCCTTTACCATCAAGACTATTCAGAGGAAGGTTTAAAACTACATTTAGAATCCCATTTAATTTGTATAAATAATTTGACACATATGAAAATGTTGATTCCTTGAGAAGAAATATAAATTAAGGGACCCACCCATCATTTCCAATCCAAATATTTCCTTATATTGAGTAATCTAATTAAATAATATTTATTATAAAATATTTATATTCAATAAGAATATACAATTTTATCAATACTTTCCCAAATAATGAAATAACATTAAATTTAAACACTATATGAAATATGTTATATGGTTCATGAAACAATCCTATCAATGAAAACTAATATAGATATTTAGGGTAAATTCAATTTTGATTGATTATAGGAAATTGAACCTTTCAAGGGGAATAATCAAAGGAATCAAGGTACTGAATTTAAATACTATCATTTTCCAAATAAATATAAAACCATCTAAATGAAGAATAAGGATGGTATCAATACAAAATAACCCAATTTAATTAGAAATAAAATGTTTTTCTCATTTATGAAATAGAATAATAACATTGAAAACATAGTTGAGGATAATATCAATTTATTTTGAAAATCATTTTGGAAAAAAGTTTCTCTTAACATAATTTTTTAAACAAATTTTTTTTGGAAATATTAATAATGAATTTGATAAATAATTTTAAAAATTATAAAAAAATGGAAACCAATTTTATGAAAATTTCTTTTTAAAAGGAAAGAGGTTCTTTGACTAAAGGGGAAAATGAAGATGGTTTTTCATAAATACAGTTTCCAAAACCATATATATACCAAATAATGGAAAAATGTTACTATTAATTCATAAAGGACATTCATAACCATAGGAGAATGAAATTAAAGGGTTTATAATAAAATGATCAAATTATTTCCTCTGATTCAAATTAAAGGTTAAATAATCCTAAATAAAATTATATTTTTAATTAAACACATAGAAATATTATAACATTGGAGTGAGAATCTATCATTGTGTAGATTATGTGTATAAAAAATAAATGAAAATAATAAAGTTGAAATACAAAAATAGATTTTAAATTTATTTATAAACATAATAATATAATATTAATGAAAATTAATAATTAATATAACCAAATATTAATATATTGGTTTCGAAATTATTTTCCACTTGGAATTTTTTAACTCAAATCCCCTTAGATGAAGAAATATAAATTAAAAATAAAAATATCATTAATAATTAATGAATCATGATATTATTTATAAATTTTTAATTATTTGAACCATATATAATAAATTTGGTTCACAATAACAAAGGATGTCTCAATGAATTGAAATACCATTATAAAAATTCTTGAGGAAAATAATTTTTAAATATTCCAATTTGTCCCATAAAACTTTGAAATATTTGAATCATAAGAATCATGAAATAATAGACTTAAATTAAGATTTTAAATAACATTAAGTTAAAATAATTCATGATATATTATATCAAAAGGGGAATTAAATACACCGCAGAAATTAGTTATTCGTTAAGATGATATATGCCCCATGGAAAGAAAACAGAGTTAATATTCAATTACCTTGTATTTTATTTTCAGTTGAGCATACCTTATGTTCATGTAAAAAGGTTTTAAACATTAAAATAACTAATACCAAAACCATAATATTAATTATTATATCATATATTATCTTTTTATAATATCTTATTACATGTTTGTTAACTATACATCTTTATTTTCACTATTTTGGGTGTTTATTTCCTAGTTATTCGATTAATTTTTTACGACTTATTTGTTGTGTTTATTAAATAGATCACGATTTCTTGACATACATGATTTAAAACATGTTTTAGTTATAATATATATTCATATATATTTATTTATAATTTTCTATAATATTTGGAGACAAGAAATTAAATGCACTATTCATGGAGACGATAGGTCATACATGCTCATTTACACTACTTTCATTTTTTTGTATTAAAATGAATAAAAGAGAAAGATATATATGTATATTTATATTATAAATACATTAAAATATGTAAATCATATATGTTACATAGGTTAAATAAAATATTTTTTTATATATTTCATATATAGCGTGAATGAATCGCATCACTCTGAGGGGTATGTAGTCTACACTACCACAAATGATTTTATTGTATTTATAAAAATTATATTTAATAAATTTATGTGTTATAAATGAATTAAATAAGTATAAATACCTTATAAATATCATATATAACATATATAAACAGATATTCCCTCATAATTCCCATCCATGATTGGTGGTAAATTTAAAATGAACAACTTCGTTTCATAAAGCGTTAGTTCGTCGTACACATAAATGGAAAGCTTGTTACACATTATATAGAAGTGTGTGTAAGTGTAGATAAAACCCATAATATAAAAAAATATTATTATATTTTTGATAATGGGGTTTTTATATAATCATGGAATGATTATTTTTGAGGGTGTGGAGAATGAATATTAAACTACAGGGCTCGAAGAAAGGTGTTACCACATAATCTGGTGACCTCTTAGTTTTCACCTGAGGGATTAAATGGATGGATATATGAAAAATGTCATGATTTTAGATTTATCGTATGGATTTTGAGGATCCATTTGGTAGATATTCATAATTCTATAGGGTTTTTATATTTGTGGATAAGTGGGAGAATGAGTTCCATTTTATAGTGGAGTTGGATTTTCACTCTTATATATTTTGGAAAAGGGAATTACCCCATTGTTTTTCTCATTTAATGTTTCTCAAATAATGAACCAAATTTGATCCAATGGAATTTTTGGTTAAAATATGGCCATAAAATGGAATTTTGATCATTTTCTTGGTCATTTTGGCCATTTTGTTTAATATTTTCTCCATTGCAAATCTTAATTTCTCCTTAACCATAATAATTAATTTTTATTAATTTCAATAATATTTGCCGTAAAAAATTTTAAAATTTTAATAAACTATAAATAATTATTATAAAAAATATAGAATCCATTTTTTAAAATTCTAATCATAGAAGTGGTATAAATTAATTAAAATTTAACCCCGTAAACAGGACGACAAATCGGGTATTTAAAGTGAAAATATTCAAGAGTTTGCTATGTTTTTATATTTAATTTCAAAATTGAAATTGATAATAAATACCTAAATTAGGTTAATTAAAAAAAATTTAATCTAATTAAACAATATAACTACTAAAAAATATAACTTGTCCTAATAAATAAATTACACAAAAAAACATTTTGTAATTAAGAGTCATTATTTTTCACAGTTCCGTAAAAAGTGAAACATGGCATTAAAAACCAAAAATTCACCTTGAACTAATTGTTATGATCCACTTTAAAATATGATGTTTATTTTAAAATATAATATCTATAAATGTGCTAAAAATTTAAAATAAAATATTTCCTCCATTAAAAGGTAGTAAAAGTGCCATAACAAAAATATTAATTTTTATGAGAAATGATGGGTTTGTTCATAAAATATTCTTATAAAACCAATTGGATGAGTATGAAAAATATTTAATCACATATATAATATATATATTTAATTGATATCACTCACTAATTTTAATTAATTTAATATTTAGGATAAAATAGCTTTGTGTGAACAAAAACAGTTTTCTCTAAAAAATATTCCATTTTCATTCAATTGGTTCTTATATTACTTTTTATTTATTTTATAAACAATGAATTAATTTTATATTTCTCTAAATCATATATTTTCAATAGTTTTTTATTATTATTTTTAGTCAATGGTTTACTGGATACGATATGTCTTATTATATTAAAATATAATATTTTAATAATATATTGTAGTTCGGTAAAACTTTTTCATACATATAACGCATGATATAAAAGAAATTAATTTTTGTGAGTAACACAAGCTAACTCAGTAGGACATGCATTATGATATATATCATATGTTGAATTTATTTGAAAAAGTAAAAATATTATAAAGTCTATGGATATTATATTCCCTAAGTTTATGGTGTTTTTTTATATAAATTATAGCCAATAAAATATTCTTACTTTAGAATTTCAGGGTGTCAGACATACCCAAGTGAAAAGACTCAATATTTACACACTTTTATATCTCGTGAGATATAAGTTTAAAATAATGAATTAAATAGTTTCATTGGACCTCACCCATCATCATCCATATATATTCTTACTACTGAAAATCATTCATCACCATTGCATAATGAACCTGTAGAAACATAATGGACTTCATAAACGTCCAAATGGAAATCCATCACCTTTCCAAAAGAAACAAATAAATAAAATATATTTCATAAAAATATCCAAATAATATAAAATAAATTCATAAATGAAATAATTTAATATGAAAATATTGATCACCAATACTAATAAATGAAAATATAGGTTTAAAAATAAAATATTAAATCATTGGGGATATATTTTATAATGACAATGAAAACCAAAAAATTAGAATATGTTTTAGAAAAAAAACTTATTCATCACTATAAAAGTGGAATTTATGATTCTATTATAAAAAATTGTGTTCATTGTTTTGTTAAAAAAATAAAAACATCAAACCATTAATTGAAATTAATTTGAATAAAAAACAATCATACCATATAAATAATGTGAAAAATCATATAAAATGGAATTTAATTAAAAAAATGCAATAAGAAATTGTATAACACAATAAATGGCGTTTGAGGTACCATGTCTCTTACCTTTACGATTAATTTACATATAATTTACTTAACTCATATATCATAATATTTAACATCTTAATAAATTATTTTAAAACCATGTTCCTATAAATTTTCATTTATACTATTATTTAATAACAATTATCTTAATGTATTATATTTTGGTAATATTGTTTCTGTATCATGTGCTAATAATATTTACCATTTTAGAATGTGTTCATAAAAAAGGTGTTGATATTCCTCAAATATATAAATTTAAATACAATTATTGTTTTTAGTGTTTATATTCTGGAAATAATTTTAATGTTATAAATTAATTACACGGTAGTTGTTATCATGATGTTTAGAAATTATGATGATGATGAAACTGTTTTGGGATATTTACTGATATCCAATGATTTCATAATAATGATCGTTTCTTATTATTTTATCCAAAAATAAAAAAAATTATGATTTAAATTTTTCATATATATATATTTATTAATAGTATATAATGGAAAAACATAAATTTTTTGATGTGAAGGAAAATGAAAAATGTTTATTTCAAAAGATAGTAGTTTCCACATTGAAGGAGCCATGTTTAATATTTTTAACGGAATATGGGAGTAAATATAATGATTATATGATCATTATAATAACATAAAATCATAATAATCATACTGATGGTATCATTTTATAATGGTGAAATTAAATTTTTTGGAGCTGAAAACCATATAAGGAAATAGATAAATGAAAGTGTGGTTAGGAACATATACCTCAATTTTTTTAATATCTACATTATAGAGGGATTTAAACCTATGAGTGATGATATTTTGAATGTATGAGAACCAAATTAAGCATTATTGGAGTGTCTATGAGAGTTCATTGTATCACTTAGGAGGAACATATTGGTTTTTACAATAAGGGGGATTGAGGAGAGGAGTGCCCATTTATTAGTGAAAAGGTATGACATATATTTAAATACCAAATACTTTTCGATAATAGGTATTAAAAATCAACTAAAGTGGTTCTAAAATTGTGAAAAAAATGAATTTTGTAACACATAATTTCTAGGAACACATCCATAACCCAATTAAAAAAATGTTATAATCATTTTAGGCCCTTTAAATATAAGGTTACTCATTTTTATCATTATATTGTTCACCACGATAAGTTATTTTTAGCTAGGTAATTTATCCATTAAGAACTAAAAAAGATATTTATGATTATATAATTAGGTAGTAATGGATTAAGATTTAAAATCAATATTGAGTGATTTAATTTTCAAACAGAAAAAAATAATTGTAAAGTTATAAATATGGTGAATTGAAAACAATTATTTTATTAAATATCATTTTATTATTATAAATATTTAATTAAGAAAATTATACCATATAACTTATAATGAAGGTATGATCATTGTAAAAATAATTATGAAAATTATAATTTACACATGTATATATTATTCAATTTATAATTAACTATAAATTAATTTAAAAACTTTTTTAAGATAAGAGAAATGTTTTTCTGAAAGACTATTTAAATGTGCATAAGTGTGTTTTATACCAGTAAAAAAATTAAAAACTATTTTAGGATTATATTAATGATATATAAAGATATAATATATTTAATATAATTTTTAACATTCATCATATGTATCTTTTAAACATTATATAAGAAAAATATACTTTTAAAAATGAAAGATATTTTTTAAAAAAAGGGAGTTTTACAACCTTTGGATAGTGAGAAGGATTTAAATTTAGTTTTTGAAATTTTTATAAACATTGTTTGAAAAAATAAACATCTTATTTTAAAATGTAATATTAATATTTACTTTGGTAGAATTTTTTTAATTTTTCGGTTATGTTTTATTTTTTATATGAATAGTAAAAAATATTTTATTTTAAATGAAAATAGCCTTTTCATCAAAAAAATTGACAGTGATAAATTATAATATTAATTTTTGTATTAAATTTATATAATTTTTTCTATCATTTAATCCAATTTAGTAAATTGGAATCAATTTCACATTGAATTTAGATATAAAAACATTTCAATCTTTTCAACGTTCTTGCTTTAAAAAAAATCTTTTTTCGTCCCATATTTGGGATTAATTTTATCTAATTTCAAAAAAACATATGAAATTAATTTTTAATAATATATGTCATATTTTAAAACATAATAATAAAATTTATTAATAATTTCCATTTTATTTTTGGACAATATAAAAACTAACATTATTGATTTTAATCTCCATAGTTATGGGTAAATCGGGTAATTGAGGGTAAACATATATTATAAATATTATATAACTACAATAAAACATCCAAAATGTTTTTGGATTAAGATAAATAGTTTTTTAACACAAAATTATATAAATTTAGTAATTTATTTGTCACTTATTAATGAAAATGACTTTGATATTATTAAAATCAAAGATAGTTTCAAAATGACACACTAGAACTTATAATAAGTATAATATTTTTAATATGGGGTTAAATAGAAGGTAAACTTGAATTTATATATAATTATGAAATATAAAATTTTTATATAAATCATGGAAGTTTATTTTTAAATTTTATGGATGTAATAATGATTATAAATAATTACATACTGATGATGCAATAATTATTCAATTAATGAAAACCCCAATTAATTGGTATTAAAAGTATGAAATAATAATAATTTGAATTAAATAATGACAGACCAAATTTATATTGGTATATATGACATTTAAGGGGTGTATTAAATTAATTTTTGTGAATTTATATTTATGGATTGATTTTATTAAATTCAATGTAATAAATAGTGTCAAAAATGACAAAAATGATATTTTATGAAAATAGTATTTTATTTAATTAGTTAAAATAGTAAAAATAATAAATAAATTAAAATATGATGAATTTTTGTCTAAAATATCATAATTTTACCATTAATGGTTTAATTGTATATTTTTAAATAAAAACCTACACATTTAATATTTAAAATGTTGTTAACGTAGTTAAAATGTAAATCGGTCAACAAACGTTTACTAAAAATGATAATGATTAAAATTAAAAAAAACCCTAAAATATATTAGTATATGGTGTTTCAACCTATCCAAAATTATCTTATAATTCCTTTAGAATTTTAGGTTTTTGGATTGATATTTAATTTATTATAATTTAATTTTTCAAGAAATTCACATAGTGCCCCTAATGTTCATTGTTAAAGGACACCTCCTCCTTCATCCAAATTCATCAAATGAATCATTATATATCTAGATATATATAATAATTTGTCTTTTTAACTTCCCTATCCATATTTTAGTGGATATGTTCTTCCAATAAATCATGCTTTAGAGTCCTTTAGAGGTGATCCAAAGGAATCTTTTCGTAGAATAGATAATCGCTCTAACCGATCAATCTCATTTTCTACTCTTCTATATCTTCTAAAAAATCATTAATATATATCATTAAATAATTAATTTAAAATAATAAATATTCATATCTTTTATTATTGTTATGAACACACCATTATATTTCCCATTTCACTTTAAATTAGATGTAAAACTATCACTTTTTGTACATATGACTTATTGTCTCCACATAGAGATACAAATAATTTCCCAACACCATATTAGATAATTGGAAATATTCTGGGTTGAATATTTAATATTGATATTTTCGGCACATTTAATCATCTAGAATGATAATATCATAACTAAAATTTTACCACTTAATCATTTGGGAAATGATAATACTAGTCATCTGTACGTATGTCTTACCATCTCCACGATACGATGTGATTCATTTTTCAGGTCTATATTAAATTGGTTGAAATAAGGATTAATTTTATAAATATATATAATATATAATAAAACATATTCTGTAATTATAATATATCACATAATTTTCATTTTTTTAATATGATAGGAAAATGAAATCATAGTTCATCCATACGTATGGCCTACCATCTCTAGGAATGGTGTATTTTATTTTATATATCTAATATCAATGAATCACCATGTATATATATATACTGAATATATATATATATATACTGAATATATATATATATATATATGAAATCTATATCATGGTTAACATTCTAAAAATATAGAAATCATGATCTACGAAAGAGAACCAAGGATAAAAAGTCAAAATATGAATGGAAAACAAAGCAGTTATACCCTTAAACATAACATTAACATGGGATTGTTAATAAGAGAGTAATATAGATTTATAAGAAAATATTGCAGGGTATTATATATATGAATATGTTTCTTTTATAGACTTATACTAAAATTAAATTTGTTATACAGGAGGTTGGAACATATACAAAGGAAGTATAGACTTAAGGTATGATATTTCTGTCTTACATTTATTTTTGTTGGAGACATACCATATAAAATAATACTCAATTATGTGTGGTGTATATAAATCCCTTAAATTCACATTATGATTATTATTATTAATAAAATTATAATTACGTATCCATATAATTTTTCTTCATTCACGAGGCATATGATTCTACAGATAATAATGTGATATGTGATTATTTCAAAATGTCATAAATAATTGGGATTGATTTCTATAAAATATCTATTATGTAATATTTATCTTCAACACACATGTTTCAAAAAATGTTTTCAAAAATATTTTATCTATTTACCTATGAATATTTAATGTTTTTTACCCAGCATTCACTTTTTATGAAATTGTTTAAAAGTAATATTTTAATCATTTTATAATAAAGGATCTTTTGACATAAATGAAAAAGAATATATGGAATGATTCGTTTTTCGTAAATTAAAAGGAATGAATATAATATTCCACCATATTGATTTAGAAATTCATAAAATTTTCCTTTATAATATTCTGGGGTTATTTTCAATGAAAATGATGTCACTTAAAATTTTCCAACAATTTATGAAATGAAAATGTTTTGGGATATAAAAGGATATGTTCATCATGAATTTTTTTTCAAGTGATATCTCAAAATTATATTCCATATAAAATAACATTATTTTATGTTACTAATGTTTTACTAGAGATGTGATTCAATGATAACATTATTATTCTATTTAATAATTATTTATTTTTATGATGGAATTATATTTATGAATACCATTTATTTTATATGGGTTTTGTTATGATTAAATTTTTTTAATGAAACCCATTTCAAAGAACATGATTTATTTCAACCATATGTGTATTACATAATTTCAATGTCTTATGTCATTATTTTACTCTCATGTATCTTGATCTTTGATTTTATTATGATTCATTTATTATTATCATTCAATTTTCGTGAAATAAAACATGTATATGATCTTTTATATATAGTGTATGGTCATAAAATGTTATACACTTATTTTCATACCATTATGATCATGTTATACATAGATATCTTCCATGTTTACCCTTATTGAGCATCTGAGCTCACCCTTTCTACTATTCCCTTTCCTCATGTTATAAATAATTTTTTTGAATGAATGTAATAATGGGGAAGATATTTATGGGATATTTTAATCATATTTCACTAAATTAGATGAATTTTTCATGTTTCCAAAGTCACATAATTAGTGTGCTCATCATGCATTTGTTTTTTACTGTAATGATTATTCATCTAAAAAATGCATTATCCATGTTTGAAATCCTTGGTCAATATAGTTTGTATAATTGAAAAGGTTCAATTAAACCTTTGGAAATAAGGATGAGAAATTTTTTGTGATGTAATTAGAGATATTAATAATTACATGTTTAGGGGTGTCTATATGGATAAGTCTAACTATATGTTACGATCCTAGATTTTTCATATTAATCATGAATGACTACTAATTAATCCTACGGTGTCATATATTGATATTTTATAAGTAATTTCCCTATATTATGTGGTTTTACACTATGTTTCCTATTTATCACATAATTGTTTTGGTTTCAGTCAATGGATAGAACCCAAATGAACTATGTTAATTCTTAATGTGATGGGAAATGCAGTGAATATCCTCATGAGATATCAAATGTTATGGGAGTTTTACTGAAAAATCATGTTGGTGTTGTCGCAAAAGATATGAATCATGATAGAAAGAAAAATATGAACAATAGGGAACAAAATTATATTAATCCATCCATGAGGGAACACCCACCTTCTTTCCTTGGGACTTTTGATCCACACAATGTAGAAAAATGGATCAGTACCATTGAAAATAAATTTTCATTCCTTTGATATTTGGAACATTAAAAATTCATATTGGTTATTTATCATTTGGAAGGTGAAACTGAACAATGTTGGACTCTTATTAAGAACATTAGGGAACAATAATAAATTGAATATATGGAATGTGATGATTTTAAGGGGATAATTTTCTGTAAGTACTTCCTTCATATTTCATGAAAAAATTTGGATATGTAATTCCTTATTCTTATGAAATATAAGGATGAATAAATTGGTTCCATTAACGAAAATTTTACCTGACTTGCTATGTACACATCAAGATTAATCATAATCCCTAAAAGAAAAATTAATCTATTCATGGGTGTCTTGAAACAATGTCTCCAAAAATCCATTTCTATAAGAGAATTTAGTAGATATTGAGATTTAGTTTTATGTGAACTGAAATTATAAATATAGGTTAGATATTCCAACAATTAAAATGGTTTTTAAAGGAAAAGGAAGTTCAGGTCTCATGAAAATAAAAATGGTGGAAATAAATTTGAGGTATTTTTTTTCATAAATGTGGAAAGATGCACTCAGGTAAATGCCTAAAAATGGAGAAGAGGGTGTTACATGTGTCAAAATGAAATTCATTGAGTGGTTTAATGCTAAAGTTGTGAAAATAATGTAGCTAATGATGTAAATAATTATAAATCTCCACAAAATACATCTACAAGAATTTAGTGTCTCAATTGAAAGGATTTTGGGAAGTGTTCAATTAAGTGACCCAATAAAATTACTAATATAGATGATAAGACATAAAAACCATTGAGTAAAATGGAAATTTTATAATATTATTCTATCCCAATGGATTATGTGAACCATGATAATTATTAAATTCTTATACTTCTCTCCTTAGTTTTGAATTTCTTATTTGATTTTGTAAGAATGAACCCTATGAATATCATATAGTCATTTTGTATGTAAAATTTCATGTGATTATATAAATAGATTATAGAATAAAAAAATCACATATTTTGTTAGTAAAAAGATGATCTCATCATCCCATGATGTTTTTTAAGAAAATATCATATAAAATGAATGAATAAGATTTTGTGTATTCAGTATGGTTTTACAAGAGTATAAGAGGGAGGTATTAATATGTCTGATATGTGACAAACAATATCTAGTTTATGATATATGAAGGATCTATGCTATGATTTTTTTGGGAATTTTAGTGAAATTATTTCTAATGTTTTTGACTTATAACTTTTGTAAGGGTTATAAGGTTAACCATTTATGGAATAGTTTGTGTTATCCTGAAATGACGTTTTAGAGGTTAATGTATTATCTCACCGTATGAAGACATAATCATATTGGATATCCTATGTTTCCAGATTTTTTTAATGTTAAGAGATATAGAAAAACCTATCATCATATGATTCTCATGATATTCTATTGTTGTAGTAATGATGAATTCATCTTTATTTCTTGGAATAAGAGATGAAGTGTAAATTGATAAAGGAACGACGAAATGGTGAGATACGCTTATGAAATTTAATGAAATCAAGTACATATTTCTTATAATTAAAATTGTTGAACTCTAGGGAATTGATATTGAAACCAAAATTTTTATCCCAGTACCTACTTTTCATATGACTCAAATGGACCCATATAATATCGTATATTTATGGCATTGTGATTATTATCTTTCTCCAAGACATGTTCTCTATCACACTCCATTAGAACATGATGGTCATATTTTTATTCCATGTCCATGAATTCATATTACATATATACAATCCAATGAAAAATCCAATCTAGTTGTTATTTTTAGTAACTTTCATGTTTCAATCATTCCATTGTTAAAGGTAATTTCATTATTCATTTTTACAATGTTGGTATCCTTGAAATATACTTTTGAGTATTAAACCTATGATAACCCATAAAAAATTAAAAGTTGAAATTAATTTTAGGGGGTATAATGTAACAAATAAATATTATTAAGTGATATATTTTTATAAATAATTTTATTTCAATGATTTTATGTTTTATAGACCTGATCATTTAAGCTTTTGTTGCACGCAACAATGAGTTTCTAAGAAAAATATTTTTTATCATTTTAACTTTTAAAATATGAAAATTATAATCTATCCATTAGAATAGAAAGGATGAAGAAGATTAAATAAATTATCCAAATTTATGGTTTAAAAATATATATAACTATTTGAATAATTATTTATCTATGAATGTAAAACCCTTTTTAAAATAAAAGGAAATGTTTTTTTGAAAAACTATTAAAAAGTGAAAACATGTATTTTATACCAATAAATAAACAAATAACTCTTATTGGATTATATTAATGAAATATATATAATATAATTAACAATTTTTTTAATTTATCCTATTTTTTTATAGACTTGATGCAAGAACATGTCCAGTTTTACACAAAAATGATAAATTTTTATAAAAAGACAATTTTACAACATTTTGATGATGCACCTCTGTTAAATATTTTTTTTGAAACTATTATAAATTTTATTTGAACGAATAAAATTTTTATTATAAATAATTATATAAAAATTTACTTTGGATTAATTTTTGGTGTTTTTCTATTAAGTTTCATGTTTTGAAGAATAGTGAAAAATATTGCATTTTAATTGAAAACAACTTTTCCATCTAAATAATTGATTATGTTGAGTTATATATTTAATTGGTTTTAAAGTATAATTAGATAAAAAAATTATCGTTTAATACAATTTTATTCATTTTAATAAATTTCACTTTGAATAAGGATATAAAAAAACATTTCAATCTTTTTCATTATAAAAACTCATTGTTTCATCACATCTAAAGTAATATTTTTTTAATAATTTTTTAAAATATTGTGAATTATATTTTTAAAAATGGAATCAATATTTTTAGTAATAATTTCAAATTTTAGTAATTATTCACTTTTTATTTTTTTATAATATGAATAATAACTTTAGTAAATTTTATTACAACGTTTAAGGGTAAATTGTGTAATTGAGTGTCAAAAAAATATTATAAATATTATATTACTATACAAAAACCTTATCAAATGATATTTAATGAATTAAATTCTTCCCTTAACACATAATGGTTGAAATTGAATAATTTACTCGACACTTTTCCAGGAAAAATACTCAGATATTATAAAATTCAAAGAGACTGACAAAATGTCATAATATACCTTTAATAAGTATAATATTTTAATATGATGTTAAATATAATATATTCTTGAATATATATATTATTATAAAATATAAATCTATTATATACATCATGTAAATTTATTTTATATATTTAGTGAAAAAATAATTATTATAAATGATAATAGAAAGATGATGTAGTAATTATTCAATTAATGAATAACACAAATAAGTTGTAATAAAAATATTAGAATAATTATAATTTTAAATAATTATTGTTTTAAAAGAAATTTATAGGTGATTAGAACCTATTAGGTATATATTAAATAAATATATTTTATGTAATCTTATTGTAATTATTTTTGTAAAGTCAATGTAATGAATAGTGACAAAATTGACACTAATGAATTTTTTTGTTAATAACTTTTTAATAATTTATTTATAAATCATAAAAATACTAAATAATGATAAAGGAAATAATTTAGTGTCTAAAATACCATAAATTTATCAATGAAGGTTTAATTTATACATTATAAGTAAAAATCTATACCATTTAATATTTAATCTATTGTTACCGTAATTAAAATTAAAATTGGTTAAAAAACAGTTAATCAAAAGCATATGGTTTAAAATTACAAAAATAAAGAATTTCTAGAACCTATTTTAGGATTATATTATTCCCAATAACACTTTATCCTTGAATTCCATTCCATTTGTACATATTTGGATGGACATTTAATTTATTATAATTTAATATTTTGAGAATTTCCAAAAGTTCCCCTCACCTTCATTTTAAACGGTAACTGACTCCCTCATTCCATTACACCACATTGATCCTTTTATCACGAACATTAACTAAAAAATTATATTATAAAAATTCCTAACCTAGTTTTAGAGGTTATTTTATTCCCAAAAGTCTAACTCTATAGTCCTATTGTAGAGATCTAACGGAGTCATTTCGAAGGACATGTAATTGCATTAACTGATCACTCACTTTTTATACTCCTCTATACATACTATAAATATATAATATATATAATAAAATAATACCCTTATAATCCCTAATAATCCTAAATATTATTATGTTTGTGAACACACCATAATACAACCTCTTTCTCATCGATAATAAGTGAATGTATCTCTTGTGCGTACTTACAGCTTACCATCTATATATAGTGATACAATTCATTTTTCGTCACCATATTTTATGAGTAAAAATTATTATGTATTTATTTATTTAATTTTATAATTATTAAATTATAATATTACTATAATGAAAATATAATAGCTACCTTTTGACAATATAATATTCTATTAATTGATAACATCGCTCAAGCATATGTATCATTTACCATCTCCAAGATGAGATGTGATTCATTTTTCATATATATTTCACATGGGTGGTAATAAAGATAAATTTTACGAATATATATGTTATATTTGAAAAAAAATCATTTTTTAATTATAATATATCATATAATTTTTTCTTGTTTAGTATGATAATAAAATGAAAATATCTTTCATTCATATGTACGGTTTACCGTCTCCATGAACGTTGTATTTTACTTTCAATTCCTAACGTATCTAAATCACCATGAATACATATATACTATATATATATATAATATAATATTTATATCATTTTTACCATTCTTTAGATGATGAAATCAAGATATATGTAAGATGAAAATGGATAACAAGTTAAAACATGAATGAAAAACAAATTATTATTACACGAGACATAAGTTTTACATGGAATCATTAATAAGTGTGTAATATAAAGTTACAAGTAAATCATATATGGTATTTTTTTGTATTAATATGGTTATATAGTATATGTATAATAAAATTATATTTATTATACATGGTGTTTGAAAATATACGAAAGAAGTCAAGACATAAGGTAAATAATTTTTTCTCACATTTATTTTAATGGGACACAAGCCATATACACTACTTGTTTCTTTTTCCATGTGTATATACTACCCATGAGTATACTTTATAAGTATTATTCTGATGATTACAGTATTTTTATATCTATATAATTTTATTTATTTCTTGGTAAATACGGTTCTATGGATTATACTTTGATACGTTATTATTTCACAATCTAAACAACTATCGGGATTATTTCATTTTAAATCCCAATTATCTAAAAATTATCTATCACGTCCATGTTTCTAAAAATGTTTGCAATTTTTTTACTATTCACAAAAAAATTTTATTGTTTCTTTTACCCATGTTAAATTTTTTATGATTTGGTTTGAATGGAATCTTTTTTATCATTTTCTGAATAGGGATCTTTGTGACTTTACCAACAATAAATATAGAAAATATGTTTACATAACATATACAACATGATCATAATATTCCAACATTAAGAAGACATAATGAATATATGTTTCCTTTAAAATAATATAGGGCTATTTTCAAATAATTTTTTTCATTTAAAATTTATCATCATTTTATGAAATGAACACATTTTTTAAGTCGAATAGATATTTTCCTCATGAATTTTTGTAGGAGATCTCTCAATATTATTATCTATCTATAATTTCATTATGTGAAGTTACTTATGTTTTACTATAGAAATTATTAAATTATATAATTATTATACTTTCAAAAAATATTATATTTATGGTGTAATGATATTTATGAATTTTATTTTTTTTATACGGTTTATGTTATGATTGAATGATGTTTATGTAACCCATTTCATTTCATGGGTTCTGATATGAAGAACAATTTATGTTCATGGGGAACATAGTTTTATGGTTTTAATTATATGATTGGTGCGGAATATATCCCTCTACACATAATTTGTTAATGATAAATTTCCATTTGAGCTCAAAGGGGTGCACAAGAGGTCATCCTATAATCACAAACAAGGTTACATGAGATTTCCTCCTAAGCCCGCAATAAGAGGGTAAGCCCCAAACTAGAAGGTACATTGGAGTCCATCCTAATCACAAAGTAGGTACATAGGTGATTAATCCAAGGATAACATAATACGAATGTCCTAATAGTAGTAATTGTAATAATATATTCGAAGCATTTTTGTATTCCACAATTTCAATTTCTTATGTCGTTGTTATATACTAATGGATCATGTTCTTTGATTTTATTTTATTTCATGTCTTCTGATCTACCAATATTTATTCCATGAAAAATTTATATGATCTTGTATTTGTAGGTTATGATCTTCAAATCTTATTCTCATGTTTTCATACTCTTATGTTCATGTTAGGATTACATATCTTCCAGGTTTACCATTACTGAGCATCTAAGCCCACCCTTTCTTATGTTTCCTTTCCATGGGTTATGAAAATTCGTATAAGTATTAGTACTAAAAAAGAATATATTTCACCAAATTAGACTAATTTTTCCATGTTTCCAAAGGAACTAAACAACTATGGTCTATGGGCATGTGTTTTTATAATATAATGAATATTCATCTAAAAAGATATAATATCCATTTTAGAAAATCATGGGTCATTATTATAGCCACTATTTTTTAAATTCTAATTTCAATAATTAATTACATATTTTGTCTTCTAAACATAATTGATAAATTTTCATTTTGAAATTATATACTATTAATTTCATAAAATCTGGTAATTTGTTAAAGCGATACATTACACTATTCACATGAGAATGCTTCTTTTTTCAAAAAATAAAAAACAACAATATTAAGATAATATGGCCATCATAAATCCAAAAAAATGGTAAATTGTTTAGAATGAAATAATTAAATTTATTAATTTTTCATTATAATAAAATCATAAAAATCATGAAAAATATTTTTTATAAGAATTGTTTTTTTGGTGTATTTATTATTGATCTATAATTAGTGCTAATCCTAAATATATAAATCAAGAAATATATTAAATTTATTTATTAAATATTAATCATATAATGTGAATTTATTAGTTTATTATATGTTATAATTTATCCTTTATTTAAAGTCAAACTTAAATTTCATTGTTCTTATATATATTTTAATATTTTTTTCATAATCCTAAGACCAATATTTGTACATTATAATTATAAAGAAACCTTAAAATAGTCTATTTTTAATTTAGTTTTATGTGTTACCTTGAAAAAAACCATCAATCACAATTTTTGTTATGGAGGAATAACTTTTCCCATTACATTATATATAAAAGTGGATCAAGTGGTGTACAAATAAGGAGAAAGTTTTTACATGTATCATAAAATAAGTTGTTCATGTGGATAATACTCAATAACACTACACCATTTGTTCTCGGGGTTGTGTGGTTTTTTTTTATTTTTATTTTTAATATTATTGTTACACATTAAATAATTTTCGCTTTATCCCACATTATAT
Organism: Viscum album; assembly: GCA_963277665.1. Lineage (NCBI taxonomy): Eukaryota > Viridiplantae > Streptophyta > Magnoliopsida > Santalales > Viscaceae > Viscum > Viscum album. The sequence continues at coordinate 1,395,981,798 of OY728160.1, read as the reverse complement.
TAATTATAATGTTTAAACAATGTGTTTTTCTCACCAGATCCAAGAGTGCATGTGTGGTGCACTTTAGTTTCTATCATAGCATGGTTGTGTAATTTTTTATTATTAGTTTTGTACTTTTTTGGGACTACGATTATAGACCATTAGTGAGAACCCTAATGATAAGAATAATGGATTAATATAATTATTGAATTACATCATAAAATTTTGTAATAGTAGATATTGTGTTGATATATTAACAATTAAATCCATTAATGGATATTGGAAATGGTATTTGTAAATATATAAAATTAATCTAGGAGAAATCATCCTGAAAAGGCTAGTTGATTATCAAATAAATCTTCAGTCTTGCTCAGGATAAGTGTCTTAAGACGACACCCATGTATGCACCCTTCAGGGTAATAGTCTTGGGTTAGTCAAATTCTCATTATAATTCATATTGGATTGTTTATTATTTGAGTGAATTTGGATAAAGTATCATATTTATACTATCGTAATGAAACATAGATTGAACAAAGATTTATTTATGTTGAAATGAAAGATAATGAACTAATTCCAATGATTAATTCATTTTGAGGTTGTATTTTGTGGAAAATTATCCTATAGTGGTTATGTTTTGGTGTTGAATATTAATTTTTCATGTTAAATACTTTTGGATTTATTGAGGGCTAAAGCCTAAAATAATCATGTTGATGAAGGGTCCCATTAATAAATTTATTGATTTACCTAATGATAAACAAAACATGATAGTAGTTGGAGTGAAAATTGTTATGATAAATCAAAACTAGCTCTAAATTTTTTTATTAACAATGAAAACATAGATGAAATGAAAAACATATCCATGAAGATTAGGATGAAGCTTTATAAAATAAGATTTGATGAATATATAGACGGAAATAATATTTTATTACCCATACATTGATAATGTTGGTAGAATCACCCAAGATAATATCTCAATGTAACAAGAATATATTTCAAGTTTGGATGATTGGAGATCATTATCATGATTGTTGAGATGGGGAAATGAATTTATTCAATTCAATTAATGTGAAGAATTTAAGATTCTTATAATTTAAGGATTTTGGGAAACATGGAAATAGATTCTCTAATATATGTGTCAATAAAGACAATAGAAATCAAAAACCATCTAAACCTAAAGAGCTATGGAAAGACTATACAATCACAACAATTAAAGAGGATAATGATAATTAAGTAAAACATATCATCAACATTATAATTGATTATGATTTTCTGAATTCATATAACATCATAATATGTCACATTTTTAATTTTGATTTTATGGAACGTTTTTTTAATGCATTCAAGGTGTACAGGTGTTGAAATTTTATTGTTTTGGATGTTTTTATAGGGATGAATGGTTATGTGAAAAGATAAAAAATATATATATTATAAAATGTAGGCCTTATAGTGATAAGGGAAAATTAATGATCTCTTCATGGTTATTTAAACTATGTGAGAGAAATATAATTCCTCTAGAGTGTTGAGGTTTTAGTAGATGCAAGTTCTATGTTGGATTTCGAATAACACATGAGACAACCATGCGACATTCCGTGGTTGTGTAATATTTGTGTTTTCAACAACCTTTTAATTGGGTATTCAACCATTAGACACCCCCATTTGTCTCTCTCTATTGTGGTACCTCTATCTTGGTTCTCCTGCCTTCTCCATGTTCCTCTAAGTGGGTTTCGGTGTGAATCTTGGCTGGCTCATCATCCAGATCAATAAGTATGATACTCTCCTCTCCCACTATCTCTCACCCCATCTAATGGATTTCATATTTTTCTCTTTTATTTTAAACAAAATTGATCACCGTTGTGAAATTTTTATAGGAAGGTTTTTACTAAAATTGGGTTATTTGGATCCTAAGGGTTTTGAGCTATCCCAAGAGTTCCTTTCTTGTGTATTATTTAAAAGTTGATATGATTCCAACACATGACGTTGGTGTTTACATTTCATTAAATTTTATTTAATATTTCCCATGATTCTTTGACATTTAATGTTTTTATTAATCAATATAATTATGTTATGGTTTATCGAGTATTAGATTATCAGTGTTTTTTATGAATTATCTTGGTTTTTATTTTACATGATGTGGGGAATTTTATAAATAAATTGTTTATTGATATAAATTGTAATTTTTTTCATTGAACTAGTTTCATAAAATTAAAATAGTTTTTATAAAAAAACAATTGACTATTTTCTCTTTTTAGACAAGTTTTCATTTCATATTGGGATTTAATTTGAATATAAAAATGGATTCTAGGTTTCAAAGGTGTGTGTTGATTTATGTAATGAGATTTTTATTACTTCGATTTTTTTTCTTATGATTTGGTTAATGATTATGATTTCCCTTGGGTTTCGGATTGGATTCAAAATGGTTTTCTGAAAGGATTTATTATCTCATATACATTACACGTGACATATTAAAGGAATTTTTGGAACATATGATGTGATATATGATTGATTAGTCATTGCCCTATTGAGACCCATTGTATTTATTGATAATTATTTAGAATGTCCCTGTGAAAAATGTTCAATATGTGATTCATGTGGTGCTTATGGACTAGGTATCTATGTAAGGGAAATGAGGGTGGTGGGAAGGATGTTGGTTTAATGTTAGACATTGGTATTTTCATTTATTATGGGACAAAGTTTGTTTCGATAGTTTCCTTCCACTTTTGTAATTACATGAGGAACACTATGATACAAAGCTGTATGTAAGGGGATCTTTCTAGGATAACTCAAATTTAAACACTGGATAGTCAACCCTAGTTATATGAAAAACTTATCTTGTCAGGTGTTCATCAATGAGAATAGTTAGATTGATTCAATTAATAAGATGTGGTTCTTTTTACCATCCATAAGTATGTCCTCCTTTTCATGTCTTTTATATGTCCCATTAGTCCGTAATTTGTTTCCTCCATATATATATCCAATGTTATGCATTACTTTATTGATTGGAACATGAATATTTCTTATTGGTTGGTTGTATATTCTTTGATGTATTGATCCCCTTTTGATTTAGTCTAGATATTGACTAGGGTTTTTAAATTATTTTATTCAATTTTCGTATTCATTTTTTATTTACCATTGTTCCTTAAATCCAATTATGTTAGGAGTGTTGAATATTTTAAATGGAAAGGGTGTTATTTTTTTTCAATATCCTATTATTTATTAAAAATTCACTTTTATTAATTAAAATGATGAGAGGGATCTTTTTTAAAAGTGTAACGTTTTAATAAATAATGATTAGCTTTTAAAATGTAATTGTCTTGGAAAATTTTCTTTATGAAATGGTTTTACAAATGGTGTGCTTTGTGAAAGTGAATCTTCCATATTTTTTTATTCCTATGTCACTTAATGGAAATGAAAACCTACTTTATCAGGAATTTATGTCAGAAAATATATTTTTTATTTTATAAATGTAATGATATAGACTCATTGTGGTGCCCTTATGGCCTTTATATGACACCCTACATTCACATGATTTTGGTTATACCATATTCTCATTTTTCACCATGTTTCTTGTTTGGGACATGTTGTTTTTCTTTTCACTCATATCTAATGGGAATTGGGAGTTGTTCAAGTGATGGTGGTGAAAAGAGATTAAAATAGAGATATTGATGTTTGATGATATTTTATTATAGCCTTTTTGGGATATGTATGTTTCGACCTCCTATCCCATATTTTGTATTTCAATGTATATTATAATTATTTTGTGGAATTTTTAATCATAGGTGTATAAAAATGGTTTCTGGTGTAGAAACTCTATTTAAAATATTTATTTTATTTTTAATATTTATTCCTTGTAGCTCTTTTTTCACCTCTAGGGGAGAAGGGATTCCCCATGGGTCATTATCAAGTTTAGCTTGAGAATCATTATAGATGCATGCTTGAGATGGTTTATAGGAAATTATAATATAGAAAGGTTTTATGTAAAGTTCTTAGATTTTGGGAATTATCCATTCTTTTATTTTTGGTTTTATTATATAAATGTCCTTGGAATATTATAGATTGAGATGTATATATATGGGAAGTGCGCTACCTAGTTTTCATTGTGTGTAGCTTCAAGTATCAATGGGTGTTTGAGAGTATAATTTTAAATTTTTGAATTTATAGTGGATAATTCTACATAAATTATTTATTGGAGTGATTTTACTCTGATTTGTTGGATGACAATTAGAGGTGTCTTGTGATAATCCTCATTTTAGAGTGGAATTGTATGGATTTAAGAGGGATCACAATCTTTAAAACTATGTAAACTTCATGTAGCCCATTCTTGAAAACATATATTAGAACTCACATGGTTGAGAGATAGTTTGAAAAATAGTGTTCCCAAATAGTTCATTGTGGTGATGGTTTGGATTTTTTTTCCTTCTAATGTGGTGATTTTATCATTTTTTTATATATAGTGTTTGATTGTGGGTGTTTCATCACATTTGGTGTTTTTTTCTTCATCTTTTGTAATTAAAATAATATTTTAAAATTAAATTTATTTTCATGAAATATATTAATAAATCCATATTTAATTTTCTTATGATTATAAGATATTTTTACGAGACCTAAAATAATTTTTTAATCTATCATTACATTAGGTATAAAATTAAAATCAATATTTTTGGATTAAATATTTATTTTATTGAAAACTATATATTACATATTCATAAAATTATGTAAAAATCATGTATCCCATTCTAGACAACATCTATTAGAATTTACATGGTGGGAGATAGTTTGAAAAATAGTGTTACCAAATAGTGCATTGTGGTGATGGTTTGGAATTTTTTGTTTATTCTCATTCGGTGATTTTACCTTCTTTTTTGATAGATGGTGTTTGATTATGGGTGTTTCTTCACATTTGGTGTTTTTATCTTCTTCTTTTGTAATTAAAATAATTATTTAAAATAAAATTTATTTTCATGAAATATATTAATAAATCCATATTTAATTTTCTTATGACTATAAGATATTTTTATGAGACCTAAATTAATTGTTTAATGTGTCATTACATTAGTTATAAAATTAAAATCAATTTTTTTGTATTAAATATTTATTTTATAGAAAAATTATATATTAAATATTCAGAAAATTATTATGATAAAATTGCGTCCATTTTTATTTTATTGAAAAATTATATTAAATATGTTATGGTATTTCTAGTTTCCACAAAACACCATTTCAATATTCCATAAGGTAGTTCTCAAGGAGAACAATTTAAGAGGTAAATAATTTTCCGTCCACTTTCAATTTATTTTAATTTATTTTATTCTTATTATATCAAAAAATCTTATATCCAAGAAAGTATGATAACAATATTATCAATTATATAATGATTTTTTTTGTTTAAATTAAAGATACATCATGAAACCACTTCCCCCTCCCCTTTATTCTAAAAAAGAAATCATCGTCTGTGATGTACTGATTTAAAGCCATCATGGATGATGCGACATCATTTTATATTTAAAACATCAAGGATTGTTATAAAACAATAAATATGGTTAGAATATATTTTATTATACATATTATAAGTCATTTATTCTTCTGGAACATGTATATATACATGATATTAATTTATAAGACAAATCATGTTGGTGATGATCAAAAAATGAAAAAAATAAAATAAATCGTTATCATTAATGTTATGTACAATGAATCATAATTTTATCTGAAAAAAATCATATAAGATAATTAAATATTCTAGATATTCATTAATAATATATAACTTCAATTCTTGAGATTTATTCCCATTTAACATGACATTTTGTACATTATACGAGTGAAATAATCATCAAACCCAAGGAAACAAACACTTCCCATTGAAGAAATTGAATACTATAACCCTTTAAAAATACCATAAATAAAATTAATAAAATTATAATAACTAAAATTAATGAGTAAATGATTATATATTAATTAAATAATTGGTTTGCTTTTATTATCTAGTAGTTTATGGTCATCAGTAGAATGCTTTCGGACATAAGGTAAGGGTTTCTCCCTAAACCTCCATTTTTCATTTGGGTTTCACATTATCTCTCTTTAACCCAAAGTACTCATTTTTAATTTTTTATATAATTCATATATATTATTATTATATGTTCTGATCTTATTTAACCAGTTCAATTCATCATTATTTTAAGGGAAAATACATGTTTCATAGGGTTCCCTTCTCAATTCTTCTCGATAAGTAATCCCAATTAAAAGGAACTTTCCATTTTCTGGCCCATTTTCAAGTACCATATATACTATGCTTTAAAACATTATTTTTTTTTTAAATCACTAATTTTTTCATGAGAAACTATAATTTTTTATTTTTCGTATTTTATAAACAATAATGACAAATACAATTGATTTTTTCCAAATAATAATTCATTGCAAAGTAAAAAAAGTGTTTCAAATAATAATTACGTGATGATTTTATTAGATTATTTTCATTTATTTTAGCTCCATTAGTTAGATCATATTATTAATTTGGAATTATATTCTATGAAATCATCTACCATGTTTTATTGAATGGTTTATGATCAGATTGATTGTGTGTAGGTTATCGTGATAGCGTTCACTATATTACTTGTAATGGTGAGTGGTTATGTTTTTAGATTGGTAAAAGTAGTTTAAATTTCATATATATATATATATATATATGTTATTCATGTTTCCCCTATTCATATTAAGAATTTATTAGACATAGTAAGTGATGGGGGCCCACTATATCCCCTTAATTCATTGGATGTTCTCATGAGAAAAAACTGATATGGACATGGCCGAGGCCTTTACCATTATTTTTAGATGTGGTTTTTACTGAGGCCTTAACTATTTACTTTTAGATTCCTTAGTCATGACCTAGATAGTTTTTTTCAGATATTATTAATTATTTATAACCTAATTATTATATAAGTAGTTGATAACTAATTTGATTATTCTATTATTAGAATACCCATGGTTAGGTTTCATGTTATTATTTCTATGGTAGTATTTATTCATCATTTATTCAAGTCATATAATTCTTAATAATATGTTTTATTGGCATGTTTTTAGTTATTTACCTTTCCTTATTTATTATTTTTCAGATATATTCTGTTGTATTTTATGCCCTTTCTGAGAATCTGACCTCACCCATTTCTTATGTTTTATTTTTCCCCAAAATTTAAAGATGAATATTAGGAATGACATTCAAGGATAATCTTTGAGTATTTTATTTTTAAAATAGACATGATATGTTTTATTTAATTTTAATTTGTAATGTAATTTTTTTATATAGTTTTACAAATCTAATAAACTATTCAATCTATTGGTATGATAAACGTTTTCGTATATAAAAATGATAAAATTTAATGAAATTTCTCCAGGATACTACAGTCAGATCCATTACAGTTGGTATGGGATAATTTTTAGTAAAAAACATGGAATCATGATTTAGAAAATGTTTATTAGGGAAAAAACCCTAAGATATCATTTGAGGATAAACATAGAAGAACATACTATAATTTTGGTATGGTAAGAATTATGAGAGTCTTCCTAGAAATATATCCATGTCAATATACTAAAATTGGTCATTGTTATAGAATAGATGTACATAGGGGTAAGAATTCCGACAATGTGTCTTGGGACTGACTCAAGGTAACCCGGTACATGTCGATGGTCCTAGCTATGAACATTGTACAAACGCCAAACTTAACTTACATGGACATTACATTACCTTTTCAGATTACTTAATACATAACAAAAAACAACACTCAAGGATCGTAATAGTTTTGTGTCTTTGGAAACTCGGAACATAATCTTATAATCATGGTGAAAGATCTTCATCATATCCCACAAAGATCGTATCCTTTTGTTTTATTACCTAAAACCTTTATCTATATCCTGATAAAAAGAAAACATATAAAGGATGATCTCAAATTCTCAATAAGGGTATTCATGGAGAAAATAATCCAAACCATATACATTTGAGCATAAAAACATGAACATAATGTTTAAACATAAAAATCTTGAGAAATGACATAAACCATGGAATTATGTAAGGCATTTATCAAAATGGAACATCAATAATGATAAAATAGCTTGGAAATAAAACTTTTCATTGTGGAAAAACATTAATCCCATGATATAATTTCAATAGTGGCCAAGGCATCACTTTCAAGACAATCTTAGAGGACAATTTCCCTTTCTTAATCGAGTTCACTCCTCGTTTCAGTCCTGCATCACGGAATCAGATTTACTTACCATTCCGGTGATGTCTATCTCATGAGATATAAATCTTTACCCAATTAATTAGAGGGAAATATAGGTCTCACCCATCTCATAATGAAATCATTCTTACGTGTACCACATCATGAACATAAATCATTCATCATTACCCAAAGAATAAAATGGGTTTCATAAAAATCAACCCATAATTACATAATCCAAATTGAAAAATGGATATCATTTCATCATAAGAAAAGTGAAACCATTTAAATCATAGAGACATTATACATGAAACATGATCATACTAAATAATTTCATCTTAGATGGAAAATAGACTTGACAAAACACTTGAAATGAATTCTTGAGGAAAATATCATTTCTTCATCAAAATATTTTTCATTTCACAAAAAGCATTGAAATTTTGAAAGAAGAGGATGTTGTTGAAAATAATTATGAAATATTTTAGAGATATCTTCTTGAGAAAAAATCTTTATGAAACCGTAAAAATCCATTCATGCTGTCTCTGTTAAAAAAACATTATTCTCGTACTTTTGCCGGAAAAGACAAAAAGTACCTCGTATGGTAAACAAAAGAATGATTCCTTACATACCATGTAGTAAAATTAAAAAATGGGTAAAAAAGACTTTAAAGATACCTATTTTTTGTTTACAAAACATGGACATGGATGATAACAATAACCCTAGTAAATACTTACGAATAAAAAATCTCGTATAAGAACAAGATTGGAACAGTTATCCCTTACCTTATATCCAATTTCTTACGTATTTGTCTGAGACTCTTGTATAGTGGGTTTAAACGTATTACAAACTTGTAACAGAACCATAATAATATTTATGATATCATTTATGATTCACTTATTACTTTATATTATCCGTTCAATAGTCAATTCCATGTTAAAGCAGCGTTTTGGGTAAAATCGTTTCATTTATCGTCTGTGTTTTGACATGTAATTATTAGTATGATTTCATAGATCATGATTACTTAATTGTAGAATATAAAACATGATCTATATATAATATAGATTCAGAATATACATATATATAATAGATCAATAAATGGAAAGAAATACACTGTTCATGGAGACGGTAGGTCGTACGTACGAATGAACGTTGTTTTCGTTTCCTTATTTAATTGAATGGAATTAAGTAGATGATATATCTATATATATAAATAAATCCAGTCGAATTATTATGTCCTATATTTCATGATTACTTATTATATATACTTTATAATCATTCTTAAATTGTTAACATGGAAAATGAATCTCATCGCGTCATGGAGACGGTAATCCGTACGTACGCACGAGCGATGATATCGATCCCATATTTATTGAATGTAATTGGAGAGGATGATATAATATATTAGAATCAGTATGATTTTATAATAATCATATATAGTTCTTCTTTACACCATTATAACCATCCATGTAAGGTGGCGGTGGAAAACATATTACACCACATCGTGGAGACGGTATTTTGTTCGTACGCACGCGCCATGATTTCATTTTCCGTAGGATGGATAGAAGGTGAAATATGGCTGTTTCATATTTATAAATAAATATATGTATATAATTAATACTAATGATATTACTTTATAATGAAAAAACAAAAGAAAGAAAATTTTAAGAAGAAAGAAACTTGAAAGAGTCGGTAGAAGAGATTACCTCTTCCTCGACGCAGCTCATTTAAACTTCTTCTTAGGGCACTGCAGTTGGTATTTTGAGAAGAAAAAAACATCTATGATAGAACTAGAGAGTTTGAGAAGAGAATTTAGCAGTTTTTTTCCAAGCATCAAGGCTCAAAAGGGTGTGAAGTGAAGAGAGAAGGGGTGCCCTTTTTATAATGGAGGAGAGGGACACCTTTGGAAACATAAGAAATATAAATTTATAATAAAATAAACCCCGCTTAAAAACCACAAAAATTACTCAAATCAAAATATTAGATGCTATAGGGTTTTAATATCATCAAACTATAAAATTTATACATGTTGGGAATTTATTTTAAACATTATCAACTTGATTTATCTTTATTTAATCTATTTAATTTTATTTGTTGTAATAAGATTCTAATTTTTAAATTGTAATAAATAATTACTAATACATTGTGAATTGTCCATAATTGGATATGTTGTGAAATTTTAGACCATATAAATTTTTATTTATAACTTCTAATTTTTTGGGGTTTTTAAAACAATTTTATATTATTTTATTTTTTATAAAATAACAATAGTGTCAATTTTGACTCTATTCATTTATTTTTATTTAAATAAAATCCACACTGAAGATATGTTCGCACTAAAATATTTAATAGATTCATAACATGTCATATTTGTCTATAAAATTCGTTGATCACATTAAATAGTTCATATAATATTTATTTTAATATCTTTAAAACCATTTATTTGATATTTCAATCAACAAAATAATTTCACCATCACTATTGTGTCACCTTTAAGGATAATTATATAATCCCTAAAAATTAAAAATAATTTCACATGATGTAGATAATGTTATTATGTTTTTGGAGACTATTCATGATCGAAGATTCATGAAGTTTATAACTAAATTAAAATTATTAATCTTATAAATTTTAAGAGAGTGACATGTCATCACTTTCTTTGGTTTTAATAATAATTAACTAATTTTCATGGTAAAAAGTCTATAAAATGAATCTATTAGAACAGGTAGGTGATATTGGTAGACTTTTAGTCATCCAATTGAATTTTGGAAGGTGTTAAGGTAATTGTATAATCTTATATTTACCCTTAAGTACCCAATTTACCTTTAACTAGAGAAAATAAAAATTATCGTAGTTACTACTCATAATAAAAAAAATAAAAGTAACCTATTAACATAATTTGGACCCACTGAAATCAAATATGGAATCCTTTTTTCAATATTCAAAACACATATGTCACATTAATTGATTTAAAATTAATCTCGTTGTAATGAAAAGGGGTTTTAAATGTTAAAACATTACCAAAGATTGAAATGTTTTTACAAATGAATTCAATCTAAAATTAAATTTAATGACATACATTATATTAAATGGTAAAAACGTATTATCTTTATAATTTAAAACAATTCTATATTATAATTTAACCATATAAATTATTGGGATTAAATAAGTTGTTTTTAATTAAATTATAGCATGTTTTTACTACTCATTAAAATATGAAATTTATCACAATAATATGAAATGTTTATCCAAAGTAAATATTTATATCCAGATTCCAAAAAAGAATTATATTTTGTCAAATTTTACTTATTAACTTTTTGAAAACTATATTTAATGTGTGTGGGCCATCAAAAGGTGGCAAAACTGCATTTTTTTAAAAAATCCTTATTTTACTTGAAACATTTATTTTGTTCTCATACGATGTTGTAGAAAATGTGTAAGATGAATAATAATGTTATACCATTAAAAATTTATTTAATACTATTCATAACGTCTAGTTCATAATATTGTAACAATATATCGTTGTTTAGTGAAACCCGGTATTGTGTACTACACACGCTATCGAGGACAGTCGTGATTCCGTGTAATGCAAGACAAGTCAAGGTTGTGGGTAGTGAAAGCTCACTTTTTTGTTGTGTAAAACATAATCAAAACGTATTTCATTTATACATTACAAAAATCTATAATTAATGTTGAATAGAATAATTTCTACAAAACGATCTTGAAATTGTGTGTAACACGAGCCAGGAATAGTGTTGCGTATACTAAAAGATAATACGGTGTGGCGTATAGCATAAGATAATTTTTTTATAGCTTACAACACAAGACATAAATGAAATTAAAAAGAATGATGCTCATAAAATCTCGGGTTGTTACAAACATGGTTGGGAACTCCTGTTCAATATTCTTAATATAAATCACATTTTTCAGTAAAACCCATTCTGAAGATTTTAAAATTAAACATATCCCAAAGAAACCATCTTTAGGATTATGAGATTGGATATGCATAAATTTCCTATTAATTTTATGTGTTTTTTAGGTTCGATGTTATAAATTATAACTCAAAACAAAATTTAGTGTATGTAATTTTTTAGAAACGGTGCAAGGTAGAAGGATAAGAAACTCTTTCAATGCCCATATTCTATGTAGGGATTTCCCTCCTTTGCATGATAATGATATTGAAACTGGTGATAAACAACTTATAACTATATTGGGACAATTTACTCAGGTTATGAACAATATCAATACCCTTATGGAGATTCATAATCCATAACATGGAGGACCAATTTTAGAATTCTTCATGAAAAACAACCTCCATCATTCAGTGGGACTGCAAAGCCATTTGGGGCCAAGTAGTGGGTAAGTTCTTTAGAGAAATTATTTATCACTTTGGTGTGTCACTAAAGGGAGAAGTCTATCATTAAATTTTATCATCTCTTGGGAGATGCGGATTAGTGGTGGACATCGATTGAAAACATCGAGGAAGAAGAAATAGAAACATGGTATGGAATAATTTTAAGGACCATTTCATTGAATGTTATTTCCACAATGAATAGTGAGAATATATGGAGAAAAAATTATTAAATATGAAGAAAAAAGAGGATGAAAATGATTCAAGTATGAATCCATGTTTACAATGTTAGAAATGTATGTCATTGACTACATTTATAATCCATGGAGCAAGATCGATCAATTCATTGATGGGATAAAACCATTCATATAAAGTGCGCTGGTCTTTTAATATTTAAAATATTATGATGATATAGGCTTATATGATATAAAGATAGAAAAGTAATTATCTAATTATTATGAATTTAAAAGGAAACATGAAAGGAAGAGGGTTGAAGATAAAATAATGGATTAAAGAAGAACAAAAAAGGGAATTTTCCAATGTGTGATACATGTGGAGGAAATACTCTAGTGCCTACTTAAAAAGAAAGGTAGTTTTCTACATGTGTGGTGAGAAAGGAAATAATTCTCACAAGTTATGGGAAATAATGAAGATACTGATTTTCAATGCTACGATTATAGCGATATGGGATACTATGAAAATATATTTCCAAAGAATCCAAGAAACATTCCCTATAAAAGGACAATAAAGCTAGGACAAGCTTACGTGATCACAACTATTGAAGATGAAGTTCTTAATGATGTAGTGTTAGGTACTTTAATGATTTCCTCAAACATAGACTATGCATTATTTAATTCTGGATCATTGTATTCTTTTATATCTACCCAGTTTTCCAAGAAAATTAGAAATTTTCCTTTTGTCTTAATAAAGGAGATTTCAGTCAAAACTCTTTAGTGAAGTCTCATTGAAATAATTATGTGTCATTCAATCCCCTTTTGGAAAAATAAATGTTCTATAGTTACTGACTTGGTCCTCATACCTATGATTGAGTTTTATATAATCCCTGGTATGGACTAGATTTGAAAATTTGATGAAAAATATATTATAAGAAGAACAAAATTATGATTAATTGGGAATGTATAGAATCTTTTATCATTAGAGATGAAATCCCATAATCTAATTTATATCAATATCGATCTCCAGTAGCTCTACTGAATGAAATTATTATAGAGGAAGAGAAAAAATAATCTATGAATAAAGACAGAAATATTGAAATATAGGATGTACTTATTGTACAAGAATGCATTGATGTATTTTCATATAATTTACATGGACATCCTATAGATTTGGTAGTTGAGTTTTTAATTGATTTAATTCGTAAAGCAATAATAATATCAAAAAAATCCTTAAAGAATGTACACGATGGAATTTGTAGAGGATAAAAAATATGAATTCAGTGATAATGGATTTTTTCCCTAGTATCTCTCCATGGGGATATATTTTTCTCTTTGTCACGAAGAAATATGGATCCATGAGGTTGTTCATTGACTATAGAGAAATCAATAATAATAAATTAAATAAACAGTATCCTCTTCCTCATATTGGTGATTTATATGATCAACTTTATGGAGATCAATATTTATCAGGGATTGACCATTGATCTAGATATCATTAATAGTGAGTGAGGATATATGATATTTCAAAGACAACATTTCAAAGTAGGTATGGACATTACATGTTTATAGTAGTTCCTATTGGAATAAGTAATGAACCCTCTATTTCTATTGATTTAATGAATAGATTTTTCAATGATTATCATCACAATTCTATTTTAGTATTAATTGATGATATCTTGATATACTCCAAATTCTAAAACAACTATCAGAAGAACTTGTGGATTTTTATGAAGACACTTAGAAGAAAAGAGATATATAGGATGTTTAAAAAGTGTTAATTTTGGCATCAAATTTTTTCTTTTCTTATTATTTTTGTCTTTATGGATGGAATCTTAGTTGATCATGTGAAGACAAAGGCAGTTCAAAAATGGCCTACAATAAAAATCATAATTGAGGTAAGTTGTTTCATTGTTTTAGTATCTTACTATCAATATTTTGTGTTGAATAATTCTTTATTTTCTAACAGGTTCTTCGAGTTTACTCATAAAGGGTTTATGTTCATATATAAAAAATATTATGAAGAATTCTTGGAAGAATTAAATAAAAGATTAGTGAATTCTCTGATCTATACTCTACCATCGAGAAATAGTGGATTTGTGATTTATAGTGATACATCAATGAAAGGACTCAGTTGTGACCTTAAGCAGAATGACGGGGTTATTGCCTTCACATCATGGGAATTAAAAACTCATGAATATAACTATCCAATAATTGATCATGAGTTTCCAGCTGCAATCTTTTCTTTTAAGATATGGAGAAACTATGTCTGTGGAGAAATATGTGGATTTATACAGTTCAAAAGATCTTGATATATATATTCTTATTGAAACAACACAACATGAGGGAAATGTGATGTCTCAAGCTAAATGACATTGATTATTCAATACACTGCAATACAAGGTGGGAAAATATGGTAGAAAATGCATTGAGTAGGAAGGATTATGGATTTTTGAACAAAATGAGGATTGATAAGGGTCTTTTTTCAAGTATCCGATAAATATGAAAATAGTAATTATCATGAGCAGTAAAACATCATTAATTTTTCAACTGGTTACCCAACCATCTTTATAGGAATAGATTAGAATTTCTCAGTCTGAAGTTTAGAATTTTTAAAAGAAAATTCTTGTTGTAAATGATGGTAATATGGAAGACTTCGTGTGTGAGGATAAGATTCTGAAATTTGGGAAGAGTCATTATATTCCCTCTAAACCAGTGATAAAAGGGAAATTATTGGAAAATTAACATAGCTGAAATTTTGATATACACTTGGGTATCACTAATATTTATAAAGACATGAAGTAACATTTTTTGTGGGATAATATGAAGAGGTAAATTTTTTATTATGTATCAAGATTTTGACTCTATCAGCTGGTGAAGGCTGAACTACAACTCCCTAGAGAAGTCATGAAACCTATCTCTATTGTTACATAGAAAAGGGATAAAATTAATATATATTTTGTCAATAGATTACCTAATACTCTGGTAATGAATGATAAAATATAGGTACTTATGGATCGACTTACCAAATATTCACATTTCCAAGCTATAAGGGAGGATCTGCCACTATAGCACATTGTAGGACACTATATTAATGATGTTGTAAGACTTCATTGAGAACCTATTTTAATTGTTCCTAATCCTGTTCCATTATTTACATAAAAATTTTATAAAATTATCAAGAAATATTTGGATACTGAGCTTCATTTGAGTACTTCTTCTCACCCACATACTGAGAGGCAGTCAGAAAGGATGATCCAAACTGTAGAAGAAATTTTTAGATCATTGTCACTTGAATTTCAAGGTATGTGGGATCATTATTTTTTTCTCGTTGAGTTTTCCTATAATAATATTTTATATTCAAGTATTCATATTTTATTATATGAATCATTTTAGGGAAATATATTTTGTACACAAACTTGTTTGGAAGATTTTTGTGAAAGGATATTTGTATCCCTAAAGCATGTGGAGGAAACATCATAAAAGGTAATCATTATTCAAACACATAAAAAATATGGTAAAAGTAAGAAAAAGTGATATGTGATAATCGAAGGAAATATTTTGAATTTGAGGTGGGAGGTTATGTTGTCTTTAAGGTATCTCCTTGGATGGGTCTTATAAGATTTGGAATGAAATGGGAAATGAGCGCAAGGAACACTGGACCTTTTGAATCCATGGAATGAATTGGAGTTATGGATTATCTTTTTTTATTGACACATAGCCTTTAAAAAGTACAAAATGTGTTCCACATCTCTTTTCTATGTTATTACATTCTAGATTCAACACATGTCTTCACTTCTTAATGAATTGAATTGGATTTTGATTTATAATACTTTTAAGAGAGTATCTGGATTCTGGACTCCAGAGAATAAGTATCCGGGAATCAGAGGAATTATCTTGTATAGGTTATTTAGAAAAGTCATAAAATATAAGAGGTGATGTGGTATCTTGATTAAAAAATGAATAAATAAACAAATAATTTTATTTGTTGATAATTTGGAAATTTTGGGAATGAAAATTTTATAGGAAGGTAGAATGTAACAACCCAAAATTCTATTAACGAATTTCCATTACAATATTTTTTATGTGGTATAAATCAAATAAAATCACATATAAAACACAATACAAGCATTATGAATGGACAAATAATGAAATAAGATGTATTTGTATAAAATAAGGGACACATTCAGATGGATTTGTAACATCACTTTTGGGTAGTAATGTGAACATTAGGAATAGTAAACTGACGAATATAATAGTAACCTCACCAATTAAAGTATAAATAAAATTTTGTAATATTATAAATAATAATATGATATAATTATATCATATTATAAGTAATTGAATATTTTAAAAATAATAAATCAAGGGTTAGTATTTTTTAAAAACAAAAAAGTTTATTTTCAATTTTATAAATAAAATTATGATTTAGAAGAAAATTTATTTTCATGAAATATATTGATAAATAAGTATTTCTTTTCTTATGATTATAAGATAGTTTTATGAGAACTTTATTAATTTTTTAAATTTTCATTAAAATATCTATAAACTAAAAATTAATATGTTTTTAGGAAATAAGGATTTTATATAAAAATTAAATTTCAATTTTTTTTATAATTATATAGATAAAATGGAGAAAATTTTTTCTG
The DNA here is from genome assembly GCA_963277665.1 of Viscum album. Taxonomy (NCBI): domain Eukaryota; kingdom Viridiplantae; phylum Streptophyta; class Magnoliopsida; order Santalales; family Viscaceae; genus Viscum; species Viscum album. Next base: position 1,395,964,442 of record OY728160.1, on the reverse strand, counting down.
CATATAAAAAATGGTTAGGGTGAATGTTTGTGATATTTCAAAAATAGTTGAGTTTTTGTGAATATTGAAATACTCTAATTTACGGTATAGAAATTATAATTCAAATACATGAATTAAAACATCTTAAATTATTAAACAACCCAAAATTAAAATTAAAACGAACTAATTACTATATTCAGTCTCCAAAATCAAAACTATTCACATCCTTGAGCCAAAATATTACACAAAAGAATAAAATATTCAAAAAACACCCCTCTCCACAACTATAAATACCACCCCTCACCACCATGTCTTCTCACACTTCCAAAATGATGAAAAATGAATTTATTATGCCCTTTTTCTCACACAAACCTCTCCCACACGTTTTGGTCTTTCTAGCCTCACTTAAAGACCATTTCAATGTTCGTTAAGGAAATTTGTATGGAGAGAAATTCAAGAGGACATTCCTTTTTAATTATATTCAATATATTTTAATTTCTTTTCTTCAAATTCTATACTTACATAATATAAAAATATGTATGATAACTCCATTATCTTATATATACTATCTTGTTATTTCTTTAATTGAAGATCCATCATTAAATCCTTTCACATCACCCTTTCAATTCTAAAAATAAAAAACCCATCTAAGATGTGACGTTTTAAAGCCATTGTGGAGGAAGAGACATTATTTACCATTATTGACTACATGGATGGTTATGAAAAAATAATTATGGTTAAAAAATATAGTGACTCTATACTTTTTTCACATATTATTACATAATTTAAAACATTAATAATCATTAAATTTCTATCCATGGATCGTGAAGTCTTGTGTCTTGAATGATAAGGTAAATATTTAAATATCATAAAAAATTATTTTCTCTCAATAATGAGCTCATAAATTACATTATGATCATTCATATTCGTAAGATAACATATGTAAATAATGAACAATCGTATAAGCTAAGACGAATTATAATAGAGAATACATAAGAATAAATATTTTCCATGTGAGTTAGAAGGAATGACATAATGATATAAAAAGGAATGGAACACATGGAATTATAATATATAACCTTAGATCTTAGATACATGGAGTAATAATAATGTGTAAAAAATAAAAAACATGAATTTATTTGATTTAAAGATCCTTTTACATAGAAGAGAACAAGTTAGAGTTAACCACCAAGACTGTTGTACATGGTTGCACAAGTCAATGGAAACCACCAAGACCGTTGCACATAACGTCACATAAGACTCAACATTACCCAATGCATTGGATCCCTATCTAGGTATAACCATAATAACATGTTCATGAATATTTTTTCCCCATAAATAATCATACATAATCGATCATAGATAAATTTAAGTGTACCCTTGGAAATAAATGGGTATCATAATCATATTGTAGAGCATAAAAAAGGGTCATATCATAAAAGTGACCACGATGGAAAAGAATTAGATAAATCATATACAATAATTAGGTATAATACGAACATAACATGATATGTGATTTAAAATTAATGTAATATCATGTAAAAAAGATCTTAAGAAACTTTAGAATTTAAACTTTTTACTGAGGTTTATGGAAAGTATCAAAGATCATTTAAAACAGAAAAGTGAATAATCTTTTATATAAATAAAGAAGCGAAACAATAAGGTTGTCATAATAAAAATATTTATATTATAAGAAAAATGGTGGAATGAAAAAATATTTTAGAGTGCATATGAAAATAGATAAGAATTGGGGATGCTCCCTTCAAACGGGCTTGCTTATCATGAAGAATAGAGGAGGGAACTACTTAAAAACTTGTATATACCTGAAATAGAATGAAGAATGGATCTTGATACACAATTGTGGAACATCTAAACAACATGTTTACAGTTTAAATAAAAATAAAATATAACTTCATTTGGGTAAAAATATTGATAGGGAAACCTAAAAGAATATTGGAGGAATACCATGTCTCCATCATTGAACTCAAGGTCTTGTTAATGATTGTCTGCAATAAAAAATTCACTACATTGGGTTACCTTGATTTTATAAAAAATTTATTTCACCTTCTCCACCATTTCATCAACCAATTTTTGTCCTAGTAGCTTATTCTCATGGACTTCATCCTCGCACACCACTGTTCAAAACCTTTTCCCATAAAGGGCTTCATATGCTTCCACTCAGATGATGGAGTGGAAACAATTATTGTAATATATTTTGACCGATGTAATTTTTTTATATCACCTACCATTTAAGTCTATATAACATTCCCACAACATATCTTCCAATGTTTTAATAGTTAATTCATATTGTCCATCAGTTTGATGATGCTAGGTCATGCTGATGTTCAACTAAATACATAGAGCATGTTACAGAATTTTCCAGATCATCAATGTAAATCTTGGATATCGGTTGGATATAATAGATATTGATACTACATATATACTTACCACCTCTTTGATATATATTTTGGAAAGTTCATTCAATGAGAAGTACTATCAAATTGTGATAAATTGGGTTGTAATTGTAAGACGATCCATAATGACCCATATATCATGGTTTCCTTTAGATATCCTTGGATGTCTAGGAAAAATGTCAATGGTAATGTTCCCCCTCATCCATGTTAGTATGTGTTGTGGTTAAATCATCCCCATATAATTTTTTCATTAATCTGTCACTTGTTTACAAGCCAGGCACTTTGATTTATATTATGCAATCTACTTCTTCATATTGCCCCACAAAAATTTCTCTTAGAGATATCGATACATATTTGTGCTCACTAGGTGAATAAAGAAGTTTGATCTATGTGAATAATTCAAAATATACTTCTTTATCTCTGGACTGAATGGTACACATAATCGTGACCCAAATCACACAAATCCTTATATATCAAACTTTAACTCAGATTATTTATTATTTTTTATAGCTTCCACTCTTTACTGAATTTCCACATCTTTTCATTGAGCATCCTTTATTATCACCATGAAGGATGGTTGAGAAAGAATTTGAGAAAGTATTGACGATTTTCCTACCTTAATTATTTCCATTTCCATCCTCTGAAAATCTATGAATATTGGATCCCTCTCAATTCTCATTATTCATAAACATGTAGGATCCTTTCTACATAGGGAATATACTATCTTATTTACATTCCCAGGATGGTACTATTTTGAGAAGTCATAATACTTGATGATATATAACCATTTTCATTGGTTTATATTAATATCATTATATTTTAATATATATTTTAGACACTTTTTATCATTATATATCTCACACTTCTCCCCAAAGTTATAATGCTGCCAGATTTTCATAGAAATGATCCCAACAACCTACTCCAAATCATGTATGAGATAGTATTGCTCATGGATTTTCAATTTTCTTGAGATGTAGTCTATAACCATATCATTTTGAATTAGTACATAGCCTAATACATTCTTTTAAGCCTTTTTATACACCATATTGAGTTCTCCACTTGATAGGAGTGTTAGTACTACCACAATGATAAGCCTATTATTGAGTTTCTTAAAGACTTCCTCGTATTTTTGAGTCTAGAAGAACATCAACCCTTTCTGTGTCATATTTTTCATCAGGTCTGACCATCATGAAAATTTATTCACAAATCATCCGTAATACATAGTTAAACCATGGTATCTACGAATCTCTATTACAGATGTTGGCATGGGCCACTCTTCAATTTTCATTTTCATGGAAGGGTCTACAGATATCCCATTGATGGTGATAACATGCCCAATGAATGATAAATCCTCCATATAGAACACATATTTACTATATATTTCATTTATTTTCTCCCTTTACAATGTCTTTAGAACAGTACCGCAATGATCCTCATGTTCCTCCTAACCCATGGAGTATATCATAATATCATCGATAAGGACTACCAAAAATTTGACGAGGTAATACCTAAGGACCCTATTCATTAAATACATGAATATTTTTGGGGAATTTGTGAGTTTGAATGGAATCACTATGAACACATTATTTCTATACCTTGATCAAATGGATGTTTGAGGAATATATTCCATTTTATCCTTAAATTTGTGACATCCCACCTGAAGGTCCACTATATAGAAATAATAATCCTCAAGAAGATAATTAAACAGGTCATCTATCTGAGGTATGGGATACTTATTATTTATCATGATTTTATTTATCTCACAATAGTCAATGAAGAGTCACATTGAACCATCCATTTTTTCAATGAAGATGACCGATGCTCCCCATAGTGAATCACTTGGGCTTATAAAACCCTTGTCTATATTCTCTTATAACTTCTTATACTTCAACTATTCCAGTTATATGGTGACCATTCTATAAGGTTTATTCGACATAGGTATAAATCTAGGAATACAATCAATTGAGAACTCAACCTCTCAATTTGGAGGAAGTAAATACAATTACTTGAGAAATACATTAGAGTAGTCCCTTACAATGGCCATGTCTTCATTCATGATTCTCTCCTTTGTCTCAATAATTTGAGCATGATATTCTTTCTCATAATGCAGTAACATCCGCACATAATATAGTGATTCTAATGGATATTCATCTTCCTCCTTACACTTGTAAATTATTACAGGATGCTTCAGGATGTTCATTGTGATCTCCCTTTCATGACATTTGGTTTTTTTATTGTATAAATATTGTCAATCCATGACCATGATAACATAAAACTCCAATAAAAGTAGTATATGGAGATTTTTTATGAGGTTCAATCCATAAATATTAATCGTGGATGATTTATACACTTTGTATTCAATAATTTCCCAATTTTCTACTCTCACAAATAACTCAATCTATAAATTTTGAGGTGGTTCTTGAATAGTTTTACGCAACATTTATGATATAAAATAATTCATAGAACCGAAATCAAATATTATGTTCACTTTTCTGGAATGAATAACTAGCATACATGCCACCACATCAATTTTTGGTTCCACCTCAGTAGTAGTGGTATCATAATCCTTTTCATGTTACCTTAGAGGTTGTTTTTTATTGACTCTAACAACCCATGTCTTAGGGAAGTTGTTGGAATTATGTGCATGGTCCTTGATGTTGAAACATTTCACTACTAAATAATCATTGATCTGAAACTTCATTTCTTCTTCTAAATTATTTGGATTCTTCACATCCCATATGTAGTTCTTATCTAGATGTCTCATTCTACCATATTTGAAGAAATTCCTGGTTCCCTATTGACAGTTTGCAGAATGCTTATTCCCACAATTTTGACATGTGGGATTTTCAATCTTCTTCCAATCATGGGATTTTTTGCTGAACCACTCATATTAGACTACATTTTTTTACTTTTTTAACTTGGCCTACAAGACCATTGATATTCTATGATATCCATTTTAACATCGAGGAAACACTGGAAAATATCCTCATAACTGTCAAACTCTCAATTTACTAACACATTTCATAGAAGCATCTTTAGTTTTCAAAATAAGTCATCCACCATGATTTTGGTCTTCATGAAAAAACTGAAGGTGCATCTTTCAAACCATGTGTATTTTGCTTCATTATCCCTAAAGGACACATCTCACTTCTACATAAGTATGAGGAACTCTCATTATATCTTGAGATGGAGGGCTTGAGGAAAATATTAATTTAAAAACATTTTATTGAATTATTCCCAATCCATTGAATCAATTTTATCTTGGTAAATCATATTCATATTTGTTTCCACCATTCATCAGCTTCCACATCAATACGATAGACCGACACCACGAATTTCTCTTCATCTGAGTAGTGGAGGACATAAAATTTATTTTCAATGGAGTCAATTCACTATTCCATTAGGATGGGATCATAACATACAATAAACATGGGAGGCCTTTTCAATATGAAGTATTTTATGGAAACATTCTTTTTCCATCGAGGAGGAGGGTATTCCACATGATTCATGTTATTATTAATAAATTAAACTGCTTGATTGAGTACTATCCTAAATTTTTTAGAACCCATTATCATCATATCAGGCATATCATTAAAGAAATCATCACATTTCCTATCACATTGATTACTGGAACGTGTTCTCCTATTTCACACCATTATCATAGAATATGAATGTATAATTAGATGGATTGAATACATAAATAATAAGCATAAAAATGAAACATTAAACATTAAAGGATAAACACTTAAAGGAAATGTTTATCCTAACTCATGATTCCCTAGGTTTCAATCTAGGTTATACAAGATCTCTTTCTTCAAATTTATTCTTATGTGATTCTTTTTTTAGTCCCTTAATAATGGCTCATACTAAGCTTATTTATTAACCCAATAATATCCTCCAGGAGCGTCAAAGTAGGAGTGTATTTGGGCCCATTTTCATGCACCAGTTCCCATTCAATTCCAGATCAATGTTATATTTTTGGGTTTTACCCCAAGAAAAATCTATGCTAGAGCAACAACCATTTTATTTTATCCATATAGGAATTTATTTTCTTGATAAACCACTAACTCTATACTTGCCAAAAATTGGGGATATTTTATTTCCCTTAGTCTCAAAACGAAGGTTCACACTAATATCCTCTATTAATAATCTCCAAAAAACTAGATCTTGAAATGATACCAACTATAGAAACCCTAGACATTTTTACATATTATTACCTAATTTTAAACAAAATAAACATAAAATTACGAGCCATGGATCATAATTTCTAGTGTCTTGGAAGATTAGGTACATAATTAAACATCATAAAAACAACACTTATTTTATCTCCAAAATGATCCCAAACATAAATTAGTCCCACATATATGCATAAGATAAAATGGGGAAAATGGTCCAAGGGATGAGATAAAAATCCTATTAAGGGAATAAACATAAGAAGAAATAATTATCACATGCGTTGGAAGGAATGACATTATGATATTAAAAGGAATGGAATATATAGAATCATAACATATAATCATGGGATAATATAAACATGGATTCAAAATAATGTGGCAAAAACATAAAACATGAATTTATCATGAGTCATGTCATGTTTCACATAGAAGTTCAGAAGTCCATGTTAACCACCTAGACCGTTTCACATGGTAGCACGAGTCAATGCTAGGTGCCAAGAATATTGTAGATAACATCTCATGATATAAAAATTTACCCTATTCATTGGAGTGATATCTAGGAAAACAAAACATAACATGTTCATGACTATTTTTTCACATAAATAATGATACATACACAAAATACATAAACATAATGGTACCCATGGAAATAAATACATATCATAATCATGTCATAAAGACTAAAAAAGGTTTGTATCATAAAAGTGTCCATGAAAGAAAGTAATTAGATCATTTAAAAACAATAATAATGTAAAATATTAATATATCCTAATAATTTTTGTCAATTTGAAGTGATAACATTCAAAAATAGTATTCAAGAACTATTGAATTAAAACATTTTAGTGTAGTCTAAGGATAATATCAAAGATCATTAAAAAAAGAACAGTGAATTATTATTTATATAAATAAAGAAGTGATCCAAGAAGATATTGATAATGAAAAAATTATTTTATAATAATAATCATGTCATAAATATAGATTTTAGAGTGCATGTGAAAATGGGAATGTTTTTGAGATGTTCCATTAAAACGGGCATGCTTATTGAGAATAATTGAGTAGGGAACCACATAAAAAATGTATATCCCAAAAAGAGAATGAAGAATGGATCTCAATACATGATTTTTTAACATATAAACAGAATTTATAATATTTAAATAAAATTAAATGATAACTTCATTTGGTTAAATAGACAGATAGACAAACCTGAAGGAATAATGGAGGTTCGGGTAGAATCCCTTACTTTAAGTCTGATGGTTCCTTCACATGATCTCAATGTCATGAATAACCAAATAAAATTCATTAATTAATATTTCCAGAAACTATTACACATGTAACTGACTTAATATAACCATTATATGTAGATTCATGTTCTTTTCAGGTGTTAATATGTTCCAATTCATTGTTTTGGAGTGTTTGTTTCCTTGTTTTTCATGATTTGTTTACTTATATACATGTGCGGATAAACATTTAATGTGAGAATGGTGGTCCAAAATTGTAGTTATATGTTATTAGTTATCATCTAGAATATAACATGTTATAAAATTCATTTGGTTATTTGGAGTGAAGATGAATCATTATATAAAACATTAATGATAATTGTTTTGGTTAATTTTTGGTTTTTGATCACAACGAATTCTTATTGATTTATTGATTAATATCACATGTACAAAAGATTATAGAACCTTATATAAGGCATAATAATTATATTTTATTTTATTTAAACCATTAAAATGGTATCATAACCTTAATTAAGTAGGGTAAAAGAAATTGAAAAATCATCATCCTAGAATGAAATAAATTAACACATATCAGATAGTGTTTTCATTTCTAGTATAAAAAGAGGGGAAATGATAGAAGATGATGAATTATTCCCATACTATAAAACAATTCTTGTACATGTATGTTACTAGAGTTATGATAACATTTGAATTAATGTTGGTGAGGAAATATAAGGAAAGAAAGGAACAATAAGGAAAATAAAAGAAATAAAAAGGGGAATTTACCTCTTGAATTTATCTTCTTTGAGATACTCTTTAGGGGAATGTTTGGTCTTTTTATGAGACCAGGATCACCTAGACCTGGGAGAGGGGATTAGGAAGAAGTTTTAGTAGAATTTTTTCTAGGAAAAAGTCTTTAGAGGTGTGGAGTGGAGGTAAAGATGGGTGGTATTTATAGTGGAGGACAGGAGGGGTTTCCCATTATTTTATTCATTATATTAATATTTTTTCTTAAGACTATGAATAGTCATGACTAATGTCACTAAATATTTTAAATAGATCATTTGAGTTTGAACCAAGCATGATTAACTAAGAATAGCATATTCCCTGACTCAATAATTTAGGTATTTAATTTATTTGGTAAATTATCATATTTCAGTATTCATTAAAAATTCATGTATTTCAGAAAAATACCAATAATTTAATGAAACCATTTTCTGAAGTGTATAATTAAAAATGTAAATACATATTTAAAAAATAATTTTATAAATATTAGAAATTTAATTTTTAAATAATATAATAATTTAATTGGAAAATAAAAATTCTAAAATGAAAAAAGATTTTATGAAACCTAGAAAATTTTATTAAGTTCTCATAAAATTATTATATAATCATAAGACATCAAAACAATAATTTTTTAATTCATTTTATGAAAATAAATTTTCTTTTATTTTATAAAAGTAATCATAAAATTGTAATTTAATATACATGACTTAAAAAACACCAAAACCTAATTAATAATTTTTAAAATACATATTCTCTTATACAATGATATAATTATACCTTATTATTAGAAATAAAATAAATAAATTTTATTTACAATTCCATTGGTGAGATTACTATTACATTATCCACAGTAATATTCATAAGGGTAACATTACAATCCAAAATGTTAGATTACTATTTCATTTATATATGTTCTTTAACTTCAAGAGATACCTTTTATTTCACTCATTAGTCATTTATAAGGTTAATATTGTGTTCTATAAGTAATATTATGTTTTATACTATAAGACATAATTATAATAAAGGAATTACATTGATAAAACATTGGGTCATTACAAACCATATTTTATTAAAAAGAAAATTATATATATAGTATTCTAGACGCAGTATATATACATATTATTAAATAATAAGAAAAATCTATTTCGTGATGGTTGAAAACCCGCCAAAATAATTTAAAGGGTTATCATTAAAGTTATATCCAATGAATAATCCTCATATTCAAATACAAAATAATATAAAAGGCATTTAAATGTTTTTTATTTTTATTAATATAACATAACTTCATTTTAGGATATCTTTTTCCATATCACATGATCTTTCATACATATATATAAGAGAACCAATCGTGAAAACCAAGGAAACCAACACATACGAATGATGAAATTGAATCCTATATTCATTAAAAAAAGTCATAAATGATCATAATAAAATTATACCGAATCAAATAAATATAGAAAAGGTTATGAATTAATTAATTAATTAGTGGATTTATTTTTATAATCAAATACATTATGTACATGTGAAGAATTCTTGCAAACATAAGGTAAGGGTATCTCCATAAACATCCCTTTTTCTTGATGGTTACACTTTCTCTCTCTTTAAACCGAAGTAGTTATTCTATAGTTTTATATGCATATTCTATATACTATGTATATTTTCCAAAATCATAATCTTTATTTGTTCATCTTTTTTGGTGAAATACATTTTTTACAAGGTTCCTTTCTCAGTGATTCATGATAAACAGACTCGATTAAAGGGAACTTCCCGATTTCTTACCCATTTCCATGTACCATATATAATATGATTTAAGACACCATTTTATTTATTTAATCACTAATTTTATCCTGAAAAACTATTTTTTTCATTTATGGTTTTATAAAAACAATTATCAAAAATTTGAAATTTTCTTCCAAAAAACACTTTTTTATAAAGTAAAAAGGGGATGTATATCAAGAATTCTGTGATAATTTTATTAGTGTATTTTTATATATATTTTCACACAATGTTGAATATTATGTTTAATTGGTATTGATAATATATGAATAAATCTATATGGTTTTATTAAATGGTTTATGATCGGTTTTATTATGGATGTTCTTTTTTGATACCATTCACCATTTTACTCGGAATGGTTTGTGATTATATTTACTGATTGGGAAACGATTTATACATTTCATATATATGTGTTGATCATGATTCATCCCATTCATATTAGTAATTCATTTGATTTATTAATTGATGGTTGGGGCCCTCTATATCCCTTCGAATAATTGGAAGGTCTCATGAAACAAAACATATATGGACTAGATTGAGGCCTTTCCCATTATTTTTAGATATGGTTTTTCACAAGGCCTTAAAATTTACATTCATATGATTGGATTGAGGCCTCGAAGGTATTTTTTTATATGCCTAAAATTATGAAATCCATAATTATAATAATAGTAATTGAAAAATCATGTGATTATTCAAGTATTAGAATATCCTTGGTTATGTTTCATGTGATTATTTATATAGTACAATTTATTTAGCTTTTATTCTTTCCATATTATGATCAATATTATGTTTTTATTGGAATATGTTTTATATATTCTCCATGCCTTATTTATTATGTTTATGGTATATTAGACTGTATTGTTTACCATTTCTTAGTGTATGAGCTGACCCATTTGTTATGTTTTATTTTTCCCCCGATGCAATGATGTGTGTAATGAAGGACTTATAAGGATAATCTCAGAGTTATGGATGTTTCCTATTGAGATTATATGTTGTATTTACTTTCAAATTTTAATGTAATTTGTTTTTATGACGTCCCAAATATATTAAAAAATTATGTCCATTGTGATGGAAAAACAGGTTCATATAAATCAATGTAAAAAATCAAGGCATATGCCCTGGGCTATTGGGGTCGAGGTCTTTACGGCTATGGTTGGTTTAGGGGAAAATAGAATTAGAGTTCCCTTTTTTGGGTGGTAATGATAGATTGATATAGGATTATCAGCACATTGGTTGTAAGTATGAAGCGATTCTGGGCATGTGGTGACGACGAAGATGGTGTCAGCCTTCCCCCCGCTGGGGGGGGGAGGGATATTCAATGACCGATGCGAGACTAGGTGTTTTTCGACCATTTTCAAATCCAGAATTTCTTCCTCCTTTCCCGAAAATCTCTTTGAGCCCTAAGGCGTCTGATCTGTTCGATGGGTGGACTAATCATTATCTCTAAACTTCAGAGTTTTCATAATCTTCTGCGCTTATGAATCATACCTTGATTGCTCTCTTTATAAATGGACGACCTTCTGTTGATGCCTTCGACATATTTATCTTCGGTTCGTGGGAGCTATAGGAAAGGGGAATTGTCGGTCTGCTTGATAGAAACCACATGATGATTAGGTTCGAATCATAGGAAGACCTCATTACTGCTTGGTCGAGAGCTCCTCGTAGTTTCAACGTGTATCTCTTCCTTCTTTTATGCTGGTCTTTTGACTTTCACATGAAGCGTGATTCACCGTCGACATCGGTTTGGATATGTTTTCCTAATTTTCCACTTCCCTTCCAGAACCCTGCTATTATTCAAATGCTTGGCAACCTCATAGGAAGGTTTTTGTGTTCTGATAGTTGTACTAATGTTGTGTGCCATCCGGATAATCCTCGGGATTGTGTGGAGATGGACGCCTCTCGACGGCTATTTGATTATGTGTGGATTACCATAGGGGAAGAGTATAGGTGTAGACAGCAGGTGATTTACGAGAACTGGATGGGTTTCTGTTCTTCTTGTCACCGCCTGGGACATGAAGCGGAGTTTTGCCATAGTAATAGAACTTTGAAGGACCGTCTACATGTTCCCAGTAGAAGCGATGGAGAGGCTAAGAGAAGACCAGCGGATTCGGCTCTGAGGGTGGGATGTGAGCAGAGGGAGCCTGGTCCTGTTGGCGAAGAGGAGGGTTCCCAATCTGCAGGAGTGGACAGTCTGCTAGGTGAGGCCACCATGGCGGCTGTTGAGGTTATTCTTGCCTCTGTTGTTAAGGAGATGAATATAGAAGTGGTAGATTTGGATTCCCAGGCACTGGAGGTGGATGGGCTGGTGGATGAGGTCAGTAGGTGTTAGAGGAGGACGGCCAAGGTGCTAGGGATTCAGTGGATTGGATGCTTGCTGGAGGCGGAGCTAATTTGGATCAGACTGTGGGGGATGTGAGTACCAGTCCTGTCCTGCAGGTTCCCTACACATAAGGGGATAGAGGTTTAGATCCAATGGACAAGCCTTTTTTTGCTTTATCCAACAGGTTTGAATGCCTTGGTAATGGTGATGCTGAACCGGCTTTGAATAGTGTTTCCAGAGGTGGGGAGGAGGGTATGGAACCAACAAGAAAGGAGACTTCTATCGGGAATCAGGGTCAAGTGGAGGCCTCCAAGGATTTATGCATGGATGGAAGTAATAAATCTCCCAAGAGAAGGAGGGGCAAGAGGAAAATCAATGATAGTAATGGTAATGCAGCCTTGTCCAGCGCTGTGGAAAAGGCTCCGAATGAAGATGGACGTCTCCATTTAGTGGAAATGAGCAATACAGATCAGAGGCTGGATAATATTGTATGCCCGACTTCTGTTTAGAGGTAGCAACATATTAGATGAGAGGAGAACTCTGGGGGAGGAATAGGAACTGTGAGTGAGCTGGCTGGGATTTATTTCAGTGATATTTTCAAGAGAGGGACTCAGAAGATGGATACAAGTGGCGTGCCTATGTCTACTCAAACAAGAAGAAGGGTGTGGAAGGATTACTCGCACCTTCCTCCACCGTTGAGGACCAGATCAGCTTCTAAGCAGAGTGGGGAGGTGGTGATTTCTTTGAAAAAGGGAAGAGTGTTCGTCAATGCCTCACCTGAACGGCCTGTTCTGGAGCATCTTGGAAGTAGGGTTCAAAGTGCCAACTATTGGAGGAACCCAGAGTGGGAGTCGGCTACGGGTGAGGAGGAATCCTGCATGGGTTTTGGAGACGATTATGGCTATTATGATGTGTAATGTTGTGTTGTTCTGGTTTGTTTAAGTTTCGTCTATGTATGAATGTTGTACATTGGGGTACCGGTCCCCTTTAACCCGGCTTTAGAAAATGAAAAAAAATTATTTGCAGGTTGTAAGTATGAATGTGTTTAGACAAAACATTTATTTTCAACCATTGTGATTCCATGGGGAATGAGGCTTCAATTTTTTAACATGTTATGGTTTATTTTAATGATTTTTTTTGTTTTAGGTGATGTAAACCTGAGTGATAAAGTATCATGCGGTTAGCTCGATGGACCTAGAAACCCATGTGGAGCTTATTTTCACGATTTTACATGATTTTTAGTGGTGTATGTGTGATTTTCATATGGTTTTCTATACCATGTGGTTGATTCATTCAAAACAACTAGTCCATCTTATAGATACCTGATTATTTTGAAATTCTATTTATGGGGATTTTGTTTGGCCTGATTCATTACTAAAAGAGAAATTATTCTGTTTTTAATTATTTTATAATTTTTTTTTAACAAATAAAATAATGTTTTAAGGTTTATAAATATAAATTTTTTGAATATAATCATAAAAATGTTTGGGATAGAAAATTATATTGTTATGGAAAATTAATAAATTACTTTTATTGAATATGAATTGATGGGAAGTGTGTTTTTTTATTTTATGGTCACATTAAAAAAAATCAGGTTTTTAAATTAAATACCAAATGAATATTTGAAATTTCTATAATATTATCTTTATAATTTATATATTATTTTTTGTAAATTAAAAGGGGGTTTTATGAGTGAAAATTTTTTTTGAATGCAAAGAGTCAAAATTTGAAAATATTTTGGGAATTTATGGGATCTTAAATTTATTTCAGGAAGGATATAGGGGTTATGAAATTTAATGAGTGATTTATTCTTTTGAAATAATTTTTAATGGATAAAATTTAATTTTATATTTATAAAGGGTATATGTAGAAAATATTGAAATTATCTTTTTTCAAAATGAAATAAATAATTTTAGACATTTAGAATCTATAGAAAGGGGAATATTTTTGGTTTTTGATTTTTTCATGAAAATTTCCTTCAAACCATCATCCATGAATTTATGTGGGTTTTGATTTTTGGTTTAGGTTTTTTAATAGTTATTGTTAGGTTTTTTCTATTTGGGGTTTTTCTACTTTTTTTTATGATTTAACCAACCGAGGGTGAGTTAAATTTTTACTTATCATGAATTAAATTTTATTTTGATGTTTTAACCGATGTTCCACAAGAACATTTTGTTGAATTTCCCATATATCATGTCTTATTATATCGGAAAATATTGTCTCTTGTATTTTAGGAGTGAAATCTTATGGATTTTCATTGTACTTGTACTATATGTGGAGTGGTAAAACTAAATCCTCTCCTTATGAGTTTATATTTTATTGAGAGCTCATGGATAGTATTTATCTATTGGTTTCCTTGAGCTACCTTTGTATAATGTTGAATTCACTAGAGAAGTACTCATTATTGAAATATATGGTTCTCTATTATTATGTGTGGTTTTTAGCCTTGTTCTGGTTTTTAATTTGATAAATTATGTGTTTGATACATAAGATTTATTCATGGAAACTAGAATGGGTTATCCCCCAAGCGTAGTTCCTACCCCATTTGGTTAATTATTTATATAGATTTTCTCAATATATTATTGGTGTTCCTGGTGTAATTCCCCAAGTCTCTTCATTTTACATTTATTTCCAAGGATTATAATTATTGTCTCTCATTATAGAAGAAAACAAATGTGGTAATTTTATATGCTTCTTTTTCTCTCCTGTTATCATTAATTTCATTTTCCTTATTCAAGGAGAAGTGATTCCTATGATTTTTATGATTTAGATTTTTTGGTCAATCGAAATAATTGACAAGTTTTTTATTGCGATTTTTCAATTCTGAACCTTTATTTTATAGTATCTATTGATCATAGTGTTTCCCTTAGGATGGCCACTCATTAACTTGGCCTTTCAAGTTAGTAATATCCTCATGGTTGGGAGACTATGTATAAATCTCAATACAATTTTTTCCATCGATAGATTTGGATTTTGTTTAAATGATTTATGTGTGATTATTGGTCATTCATTGATCATTTTTAGATATTTGTTTTGGTCAAATATAATGTCATGCCACAGGTCCCATTGAGGATGAGTGTTTTAATGAAGTTCTAATATTGTGGGGAGACCGCCATGTTTGGTTTGATCTCATTCCCTTTGAAGATTCATCTTAAGGTCTATTGTGGAATCTTTTTTGTGTGTGTGGGTGCATGAATCTTGTTTTAAGAAATTCATTAGGTGGTGATTCTAGTTTGGGAGGTCATTGTGTTACATTTTGGATAGTACCATAGATTTGGTCTTGTCGGTGGTCATGATGTTCATTGGTCTTGGAGACTAATTTTTCTATTTACATGGTATGATATTTCATTTTCCTCTGGTCTTTATAATCAGTTAGGTATTTTTGGGGGAAGAAAACATTATTCCCCGGAGTATTTTCACACCCCTAATTTTATTAATTAATATATTTAATTTTTTTATTTCAAACTGTTTGGGGATGGAAAATTTAAATCCCAAAATTCTTTTTAAAGTCACATAGTTAGCCAGCATTGTTTTTTAAATCATACAAAGACTATGTGATTTGTTCTATCTCAAGATAGTGGCCATATTTATGGTGGGGACAAAGCCTATAAAACTATACATGTTCCTCATAAAAACACATGATTCTTTTTTTCTAGTGTGTTATGGTCACATAGTCACCACATGGTTTGGAAAATCTTGTGGATATACCAGGAGGGTTTCTAGAGTTTATATATTTTATTTTATTTCAATTATGATTTTCATATATTTCATTATTTTTATTTTAATGTTTTATTTATTTTCTGGTTTCCCTTTTCTCACTTCCTTTCACCCTCTCACTCACTTGATTGCTCACCCTTCCTTTTTCTTTGTCATGTGCCCTAGCTAGGAGAACCCCAAACTACATTCCACCCTCCTCCACTAACAATGGAATTCGGTTATCTCCCCTCTTGATTTAATGCATGAAATCCACCAGTTAAGGTTTATCCACAAAATATTTCTTATATTTCTCTTTAATTGTTTTTTTATTATCTCCCTTTTTGTGCTAATGACCTAGGTGTACTACAATCTAATTTATTTTTTTATATTGTTAAATTTTTATGCTTTGGGTCTATGGTCTTTGATTTGTGGCTAATTCAATTGATGCTCATTGAAGGTTTTGGATTAAAATTTATTTCATGAATTGTTTTAAATTTTATTTTTTATTATATTATATTTAATTTGGGACATTTATATTTTGAGTTTCTTATTTTTTCTTTCTGGTGCCTTGGAACTCTTTAAGGATGATTAGTGCCACTATTTTTAAAGGTGAAAATTTCTAGTCGTGTTTCCATTTCTTTTATGTCATTATTTTATAAAACCTTAATTGCTAAAAATTTTAATTAATAGATTAGATATTATGTTATTATTTAATATATATTCAAGTGTATTTGATGTGAAAATCTTGTTTCACTAAATTTACACTTAATTTCATTGGGTTTCCTTTAAATAAAGTATTGTTAAAAATTTCTTTTCTAACGGATTTCCTTTCAAGGTTATTTTGAAGACACATGAATGGACATTAGTTATAATATAAAATATTTTAAGATGTTTATTTTTTAAAATAATAGATTTAGTCATATTTTATATTTTCTTCAAAACATGAATTTATTTAAAACAATTCCCTTTTCCACACACACACTCACAGTCACACACACAAAGATATGTATATATATTGGTTATATATATTTAAATGGGTATATATATATATATATTTGTGTATGTGTGTGTAAAATAAAAGGATAATTATTAACATATATAATGTGATATATGTATATATTTAAATTAGTATGTATATATGTTTACAACGGTAAAATGGTAACCTTTAACCTTAATCTTGTTGCTATCTTTGGTTTTATAAATGAAATTCAGAATAATAAATTTTAGTATAGTTTCAAATTTTTATTTGGATGGCCTATTTGGCTTCTTAATATAATGATTTCTTTTTTTTACGATCATGATACATATTTTTTTCACATTTCTCCTTTAAATGTTCTCAACTTATCGAGAAAAATGTAAATGGGTTATTTTGACATGAATTGGTCTTAGTTGAATGGAAATTGGTATTGTTACGAGATATAAATGTTAATAAAAATCACATTGGAACCCTATGTACTTTGGTAGATTAAGACACGATCTCTTGGAATGGTATGTCATACCTAGTCCATAGAATACACTAAAACACTATGTAAACTATATAATTATGTAGATATCATTATTAATAGAACATTAGAATCAACCTTGGTATTATCTAATTCACTAAAACAAAATTGTATGGTTTTATCATCAATAGTACAAAGATCCATTAAAGAGGCATAACCTTAGTGACATAGGGCTACCCATTTTTCTTAATTTCTTATATTTTTTATTAATTTTAATTTTAAAAAAAATTTATTTTATGTTAATTGAAATGTATTTTTTCAAAATAATTTTTCCTTCTATTTAATGTTTGAAGAAAATTTTTTATTGAAAATTCATATCCCTCCTTATTTGGAAAATATTCCACCATTGTAAATGGATGAAAATAATTTATTTATATTCTAAATGAAAATATGAAACAACCTTATTTAAATAATCAATTTCAAACTAGAATAAAAGGTTCTTTAATAATACAACTTGAACGTGGGGTATGGGTAAACTTTGGAATGCCTATTGAGCTTAATTTCTCACAGTATTCTTTGTAATTCAATTTTCATGTATCAATTCTATTACTGAAAAATCTTTGATAATTGATCAGTGGATGGTGACTTAAAAAATCAAAAATAGGAATGTTTTTCATTTGATTTTTTTTTGTTTTATTTAATTTATTTTTTCCCATAAGTCTGTACTAAATTCAATGGACATATGGTAACTATAATTGCTTGTGGATGAATAAAAGTCATATGGTGGAGGATATTTTTGGGTCTTTATATTCCATGGAAGGGAGATCAACATGAGTAGAGGGAATATTGTATATTTTTTTTCTTTTTTCTTTTTATTTACCTCTATATTTATTTGTTTATGTTTGATTTTCCATAGAGACCATACTAATCGATGGGTACTCCAATAATTTTATTTAATTTCCCCTGCATGTTTTATAATTATATTATTGGATAAATAGTTTCCAATTAGTTTTTGTGGATTCCTAACAATAGTTTTACGCCCATGGGGATCAGGAATTCTCCAAGAGAGTTTTTGTAGATCAGTTGAGGAAACTGATAAAGGGATGGATCATATTTATTTGTGACATCGATGAATTTATTATCAAATAAAAAAAATTATTATATTATATCTCATGTAATATATTTTCTGAACATTCCATTTTAATGTTTTATTATCCTTCATTTAAATGAATTTAATGTTATTTTGGAAATAGATTGGTGTCATCCCCTTAAATGAAAAAATATTTATAATATGCAAACTTCATTTCATATCAACCTATATTAGTATATCAATGAAATGATTATTCTTAACACCCTTTAGATAAAAAATATATAATGTTGCACTTCATATAGAATAAAAATAAACCCTTGGTTAAAATAGTTGGATAAAAACAAAATAATAGTGATTAGATTATTATAAAGGGAATGATATATTTGAAATTTTAGTAAGCTGATATCTCTATAAAAATTATATCTTGAGTATTGTCTATGTTTTAATCAATGATAGATATTTTCATTACTATATGATAATTGAAAATATATTCTTAGAATTTTTTAAGGGGGATTAATCTAAATCATATTTAGTTTTATATATATCCTTCTTTTAAATAAATATAATATGATAGATACATAGATCTACAAGAACCAATAATAAATAACGATCCACAACATATTTGATGAATATTATTATGAAAATTTAAAAATTAGAAAACCTCAATAAATAGAAACATTTTAATCAACTTAAAAAGAATAAAAATAAAATTAGTGAGATTTAAATTATGGAAATTTTATTTTTACAATAAATTCATTTTTTATTAATAATTTATTTTCATTTAAAAGATAAATGTAATAATTTTAGATTTTATATTTAAAAATTAACTTAATTTTCGGGTTAAGAACTTATATATTACCATACGATATGTTTTTTTAGATTTTTCTAATATTATATATTCATTTCGATTACTTATTTAGTTATTTTAGAATTTAAATTTTAAAAAATAAACTTATTTTTTTATTAATAATGTATATATTATTATATGATTTATTTGTTTTGTATTTTTCTAAATAATTATATTTTAGGTGAATTTGGGAAAACATTGATTTTGAAAATATTTCCAATTCTATAACATTATCATAATATATGGATAAAAAAATATTTATTGAAACCTATTTAATATTATAATATAAATATATTTATAAAGTAAAATATATCATTTGAATAATATGTTGAAATTATGACACCTAAGTTTTATCAATTTAGAACTATATGTATTATTTGAAATTTAATTACTTTTTTCTTATATTAAAAATATCTTTTTATCTCTTATAGATATAAAATCCTACTAATATATTTGATATTTTATGTAAAATAATTTCATTCTATTTAATATTGTCAATTTTATTTCCCAATATTAAAATAGGATAAAACTGATTGTAGCTATTTAAAGTGGTAATTGAAAAATTATTATATTTAGGGAATTATCTTATTAAAATTGTTTAATTATTAAAAAATTAAACAAAATAATATCTTCTAAATAGTGAATATAATATAATTTTTAATCATGTGTATATATAAATTGACACTCATTAAATTTCAAATCAATTATATATAATATAAAGAACATTTAATATTATGAACAATATATTTAAACAAAATAGTTTTTTTATACATTAAAATTTTTAATTAATAATTTAATTATATGTTATTTAGAAATAAAATAGAATCTAAGGGTGCTATATTTTGGATCAGAAAAAAAAATTATTGAATCCTTACTCTATATTTTTAATAAAATATTAACTACAAGTATAAAAAAATTACCATGGTAAAAACCAAATGGTAAAATCTAAACAATACTAACTGAAAATTAAATTTTTTATTATCAAAACACTTTTAAGGGAAAATTGAGAAACCACAATGTCCTGTGATACCACAAAAATAAGCAAAACTAAGACCCAAACATAAAAACCAGATCTACCTCTCCCCAGCACCTACCACGTGTCAACAATCCTTTAAGAGTGCATACCACTCGGAAAACTGTCCCGCACAAGGATCGGGCCCGGTAATGATGGCGAAGCCATTCCATCCCAGTCTTCTAAATCCCAATAGCATGCACAGTTGCAGGCATCGTTATTTGAAACCCATCTGAGGCAGATCCAATTGAGTCGAGATACATCAAACCATAATCACTTCAACAAACACATGAATAGCTGGTCCAGAAGTAGACTAAAACTGAACCATAATGAACCCAAACCAAATACAAACCACCACTAAATTTACTAGAAAAATTGAAGATAAACATAATTTTACCATCGTACTTTTCCCTGAACAACTTCAATGAAATAGGTATTACCTGAATGTTAGGAGTCTCTCTCACCAATTTTTCAAACTCAGTGGCCAGTTGGTCCCACATCATTATATAATCCTCATTAAAAATTTTCACTTTGTTGAACCCCCTGATAAGAATTAGATCATTCTTGTCCACACAAGTGTATTTCTCCTCCTTGAGGGTTGCCTCTAGAGGCCTCTCCATAATTTTTGCTACCTCTTCTTCAGACGCATTGATGAGTAATATATGCTCAACTACTTCCTCCTCAGAACATAACAGTAGTTCCAAGTGCTGCTCCCTCTGGTACTCTAATTCATGATTAGTCACCTCTTCATTGTCAACCTTTTTACACATAACCATCCTTGAAGAATGGGTCTCCAACGGAGGAGGTATGAATGAGTAGACTTTCCTTCCTTTCCTCCTCTTATTTCCCATATTCTTCAAGCTTGGGGTTTTATCTACCGAATGGTTGTGCTCATCTCCCTTGCATTCATGTTCACATCCTTGAACTGCCACCAGTGAGTAACTGAGAAAAGCACTCAAGTCTACCTCAGTATGCCTCCCAAATATGTTATCCATGGGAATTGAGATTTGTGACTTGGTAGCAGGACCTTCTTCCTTCCCCTCACCAGAAATCCAATCCTCCTCCAATGCAGGCCCCTGCAACCCCTGCTGTAGAACACTACTAACCGGCCCCGTTGGCTTGTCCAAATTATTCTCCCCCCTATCCGACATCTGCAACATAGCCTCCTGAATTCCAAACTAATGGGTTTCCACACTAACCAGGTCCTGCTAAACTAAAATACACTCCCCCACACCAATCACAGTATAAGGTTGGTCTAGGTGCAGCCTCAACCTATTAAACACATTAGTGACTAAGGGATTGGTTTGAGCCACCAATGTCTTCTTCATAGGAGACCGAGAACTAGAAGTCTGACTAGACCCTGACACAAATGCACCATTGAACGTAGATGAATTATTGATAGTTGCCTCCTCCAATTTCATGCTACTAGAAGTATCTCCCCCACCAATATTGCCTTCCACCATGGTATACTTCTGCTTCAATGTCTCTCCCTTTCTCTATCCCCCATGCTCCTTCCCATGATAATCGCCCCTCATCAATGTGCACTGAGACCCCCTACGACAAAAATCATGTGAATGAGAAAATTGATTGAATCCAGAATAGAATTTAGTTTGATTTTTGTATACCACCCTTTTTTGCAGTGGTATTTATCACCAACAGTTATACATACATACTCAAATGGAACCCTTGAATCATCCACTTCGACACGGACTCGTGGATTGATATGGTGATAGAGAGCTTCTGTTCGGCTATCCAAACACATATACCTATTGAGATAATTCCCTATCATGCGCATAACCAAAGGGTTTTGAAATTGCAGGGGGATATTTGGAAAACTTACCCATGTCTCCAAAGTTAAAGGATCACACTTCATATTCCAATCAAAGGACCATCGAAATAGAAAAAAACTGAAACCATTGAAGTTACTAAATCTTTATCCATTCAATATTAATAATCCTCATCCAAACCAATATGTACCATAGTAATATAATTAACTCATTACAAATTTTATAATGATGTGTTATTATATAAATATAACAACACGTATCTATTCTATTCAATCGACTAGAAGAAAAAATATAACATTTATCATGCATATGTATAGACATCTACCTCTATGAAGAGGTGGAGTTTATTTTTCATTACACTTAACATGGATGACACTAAAAAGTAATTTCACGTCAAATTTATTTTTATTTGACTATTAATATTATATAATAATAATATAATAAATTCCATATGAGATGTTATTAATAGACATTCATAGTAAACATAATTAAATAAAATGAACATATGGGAGTACCTTGACAGATAAGAAATCATTTTATCAAAACACATATAACATTGAAATTATTATGCTAATATATTAATAAAGGACATAGACTAATTCAAATAGTGAAATTATGAAATTAAATTACAAAAACATTAACTATTTTCAACATACTAAAAGTATTGAATGTAAATAGTCTAAACCACCCCAAATTACAAAAGTAAGAAAAATATATATACTAAATAAATAACATATTATAATAAATGGTCCTTATAAAAAATTTATTTTAATAATGTTCCTAAATAATTATATAATAAACATAATTTTATTATTTAATATGATAGGCACATATCCATATAAAATTAGGAAATGGTAAGGGGAGATGCTTGCTAAATTTTCTTCCATTGAGATATAGACATTCTTATTATTATCTATTATTCCATGATTGATTTATTATTCCAAATTAATAATTTTATTTTATTTCCTCAATTGTTTATTTATTTATTCAATTCTTTTTTATTACCTCATCCCTAAATGATGCTTTCCTCAATGATTATGTTACTTTTAAAGTTTCTTTTCTCACTTGTTCACCCCTAAGTCATATTTTTTATTATACACCGTGATTTAATTCATATGAAGTATCTATTTCCACTTAAATATTTTTTTTTCAATTATCCTCTCATTATTAAACATATTTATTGTTTCATTTTAAATTATTTTTCTCAAGTAGATTTTATTTGGAAATTTCTATTTCCAGACGAGGTTCTTGGTCTCAGATTTTAATACCCTAAGACATATTTCATATAATGAACTATGATACCACTAAAATAGTTTTATTATTTAATATTTGATATTATCTAATATTTTATTGTAATTAATTTGGTTTAAAGAGATATATCATGATCTCACTTTTAGTATCGTTTGATTCAAAGGATACTGAGGTTGTAAGTGTCTTTGTAATCTCTCTCCCTTCATTGTGTTATAATTGAACTTATTGAACTTACTTCAACAATGATTTGTTTCCTCCACACTCTAATTTTATTTAATGATACCTTCTCAACATATTTGGGGAAAATTGAGTTTTAACATGATAGTTATCTTCATCTTTTATGACTTGGTTATTTTTTATTCTAAAATCCTTTTTTCAATGTCTCTCTTTATATGGGAATTTTTTATGATTCAAGTAAATGATATATATTTTTTTCCTAATTATTTTAAATTTTATTGAATTTTCAATTAAAATGAAATAATCATATATTTATAAAAAGTAAAAACCATTATTTTAAAAATGAATTACTAATTTTGAAAAGGATTTTAAATGAATTTGTTTTTAAAAATATTCCTTAATGTGTTTTTTTATCTTTTTAAACAAATTGTATTTGAATTATTCTTTCTATTTTTTTTATAAAATTAATATTTTGGTTTGAAATGATTATTTTTAAATATTTTATGGGTCTCATTTATTTAATTTCAAAGAAACATTTTTAATTACTTTTTCAAACATTTAAAAAGGGTGAAAACAAACTTAATTTTAATGTGAATTATCCAATGATCATACAATGTTGTTTTCTTCATTGAAAATATACTAATGATTTTTATAATCAAATGGGAAAATTTATGCCACCATAGAACTTATTTCTCTTAATATGTTGTGGAATTCTCTTGGAGTGTATTTTTGTGAACCTTGTATTCTTTCGATGAGTTAGTTATGTGATGATTACTATCTGATTGTTTTCCTTTTCTAATGGATCTAATATATTTGAATGATTGTCATATGATGGGTGGGGTCTTATATAACACTCTAATGTATTGTTTATGGATTTTATATATCATCAGATAACTGTGGGAATATGAAATTGTTTTTATCTCTACTGTTTTTGTGGGAATAAGGTACTTTTTTCTCATCTAATGTATTTATGGAAATTAGGTTTTTTTCCCTCCACCAATATGTTTATTTGAATCGGGTTGTGTTTCCTACTCTACTTGGCTAATGGGAATTATGAAATGTTTCCTTCTCTACTATGATAATGGGAATTCTATTGTGTTTCCCACTCCTCAATTTTTATGGGAATTAGGTAGTGATGTTATCACCGCTTTTGGAATTAGGTTTTAATGCCTACTCAACAATGTTGTTGAAAAGTAGTATAGAATAGCATAACAATGTTTTTTCATCTTTAAAAATGTTAGAGTTAGAGTTTACCATTGTTATTAATTTTCAAAAGCTATCATATCTCTATGCTTTTGATTATGTACGATGGCTCAAATAAATAATATCATGATTCCACACCATTATAAAATGGTATATGTTCCATATTATGAGATTTTATGTCTTCTTATCATGTGTTATGGAAAACATTTATTGTCTCATATTCTTATTAATAAAATATTTCCCATTCTTTAGTTTCTTCATATTCTTCTGATATAACACTTGATAACATGTTTATTGTAACGCCCCGACCCCAGTTACCTTGAGTCGGTGCATTATTACATAACATTGGCATGATCACAAGAATGATCAAATCTCTAAAGACCGATTGGTTTAGTATCCTTGGAAACACTAGATATATTCGTAAGTCTTACATTACATCATAAAGTGAAAAACTACTATAATAACATAATGTCTCCATTTTCCACACTATTATCCCCTCATAATATCCCTGCAGGTCATTCATAACTTACTTCGTCACATCCTGGGAAAAATAAAACATAGAAAAGGGGTGAGCTCAAATGCCCAATTAGGATAACAATATAGCGGAAACATTCAAAAATAGGCATAAACATTTAAGGCAACGTATAAACAAAACAAAAGCCTTTTAAACATGAACTTCAACATAGTATGGAAAAAGTAAAATGAAATAATTCCATTTACTTATTCACATTGATATTCTACTAATCGAATAATCACATGCAATATCAATAACCACTTTCATAATGATGGAATGCATAATACCAGACTATCATAACCACATAGCCAAGGCCTCGTGCCAAGACTACAAATAAGATTTTTTCAAGGCCTTGTTCCAAGACACTAGTTTGTCTCATGAGACCTACCGATGCATCGAGAAGCTATAGAAGGCTCCACCCGTCACATATTAAGTCCAATGCATTCCCATATGAAAAGTTTTAAACATAACATAAGCATTCGTATTAAAAATAGCATACGAAATGTCAATACATTCACCATAAACTATAAATGGTATAAGAATAGCACATCCA
Source organism: Viscum album (assembly GCA_963277665.1). Classification (NCBI taxonomy): domain Eukaryota; kingdom Viridiplantae; phylum Streptophyta; class Magnoliopsida; order Santalales; family Viscaceae; genus Viscum; species Viscum album. The sequence goes on along the minus strand of OY728160.1, from coordinate 1,395,938,203 downwards.
CAGTCAAACATATCACAAATCCTTCAATACAATATAGAAGTTTTGTATCATAATAAATCAACTTCAAATAAGCGTAAAATCCGTCAATGGATGTTGACATAGATGAAATCAAAACTCTTTTTAGAGAAATATCTCTTTCTATTTTGAAATCATTTAAGAGTAATATATTTATAAAATAAAACATTTTCTTTGAAAATATTCTTATAAGATTGTAAGGGAAGCTTCGACAATTTTATAACGGCAGAAAATAACTGCACCCACCGTATAAGTTAAAAAAACATTCTTACCTTAATTCTGTCAAAAAGGTTAAAAAGAACCTTGTTTGGAAAACGACGGAAAGATTCCTGTATAAAACTCTTATAAAAAGTCAAAAAATGGTATAAATGACTTTAACCCATAATATTTTAAATAGTAAAAATGTTTTGAAATACATTTTTAAGAAACATGGATGTGGATGATAAAGATGTCCCAGTAGATTATTACGTATAAACAACCTCGGATAATGAAGAGATTGTGAAGTAAACCGTTACCTTGTACTTTTCCATGGTTGAGGGTAGGTTAACCTCCTGTATAATGGGGAAATAATTGTTATTAAATTATACAAGAATCATATACATTCATATGATATCATATATGATCTTTTAACATTGCTTTGTTAATAATATCTTAGTATTATCGTCGTTTCGGGTGTTAACTTACTCGTTTTATTTTATATGTTTTGTTATGTAATCCATATTTGTAATGGATAGGTTGTATATTATTCATATCCGGAATGATATAAAGTCCTTAAACATTATTTTTAAATCATAAAATGATAATTATTCTTGAATGGATACGATGGAGAATGAATCTCATCGCATTCATGGAGACGGTAGTCCGTACGTACGCACGAGCGATAATATCATTTTTTTATATTAAAATAATATATAAATGGATGGTATATCATATATATAGAATCATTAACATGTTATATTTATTATTTACATGAGATACACATCATTATTATACCCATCCAAATAATAATATATTGAATAACAATTACACCACCATGTGGAGACGGTAAGCCGTACGTACACACGTATGGTGACATTTTATTCAAAGGGTGGGTAGAATACTGAATATGGTTGTACCATATTTATAATAACATCACACTATATATATTATACTGGATTTATTATTTTATAATGTTAAAAACGAAGTAAGATGAATTCGAAGAAGAAAGGAACTTGGAAAAGGGTGGTGAAATCATTACCTCTTCTTGGGGTTCTTCCTTTTCATTTGATCAAAAGGGCTCCTTAGGTTGGATTTTGGATCACACTAAGGACTCTAGGTTGTAGTGAGGGATGTTGGGAGAGTAATTGGGTAGAATTTGGCCGAACAAAAAGGCTTTGATGGTGTGAATAAATGAGAAGGAGGAGTGCCATTTTATAAGAGGGGTGAGGGGAAGCTTTGGAAAAGCTAGAAATATTAATTTATAATAAATTCATATTCGGTTTTTAATGGCTCAAAAGTGGATCATTTAAATTTTAAGGTGGGGATGGGTCGAAAACCACTCAAAAAATATAATTTATACAGGTTTGGGTACTTATATTAACCTTATCTTTAAGTATTAACTCTAAGTTAATTAGTTTCACTTTTAAAATGTCACTTTGTATTTTTTATATTATATGGTTAATAAACTTACCATATACATCCAAGAGACCGAAAAGTGTTCCATTAATGATATAACTATCATGATATAAGTCTCTTGGCCGATCCTTAGATTTTTAGGAATTTAATATCAATTAATAATATAATATTTTTTTTAAAAACTCTTTTATGTCAATTTTGACACTATTCAATAGTTGATTTTTTTGAAACACATAACAGAATTATTACTTCAAAAAACGTAAATTAAATCAATCCTAATATGTCATATTATACTATAAAATTAGTTTAATGTATTAAAAGTCTCAAATTATATTTATTTGGGTATTTATAATATCAATTATTTTAATTTTTCGCTATTATGGTAATTACTGCATCATCATTGTTTCATAAATAAATTAAATTATTTAATCTCTAAAAATTATAAATAAAATATCATTATGTAGGAAATAGTTTTATCTTTCTAATGAATATTTATATTCGAAACGCCAACTTATATAACCCTATGTAAAAATTGTTTTTCTAAAAGATATATGCTTGTGTCATTTTTGTATTCATTTTATCTTGATTAAAATAAAGTGTCCCTATCACCTACATGTGGCTCCATGGGGTCCCAAAATCGACAAAAATATGGCTATGATCGTACATGTATCAACCAATAATGCTAGGACACGTTTTAGTGTAATTTAGTATTATTAAAATATTATTTTTTAACCCTTATTTAACGGATTTACCATTAACCATGGTAAATAAAATTTTTACCGAAGTAATTATTTAAAATGTCTAAAAATAAAAGTTATCTATTCATAAAAATTTGAACATACTGATTACAAATATGGAATCCATTTTTCAAAATTCAAAACACAGAAGTGGAAGATATTAATTTAAAATTAATTCACGTTGTTAAAACAAAAAGCGTGTTTTTAAGAGATAATAACTATCAATAGATTGACACTTGTTTATGTCCGGTTTAATTGTAAAATTATGTCCAAAGACCAACATTGTATTAAATGGTAAAAATATATTCTAAATATAATTTAAAACCTCTAATATTAATATTTTATCACTATTAATTATTTTGATTAAAAAAGTTGTTTTTAATTAAAATTTAGTAATTTTCACTATTCATCAAAATATTAAAGTTGTCCAAAAAGTTACAAAATTTCATCCTAGGATAAATTCGATATTCCGAATCCAAAAATGAAGTCCATTTTGAGAGATAAAATTTTAAAATGTAGGTATTAATATTCATAACGGCTAGTTTGATCGGTTGTGGTGTGTGTTAAAACTCGAAGTTGCGTACAACACATGCTACTGTATTATTCAATGGAAAGCGTACCATGGAAGCTTGTGATGTTTAATTTTAAAATATTGATGTCCCCATTTAGTCAAAAAGTTTAATATATTGTATTTAAAAATGGATCACTATTAAAAGTTTATAAAAGTGCAATACTGAAAAGGAATTCGTTCTTGCATTATGTCTATGAAACTCATAATATGGATTATAAAATTATAAGGATTATATAAAGCTTAAAATTTAGTAAATAATATTAATATCCTCTTTTGAATGGATTTTTTGGTAAGTCAAGGTGCGATTGAACTCGGTGTTGCGTGTAGTGCAAGTTATTGCATTATTTTGAAGAAATAACACACTATGAATTCTTGGGGTGTTACATTTATAATTTTCCCTTACTGACTATTCAAGATCACTAATTTCATAGTATTTATTTACTTGGTTATAAAGATGATTATAAATTTGGGGATTATAGAAGTAGATATCCTGTGATTCTAAAATAGTGACCTATTCTAAATGTCATAAAATATATTTTACTAATATTTTATCCTTAAATACATGAAACATTACGTTATTGGTTCTATGGGATTATTAATCATTGATAATGCTTAATTTTTGGTAAATATGTAAATAATGATTGGTTTATCACACATTGTATCAAATACAGTTTCCAATGAATGTGTTTTTAACATTTGATCTAGGAGTACATTTATGGGGAACTTTAGGGAGGGCTATTTATAATATATGAAATAGTAGAGGACTAATAAGATAATGGAATCCATAATGAATATTTTATTGATCCTAATAAGTAAACTCAAAATATGTGTCTATCTATAGTTTAATCAAAATAGATTGTTTATTGACCCTGATATCCTTCTGATTATTTCTTATATCAAAGGATGTCCACATCAAAACAAATTATATATAATGGAATATATGTTTGTAAAGTAATTTACTAATGGAAAATTTGTATTATGTGATAGAATGGACAACTCCAAATCACCCAACCTATAATGCTTGTGATGTTTAAAAGTGATTAATATATATATATATCGATTTTGATTCCTATGTCCATTTTATAATATAATAAAAACTTTATAGAGATATTATTATACAACATAATGAAAATGATGTGTACATCAAAATAATTCATCTCATATCACTATATAACGAGATGTAAAGTCATTCGGTAAAAAATATTTCACCTATACTATATATGTTTAAACATGAATAAGTAAACATAGCAACTAATCATGGGATTATATAGTTGGAGTACATTAATGATTTAGTAAAATTAGGATTATATGTTGGTTATTAAGAATAAATTAATCTCATATTATTATCCTAAACACTAAGGCAATCTTTATTCAACAAATATTTGATAAAAACTATTAATATATTTCATAACATTTTTTTCATTGCATCACCAACTAAATAAGGGTTTTGTTTCATCATCTAATATTATGAACATAGTCAAGGGAAATGTTTATTGTTCAATAATCATTTCAATGTAATTGGACCCAATAAAACATTATATTAATACATAAAGGGATGAATGGGAGAAAAACGAATATGATAATATTTACTTTTTATTTATCCATAAGGGTCACTGGAGGTGTAATTTTATTTATTTGAAGATTTTGTTTGTTGAATTGTAGGATTTATGTATAAGAATCATTAATTCATTTTTGTTACTCCTTATTTGTATCAAATAAATTATTTTAAGTTGTATTTATATTAAATAATGGAATGAAGAATGTATTTAAATATTACAAGAGATTTGTGGACTGTAAAATGTAGCTAATTAATTGTAATTCTAGTATTAGTATAGTGAGGTTCATAGCTTCTGGGTCAAAAAATATTATCGATTCAATTTAATCCATTTCTCCAATTGAGTCTTATAAGATTATTAATGTCATTATCTTTTAGGCCCAATGAGATATTAGATATTATTAGAAATAAAATTTTAATGGTATTTGATACATATATTATAGGTTTGTTGATGTTGAATAACTAATATCCAAAAAAAATAATAATGACTAAAATCGATAAATCAATTGACTCATTATGGATAGATGAATCTTTTTAAAATAAAATTTATAAGAGTTTTCTTGTTTGTATCCTAGAGAGCGTAATGGTATCTATTAATCTATAATACAAGGTATATAAACATACAAATTTTGATGTTACATAGTTGTTTCTAATTCTTTCGCTGGGGCGCGTGCATCAATCTATTCGAGGATGACTAGGATGCGCTGGCTGTTTCCCCAAATTCCAGCTTTCTAAAGGTGGGTGGCAACTGTTCCTTTTTCAAGGATGATTTCTCCTTTATCCAAAATGGATGATGGGTGGTTGGTTCTTCCTTCTATGGATTCCTCCCCAGAACATGTCACCTAGTTTGGGTCTCCCACATATACATAATATGTTGTTCAAGAAACTCTTCCCAGTGCCATATCTCCCTGGACACTGGTTAATTACACTGATTCAGTCAGGACATTGCAAGGGGTCCGGCTAGGGCAGCACTCTTTGGTCGGGGGAGTAGTCAAGTTGGACATCACTGGAATGTCAGGATGCTGCAAAACTAGCACGTATGGGTGTCTTCCCTATATTATAGGTCTTCTCGACGGTGTCGAAGCCCGAGGAATCCCACATCGAATACGAAGAATTATATTCCATATGCATGTCTCTGAGGTATTCTACAGCTTCCCATGTTTAACACAGGGGATTCTGTAGGATTAACGTCAAGCAGAGACAGATCGGAATAATTAGAACAATGACTAGAGTGGATCAGATAGAAGAAACCCCTAGTGGGAACACTGATGTCAGGGCTAACACATTGTCAGCTACTCGGTTTCTTATAGAAGTAGTAAAGAGGTGAATTGGCATGATCTCACTAGGATATGGCAGTCCGGGTACGAATCAGGATGGTTGGTGGGAGGTTTGGTGAAGTTAAAGGATAATGAGATGGTGTTTACTAGAGGGAGACATTGAGAATTAGATGGGTTCAACTCAAGGGTTATGGTTATGTTGGGATTGAGCCTCAAAAAGACTTCCTATGTATCCCTGTGGGAGGGAATCAAAGTCCACGTAGTTCGGTTAGGTACAGGATCAGGGTGTGCACAGAGGATAGTGACATGATGATATACTAGAGGTTACGAGTGGTTAGAAGCACATGGTTTGTTTGACGCCCCTGGGATGGACCAGAGATATGGATCCCAATAGAGGAGATGATAATGGCTTACTGCTAGATTTCAATAGACAACGGCTTACCACTGACTGAAGTTGACAACGGCTTACCGATGAGTGGGGATCACAACGGCTTACCACTGTGTGAGGTTCACAATTGCGTACCATCAGGTAGGGAATAAAAACGGCTTACTGTTGGATGGGTCACAATAGCTTACCACTGGATGGGTCACAACGCCTTACCATTTTATGGGGTCACAAACGCTTACCGTTGGATGGGCCACAACAACTTTCCACTATATGGGTTTGTACCTCATGGAGGCTTCCCACGTACCATGTCTACGATATAGGGATCAAAGACTATGTAGTTCCAGTTTGTGGGAACCGATGTGAATATGTTATGAACCAATGGATGGTGGGCTTGAACCTCATGGAGGAATCTTGCATACCTTTCCATGGAAAGGATCAAAGTCCCCGTAGTTCAGAAGAGATGTTGTTAGAACCAGCATGAATATGGTCAGAACCAATGGTTTTTGGGATTGAACCTCAGGGAGGTTTCCTACATACAATTTGATGTCCAGGATCAAAGTCCAATTAGTTCGGAAGAGGTGTGGTAGGGAATGAAATGAATATGGTTAGAACCAATGGTTATTGGGCTTGAGCCTCGGGGAGGATTCATATGTACCTTTCCTTAGCAAGGATCAAAGTCCATGTAGTTCTGAAGAGGTGTGGTAAGGACCGATGTGAATATGGTTGGAACCAATGGTTGTTGGGCTTGAACCTTAGGGAGTCTTCCAACGTACCATATCTTCACATGGATCAATTTCCACATAGTTTGGAAGGTGGTGTGGGGATTACACTCAAGTTTGGCCCGAGGATGTCAGGGAAGATGATTACTCTAATCCCACATGATTCATTCTTGGTGTGAGAAACAAGAGGCATCAAATACCTGAAAATCATGTCGTGGAAGGTCTGTCCATGAGAAGTCGAGTGTGGCTTACACATGGTTAGTGTCCCAAAGAGGAAATAGGGGCTTGTGCGTGGTTTGTAGCCCAGGGATATGGATACTAGGACTTACTCTAGGATGGAGGCACAGGTGGAAACAAATAAAAAAGGGAGAGGGATTTGGAAGCGAGGAAAGGAGGGCTCTGGTGCCCATCCCCCCATCTCTGATCATTATCCATGAAGAATATAGGTGGAGTAGGATTTATGGCTTCTGCATGAAAGGATATGGGATTACACTATGGTGGTTTCCCTTTCCCCATGAAAAAACAATAGGGTGAGGTCACAGTTTAATATCATGTGCTGAGGATGATGGTGTTTGGTAGTTTAACGTACTACAGTTTAGATGAAGTGGCATTTCTCCACACCCCTAGGAATTGCATAACTAACACCCCCCCCCCTTGAGGGATGGAAGGAATCAGCAATGCCTATTGAGGGGGTGTTATGGAGTGATCCATTGAAGGTTCCACATTAACATGGCTCTATGAAGAATCAATAGTCGTTTGTTTGCCTAGGCAAAGAATAATGATGCGAATCAATGCAACGGGTAGTACCACCAAAGGGACATTGAAATTTCATTATGAAAAACTGAAGGGCATCATGGGGAAAGGAGTTTCATAGCGAAGGGGTTCATGGGTAGAATCCTTGTCATCCTCTGGTTCTCCATGAAGTGGAGGGGCATCATGTAGAAGTGTGCTTTGTGATGTGAAGTGGCCTAGCCTAGGAATACAACATAGGTGCATATGGAAGGTCCTTCGTGAAGGGGAAAGGCATTCATGAAGCAATTCCTCGCAATGTAAGGGAGGCCCGCAAAGCATAATATGGCAGGGAAATGTTCCTCGTAATGTGTAATGACCATTCCTTAGGATGTGGGTCACATGTGCATGAAGGGTAATTCATGAATCACATGTGCTCTGCGATGACCTAAGTCCCTTGGGGGATCTCCTTCCTTCGTGGAGGCTGGTGGGCTCCGTGAAGGGCATCCATCTTTCAAGAGGGTTGGAATTCATGAAAAGGTCAAGGCACTTCATGATGAAAAAGTTCCATGAAGAGGAAATTGTTCACAGAGTATAGATTTCTTTGTGATTTGGGAGCTATGTAGGAGAATGGTTGGAGGATCCATCCTTTGGGCTCGAGGGGAGTCTGGTATTTATAGGCAAGAGGCACAGTGAAAAATAGGTCGCTCGGTGGGAAGAAAAATTTTTCTCTTTGGCGGGTTCCCAAACATCAAAGGGGTTCATAGAACATCCCACCTCATTGCTCCACATCGGGTTCGTGAACAACAAATGGGTGTGCGGAGCATACCGCCTCCTTATTATACGTCGGGTTCACGAACGTCAAATGGGTTCATAGAGCATCCCGCCTCCTCGCTCTACGGCGAGTTCGTGAATGTTAAATGGGTTCGTGGTGCATCCCGACTCTTTTCTATGTGGCGAGTTTGTGAATGGGGAGCATGGCATCGGCTGTAGGGCTATGTGGCCTCCGTAGTCAGGTTTCGCGAGCCCAACCCTAATGCTTTCAGTTTTTTATGTTCTTCCCAAATTTTGGCACAAACAAATGCCCCCCCCCCCCACAGACTAGCAGCTAATGAGAAAGCTAAGGTCAAATTATGAGGTTCAATCACCAAAATCTCTCATCAATCATGAAAGAAGCCTCGTTAAGATGACTTTTGAAGGAGGCTTGTGAAGTAGAAAGGCAATGGGCACGATGAGCGCGCCGAGAAGCTCGCCGCTGTTTTGACACACTATGAATCATATAGCGTCTTCACCTATAAATATGGGAGATGACCTCTCTTTTTTCCACTCTTTAATCCACTATTTTGTATTTCAGTGCTCTTGATTCATGATGCTCTATGTAAATCCTGATTTCTCTCCATGAATTGGGCCTTCTTCATAATGGCGCACAACGATTTTTTGACTCTGTGACGGTAAGCTCTATGAATTCCATCTGAAGGTCGGAGCAAGGTTTCACGATATCATTATTCGAATCGAGCTCCATGATCAAGCTCCACGAAATAGATTCACAAGAATGAATGAAAAGAATCCAAATCTTAAAAACAGAATGGCTCAATAAGAGGCTACTAGGGGGTCCTTGCAGATGCTTCCTGAAAGGAGGAGATGGTGAATAGCTTGGTATAGGGAAGTTGGTACAGATCCACTCTAACCATGATTAGTTGGGGAAGATGTTGTTGGAAGCCAAATGGAATTATTTGTTATTTAAGAGGCTACCTTTATAGGGATTTGTGCTGAGGGATGACGTCTTCATTTCTAAAGCAAGTAGAGACAGGCCAACATACTTGTTTAGGAGCACGCTATGTCAGTGCCAGTGGTCCAGGGTGGCTGACGGCCATGCCCAAGAGGAACATGGGTGTGCAACCAATGAGGGATATGAACATGGGTGTGCAACCAAGAACATTTATCATGGAATCTATGTTGGAGACTGGAGGGTGGGTGAACCATGGAATATTGATGCTCACTAATATGTACAAGATGTTGTGGCATATCTGCGAGGGGAATAGGCCACAGTGGATATGTGTATCGTTCCACCTCTTGTATGGGTGGATAGAAGCACACATCAGGGGGTATATGAATATCCAAACCTCATCTCCCCTTAGAGATTGAACATCTGCCCATCCATCCTGAATGTCACGGAGTGCTTTCCGGCAATTTTGACCATGTCGTCGATACTGAACCAGGTCTGTAAGGTAGAGGAGTTTAACTTTCATCCATTCCAACTACCAACTGGTGCTTTCACAGATGATGGATAGGGAATGGAAGGTCACAAGTCCTATATCCTGGCCTTTTGAGGTGGATTCATTGTGGAAATACTAGACTGTGAGCCTCTCTGTGAGCTGTACAGCCCCAAACTGATTCACCATGAAATTTCAGCGTATGCAGTGACTGACCCCACAGTTCTATTTAGTTGTGTTCCACGAGGAACATCAGTGTGTGATGAGGCAGACATGGCTCATGTTCACTCTAGAAGATGGAAAGATGTGGAATGAGTTTCCTCCACCCACGACCATCTTCGGGTTGGTGAAGAAGTGTTCCAAAATCTAGTAGGGGGCATAGCTAGAGGAGATTATGAAGTAGCCAACCGTTTGGGCTGGTGATGGTGTACCTCCTCAACCTCGAGGACGAGGATGGGATGTGGCAAGTACATCCCGCAGTGGCGGGGCTGTCATGGCATAGAGGCCCACACTAGTTGAGGGGAGGCATCAGTGGTGGATCCAACAATGGCAGTGGACCCGGTGGTCCAAGAAGAGTAGAGTTATCTAGAGGCGAGGCCACCAAGAGGATTATAAAATATATCCACTCAGGCTCTGGGGAAGTGGTTGTACCACATAGACATTCTGTAGAATGTTGTCTTCCTAGAGGCCAGGGACATAAGGTAAGTAAACAGGAAATTCCTCCTCCCCTCTGAGATTTTGAAACACCTAAACTATCTTGGCATAGATTTTTTGTAACGCCCCGACCCCAGCTACCCGGAGTCGGTGCATTACTTCGAAACATTGGCATGATCACAAAAGATCAAGTCTCGAAAGACTAATTAGTTTAGTAGCCTTGGAAACACTAGATACATTCATAAATGTTACATTACATCATAAAGATGAAAAACTATAATAAAAAAGTCTCCATAGTCCACACTCATATCCTCTTCTGACTGTCCCTACAGGTCATTCATAAAATACTTCTAAATAACCTGGAAAATATTAAAACATTGAAAGGGGTGAGCTCAGATGCTCAGTAAGGATAACAATATTGTGGAAGCTTTCATAAATAAACATAAAAATTTAAGGCAATGTATAACTAAAACAAAAGCCTTTTAAACTTGAACATCAACATAATATGGAAAAAGTAAAATGAGATAATGCCATTTACTTCTTCACATGGATATTCTACTAGTCGAATAATCACATGCAATATGAATAACCACTTTCATAATGAGGGAATGTATAATGCCAGAAATTCTGAAACATTTTTTCAAGGCCTCGGCCAAGATGTCTAAAATGATTAAGGCCTCGGCCAAAACCATAAATCAAATTGGGAAAGGGCCTCGGCCAATTCCACATCTAGTTGTCTCGTGAGACCTACCGATGCATCGAGGAGCTATAGCGGGCTCCACACATCACTTATTAAGTCCAATACATTCCTCATATGAATAGTTTTAAACATATCATAAACCATAACATAATCGTATCACATAAAACATGCATAAAGTAAACATAAAATTTCCACATTTCAATCACAAGTTAACAACACAACACATTGATATAATAAAAACGCTTTCAAAACCATTTTCAATACCAAAATAAAAGAATGATAAAACTTTGTATTTATTTTTCATCAAAAAAAATGATGGCTTGTAGAGGAAGCCGAAACTCAAATAATGGTCACGGCGGCGGAGAAGTCTTTGTCGCCGCATATGTACGGAAGGAAAAACACTCCCTTTTGTTGTTTAGTAAAACGCTTCATATAAAAAGATTCCTTTTGAATAAACGTAAAAGTCAAAGGGGTTTATACACTGTATAAAAGAAATTTGTGTATAAAACAAAATATGCCTCAATGAATGGAGATTGAGACGAAGTCCTTAAAAGATCATTTTTAAAATAAAATAGATCTATTATGTGTATTCACTATAGGTACACATAAATAAAGTAAAAATACAATATATGACATAATAATATCATGACATAATTTTGAAAGTAGGAGATTAACCCAAAGAATGGAAGTTGGGTTAAGAAATTCCCTTACCTTACGTTCTGTCCTGACTCGACCGTTCTTTAACCTCCTGAATAATAAACTAGAGTTAATTTATATTTACATAAGAACCTTTTTCATGTTCATTATTCCTTTTATATCCCTTATTACCATGTTAGGGACATTATGTAATTATTTAAGTTTATAACAGTCATTTTGTCGATCTTAGGTACTTGAGTCAAAAATAAAATTCTTATAATTACAAGTTGTTCATGTGGTGATATATACATTATATCCAGAATTATTTTCATGCTATAGATATCATATATATCATATATATCCAGTATATACATGAATTTATAATATTACATTACATTTTGAGGTAAGAAATGAAATTCACCGTTCATGGAGACGGTAAGTCGTACGTACGCATGAACGCTACTTTCATTTATATTTCGTATTTAATGGAATGAAATCATAATGATATAAATGTATAATATAATTCCAGTATAATATAGTATATAATACCATTTACTCCATCCTTTATAAATCCCACATATGGCATTAACGATTCAAATCACTTTGAGGGGGCGGTAGTCCGCACTTCCTAAAATGAAATTATCACGTTTACCCATAATGGAAATCATAAAGTATGGAATAAATGAGAAATACAGAAGCATAATTAAAACATAAACATATTATATATCATATATAAATATAGTGACATCTTAATGGCCACCTTTGAAGGTGTTATATGAGTGTTGAACAATCATCGTTTCATGAGGCAGAAATTCGCCATCCACAGAAACCGTATGTTCATTAACCATTAGATGTAGGTGTGTGTAAGTGTAGCTCGAATCCTTATTATAGCAACATCCTAGTATATTTAGGATACTGGTTTTTTTACAAAATAAATTAATAAAAAGAGTTTAGGTGGTTCGAGAAGAAAAATAAAACAAAACAACATTAGAGAAGACATTACCTCAAAATCGGGTAACTCTTTTTGATTTGAGCCAAAGGATTCCTTGGGAAAAGTTATGCCCAAAGTGAGGCTTCTAAGAGTAATAGGGGGAAGTTTGGAGAGTATTTGGGCAGAGGTTGGCCGAGAAAAATGGCTTGAAAGTGTGAATGAGGTGGTAGAGGTGGGGGCCTTTTATAAGAGGAGAGGAGGGTCACTCTTGGAAAGTAAGGAAATTTACATTATTATACAATGCTTTTCGGATTCTAAAGGTCCCACAATTATATAATTCGTGTAAAAGGTGATAAGGGTTCGAAATCTACCCATCCAATAGTCTTTGGACAAGTTTAATACTTGGATTGTACATTATCTTTTCATTTTATTAAAATCGTTAAATAATGAGGTCATCGCTACATCATAATAATTTCATAAATAATTTAATTTATTTAATGGCTAAAAATTATAAAACAAATACTATGATGTAGGAACTCTTTTTATCTTTCCAATGAATATTTATAGTCAAAAATATGACTTGTATAACACAATGTAAAAAATGTTTTAGTAAAACATTTTATGTTTGTGTCATTTTTTACTTTAACATTAAATAAATGGTATTTATGTCATTTTCTAACTAAATTGGCTCCATGGGGTCCCCAAGTTGACCCATGGGTTGTCTTGGTCGGCCATGACTCATCCAATAGGAGTAGGACAAGTGTCAATCTCATCTCATATTATTAAAACATTATTTTTATCTTAAACTACACTAATTACCTCTAATCGCGATTAAGAACTTAAAAGTTACTATTCACCAAAAAATTATTTTAATCTCATTGAACCACATTTTACTTCTTAATGACAACCATGTATGTCAGATTTTTGAAAATCAAATCACAGAAGTAGTAATATTTCATTTAAACGAAAAATCAGTTATTTAACTTCCACTTAGTGGTTTCACTATTCATCAAAAATTGAAGTTTTTCAGAACAATGCCAAAATTTCACCCTAAGCTATAATTGATATTCCAAATTCAATAATGATGTCTATTTTACAAAATTACAAACATATAAGTTGAATTAATTAATTTTATAATCAATTCCCGCTGTCACAACAATTAGCGTGTTTTTAAGAAACAATTTATATCAAAAGATTGGCAATTGTTTATGTCCAATTTCAATGTTAAATTAATTCTAATGACCACCATTGGGTAAAATGTTAAAAATATATTCTAATTATACTTTAAAACCACTAAATAGTATAATTTATCACAATAAATTATTTTGATTAAAAAATTTGTTTTAAGTATTTATCATTATTCATAAAAAATTGGAAGTTCTAAGAAAATTAGAAAAAAATCAACTTAGGATAATTTCGATATTACGAATACAAAAATGAAGTCCATTTTGAAATATAAAATTGCTATAATTTTAAAAAGTGGTTATTACTATTCATAACGGCTACTTTGATTAGTCGTGGTGTGTTAGAACTCGAACTTGCCTACCATGCAAGCTATTGCATTATTAAATGAGAAGTGTATCATGGAAGCTCGAGGTGTTACATTCTCCCCTCCTTCAATAAATTGCATCCTCACAATTTGAAATTTTTCTTTGAAAATAAAAGGTTGAAAATAGAAAATACCTTTGTGGAAAACCCACATCGGAAATAAGGTTAATAAAAATATAACATTAAAAGAACGGAAGATAAGTACAAAGGTCATCCGAGATAGACCATACAAGGATTCTATGAAAATATGGATATGGAGGAGAAACAAACCATCAAGGTCTGATGGAGAGTTGTAGAAAACAGGATTAGGAGAACGTTTAACTACAAGAAAATCACAAACTTGTGATTGGTTAAACGATCATTGATTCCCCGGTAGGAAAAGTTAACCGACAACGTTTTTGTTTTAAGTTACCTTTTATAAAGTTGAGGAATTTATTTAGGAGATTTACTAAGAATGTAAGGGAATATACATATTGTTTATGTATACTTTCATTATTTAATTAATTTTTACCACAAACCCACCGTTCACTCTAAAAGGTAATACAACTCAAAAATATTCTATTTATCCTAATTGTATAAGGTTCCAAATATTAACACATACCATTTAGATTAGTAAAACTATTTTGTAATAACCAGGTACTTCCTGTAGGCTAGTGGTAGGTAATAAAGGCTTGTCACACTATGGTTGTGGGTTCGATTCCGGCAGCTTTGTCCGACGCGACGGGTTATGCCCCACCCTGCAGGTTGTCCTTTTTCTAAAAATATAGCAATATAGTATTCCAAAAATAATCTTCAGAAGTGTTTTAACCATAAGAAATACTATTCAAAGTTCAACTTAATCCATCCCAACATTTATAGTTATCCAAAATACCTCTGTCCAAACATTCTCTAAAAGGTCTCTTAATTCCAAAATCAATTTATCAGATTTCCCAAACAAAGTAATGTTTCTCTTATTGTCACATACAGAAATATGATTACATTAATCATATTAAAACCTTAATGAAATCAACAAGTATTTCAGTACAATCCTTATATGTAACACCCCAAGCTTCCACGGTACGTTTCCCTTCAAATAATGCGGTAGCGTGTGTTGTACGCAACCTCGAGTTCTAACACACACCACAACTAATTAAACTAGCCGTTGTGAATAGTAATACCTACTTTTTGAAATCATATATATTTTATATTTAAAAATGGACTTCATTTTTGGATTCGGAATATTGAAATTAGCCTAGGGTGAAATTTTGGTACTTTTCAGATAACTTTTATATTTTGATGAATAGTGAAAATTACTAAATTTTAATTAAAATCAACTTTTTTAATCAAAATAATTAATATTGATAAATTATGAATTTGAGTGGTTTTAAAGTATATTTAGAATATATTTTTACCATTTAATTTAATGTTTGTCATTGGACATAATTTCACAATTAAACCAGACATAAACAAGTGTCAATCTTTTGATAGTTATTATCTCTTAAAAACACGCTTTTTATTTTAACAACGGGAATTAATTTTTAATTAACTTCTTCCACTTCTGTGTTTTGAATTTGGAAAAATGGATTACATATTTGGAATCAGGATGTCCAAATTATGTAAATAGGTAACTTTTATTTTTACACATTTTTAATAATTACTGCGGTAAATATTTTATTTACCATGGTTAAAGGGTAAATCCGGTAAATAAGGGTTAAAAAATAATATTATAATAATACAAAATTACCCTAAAACGTGTCCTAACCTTATTGGTGGACACATACCCGACCATGGGCATCCTTGGGTATATTTGGGGACCCCTTAGAGCCACTTGTATGTGGTAGGGACACATTATATTAATAAAGTTAAAATAAAAATAAAAATTGCATAAGCTTATATCTTTTAGAAGAACAATTTTTACATAGGGTTATACATGTTGGCTTTTCGATTATAAATATTCATTAGAAAGATAAAACGATTTCCTACATAATGATAATTTATTTATAATTTTTAGACATCAAATAAGTTAAATTATTAATGACACAATAATGATGCAATGTTTACCTCATTAATAAATCATCTAAATAAATAAGATTATAATGATTACAATATTATATAAAACCTGTCCAATTCATATTGGTTGATGTTATTTAGAATATGAGTCATCTTATCTTCGACCTCAATGATTTTTGGACCATTATAAACCGAATATAATTATATTATAAAGTAATACTTTCACTCTTTCCTAAAGAGCCCCTCCTCTCCCTTATAAAAGGAGACCACTACTTCTCATTTCTTCACACCTTAAAAGCCTCTAGGCTCGTCCAAACCCTGCCCAAATACTCTCCCAACTTCCCTCACTACAACCTAGATGCCTTAGTTTGATCAGAAAGCAATCCTAAGGAGCCCTTTTGATCAAATTAAAAGGAAGAACCCGAAGAAGAGGTAATGTTTTCACCACCCCTTTTCAAGTTCCTTTCTTCTTCCACTTCTTCTTTCATTGTTCTTACCATTATAAAATAATAACTCCAGTATCTCACATATACTGTTATGTTATTATAAATATGGTACAACAATATTCAATATTCTATCCACCCTTTGAATAACATGTCACCATACGTGCGTACGTACGGCTTACCGTCTCCACGTCGTGGTGTAATTGTTATTCACTATATTATTATTTGGATGGGTATAATAATGATGTGCAACTCATGTAGATAATAAATATAACATGCTAATTATTCTGTATATATGATATAACATCCATTTATATATTATTTTAATATCAAAAGAATGATATTGTCGCTCGTGCGTACGTACGGACTACCGTCTCCCCGAACGCGATGAGATTCATTCTCCATCGTATCCATTCAAGTATAATTATCATTTGATGATTTAAAAATGATGTTTAAGGACTTGATATCATTCTGGATATGAATAATATACAACCTATCCATTACAAACATGGCTTACGTAACAAAACATATAAAATAAAACAAGTAAGTTAACACCCGAAACAACGATAATACTAAGATATTATTATCAAATCAATATTAAAAGATCATATATGATATCATATTAATGTATATGATTCTTTTATAATTTAATAACAATTATTTCACCGTTATACAAGAGTTTAACCTACCCCAACCAAGGAAAAGTACATGGGAAGGGTTTATTTCGCAATCTCTTCATTATCCGAGGTTGTTTATACATAATTATCTATTGGGACCTCGTTATCATCCACGTCCATGTTTCTTCAAAATGTATTTCAAAACATTTTTAATATTTAAAAGAATATGGTTTAAAGTCATTTATACCCTTGTTTGACTTTTTATAAAGGGTTTATAAGGGAATTTTTCCGTCATTTTCCAAACAAGGTGCTTTTTAACCTTTTCGACAGAATTAAGATAAGAATGTTTTTTTTAACTTATACGGCGGGTGCAGTTATTTTCCACCGTTATAAAATCGTCAAAGCTTCCCTTACAAGCTTATAAGAATATTTTCAAAGAAAATGTTTTATTTTATAAATATATGTCTCTTAAATGATTTCAAAATAGAAAGAGGTATTTCTTTAAAAAGAGTTTTGATTTCATCTATGTCAACATCCTTTAATGGATTTTACGCTTATTTGAGGATGATATATTATGATACAAAACTTTTATATTGTATTGAAGGTTTTGTGATATGTTTGACTGTGGATGTGCTATTTTTTATATACCATTCATGGTTTATGGTGAAAGTATTGACATTTCATATGCTAGTTTTAATACGAATGTTTATGTTATGTTTAAACCTTTTCATATGGGAATGCATTGGACTTAATATGTGACGGGTGGATCCCGCTATAGCTCCTCGATGCATCGGTAGGTCACATGAGACAAACTAGTGTCTTGGAACAAGGCCTTGACAAAATCTTATTTGTAGTCTTCGCACGAGGCCTTGACTATGTGGTTATGATAGTCTAGCATTATGCATTCCAACATTATGAAAGTGGTTATTGATTTTTTCATGTGATTATTCGATTAGTAGAATATCCATGTGAATAAGTAAATGGAATTATTTCATTTTATTTATGTCGTACCATGTTGAAATTTCATGTTTGAAGGGCTTTTGTTTTAGTTATACGTTGCCTTAATTGTTTATTCTTATTTATGAAAGTTTCCGCTATATTGTTATCCTTACTGGGCATTTGAGCTCACCCCTTTTATATGTTTTATTTTCCCTGGATGTGAAGAAGTAAATTATGAATGACTTGCAGGGATATTATGAGGGGTTAATAGTATGGACTATGGAGACAATATGTTGTTGTAGTAGTTTTTTTATTTTGATGATGTAATATAAAACTTATGAATATATCTAGTGTTTCAAACGCTATTAAACCAATCGGTCTTTCGAGATTTGATCTTTCTTGTGATCATGCCAATGTTATGTAATTAATGCACCGACTCTGGGTAACTGGGGTCGGGTCGTTACAGTTGGTATCAGAGGAAGTTTAGTACAAACCTTGGAAGCTAGATTTAGATAAACTCTGATTAGAGCACGTAGACCTAAGATGAACTTTGAGGATTAGTATAGAAGAACTTCCTAGAATTTTGGTATTGTAGGGATTTTGTGAGTTTTCCGAGAAATACATCCCTGTCTGGATACGAGCAAGTAGAGGCGGCTCTGGAACAGATGTACCTAGGGGTAAATCCCGAAAACACCGCTTTGATCTAGACTCGAACGGGAACTGGTGCACGGCAACGGGCCTTGCTGCACTCTTGGTTACGACACTCCCGGGGGATATGCTTAGGATAACTCTCATTTTCATTACAAATCATTATGAAGGGTTTATGAGTATATAATTCCTCAAAGAAAACATTTTTATGATTATGGATTATATCCATAAATAGTTCAATTTATGTTAAGTGTTTTATAAGTATGGGATTATATATTTTGATTCATAAACTGATCTAGTTTATGCCATTGTTTAGAAATGCTGCCTAGTGGAAGAAATGGAAACCGTATCAATGCACGAACTCCATGTAGGGATTGTCCTCCTGCTCAAGATAATTATAGTGGGGCTGGTGATGCAACTGGTGCCGATCAGCTAATCACCATACTGGGAAAACTTACTCAGGTTATGAATAATAACCATACCGGTATGGAGCACCCTGATCCGCAGCATGGATGATCAATGTTAGATCGATTCATGAGGCAACAACCACCAACGTTCAATGGGAGTACAAATCCCTTAGTAGCTGAGCAATGGATAAATTCCCTAGAGAAAATATTTCAGGCTTTGGGGAGCAGTGAAAGGGAAAAAGTTATCATGGCAGTTTACCGCCTCACTGGAGATGCTGATCAATGGTTGTCATTGATTCAAAACATGAAGGAAGATGATTAAGTATCAAATATGGAATGGAGTGAGTTCAAAGATCTGTTTTTAGAAAAATACTTCCCTCGCGACCATCGAGCAGATATGGAAAGGCAATTTCTAAGTCTGAGACAGAAGGAGGATGAGAATGTCGCAAAGTATGAGGCTAACTTTACAAGGTTAGCAAGGTACGCTAGTGATTATATACGTATCCAAATAAGTAATATTGATCGTTTCGTTGATGGGTTAACACCATTTCTCCATTGAGCATTAGTCTCACAATCCTTTTCATCATACGAAGACATTGTCTCATGTGCTATCAAGACCGAAAAGGAATTCTCTAAGTCTTATGACTTTAAAGCAAAGAAAGAGAAGAAGAGACCTGCTGATCATTCTGGGAATGGAAATAAGAGGAAGAAGGGAAAGGTTGAATATCCATCCTGTGGTAAATGCGGGAAGAAACACCCTGGTACTTGCTTGAAGGGAATGGGAGTCTGTTACAAGTGTGGTGAAAAAGGCCACCAAGCTCGTGATTGCAAGGGGAAGAAGGAAGCTACCGACGTTCAGTGCTACAATTTCAGGGAGATGGGGCATTATCCAAATGAATTTCCTAAGTGTCAGGAGAACTTACCTCAGAAAAGGCTAAGGGATCAAGGCCAGGTTTATGCTATCACTACTGCTGAGGTAGAAGCTCCGAAAGACGTGGTGGCAGGTAATTTAATGGTTTCCTCAAGTTTAGCAAATGCATTATTTGATTCTGGATCATCGCATTGTTTCATATCTTCCCAGTTTTCTATGAAAATTAGATATTTACAATTTGATTTAATAAGGGAGTTGTCAGTTCAAACTCCTAATGGAAGTATCATTGCAACAATGTTTTGTGAATCAGTCCCCATTAGAGCACATAAATTTTCTTTATCTGCTGATCTTATCGTCATACCTATGATTGAGTTTGATATAATCCTTGGTATGGACTGGGTTTCGGACTATGATGCGAAAATTTATTGTAAGAAGAAAGAGGTTACAATTCTTGATGATAATGATAAGGAACACCTTATTTTTAGAGCAGAATCGTCACCACCAAATTCTTATTTAGATCCACCCCCAGTAGCTCAACTTAATTCAATTATTGGGGAGGAAGAGAATGAAATAACTATCGGTGAGGAAAGGAATGTTCAAATAGAGGATGTACCTGTTGTGAAATAATTTGTAGATGTATTTCCGGAAGATTTACCTGGACATCCTCCAGAACGAGAAGTTGAGTTTTCCATTGATTTGATTCCTGGATCAAGGCCTATATCGAAGACCCCTTATAGAATGGCCACTGTATAATTAGTCGAACTAAAGAAACAACTAAAGGAATTGAGTAATAAGGTATTTATTCGCCCTAGTGTTTCTCCATGGGGATCCCCTGTTCTTTTTGTTAAAAAGAAAGATGGATCTATGAGGTTATGTATCGACTACAGGGAGATCAATGCTATAACGATAAAGAACAAGTATCCCCTACCTCGTATTGATGATTTATTTGACCAACTGCATGGAGCTCAATACTTTTCAAAGATTGACCTTCGATATGGATACCATCAGTTGTGTGTGAAGAAGGAAGATATTCCGAAGACATCATTTCGAACCAGGTACGGGCATTACGAGTTTACTGTAATCCCGTTTGGATTGACTAATGCACCCTCTGTATTCATGGATCTGATGAATAGAGTTCTCAAGGAGTATCTAGATGAATTTGTGGTGGTATTTATTGATGATATCTTGGTATACTCCAAAACTTACGAAGATCATGAAAATCACTTGCGCATTATCTTGAAGACTCTGAGGAGGCATGAATTATATGGGAAGTTTAGAAAGTTTGAATTCTGGCTTCAGGATATTTCTTTTCTTGGCCATATTGTCTCTAAAGATGGAATCTCTGTTGATCCTTCTAATACCAAGGCAATCCAAGAATGGCCAGCACCTACGAGTATAACTGAGGTACGTAGTTTTATTGGTTTGGCAGGTTATTATCGACGTTTCGTCCAGAATTTTGCCCGATTGGCTAACCCATTAACGAAGCTCACACGTAAAGGGGTTAAATTTGTTTGGACAAAAGAGTGTGAATAATGTTTCGAAGAACTGAAGAGAAGATTAGTCAATGATCCTATATTGACTCTACCATCGGGGAATGATGGGTTCGTTATTTATAGTGATGCATCAAAGAAAGGACTTGGTTGTGTCCTTATGCAGAATGATAGAGTTATTGCCTATGCATCACGACAGTTGAAAATTCATGAACAAAACTATCCTACTCATGATCTCGAGTTAGCAGCTGTGATCTTTGCTTTGAAGATATGGAGGCACTACCTCTATGGTGAAAAATGTGAGATTTATACAGATCACAAGAGTTTGAAGTATATTTTTTCACAAAAAGAACTCAACATGAGGCAAAGGAGATGGCTTGAATTACTCAAGGATTATGATTGCACGATACACTACCACCCGGGGAAAGCAAACAAGGTGGAAGATGCTTTGAGTAGAAAAGACCATGGAGTTTTGAACAATATGAGAATTGAAAGGGATCCAATTTTCATGGATCTAGTGAAGATGGACATGGGAATAACCAGGGAAGGGGAAACATCAATGATTTTTCAAATGGTTGCCAAACCATCTTTACTAGAAAGGATTAAGAGTTCTCAGACCGATGATGAAGAATTCCAAAAGAAGATTAAAGCTATGAATGATGGGATATTAAGAGACTTTGTGTATGAAGATGGAATTTTGAAATTCGGGAAGAGACTTTGTGTTCCCGGTTTACCTGATCTGAAAAAGGAATTGCTGGATGATGCTCATAGTTCCAATTTCTCTATACACCCTGGGAGCACCAAAATGTATAGAGATTTGAAGGAAAATTTTTGGTGGGACAACATGAAGAGGGAGATTGCTGATTTTGTGTCAAGATGTATGGTTTGTCAACAAATGAAAGCTGGAAGGCAACAGCCTGGAGGAGTCATGCAACCTCTTCCCATACCGGAGTTGAAATGGGACAATATTACGATGGACTTTGTCATGGGGCTACCAAAGACTCCTAGAAGGAACGATGCAATATGGGTTATTGTTGATCGTCTTACCAAGTCAGCACATTTTCTTGCTATAAGAGAAGATCTACCCCTGGAACGTCTAGCAAGACTATACATTAATGAAGTTGTGAGACTTCATGGAGTACCCCTATCGATTGTTTCTGATCGTGATCCTCGTTTTACTTCAAGATTTTGGAAAAGTCTTCAGAAATCTCTGGATACTGAACTTCATTTGAGCACTACATACCACCCTCAGACAGACGAACAATCAGAACGGACTATTCAAACCTTATAAGACATGTTGAGATCTTTCTCACTTGAATTTCAGGGTATGTGGGATCAATATTTACCACGGGTAGAATTTTCCTATAACAATAGCTTCCATTCGAGTATACAGATGGCACCATATGAAGCGTTATACGGAAAGAGATGTCGTACACCAACCTGTTGGGATGAGGTTGGTGAAAGAAAACTTGTAGGCCCAGAACTGGTGGAGGAAACGGTGGAAAAGGTGAAGGTAATCCAAAATCACATCAAAGCAGCTCAAAGTAGGCAGAAGAGCTATGCCGATAATTGAAGGAAGGATTTGGAATTTCAAGTTGGTGATCATGTTTTCCTGAAGGTATCTCCATGGAAGGGAGTTATACATGTTGGTAAGAAAGGTAAATTGAGTCCCAGGTACATCGGACCTTTCGAAATTCTAGAACGAATTGGGGCTGTAGCTTACAGATTGGCAATGCCGCCAAGTCTCTCCAAAGTTCACGATGTGTTCCACGTATCTCTGTTGAGAAAATACATGCCTGACCAAACTCATGTACTCACCTATGAGGAATTAAAACTTGAACCCGATATGTCTTTTTGTGAAGAGCCTGTCAGGATTCTTGATACAACAGAACAAGTACTAAGAAACCGGATGACGTGTCTGGTAAAAGTTTTATGGAGAAATCATAAGATGGAAGAGGCAACGTGGGAAACCGAGGAACTTATGATGAAGAACCACCCGAGTATTTTTATGCAGTAATACCCTAGAAATTGCGAGGACGCAGTTATTTGAAGGAGGGGAGAATGTAACAACCCAAGCTTCCACGGTACGTTTCCCTTCGAATAATGCGGTAGCGTGTGTTGTACGTAACCTCGAGTTCTAACACACACCACAACTAATTAAACTAGCCGTTGTGAATAGTAATACCTACTTTTTGAAATCATATATATTTTATATTTCAAAATGGACTTCATTTTTGGATTCGGAATATTGAAATTAGCCTAGGGTGAATTTTTGGTACTTTTCGGATAACTTTTATATTTTGATGAATAGTGAAAATTACTAAATTTTAATTAAAATCAACTTTTTTAATCAAAATAATTAATATTGATAAATTATTAATTTGAGTGGTTTTAAAGTATATTTAGAATATATTTTACCATTTAATTTAATGTTTGTCATTGGACATAATTTCACAATTAAACCAGACATAAACAAGTGTCAATCTTTTGATAGTTATTATCTCTTTAAAACACGCTTTTTATTTTAACAATGGGAATTAATTTTTAATTAATTTGTGCCACTTCTGTGTTTTGAATTTGGAAAAATGGATTACATATTTGTAATCAGGATTTCCAAATTATGTAAATAGGTAACTTTTATTTTTACACATTTTGAATAATTACTGCGGTAAATATTTTATTTACCAAGGTTAAAGGGTAAATCCGGTAAATAATGGTTAAAAAATAATATTATAATAATACAAAATTACTCTAAAACGTGTCCTAACCTTATTGGTGGACACATACCCGACCATGGGAATCCTTGGGTTGATTTGGGGACCCCTTAGAGCCACTTGTATGTGGTAGGGACACATTATATTAATAAAGTTAAAATAAAAATAAAAATGGCATAAGCTTACATCTTCTAGAAGAACAATTTTTACATAGGGTTATACATGTTGGATTTTCGATTATAAATATTCATTATAAAGATAAAAATATTTCCTACATAATGATAATTTTTTTTATAATTTTTAGACATCATTTAATTTAAATTATTAATGACACAATAATGATGCAATGTTTACCTCATTAATAAATCATTTAAATAAATAAGATTATAATGAATAAAATATTCTCTAAAACCTGCCCATATTCATATTGGTTGATGTTATTTAGAATAAGAGTCATCTTATCTTCTACCTCAATTTTTTTTGGACCATTATAAACCGATTATAATTATATTATAAAGTAATACTTTCACACTTTCCTAAAGAGCCCCTCCTCTCCCATATAAAAGGAGACCACTCCTTCTCATTTCTTCACACCTTCAAAGCCTCTTGGCTCGTCCAAACCCTGCCCAAATACTCTCCCAACTACCCTCACTACAACCTAGAGGCCTTAGTTTGATCAGAAAGCCACCCTATGGATCCCTTTTGATCAAATCAAAAGGAATAACCCGAAGAAGAGGTAATGTTTTCAACACCCCTTTTCAAGTTCCTTTCTTCTTCCACTTCTTCTTTCTTTGTTCTTACAATTCTAAAATAATAACTCCAGTATCTCACATATACTGTGATGTAATTATAAATATGGTACAACCATATTCAGTATTCTATCCACCCTTTGAATAACATGTCACCATACGTGCGTACGTACGGCTTACCGTCTCCACGTCGTGGTGTAATTGTTATTCAATATATTATTATTTGGATGGGTATAATAATGATGTGAAAATCAGGTAAATAATAAATATAACATGTTAATTATTCTGTATATATGATATAACATCCATTTATATATTATTTTAATATCAAAAGAATGATATTGTCGCTCGTGCGTACGTACGGACTACCGTCTCCACGAACGCGATGAGATTCATTCTCCATCGTATCCATTCAAGTATAATTATCATTTGATGATTTAAAAATGATGTTTAAGGACTTGATATCATTCTGGATATGAATAATATACAACCTATCCATTACAAACATGGCTTACGTAACAAAACATATAAAATAAAACAAGTAAGTTAACACCCGAAACAACGATAATACTAAGATATTATTATCAAATCAATATTAAAAGATCATATATGATATCATATTAATGTATATGATTCTTTTATAATTTAATAAAAATTATTTCACCATTATACAGGAGGTTAACCTACCCCAACCAAGGAAAAGTACAAGGTAAGGGTTTATTTCGCAATCTCTTCATTATCCGAGGTTGTTTATACATAATTATCTACTGGGACCTCGTTTTCATCCACGCCCATGTTTCTTCAAAATGTATTGAAAAACATTTTTAATATTTAAAAGAATATGGTTTAAAGTCATTTATACCCTTGTTTGACTTTTTATAAGAGTTTTATAAGGGAATCTTTCCGTCGTTTTCCAAACAAGGTGCTTTTTAACCTTTTCGACAGAATTAAGATAAGAATGTTTTTTTAACTTATACGGCGGGTGCGGTTATTTTCCGACGTTATAAAATCGTCAAAGCTTCCCTTACAAGCTTATAAGAATATTTTCAACGAAAATGTTTTATTTAATAAATATATGTCTCTTAAATGATTTCAAAATAGAAAGAGGTATTTCTTTAAAATTAGTTTTGATTTCATCTATGTCAACATCCTTTAATGGATTTTACGCTTATTTGAGGATGATATATTATGATACAAAACTTTTATATTGTATTGAAGGTTTTGTGATATGTTTGACTGTGGATGTGCTATTTTTTATATACCATTCATGGTTTATGGTGAAAGTATCGACATTTCGTATGCTAGTTTTAATACGAATGTTTATGTTATGTTTAAACATTTTCATATGGGAATGCATTGGACTTAATATGTGACGGGTGGAGCCCGCTATAGCTCCTCGATGCATCGGTAGGTCTCATGAGACAAACTAGTGTCTTGGCACAAGGCCTTGACAAAATATTATTTGTAGTCTTGGCACGAGGCCTTGACTATGTGGTTATGATAGTCTGGCATTATGCATTCCAACATTATGAAAGTGGTTATTGATTTTTGCATGTGATTATTCGATTAGTAGAATATCCATGTGAATAAGTAAATGGCATTATTTCATTTTATTTATGCCGTACCATGTTGAAATTTCATGTTTGAAAGGATTTTGTTTTAGTTATACATTTCCTTAAATGTTTATTCTCATTTATGAAAGTTTCCGCTATATTGTTATCCTTACTGGGCATTTGAGCTCCCCCCTTTTCTATGTTTTATTTTCCCAGGATGTGAAGAAGTAAATTATGAATGACTTGCAGGGATATTATGAGGGGTTAATAGTATGGACTATGGACACAATATGTTGTTTTAGTAGTTTTTTTATTTTGATGATGTAAAGTAAAACTTATGAATATATCTAGTGTTTCCAAAGCTACTAAACCAATCGGTCTTTCGAGATTTGATCTTTCTTGTGATCATGCCAATGTTATGTAATTAATGCACTGACTCTGGGTAACTGGGGTCGAGGCGTTACATTATATATATATATATATCACATTATTCTAACAACCAGAATATAATCAATTAGTCCAAAATCACCAATACATTAATTATTCTGCTTCAATTGTAGTAACAGCATAAGATTGTCCTTGATCCCTTGGCCTTTTCTGAGGTAAGTATCCCTGATGCTTAGGACATTCATTTTCATAATTCCCCATTTCTCTACAATTGTAGCATTCAACATTGATAGCCTCTTTCTTTCCCTTGCAATCACGCACATGTTGACCTTTTTCTCCACATTTATAACAAACTCACATTCCTTTTAGGCAAGTACCAGGGTGATTCTTCCCACAATTATCACATATTGGAAAATCCTTCTTTCCCTTTTTCCCTTTATCTGTCTCTTGTTCCACAGTTCTCTTCTTCTCTTGCTTTACTTTATTATCATAAGATTTAGAGAATTACTTTTCTGTCTTGATAGCACATGAGACAATGTCTTCATACGACGAGAAGGTTTGTGAGACTAATGCTTGACGAAGAAATGTTTTTAACCCATCAAATAAACGATCAATCTTACTTCTTGGGTTACGTATATAATCTGCAGCATGCCTCACTAACCTTGTAAAGTTGGCCTCATACTTTGCGACATTCTCATCCTCCTTTTGTCTCAGAATCAAAAATTGCCTTTCCATATCTGCTCGATGGTCTCGAGGAAGGTATTTTTCTAAGAACAACTCTTTGACCTCCTGCCATTCCATGTTTGTTAATTCATCATCTTCCTTTGTGTTTTGAATTAGTGACCACCATTGATCAGCATCTCCAGTGATACGGTAAACTTCCATGACAACTTTGTCCCTTTCACTACTCCCCAAGGCATGGAATATTTTCTCTAAGGAACTTATCCATTGCTCAGCTACTATAGGATTTGTACTCCCATTGAAGGTTGGTGGTTGTTTCCTCATGAAGAGGTCTAACATTGATCCTCCACATTGTGGATCAGGGTGCTCCATATGAGTAAGGTTATTATTCATAACCTGAGTGAGTTGTCCTAGTATGGTAATAAGTTGATCAGCACCAGTTGTATCTCCAGATCCACAATAATATCTTGTGTAGGAGGGCAATCCCTACATGGAGTGCGTGCATTGATTCGGTTTCCATTCCTTCCACTAGGCGCCATTTCTAAACAATGGCATAAACTAGATTAGTTTATGAATCAAAATACACAATTCCATACTTGTAAAATACTTAACATAAATTGAACTATTTATGGATATAATCTATAATCATTAAAATGTTTTCTTTGAGGAAGTAGGTACTCATAACCCTTCATAGTGGTTTGTAAAGAAAATGAGAATTATCCTAAGCATATCCCCCGGGAGTGTCGTAACCAAGAGTGAAGCAAGGCCTGTTGTCGTGCACCAGTTCTCGTTCGAGTCTAGCTCAAAGCGGTGTTTTTGGGTTTTACCCCTAGGTACATCTGTGCCAGAGCCACCTCTACCTGCTCATATCCAGACAGGGATGTATTGCTCAGAAAACTCACAAAATATCTATAATACCAAAATTCTAGGAAGTTCTTCTATACTAATCCTCAAAGTCTATCTTTGGGATATGTGCTCTATTCAGAGTTTATCTAAATCTAGCTTCCAAGGTTAGTACTAAACTGCCTCTGATACCAACTGTAACGCCCCGACCCGAGCTACCCGGAGTCGGTGCATTACTCCATAACATTGGCATGATCACAAAAGATCAAGTCTCGAAAGACCGATTAGTTTAGTAGCCTTGGAAACATTAGATACATTCATAAATGTTACATTACATCTTAAATATGAAAAACTATAATAAAAAAGTCTTCATAGTCCACACTCATATCCTCTTCTGACTGTCGCTGCAGGTCATTCATTAAATACTTCTTCATATCCTGGAAAATATAAAAACATTGAAAGGGGTGAGATCAGATGCTCAGTAAGGATAACAATATTGCGGAAGCTTTCATAAATAAACATAAAAATTTAAGGCAATGTATAACTAAAACAAAAGCCTTTTAAACTTGAACATCAACATAATATGGAAAAAGTAAAATGAGATAATGCCATTTACTTCTTCACATGGATATTCTATTGTTCGAATAATCACATGCAATATCAATAACCACTTTCGTAATGAGGGAATGTATAATGCCAGACATTCTGAAACATTTTTTCAAGGCCTCGGCCAAGATGTCTAAAATGATTAAGGCCTCAGCCAAAACCATAAATAAAATTGGGAAAGGGCCTCGGCCAATTCCACGTCTAGTTGTCTCATGAGACCTACCGATGCATCGAGGAGCTATAGCGGGCTCCACCCGTCACTTATTAAGTCCAATACATTCCTCATATGAATAGGTTTAAACATATCATAAACCATAACATAATCGTATCACATAAAACATGCATAAAGGAAACATAACATTTCCACATTTCAATCACAAGTTATCAACACAACACATTGATATAAAAAAACGCTTTCAAAACCATTTTCAATACCAAAATAAAAGAAAGTTAAAACTTTGTATTTATTTTTCATCAAAAAAATGATGTCTTGTAGAGGAAGCCGAAACTCAAATAATGGTCACGGCGGCGGAGAAGTCTTTGTCGCCACATATGTACGGAAAGAAAAACATTCCCTTTTTGTCGTTTAGTAAAACGCTTCATATAAAAAGATTCCTTTTGAATAAACGTAAAAGTCAAAGGGGTTTATACACTGTATAAAAGAAATTTGTGTATAAAACAAAATATGCCTCAATGAATGGAGATTGAGAAGAAGTCCTTAAAAGAACATTTTTAAAATAAAATAGATCTATTATGTGTATTCACTATAGGTACACATAAATAAAGTAAAAATACAAAATATGACATAATAATATCATGAAATAATTTTGAAAGTAGGAGATTAACCCAAAGAATGGAAGTTGGGTTAAGAAATTCACTTACCTTACGCTCTGTCCTGACTCGACCATTCTTTAACCTCCTGAATAATAAACTAGAGTTAATTTATATTTACATAAGAACCTTTTTCATTTTCATTATTCCTTTTATATCCCTTATTACCATGTTATGAAAATTATGTAATTATTTAAGTTTATAACGGTCATTTTGTCGATCTTAGGTACTTGAGTCAAAAATAAAATTCTTATAATTACAAGTTGTTCATGGGGTGATATATCCATTATATCCAGAATTGTTTTCATGCTGTAGATATCATATATATCATATATATCCAGTATATACATGCATTTATAATATTACATAACATTTAGAGGTAAGAAATGAAATTCACCGTTCATGGAGACGGTAAGCCGTACGTACGCATGAACGCTACTTTCATTTCTATTTCGTATTTAATGGAATGAAATCATAATGATATAAATGTATAATATAATTCCAGTATAATATAGTGTATAATACCATTTATTCCATCCTTTATACATCCCACATATGGAATTAACGATTCAAATCACTTTGAGGGGGCGGTAGTCCGCACTTCCTAAAATGAAATTATCACGTTTACCCATAATGGAAATCATAAAGTATGGCATAAATGAGAAATACAGAAGCATAATGAAAACATAAACATATTATATATCATATATAAATATAGTTACATCTTAATGGCCACCATTGAAGGTGTTATATGAGTGTTGAACAATCATCGTTTCATGAGGCAGAAATTCGCCATCCACAGATACCGTATGTTCATTAACCATTAGATGTAGGTGTGTGTAAGTGTAGCTCGAATCCTTATTATAACAACATCCTAGTATATTGAGGATACTGGTTTTGTTACAAAATAAATGAATAAAAAGAGTTTAGGGGGTTGGAGAAGAAAAATAAAACAAAACAACATTAGAGAATACATTACCTCAAAATTGGGTAACTCTTTTTGATTTGAGCCATAGGCTTCCTTGGGAAGAGTTCTGCCCAAATTGAGGCTTCTAAGAGTAAGAGGGGGAAGTTGGGAGAGTATTTGGGCAGAGGTTGGCCGAGCCAAATGGCTTGAAAGCGTGAATGAGGTGGTAGAGGTGGGGGCCTTTTATAAGAGGAGAGGAGGGGCACTATTGGAAAGTAAGGAAATTTACATTATTATACAATGATTTTCGGATTCTAAAGGTCCCACACTTATATAATTCGTGGAAAATGTGATAAGGGTTCGAAATCTACCCATCCAATAGTCTTTGGACAAGTGTAAGACTTGTATTGCACATTATCCTTTCATTTTATTAAAATCGTTAAATAATGAGGTCATCGATGCTTCAGAATGATTTCGTAAATAATTTAATTTATTTAATGGCTAAATATTAAAAAAAAATACTATGATGTAGGAAATTTTTTAGCTTTCCAATTAATATTTATAGTCAAAAATATGATTTGTATAACCCAATGTAAAAAATGTTTTAGTAAAACATTTTATGTTTGTGTCATTTTTTACTTTAACATTAAATAAAAGGTATTTATGTCATTTTCTAACTAAAGTGGCTCCATGGGGTCCCCAAGTTGACCCATGGGTTTTCATGGTCGGCCATGACTCATCCAATAGGAGTAGGACAAGTTTCAAGCTCATCTCATATTATTAAAACATTATTTTTACCTTAAACTACACTAATTACCTCTAATCGCGATTAAGAACTTAAAAGTTACTATTCACCAAAAAATTATTTTAATCTCATTGAACCAAATTTTACTTCTTAATGACAACCATGTATGTCGGATTTTTGAAAATCAAATCACAGAAGTTGTAATATTTCATTTAAACGAAAAATCAGTTATTTAACTTCCACTTAGTGGTTTCACTATTCATCAAAAATTGAAGTTTTTCAGAACAATGCCAAAATTCCACCTTAAGCTATAATTGATATTCCGAATTCAATAATGATGTCTATTTTAAAAAATTCCAAACATATAAGTTTCATTAATTAATTTTATAATCAATTCTCGTTGTCACAACAAATAGCGTGTTTTTAAGAAACAATTTATATCAAAAGATTAGCAATTGTTTATCTCCAATTTCAATGTTAAATTAATTCTAATGACCACCATTGGATAAAATGTTAAAAATATATTCTAATTATGCTTTAAAACCACGAAATAGCATAATTTATCACAATAAATTATTTTGATTAAAAAAGTTATTTTAAGTATTTATCACTATTGATAAAAAATTGAAATTTCTCAGAAAATTACAAAAAATTCAACTTAGGATAATTTCGATATTACGAATACAAAAATGAAGTCCATTTTGAAATATAAAATTTATATAATTTTAAAAAGTGGTTATTATTATTCATAACAGCTACTTTGATTAGTCGCGGTGTGTTAGAACTCGAACTTGCGTACCACGCAAGCTATTGCATTATTCAATGAGAAGCGTATCATGGAATCTCGGGGTGTTACATTTTTTAGGGATAGTCCCTTTCAGGGTCGGCTTTGCAGTGTCCCAGGCGGAGGCCGATCAATACCTGTCAGAGCTGGAGGACTTTGTGCACTCCTGATGTGCCCCTCGTCCAATGAAAGATTGGGTGAATGTGTTTTTGTATTGGATAGCCCCAATAGTTGTTGGATGATGAACTGAGAGATTGATTCCCTCTACCGGAAGAATCGTATGAGTCCTCCTATGAGGAGGAGGCCAATATAGGGAGCCCATTGGAGGAAGGAAAATCTGGTGATTCGAACCCAGAGCTTGATGAGTTTGTAGAGGATCTTGAGGTAAAATCCCAAATCCCATCCATGTGACCCTCTCCCAGGATACCATGGACCCTTTACTGACATTTGAACTGTACAGGGGGAACTTGTACATAGAACCCGTTCTCATCCCTCAGTGGAGGCAGATACTGGGACATTAGAATATGTTACTGTACTTATGGTGATTAGTGTATCTGGTGGGGCTAGGGCACCTAATATTGATCACCCATGGTTTTTAGACATCCCTATAATATATATAGGTCCACGTCTTGGGGTCCCCATAGCAAAGAACCATGAACAAGACTAAGATTTCAATCTTTGTAAGTATCCATTGCACAATTCATGACTTCCAATCATTGACCAATCTAACTAAATCTATTCCCTATTTGATATGTACAGTCCAAAAAATGGAATGGGATTCCTTGGTGAGGTTGATTGGTATTCCTGGTAGTTCTTTTCCCATGCTAATTTCTGTGGTCGTGGAGGCGTATATCCTGACAGACCATGTGGCATCACTCCCGACCACTGGTGGCACCATTAGTGGGGTCGAGCCTAAGATTATTGAGGTGGGATACAATGATGACGATCGACCGGACACCCAAGGTCCCACTATACCTGATAAAACACCAGATACAGACCCTATTAACATTTTGTTGGGGGAGTTCCACACATATGAGCCTTCCAACCCTACAGATTAGGATGAGAGGACTTCTGATGAAGAGCATAGAAAGATTTTCTGTCACTGATCATTAAAGCTGGTCATTTTCTTCATTGACAACACCCCCCAGGCACAATGGATAGATCATATAGAGAGACTTTGTTCGCGACTGTGGAAACAGTGTGCTGGGGGATTGGATGCCCAGTGTCCCCACATGCTCATCCAAGATCTCAGGGCAGAGAAGATCCGAGAGTACGATCGTGGCCTTGGTGTGGGCTTGCAGTGGAGGAAAGAAGTGAACATCAAGAGGCTCCAGGGGGATGAAAAAGAGGTTCAGAAGCCACAGTTCTAATTAGATGATCACTCATCCTTCCTCAACATGCTATTAGATATAATATTGCAATTGAAGTCCTGGAAGGAAGAGGCTGAGGAGTGAATGAAGCAAGCCTCCAATGAAATGACCACCATCCTAACCAGCATGGGGCATGCCCAGATTGTGGCTAAGAAATTATGCACTATCTCTACCGAGGATGAGCGAGAGCTGAATAGCTGGTAGAAATTTTTGGATGCCACAAGCCAGAGTGTGGTGGAGCTACAACTTTGTTTTGACAGGGTCAACCCATCCATGGGAGGGATAAATCTAAGGGTGTTGTAAAACTTGAAAACCTTTAAACATACTCTCCTGCTTGGATCATTTTATGTTGGCCACATTCAAGGATTCTGTTATTTGTGTTGGTTTATTGCATTCCCTTAATATCCGTGCATCATCCAGCGATCAAACCCTAATGTTATGTGGGTTGGGCTGACGTGAGAAACAAGGGATGACAACCTGATTATGCCAACCTAATGTAAGAGTGGAAACCAAGCTTCAGGCATCTGGGGGTTTAAACAACCGATCTGGATTTTTGAGAAGGAAAAGGTGGAGGCATGATCAGGGGATGAGGAAATCATAACAATCGATGTGGCTTCCTCCCAATGTGCTCTATTGAATGAGCGGGGTAACACCACGGATGTTGGAATTAATCCAAACATAAGAGAGTGAAATGTGTGATTCACAATACCCAAAATTTAGAAATTTGTAGGATGGAGTGACAATGATGAATAACTATTGACCATGTTTGAAACACAGTTTCCTTATTACGTTATCCTGAAATGAGGATAACAAATGGGGGCCAACCGCTAACCATGTTCAAAACAAGGGGCCTGACTTGAAATATCATACATTTTTCTTCTAGAATGTATGCCCAAGACAGTAAGATATCCATAGGCTAAGAATCCTTACTGTTAGGGGGTTCCCTTAGAAGTGAAAGAGGATGAGGCTCCGAATAGAGGGAATGAAATGTTTGGGAGGATGAGTGATGAATTGTTCGAATGGTATTGATAACCCTTGAAATCACACCACTATAGTGGAAACACATTAGGTGGGAGTGTCTGTATGATCAGGGATCAAACATACCCCCAATCGGGACCTCTCTGATAAGGACATGGAATGCTCTGTAGTTTTATTTCACACCAAATAGAATGATAGACATGTAGATTAAAGGTAATTTGTTGAGGATGATTCACATAGTTTAAAGGTCATACAGCCTGGACTAGGATCGGGCTCGAGGGGCCAGATGGTGCACTGACCCCGGGGCTGGGCCCAAGGAAACCCTCCTTGGCGTCGCTACATATCCCATGAGGATGAGAATCTACCCAAACATAGTTCTTAAGTATGGTGTGGCCATAGGCCAACACTGATAAGAGAAATCCTCTCTGGAAAGGGATCTGGTGCATCCCATGACTAACATGGGGCTTCCTAAACTTGTTCGGGGTAGAACTGTAGTTTAGTGTCATGCGTCAAGGATATGTTGGAGTCCACACCACACCACGTATGTGGTGTGGTAGCTATAAACCTGATGCGAATGTCGACATAAGGAGTCAGCACCACACCACGTATCCCCAGAGGAAGTTCTTTAGGTCAAGGGACCAAAAGTGAAAGTTAGGTTGCGCCCTAAGCAATGTGGTAAAGCTTTACTACATATCCCATTACTGTGGAAACCAATACACACATTGTTCTGAGAGCACGACGTGGTCTGAGACCAACGCTGGTAGGAAGAATCTTCTCGGTAGATGAAACTAATGCATCCCCTGATTAATATAGGGCATCCTGAATTTGTTCAGGGAAGGGTCCATAATTTAATGCCATCTTTCAAGGACCTGGATAACCAAAAAATAAAATGTGTGGGGTGGTACATACCCCAACGTGAATGAGGACCATAACATCCCATGCCACACCACACGTTCTCGGGAGAATCCCTAGGTCGAGGGACTGAAGGTGAAAAAAAAGGATAGACCCTAGACATGTTTTCTGGAAAATCATACGTATCCCATGAAGATGGGAATCAAGACACATATAGTTATGAGAGTGCATTTTAATGTTATGCAGGTCAATGGAATGCATGCGTGAAATGGAAGTGGAAGTACACATCCTCCCAAAACTACTAATCCCACGTGAGTCGTGCTCGATATGGGAAACAAGGAGTAGTTGTTGGACTTTCCTCACACCAGAAATAACATGTTATGGTAGTGGGACGCTATGTTAATCACATCCCAATGATACTGACACGCCTATATAACAAACCTAGATGCACGAATTATTCGATCCGAGTATGTTGTAATTCCACTTGAACCTGAGGAAGTTGAAATATGTAAATCATCATCCTGGTGATCTAGACCACAATGATGAAGGATTGCTGATAAGGGATAGATGAAGACTGTGTTCAAAACATAGGATCCACAACATGTTATCGTGATATGAGGATAGATAGATTAGGGTCGATAGTTGACCATTTCTAAAACATGGGACCGGCCACAAATGTCATCTTCGGTATTTAGGGACATTGGCCCAAGACGATAAGTTAGAAAATATTGCATGAGACCATGTCATGAAGGGGGTAACTTTGTATGTGGAATAGGATGAGGATCCATATAATAGGCTCACAAAGCCAGGAAATGTAGCGAGGGGAATATCCCTGTGAAATTCCACACTTCGGGCTCTTTGTCAAAACACATCCGAGTATAACTATAAGACATATCAGATAGAGGCAGCCGAGTACCTTACCATGGAAAAGGGTTTTTGGGTTTCATGATTCCATATTAAATTATTATGGTGGACCATTATGGGGGGATTGATTAAATGGACTCTACGCAGGGCGGTGGAGAAGCCAAACGTGATGCACAGTTCCTGTAGGGAGATCTTAGTTTAGGGTCATAAAACTCAGACCAGGTTGGGAAAATATATGGGAGGCATGTGGTGTGGCTATTGAAAAACCCAATGTGAATGAGAACCCATTAGTTACTCTCCTCATCGCATGTACCCGAAATGGTTCGGGCCTAGGGGCCAAAAGAGAGGGGACTGGATTTTAGATTCTTATGGATAGACCCGAAGACATGATGTCTAGGCATTCCTACGTAACCCATGAGGATGGGAATCAATCCATACATAGTTTGGGAGGTTGTTGGGTGGTTTGACTTATTGTGATAAGGGACTAGAGTGATCTTAGTTTATAGTCATAGTGCTCGGACCAGATAAGGTAGGGAATGCGGTAAACAAATGGTGAGGTATTTATACAACCCGATGTGAATGAAGACGCACGTCAAGATCAGAATGTGTTTCTTGGGATGTTTTTAGGTCGAGGGATCGAAAAAGAAAGTTATTTCAGGCCCGATGCAGAGTGTGCAGGCATACCTACATATCCCATGAGAATAAGAATCAAACCACATGTAGTTCTTGGGCTGGCATGGTAAGATACTGGTTCTAGAGATAGTAAGGTCGTTCTGGTCTGTCTCTTGCACCAAATGAAGAGGCATTTGATTGGTCTTTTTTGTCATTTATGATTAATGTATGTATGTTGTTTTTTTTTTGTGATGTGATGGTCCTAGGATATAAATTATAGGCATTTTCCACAAAAATATTATTGAATGCAGTCGTTGAAAAATGGTATGCCATATGAATAATACCAAACATGATGTCACCTTGAGTGAGGACACCATAGTGCAATGCCAGTTTTCATCGTGCGGATAGGATGATAATGTCACATTTTAGGGTCATGTGATGTAACAGTTTAAATTCATGTAGGACTAGGCAGCACAGTTTAAAACCATATGGCTTATATGTATACAGGATAGATGAGGTTAAAGAGGGAATGTTCACGGGGTGATAAATCATACCCGACAGGAATGAGGACGAGGTCCACATCACACCATACGGGATTCTAAGAAAGAAACCATTGGCTGAGTGGCCAGAATATGTTAGAGAATTTGGGGCAGCAGAGACTATCCCTCAGTTGAGCTGGACCCTAAGACAATATGTCGAGGTGTTCCTACGTATCCCATGAGGACGGGAGTCAATCCATACGTAGTTCTTATGGTTTAACATCTTGCAGGATGGTATATGATTTAATGCCATGGGGGACAGGAGGTAGGTGGGAAAATCTTCTTGAAGGGGAGTATGTGGTGTGAAAAATTTAAACCTGACGTGAACCAAGTCATAATCCAACAAACTCCAAACCATGTGGTCCTATAAGAGTGGAGGCCTAAAATGCAGAACATAAGAGATATATCAGTGGATTTCAAGCTGGACCCAAAGAATAGATGTCTGGGCATTCCCACACATCCCATGAACATGGGAATCAATCCAAGCATAGTTCTAGAAGATGACGTATAAGCATATCTTAGTTTAAGGTCTTAGTTCTTGAACAATAGGGAAGAAAAACTCTTCCATGTTGGTCGCAGACCTCAATCTAATCCCTAAGTACACATGAGTCAAACTCAGTGTGGGAAACAAGGGATAAAGAGGATTTTTGCAATACATGGAATATACGAAAAGGGAATGTCAGTGTGGAGCCACGAATGACACTTCACCATGGCTTTGTCCTCTTAATGGGAAAATGTGTGCTATGTGATAGCACTGGGAATGTCAAAATTACACTTGGACATGATGGAGTGGAAAATTATATGAATCATGTAACTGGAATTCAAGTCTTGATGGATTTGGAGTGACGATGGAGGATAACTATTGATCATGTTCAAAACACAGCATCCATATCATGTCAGCCTAAAATGGGGACAACAAATTAGCATCGACTGCTCAACGTATTCACAATGCAGGACATGAATCAATTTGTTTCATGAATCCCTCGATGATTTTGGCCCATAATGGTATGAGAGACCTTGGGCCGAGAATCCATGCCATTTAGGTTCCTTTAGGATGTGAAATATAATGGAATACCAAATGAATGGGAACACGAAGCTTGAAAATGGGTGAAATCATGTCTAGTCAAAATTTGACACTCGATGATCAAAACCAATGTACTGATAGGCACATTATCAAATCACTGAAGAGGATTGAGGGACCTGAATTAAGGGCCACCAACTCAAAACAAATGATTTTATGGAATGGGAGATAAGGGTGCTCATTGGAGAGAGGTATGTGGCATGGTAGTTATAAACACGACATGAATGGGAACATGATCCCATAAAAAACCATATACCCCCCTCGAGGGAGAGCGCAGGCCAGAGGGACAAGATGATAGGGGGCCTCAAAAAGATGGGGCTAGACTCGAAGACTAGACTCTAGGGCAGTCCTATGTATACGATATAGACAGGATCAAACCACTTGTAGTTCTTGAGAAGGATGATGTGCAGTTGATCGTCATACAGCGAGGAGGTAAATAAGGTCAAGATACCCCAATGAGGTATTTGAACAGCATAGAGAGTGTCTTGACATGAATGAGAACGTAATCCCATACCACACCGTACAATCCAATGTGATAACTTGGGCCAGGGGCCCGAGAAGGTTGAGGGACCTGAGGCTGGTCTACAGATAGATTGTCACAGCCAGCTTGCAGTTTAACATCTAGTAGTGTGGCCGGTAGTGATCATAGTGTATGTTCATAGAGAACTGACCATAAATTCCTAGTTTAATGTCATATGAATGGGTTGATATTAGAGAGGGTGAATCATCATTCCAATGGAAGACAACAAGGTGGAAACTATGATACAAGATAGTTGTTGACTAGGTTCACAACATAGTATCCACCCTTGTGTGACCGGAGTTCGAGGGAAAACAATTGAGCGTTGACCGTATTCACAACACGGGACTTGTTTCGATTTGTTTCTCAATATACATGGGTAATTTGGCCTAAAAGTTAGGTGGGCTCTTGGGTTATGCACCCACACTGTTCAGAGGCCCTTTTGGATATTGAAGATGAGGGAACCCAAATGACGGGGCTTTCATAGCATGGTGGGTCTTGTTCTTACAGAAAAGATGATAAATGAAGGGATGTATCAAAGGGGGGTATTTGTGACGTGGAAAAAATAGCCCGACATGGATAAGCACATCACTCCATACCACACCACACACTCCCAAACGATAACTTAGGACAAGGGGCCGATGAGGTTGAGGGACCTGAGGTTGGGCACCCTAGCCAACTATAGACATATGGCCTCTTATGTGGGAATTTCCTTATCACAGTTCCTAAGCCCACGAGTGCATTTCTTGGTGTGGGAAACAAGAAGTAAGACAAGGATCTCCCCATCATATAATGGTCCAATACCAGGAATCATGATTTTACTGGAGGCAGACTAAAGCTTTAATATGCAGCGGGACATATTGAACCACCACAATCAATGTCTGGGACATATGGTGGGTGGTGACAACAACAAAGGATAGTTGTTTACCATGACCATTACATAACATCCATATTGTGTGACACGAAATGGGATCAACAAATCAGTTCCATCCACTAACCATATTAGCAATGCGGGACTTGTTTCAAATTGTTGTTTGAAATCCTCAAGGGCATTGACCCGAACCGATAAAAGATCCCTTAGGCAGAGAATCCATATCATTCGGGGGCCCTTTTGGATGTGAAAGATAATGGAAACCCAAATGGTGGATTATATGGAGAAAACATGTTCCTGTGAAACATAAAGTCAAGCTAGTCAATAGAAGAGGTGGGGATCTTCAGGGAGGAGGCATACAGGGCATGATCATGATGATGAGTGAAAGAGCCTCCACCACACCGCTTGATTTGTCCCAATGGGAGATACCAAAGTTTGGGTTGGGCATACAGAAGAAATGTCTGAGAATTCCTATGTATCAAATGAGGATGGGAATCAAGACATACGTAGTTCTCAAGTACATGTAGTTTATCATCAGGAGGTGAGGACGTGGGTGGAGAGAAGAACGAGGGAGGGCACAAGGTACAGTCATCGTAATCCTGATATGAGTGGGTCAAAATAAGGCTAAGAGACACCATGTGGGATCCTCTAAGAGAACTATACCTAGGGGATATAGTCAAAGTGGAAACATGGGAATGGAATCGAGACAAGGAATCCGAGAGTTCCTACGTATCCCATAAGGATGGGAATCAAGACGCACATTGTTATTGTGGTTTAACATCTTGCAATAAAACTTATAGTTTAACGTCTTGTGGGACGACATATAGTTTCATGTCATGTAGGACATAAACGTTTTCAGGAAATTTAGGACCCGAATTCAGTTTAATGTCATGTGGGATCATACAATTTTACATTATGTGGGACCTAGCAGTTTTATGGTCATGCAGGACTCGACAGTTTAGGGTCATGCTAGACCTATGGGATTCTCAAGAAAAGTATTTCTTAAGGAACATGGCATTGGTGGGAGGATTTATAATCTAGCAATCCATAGTAACTAGTGTGTATGCGCCATTGGAGTAAAACTTGTGAACAATGTATATTACTTCCCATTTGGGATCCGACATGGGTGGTTTTCATCCATGTATCATTGGTGTCATGAGCGCCAGTACAAATTCGCCATGGAATAAGGAGCAGAGATGAACTTTCTTGTTGAATACTCTAGGTATTTTTTTTATTCCTTTCTACTTTGTGCAGGGCATAAAGCCTTTTCTCGTTGAGTAATTATAACTTGGCCAGATGGATTTCAGCTACTTCCTCTGGTGTTTTCAGATCATAGAAAGTTGTGCGCAATGAGGGAAACTGAATCTGGATGGGAAGGATGGCCACTGTTCCATACACTAGGTAATAAGGGGTCACATGGGAGGAATTATGAGTCGTCGTCTGATAATCCCAGAGGGAATTAGGGAGATTGTACGGAAAAATCTTCTCATTCTGACCAACCATTTTCTGTAGAATGTTAGAGAGGGTTTTGTTGAACGCCTCAGTATTTTTATTTTCATTCACATGATATCAGGTGGTGTGGTTAGAACAGATATTGTACTTAGCGTACAGTTTTTTCTTCTCAACAGCCCAAAAGTTTGTCTTGTTAACGGTGAGGACGGTGTGAGGGACACCAAATCGGGTGATTATATTGGATCACAAAAATTTAACGATGGTACTGGGCTTGACCTCCTTGAGTAGAACTGCCTCTGCCCACATTGAGAAGAAACTATAACAGTCAGGATGAACTTTCACTAGCGATCTCTTGACTTTCGATAAGGTCCCACAACATAAGGTCGTCATACCACAAATGGCCAAGAGTACATAGTGGAGTGGAGAGGATCTGGTGGCTGTTTGATGATGTTAGCATGAATTTTTCACACATGTAACCTCTTGGAGAACTCGATGAACTCATGGATCAAGGAGGGACAAAAGTACCCCAGTCTCTGGATATGGTGAGATAGTTTTTCCCAGTCTAGTGAGCCCTGCAAGAACCAGCATGAACCTCCTACATGAATTTTGAAATCTCGATTCCCCAATTGCAGTGGTGGAGAACCCCATCATACCCATGCTTGTAGAGGATCAGCTCAGTTCCAGGGCCATCCTAGATCAAGAACTGTAGTGTGCGGCATCAGATTCAATCACGCTCAGCCCGATCTGACGAGAGATTGCCGTTCTAGAGATACTCAATAAAAGAGGTTCTCCAATTAGGAGTCATGTCAATAACATAATCCTAGGGACCTGGGTGTCCTAACATGGAGTTTATGGCTGTAAGATGGATTACCTATGGGATATGTCATCGTCATCTGGGGTGACGAGAGCAATTACTCTTCGGTGTGCCACCTGGATAATCAGATAATCCTATTCGACCTCTGCAAGTGATGCAGCTATGTAGGCTAGGGCATCAACCTGACCATTTTGATATCAAGAGACATGAGTAACATCCAGCTGAGATGGGAAATGGGCCATTAGCTAGAGAGTGTGTTCCAAATATTGGTACATTCTATGTTTTCCTGATGACATAGACACCGTAGATCTGGTCAATGACTAGTTTAGAATCCCCTTTCACATGAAAATGGGGCACATCAATCTTGAGGGTATGCTCGAGGACAGTAATAAGAGCCAGATACTCTACCTCATTGTTGGTTCAGCCTTCTAAAAACTGGAATGGGTTTGACAGAATGGATTTTTCCGGGGTAATTAAGACGATACCTAGGCCAAATTTGTTGAGGCTGGGATCATTGAGCCTCATGATGGTGGGGATCTGGGAAGCAGCATCGAAAAGAACCTGCTAGCACAACAAGGCTTGGTCTACTAAGAGGATCGCCTCATCAGGGAATATTGAGATCCAGTGACTGGTCAGCATGAGCTGGATGGGCAGTAAGGAAGTCTTCCAATCCTTGTCCATTGATATCCTACTAAGGCATGAACCAGATGTCGGACTGGTGGAAGATTACCACCCATCGAGCTATATGTCCTGTCAACAGGGGGCGGCTCAGGATGTATATCAATAGATCTACTGAGGACACCATCTGTTCCTCATGATGCTAGTGGTAATGTCACAATTATTAGACTTTGAATACCAGGACAAGGAATCTCTTTTCGATAAGGGAGTATCTGGTCTCCATATCGAGGAGCATGTGGCTGAGGTAGAAGAGGTTGTTCCTTATTCCCACATTATTCTTATAGGTGAGAAGGTCAACGAGAGATCGCTCTAGGGTGGTCACATAAAGGGCATGGGGCTTTCTAGAGACCGGTGTCAATAAGACCAGAGGCATGAGCATGTACTGCTTGATTTCCTCGAAAGTTGTCTGACATTATTCATCCCACTTGCAAATAGTGTCTTCCTTCATGAGATGAGAATAAGTCTTACACTTACTATTCAAATGTGTGATGAATCTACGTATGTAGGCCAAGTGGACTTGGAAGCCTCGAAGCTCTCGTATATTGCTCGGGGGAGACATCTGGCTAATGGATTTGATCTTCTTTTGGGTCGATCTCGATGCCACTATATTATAAAATGATTCCTAGAAACTTTCTGTAGGTGACCCTGAAGGGGAACATCAATGGATTCATCTTTAGCTGGCGAGAGCGGAGGAAGCTGAACACTTTCTCAAGGTCCTTGAAAACGGCCTGAAACTGGAGATATTTGACCACCATATTTTCCACATAGCACTCCACCAACATT
The DNA here is from genome assembly GCA_963277665.1 of Viscum album. Lineage (NCBI taxonomy): Eukaryota > Viridiplantae > Streptophyta > Magnoliopsida > Santalales > Viscaceae > Viscum > Viscum album. The sequence continues at coordinate 1,395,894,301 of OY728160.1, read as the reverse complement.
CTGAGGATCCACTTAAATATGCGATGAATATCCCATTGATATGTGGAACTTGCATTTTTTAAACTAAAGGGCATGACTCGATAATATAAAGTGCCTTGTGGTTCCCTGAAGGCTGTGGATTCCTCATCCTCGAGATCCATGCATATATTGTTATAACAAGAGTACCCATCCATGAAGGAGAGGGATTGTAATCCAAAAATAGCATCAATCAATAATTCCATCAAATGAAGGGGAAAATCATCCTTCAGACACTGACGATTGAGATCCTGAAAGTCAATGCAAACTATGATCTATTCATTTTTCTTCCTGATAGGCACAATGATGGATAGCCAATTGGGGTACTAGACCTCCTTAACAAAATTTTCTCTGATGAGCTTTTCAACATCGGCCTCAACCATAGCATCATGAGAAGGATGTATCATTTTGGGAGGCTTCTTGTACTTGCAAAGATTAGTTGGGAGACCGAGTATGTGGATGACTACCTAAGGATATAGCCATGGCATCTCATTATAACTCTAGTAAAACACATTGTTGTGTTGTTTAAAGAAGTATATGAACCGCTTTTGCTTCTTAAAGAGCATAGTGGAACTGATCAGTGTCAGTTTTGGTTCTGCCTTGTTAGCAAGGTTCACCTCTACCAATTAATCGACTATGGAAGAGAGGCACTATTCAAAGGCAGGAGGAGAATATTTTAAATCTTCTTCTTCACTTATCGAGGTGGCATCCTCAGTGGGAGGAGTTACTTCTAAGTCGACAGATCCCAATGGGAGGATGGTACCCGACTGAGTGGCATTGGACACTACATCTGAGGACTCATGTGCTGCTGCAACCAAAACAATGAAGGTTGTTGATCCGGTCCCATATGGCCTTCAGCCCAAGGGACCACACTTGATAATATCAAATAAATAGTGGTGTGTCAGCTTGGTCTAGTTAATTCCATCCCTGTGGACCAAGAAAGTATGATGTATTGTCGTTGCTATGGGGCGTACATCCCAATACCTTATGGGAGTAGGAGGCTCCAGGATAACCTAATCCTAATTTGAATTGGTGTACGAGGTGATTTTTCACCGTTACCTAGATTTTGAAATGTGTTCCCCCTATTCCTAGAAACAACAAATCATTTTCCCATGTCCCGGGTTACAGCCTCCAATCTGTTGAGTCGAAAGGTGTAGGCATCATCTAGATCTGTCCATGGGCCCGTCGCAGCTGTGGCATGCTTGACCTCATTAGTCTGAATATTCTTGTCCTTTCTCTTTTAGTAGTTAACATCTATATAGAGGGCCTCACAATAGGAAAAGGGAGACATTTCACCATGAAGCATGCACACTCCAACATTAAGAGAGTACTTGAGGAATTGTTAGTATGATGAAAAAACAACTGCATGTAGGTAGAGCCAAGACCTGCCCATCAACACTTTGTAGGAAGTGTCCTGGGAGACAAATATTAATTCGGTGCAGGTAACTAGGCCATCAAACTGGGTCATCATGTGGATCTTGTCGATAAATGTCTATTATGTCCTATAATAACCTTGTATTCTTAGGTCATAGGTACTTAGATCATCTTCAGACAATCATAGTTTTCACAGTTTCTAAATCGGGATTAGGTTGATCCCTGAGCCCATGTAGAAAAGATAGCAGTGAACCACCACACCAATGAACTGGATAGTGATGTATTGTGGGTGGATGTGCCCTTATATGGGAGAGCCATTATCTTCTCTATATAATGAGATAATGACATGGAATTCATAATTCTTGACAGCCTCAGCATGAAAGGCTTCTGCAGCTGCAACTTCTGCCTCAAACTAGAGGGGGATTATTAAAGCAATGGTGAGGACCTCATGCATATCTGATGACAGGAGAAGACCCTCATGGATGGAGAGCCTTGATAGAATGCTGGAATGGTGTTTGAGAACCTAATACTTTTGTGTCAGGAGTGAACTTATGCTTACAGGAGGTCGCTCTATGACATGAGGTATGGTGGGCCCTACCGACTAGACCGACGACTGACTAGTACTTGGAATATCCAACTGCTCACTAGTCGAATCCTATAGAGTGACTACCAAATGAGGGCCAAATGACTAAGACCAGCCCATAGCAGGGCATGGCGGGTCATGGCTTGGTCGAGGTAGCTCTTCATTATCCAACAACATGAACGACAGTGAAGGCATGCCTAATGTCACTAGATGAGAAGGCTGCACGTGCTAAGCACTACGCTTACCCTATCTCCTGGTTTTGGAAGCATGCAAAGTCTGGATGGAAGTGCTAACCAAGGAACTCCAATGGACCATATTGCCCCGCCTCCGTTGACACTGACAGTAGATGGGGATGTTGGGATGATCCTCTTTGCACTCCACGTCATCAGGAATCTTGTTGGGTTTTACTATCTCTACAGTATTAACTGAGGAATACACTTGACCGTCACTCAAATATTAATCAACTACTGGATGGATTCTAGGAGGAACAGCCATTACCAGCGGCATGAAGTTTCATAGAGTACAGGATGACAGTGGCATTGACAGGGGAAATTGTTTTCAACTGCGCCACTGGTGTTTTCCGTTCTGAGAAGGGGACAGCTGAGATGATGATGCAGAAGTATTAGCTGTGGATTCTGAAGGCTATGGTCAATTCAAGACTACACTGATAACTCCATGAGCATGAGCTATTGTCTTATGAGCCATCCAGTAATCATAATTCTGGGACCCGTAGTTAGAAACCTGATTCCACTCACCATAACTGTCACTACTGTTGTCTGGCCTCATGAAAATTCATGCCACCTTTGCTAGGGCTAGGCCTAATTAGACTATTTTGTTATATTCTAGGTCTTGAAGCTAGTATTTTAAAAAATATCATTTCTTGAGAGTGTTCCCCAGGATCCGATTATAAGGGCAGTAGTTAGGGTGATCAGTGAGGTTCACCACTTTCAGCCTTCTACACCTAGGAAAACGTACAATCTCCTTCTCTAAGGCACTGCAGAAGTAATTAGGGACCTGAGCCTCTTTGAACAAGTAGGTCTGGTTTCTCTTGTCTGAAAAGGGGGCCCTTGGATATTGATCCTAACGAGCTACTAGAGATGCCTATCAAGGTGGTGGAGCCTGGTTATCTCACCTAGAGGTGGCGGTGCATTACATGGGGGAACCTTCTGATCCTGAGGTGGGTGATGTTGGGACAGAGGTTGCACTCGAAGTGGAGGGCCTCTGAGAGGCTGTGGAGGCAGCTCCACTGGTAACAATTCTTGTTGCCTGGCGGCCTAAATTTTGGCCAGTGCAGCGGGCTCGGCCCTGGAGGCCCTTCTCGCAGGGATTGATGGAGCCAATATATGTGCCTTCTTAGCCTGATTTAAGGCTTCCTTTAGGTGATGGGCCTTATCAGAGAAGTCTCAGAATCCCCCGGGGTAGTACTAGGTGATCAAAGAGAGGACCAGTTCCATCTAGACATTCCCTACGCACATCATCATCAATTTCTCTTAAGTGAGTGTGTTGTCAAGAATGTACGTGATCCCGTTCCACCAAGAGAAAAATTTTGCAACTCGCTCATTATGCCTCTCCTTGAACTTGTAGAGGTCCACGATACTCTTCTTCTAAGTGGTGAAACTCAACTAGTAGAGGAATTTTTAACAGAGGTCTTCCCAGCTGGCTACTGATCTTATGGGGAGCTGGTTGTACCAGAAAAACATCGGCCCCTCCAATGACTATAAGATGCATTGAAGATTGGAGGCCTCCTGTGGCACTAGAGTCCCAAACATGGGCACAAACCTTGAGATAAAGTGGGATAGGAGTTTCGGAGGATCCCCCATCTAGTAGAAGGCAGAAAAAGTGTGATTTCTGAAACCCGGTTGGGCCGGCATATCATTCACCCACACTGGATATGGATTTCCATTAGGTGGTATTTCCACCTGTTGTGTCTCCAATGCCTCGAGACAGGAAATGAGTGATGCAATTTGATCATCTGGGTGGGGGTCCCTATCTTGATGGGGATCCCCATCCACTTGTGCATTGGCGGGTTTTTTAACATGATAAACATGCCCAATGGCTCGTGGATCTATTGGTGGAATGGCCTATGGAGAAGTTGGGGAACCTGATCTGGGTCCCGGGGATTTTCACTCCATTGAGGAGGATTTGGCATCACATACCATGTCCTCTTTTTGTGGTTTCCTGCCTCAGCCCTGTCTGCATGAGCAGGATGGTCAGGGTCACCCGAGGGTAGTTCGCTGAAGAGAATTTATGTCTTCTCTTACTGTAATATCCGAGGATCATCGTACTCTATTCATCACTCCATAGTGAATTTATCAAAGAGTTCATCGACCATCATCTTATGTTCAAAGAGTTTCCGGCACAACACGGCTTTTTTGAGATCTTCTTCTGCCTTCTCCACTAAGTAAGACGGGTTGGAGGGTTCGGCAGCCCTGAGGGGTTCCTTGCCAATGTTGGTATTTCGGCTGAGAACTAGTTCCTCAGTGGGAATGGGATGACCCATAGGATTCCACAATGGATGGGTAATCCTTGAAAATGGATCTCAGAAATGTGAAACTCCCAAGGGGGTAGGTCCTCTCCAAGAAGCTATGTCTCATTCTCATCCTCCTAAAGGTTGGCCATGTTAACGGTGAACCTGCCTGGAGGAATATCCTCTATGGCACCTGGAAAATCATGCATGCGCCAGATAGGACTGACAGGGAGGGTAGAATACTTCCCCCATCCAAGAATTTTAACATGGGGAGAAGCCACATTGATAATCCTATGGAGTACCATGAAACTCTGATCGGACCATTGTAGAAGGGCACTATGACGACCTGGTGAAACGAGGTGTTGGGCCACGAGGAGTTAGGCAAAATCATCCTGATTACATTGTTTAAAAATTTCCTCAAAATAAACTTGGATCTTAGGTTAATCCACTCGTTGATGAAGAAGACTGAAATGAGTAGTCCATAGGGTCTAGATGAAACACTCTACTTCCCCTTGGGTGAGGGATTCTGGTACACAAATATTCGGCATTACAACCGGCCAAAAAATCTCTCGGAAATGGTCCATTGCAAGGATATCCCATAAGATCCTTGGATCAAATTTGGGGTTTATCCCTTAATTTCCCCACTCTTTAACCGGAGGCGGTTGGGGAACCGGTAGCAGTACCGAAGAAGACTATTGGGACTATAGGATTTCTGGTGGAGAATACAGTGAACGAACTGATAAACCACAGCATCATGGGTAATCAAACGAAGAGTGTAGTGATTTATCCACCACATAGCAGTTATATGGTATGAAGGCCACAATTTATTGATCAGAGACTATGGTTTCTGGTGATGGACCATGCTATAGCTCGTCCAGCATTGGTTCCCAGAATAGCTCTATGTGATCTCTAGTTGAGGTAGATAGTGCTTTTGGTGATGGTGGTGTTGATTTCATGACTATAACCTATGAAGATGCCAAATTTTCATTTTCCTTGTTATACCTGCAGAGGGAGGAGGTAATCTGATGGACCTCACATTCTGGAAGTAAGAGGCTGATGTGCCTTGTTCCTGCTCCGACCCTTAACATGGAGGACCTAGGCGAGGGTCCCATCACGGAGTCTTATTCCACCTCAGATTCTAAGAGTCAAACCAGTTTGATCATTGTATGAATCTCCTCAGTGCTCTTTTTATGATGGTGATGACCCTCCCTCCTACCCCGGGATGGTTATTCGGGACAGGGTAGATCCCCAACACAAGGAGGACCTTCGGTAGTACTAGTGTAGGGGTTGGGTGGACTCCTGCCTGAGTGTCATGAGGTGTAAGGAGCACTAAGATAGATATCAAATGGGAAATAGGGAGGACATTCATTAGAAGTTATAGAGTGGGTAGGACATCTGATGGAGTCGATAGGAGCATGGGTAATACCTCGGTGCTTGTTTCTCCTGATAGTGTCAGTGCGACGAGTGTCCTCGTTTTCATCAAGCCGAACATGGGTAGGACCTCCATGCTAGGTGATGGTGAAGAAAATTTGCCCTTCGCCCCACTAATTTATATGGTGAGGATGACCTTCTCCAGCTATTGTAAGGACATGGGTAGACCCCCCATGCTGGAGATTGATTGGATGAGCGACATCCCCACACTGGTGGTCTGTGGAAGGAGGAATGACTCTGTACCCGATGTAATGAGAACAGGAGAGGCTTCGATACTGAGTGTTGTTCCACGAGGACCCTAGTTCAGATAAAATGTAGCATGGGCTGGACCTACATTCCCATCATGGAAGTGGGGAGGACCCACATTCTCCATGGTGGCGGTATGGGGAAGACCTTTGTACTGGTGGCGGACACTACCTGCACCTGCAGCCAAGAGAGTTGACCCATCCTGCCCGTGGGGATGTTAGGGCCTCGATCCAGGCTAGGTATGTATGTTCCCCGACTTAGCATACAAAGGTGGTTGATGATACACGTCAGTGGTGGCCCGGGACATAGTAGTTGATGATGTCGACGCCCCTTCGCGGTTGTCCTCCTAAGCTTGTGCCCGACGCTGGCACCGGGTTAGCCGGACCGATCTTGGTGGTGCAGGAACATATATTAGCTGCTCCTTAGCTTAGGGGACTGGGTGGCAGTACTAAAGCAAACCTAGTGGGAGCCCTCTTTTGGAGCTTCAGAAAGAGGATCCTAGCTAAGCTAGCCCAGACATCGCCTACCTCGTCGGTGTAGGGGGGAGAGTCATAAAGGAATTCTTAGGAGAGGCTCCCGAAATGATTGTAAGTTGGAGTGGGGAGTAGTGGCTCTTAGCGTAGCACTTGGGGCAGTACTGGTGATTCTGTTTAGAGGCCTCTATATCCGGGTGGGCCATATCATGAGTCGGGACAATCCCCTTCACCTATTATCAGCGTACGAGGCCGCTTATCACCCTTCATTGATTTATTTTAGAATGCGGTATAGGGTGTGGGCACCCAACAGTTGTGGTTATGGAGGTCATCACAGAAGTAGTGGAGCCATGGGGGATGCCGCATTGGCATTTCCCCTACCACAGCATCAGTGGGCGGGTGGCGATCGGGATCCTGGTGCAGTAGCTTGGTTCCTTGAAAAGCAGGGAGATTAAACCATTAGTGCTGAAACAATGAAATTGGCGTCCAGTTCCCCAGCGCCATTCCATATCCCATGATTGGTAAAAACGATCCATGTTGATAATGATGTAGACCAAGATGGCCAATGTTTTGACACCCCAACTTCTGGTGAGTTTCAAACCAGGCCCGCTATATGTTTGGTGGGACCCGATGCAGGATAACTAGATCTAGTGACATGCTAGTCCACTAATGTCTCTAACGCTTCCAATCTCCACATGGAGGAGATGATCATTCATGCCGGGTTCACCATTTCTATTTCTAATGCTTTTGCTGGGGTGTGCACATCTATCCGTTTGAGGACAATGAGGACGCGCTAGCTGTTTCCCTGCTTTCCCGCTTTCCAAAGGTGAGTGGTATCCATTCCTTATTGAGGGATGTTTTTCCTTGATCGAAATAGGATGATGGGATGTTTGTTCTTCCTTCCATAGATTCCTCCTTGTAACATGTATCCTCGTTCGAGTCTCCCTTATATAATTAATTTTTTGGTCATGAAACTCTTCCCGGTTCCATATCTTCATGGACATTGATTAATTACACTGCTTCTATCGGTACATTCCAAGGGGTCCCGCCAAGTCAGAAACTTCAGTCAGGGGAGTAGCCACGTTAGAGATCACTGGTGTGTCTGGATGTTGGAATACTAGTTCTTCTGGGTTACTTTCCCTTATTATAGGGCTTCTTGATGGTGAAAATGCATGAGACAAACCCCATTGAATGAATGGAATTATATTCCATAGGCATGTCTCTGAGGTTTTCCTCATTTCCCGTGTTTAACACAAGGAATGTTGTAGGATTAAAGTCTAGTGTAGATGGATTAGACTGATCGGAACACTAACAGTATTGGATCAGATGGGTACAACCCCGGGAGTGAACACTGATGTTAGAGCTAACACATGGTTAGTTACCTGGTTACTACATGGACAAGTGAAGAGGTGAATTGGCATGATGTAACCAGGATGTGGCAGCCCGGTTAAGAATCAAGATGGGTGGTGGATGGTTAGGTGAATTGGAAAAAGAATTATATGGGGTTGAGTCGAGGGAGAATAGAGAATGAGATAGGGTCGACTCAAGGGCGATAGTGATGTTTGGATTTTGCCTCGAAGAGACTTCCTAAGTATCCTCGTGGTAGGGAATCGAAGTCCATGTAGTTCAGTGGGGTACAGGATCAGGGTGTGTGTAGAGAAGAATGACCAGATGATATACTAGGGTGTACATGTGGTTAGAAACCCGAGGTTGGTCTGACACCACTGGGATGAACTAGATATATGGATACCAATAGAGGGGACGACAATGGCTTACCACTGAATTTAGGTTGACAACAGCTTATCGCTAACTGAAGTAGACAATGTCTAACCAATAAGTGGGGATCACAATAGCTTACTGTTGTGTGAGGTTCAGAATGGCTTACCATCAGGCAGGGAATCACAATGGCTTACCACTTGATGGGTCACAATGGCTTACCACTAGATGGGTCGCAATGCCTTACCGCTGGATGGGGTCACAACGGCTTACTACTGCATGGGTCACAATAGGTTACCAATAGATGCGTATGAACATCATGTAGGCTTCCTACATACCCTGTATAGAATATAGGCATCAAATCCCACGTAGTTCCAGTTGGTGGTAACAAATGTGAATATGGTTGGAACTAATGGATGGTGGGATTGAACCTTTTAAGGATACCAACATACCTTTCCTTGGAAATGATCAATGTCCGCATAGTTTGGAAGAGGTTTGGGAGGAACCGACGTGAATATGGTTAGAAGCAATGGTTGTTGGGAATGAACCTCAAGGAGGCTTCCTACGTACCTTTCCTTGGAAAGGATCAAAGTCCATGTAGTTTGGAAGAGGTTTTGGAGGAACCAACCTGTATATGGTCGAACCAATTATTGTAGGTCTTGAACCCCGGGGATTCTTCCTGCGTACCTAGCCTTGGAAAGGATCAAAGTCCACGTACTTCAGAAGAGGTGTTGGAGGAAGCAACGTAAATATTGTTGGAACTAATGGTTGTTGGGCTTGAACCTCAAGGAGGCTTCCTACGTACCTTTCTTTGGCCATGATCAAAGTCCACATAGTTCGGAAGGTGGTGTGGGCCTTACACTCTAGGCTTCCGAGAGGATGTCATGGTCAATTCTAACCCTAATCCTACGCGATTCATGCTCGGTGTGAGAAACAAGAGGTAGAAAAGACCTGACGACCACATCGTGAAAGTTGAATCCGTGAGAAGTGGATTGGGGCTTACACGTGATTAGTGGCCCAACTAGGAAATATGGGGATTATGTGTGGTTTGTGGCCCAAGAAGATGGATATTGGGACATACTCCACGATGCAGGCCTAGTTGGCGACCAAGCCCAAAAGGGGATGGATTTGGCACTGAGGAAAGGAGGGCTCCAGTGCCCATCCACCCTCTCTTGTCTTCGTCCCGAATTAAGATAAGAGGATAAAGTGTGTTGCATCATTCAAGAAAGGATAGGGGATTACAATAAGGTGGTTACCCATTCCCCATGGACATCCCCTAAGGTGAGGTCACAGTTTAACTTCATTTACTGAGGATGATAGTGCTTGGAAGTTTAACATCCTACAGCTCGGACGAGGTGGGTTTACTCCGTACTCCTAGGGCTTACATAACTGACACCCTCATGCCCTTGAGGGAAGGAAGGCATCATAAACTCCATGGTGAGGGGGTATTATGGAGTGATCCATTTTGGGGTCCACGTTAGCATGGATATGCAAAAAATCAATAACCGTCAGCATGCCTATGTGAAGAAACATGAGGTGAAGAAATGAAACGGGTAGTACCACCAAAGAGACCTTAAAATTTCATTGTTAAAACCAAAAGGGTAGCACAGGAAAAGGAGTTGCAGAGCAATGGGCTTCGTGGGTAGATTCTTTGTGAATCTCTGGTTCTCCATGAAGTGGACGGGATTCGTGAAGAGGTGTGCTTTTCAATGTAAAGTGGCCTAGCCTAGGCATAGGTCATAGGTTCATATGGAAGGTTCTTAGCAAAGGAGAAATTCATTCATGGAGCAATGCCTCTTGAAGAATGGTTTCCCCAAAAAGCATAATATTGTTGAGAAATATGCCTCGCGAAGAATAGTGACCATGCCTTAGTATGCAGGTCACATTTTCATGAAGGGTAATTCGCGAAGCACAAGTGCCCCGCGAAGACCTGAGTCCCTTGGGGGATCTCCTTCCTTCACGGAGGCCCATGGTCTCTATGAAGGGAATCCCTCTTTCAACAGGGGCAGAATTCATTCAATGTGGAACGCACTTCGTGGTGAAAAAGTACCATGAGGAGCTCATGGTTCGTAGAATAGAGATTGCTTCATGGTTTGGGAGCTAAGAAGGCGAATGGTCAGAGGATATGTCCTTTGGGATCATGGAGAGCCTAGTATTTACAGGCAAGAGGCGCTACGAAGCATAGCTCACTCGGCATGAAGACAGAGTTTGTTCTGTGGTGGGTTCGCGATTGTCAAAGGGGTTCACGGAGCATCCCGCCTCCTTGCTCCGCGGTGTGTTTGAGAACATCAATTGGGTTCATGGAGCATCCATCCTCCTTCCTCTGCGGAGGGTTCGTGAACAACAAATGGGATTGAAGAGAATCCAGCCTCCTTGCTCTATGGAGGGTTCACAAATGTAAAATGGGTTCACGGAGCATCCCACCTCCTTTCTCTATAGTGGTTTTGCGAAGGGGGAGTCGGGTGCAGGCCGCAGGTCTATGGGGGCCCCGCGCTCTGGCATCATGTGGCCACCCTTATTGCTTTTTTATTTCTTCTATTCTTCCCATATTATGACACCAACTATATTAATAATCCTTTAGATATAATGGTATATAAAATGGATTCTAGAGTTTATTTAGTAGGAATATCATGAGCTTCTCAAAGAAGAATTTGGAGGTCAATTCGTATAATTTTTGTGACTCCATTATGATATTATAGTGATACAAAATGATCAAATAAATACACATGGTAAAGGTTATTTGATCTCCAATAAATTTTATGAGAATATTTCCACTATATATTTGTTAATTATATAAATTTAGAGTTAAGGCATTGTTTAAATCAAATTATCCTACCCAGATTAAAGACATGATGGTCGTAGAAAATTTTTAATGAGTGTTATGTTTATTTCTAATCATCCATGACCTCATTAACTTGATATTATGGTAGTGGTAGCATAACTAAACATATTCTATATATGTTTTATATTGGAAATCATATATTTAAATACAATGAAAATCAATGAGCTCAAGACATCTTGTAATTTTTTTGAACTATTATTTACGACTAACAGAAAACTTCAAAAGAAAAATACATATTGTATTTATATTAATTATCATACTCAAGATATTAGTATCGGAATTGTAGAAAATAAAATGTGAAAAATGAAAATATTTATAAAAGAAAAATGAATATATCATTAATAGAGGGGTGAAGAATTGTATTTTATGAAGGCGAGGCTTCAAAAGAAAATTAATTGAAATAATAATACTAGAATTCAGTATGTTTATTTGGGAGAGTTTTGTAAGAAACATATTATGAAGAAATTCTAAAACCAATGGGGTGGTTTTATATGCTCTAATAATGGAGATATATATAATTATTTTAGAATAATAAATGACATATGAAATGAATTGATAGAAATAATCTTAGATTAAAATCTTTATATAATTCCAATAATAGATTTAATTCATATATAAAAAATTAGTGACTCCTTAATTTTGAGGATATTATTGCTTGATAAGTTCGATGGTTATTCAAGAGAAATAAGAAAAATATGGTTCAAGATAGTACCAAAAAATCAAGGTATAATATTGAAAGTATTATTGGTGTTATAAAGACCGCACCCCTAGTTTCATATACTTAGTGTTAACTTTATTACATTGACACTAGATATAATTAATTTTATAATGAAGGGATGCCAAGTTTAGTAGTATTTGTAAAGTATATTCATATTTTAATCTCACATTGAATTTTAAAACATAAAATTAAAACCATATAGAAAGTAAACATTTTGCCTCATTGAACTCATTCAATAATTCCTTATTTATATATTGGGAAAGGGAAAAAATTAGGGTGAGATCTTATTATTAATGAGGTTTCATTTGATCATAATATTTCATGAGTAAATAAGGAATAATAAATAAAGAAAGGTAAATAATTTAAAACAATTTACATTTAATCAATAACTGAGAATGAGTTGAAAATATATATAATATTAATGAAATAATATCTAGTATAATAACTATGAAAATGTCAATTAAGGATATACATAATACTAAATTTCATGATCTCATACATCATGATATCTATAGCATCAAGACATTAAACCATGATAGTTTAACAGATTGGTTGGTATAAACCAAAAAACAATTTAATTTGGAAAAATAATTTGTCTCATGTCACCTATTAATGTATCTAGGGACTATATAAAATAATGCTCCACCCATCACCACATTTCCAATGCATTAATAATTTATTAAATGATCAATTCAATTTATGAACAATATTTCATATTAATAAATATCTTTACTGAGTAAAGAATATAGATTTATCATGATTTTCCCCATTCAATCAAACCACAATCATTGTAAAAAGCATATATAAAAATGGTATATGGTTTATGATTTATTAATATGAATGAAACAAAATAATATGGATATTTATGAACACGGTGACCCTCTCTATGAAAATATTTTCACCACAAAGAATGATTATATTAAGAGGATTTTCACACACATTATGGTGCACGAAATGCATAAACCCAATCAAGATTCAAGGAAACTGATTGTTCCTACTCAGCTCTTCTATGGGGATGACATTAGAATTTTTTTCTGGAATGTAAAAGTAAAATTTAGAATCCTTTAAGGACCCTCTTCTTCTTTGAGGAGGATTTGGTAAATGAAACCAATTGGAAAAATATATTTCATTCAATTTGGGAAGAGCCTTCCATGTACTACGGGATATCAAATCTTTTTGGTCTAGGAATCAAAGATGGATCCATGTCTATCCAATATCTCAGATATATTTATTATTTGGAATATATAATGTCCATAACATTCTATGGATTATAGATGATATCAGGAATAAACATTAATAATGGAAATGGAAGACTCTATCAATGGTTATTCATAACTATCTGGTCAGATTCACTATCATGTCGAAACTGATCCATTCAATTTTGGTCTATAAATGGACTGTATCTCTAATCAAGCACCTCAACATCTATATCAAGAAAATTTTTTTTGAGGTATTACCATTGAAATAAAATTGTTTATCATCTCATAGAGAAATTGTTGAATACCCCAAGATAAGGGTGGTATGGGAATCAAAAGAATCAAATATTTGAATGAGGACCTTCAACCTAGATTCACCTTGAATCTTCTCAATAGTGAATCAATGTATCCTAGTTTTCCAAATGATATATTTATTTTCAAACATAAAAATTAAATCACATATTATGTGGATAATTCTATCTACCTAGCTATAAAAACGTATTTCCATTATATAATGTCGTATTCTCGATTGAAATCTTGCACGGTGTCCTCTTTTAATTTTTATCATGAATATTGGATGGGGAGTCTCCTCATCTCTTTGGTGGATCCACAAAATCCCGATTTGGATAAAAATATTTCTATAAAGGACTTCATGGCTCTTCCAGAAAAGAATCATCCAAATTATTTCCTCATTCTATTGAATGGTTATAATTTTTCCATAAATATAGAAATTCTGATCTAGGAACTTGGCTAAAATGGAACACTTGGATCCAAAAGTTATTATTGCTATACTTATGATTCAAATACTATGTTTTATATTCTCAAATACATTGAAAAAACATTGATAAATCCCTCATGATTGACCCTTAATTGGAAAATTATTGATGAAAAATACTTACTAATGAATGATTGAAAAATCATGGAATTTGTTTTTGTTCCTACTGTAGACTTTGCAACCAGTACAGAGAGGATGTCACAAATTTTTTTTCTGATTACAATACTTACGCACTATGGAAATCCTTGTATGATATTTTTGAGATCTCACTACCTAATTTTTTCATCCTAACTTCTAAGATGAAACACTATATATCTATTCTAGCCACCCCTTAACTCAGGAATTTAATACTCATGATTGTAGCTAAAGTCATTCATCTCATATGAAGTAGCTGAAAGTCCATTATGCATAGGCATCACTCTTTCTCCATGAATTCCTCACATACTTTCCTTATTTCAAGAACCAAATAAGAAAATAGTCTTTAATATAACCCCTATTATAGCTCAGTTCATAATTTCATGGTGCTTCGAAATATCGGTGTGGAAGGGAATTATAAGTAGTAGGTAGTAATATTCAAAGAATTATTGCAGGTTCCCCTTCATGGATGGAAAAATACCTATGTTGATGGGGCCTCAAAAGGAAATCCATTCATGTGGGATATGGTTCCAAATTTGGGACAAAAATGGAAGAACCCTTGATTGTTTCATTAGGTCTTTCATTATTTCCTCCTCTCTAGATGTTGAAATGATAAATTGTATTCATGCATTCCATTTTTCAAGACATAATGGGTGGAATAATATTTGCCTTGAAGGTGGCTAAAACACTATTGTAGAACCTTTTTGAAATGGAATTTTCCAATTATCAATGACAATCTCTGTAATATGGATGAGTTGTCTCACTCTCCTCTCATAACTCATCTATATCATTACCCATGCATATCAGGAAGTTATCATAGTGTAAGATGGGATCTATAATAAATAAATGAACCTCAAACTCACATTTTTAAGAGATTTAATTACTGATTTAATCTCCTTTTGTTAAAAAATATTATAATAAAATTCAAACTTTTAGACTCATGTAAACTCTTATTTATTATTTAATAAATTACCTTGGCCTGTTTTCTAGTGAAACCCCTCTGACAAATAAAATATATTTAATATAAATTCAATTTCCTGTGATCACAAAAAATATAGCGGTTCAATATAAATTTAACGAACAAAAAATTAATATGATATAATAGATGACCATTAGTTATTCAAAAATATAGGTTTTGTAATAAAATCATTCCCTTTAAAAAAATAAATAAAATCAAAGTGAAATTTTTAATTAATATTTCATTTAAATATTTTTCTTAGAAAACCACAAATAATGTGTATAATAGGTTAAATATCATAAAATTATTATGGTAGTGGGTAATTCCATTAACGTTGTATACGTTTCTACACATTCGCTTCATTTTATTGTAAAGAAAGGCGAAAATAAAACGTTCAAAAAAAATGTTATCAATATTTATTTAAATAATTCAAAAAATTCAAGGATAAAATAAAATTCCCTTATTAAACCATTTTATTAAATAAAATAACTTTTTTAAAACCATTTTAGAAAATACGGACATGGATGAAAAATAATCTTGATCAAAAAGATAAATAGGACTACATATTATTTCCAATAATTCATTAATTAATTGAAGTAATGAAATTTAATAATTTGGAAGAATATATGGAAAATAATTAAATATTTTGTGGTTAAGAAAATAGATTCTTTTTATAATGGATGGATTGTATATTTCATTCAATAAAAATTAAGGCAGTCCAAAAAAAATGGGATTGTAAAATAAACCCTTACAACATTGGTAACTATTAAATTTGAACCCCATGGGAAAAAAAGTTCTAAAACATTACTTCTCATGAATAAATATTTATTCTTTTTAAATATATCAATGTTTCAATATATAAATTAAATTATAATAAATAGTATTATAATTTCAAATATGTCTTAATGGAGTGGAATGTAAGATGAAATCACATAGCCCATGCTTCCCTTTAGTGGAACATTATTTAACCACCTATATAATGATATTAAATAAGTAAATAATTTATATAAATACCATATGATTATATATAACATATTATCATCTTTTGACATATTATCACCTTTTTATTAACATTATTACAGTATTTCCATTATTTCAGGTGTCAACAGCTTTGTTTTCTCAGTGTTATTTTTTCATAGAACATCTTATTTTGTGCATATGATATAGTTACATCATCACTATAATGATAATATTATTATAAATATCATATATATATTTCATTATATACCCTCTAAAAATAATTTTTGAAATTTTGACATGGATAATTAAACCCATCGCTTCATAGAGATGATAGACCGTACATACCCACACGTTATGTTAATATTTATTATTTAGTGAAAGGATAAAGAAGTGCGTAATATATTAATTATAAATAATATATATAATATCATATTTTTCATAATTATTCAATATTTACATAATTATAAAATCCCTTTTGAGTTGGTGATGGAAGAAAAATTACATCATTCCTTATTGTGGAAGACCACCACACAGATGAATGATGGTTATGTTTCCCATTTTATGGAGAATGAGAGGGATACAAATTATTCCACCATAATAATAATATCTTATTATATATTAGATACAGGTTTGATTATATTAGAAATAGTAATACATAATTTATTGTGGTAAGATAATAAGTAAAATGAAAGGGATTAGTAAAGATGATTCTTTCACTTTGAAAAAACTCCATTTGATCTTTTGTTAAGGACACTAGGGGTGGAATTTTGGGAATAAAATTGATATAGAATGTTGATAAATAATTTGGGAAGATTTTTTTGGGATTATAGATGATAAGTGTATCAAGTGGTGTCAATATCTGAGAGTATGTGGTTTTCTTTTATAATTGAGTTCAGTGGCACACTTTTATGTTTTCAAACACAAAACAATTAAGTCATTTTCATTAAAAATTTGCTTTAAAATTGATCATATTATAATGTGATATGGTTATTTTTGCAATAAAATCAACCAATAGGGGTTTATAATGTAATTAGGTCATTTTAGTTTTTATCCTTTTAAGATAAAACATGGTAAATCCGTTATAACCATAACTGTGGTAATTAATTGTTAATATTTTTACTATTCACTATGAGAAAAAATTTAATTGATTTTTTACCTAATATTTTTATTATAATTAAAAATATGGATTATATCTAGTGAATATAAATTCATTGAAGTGGAATAATTTATTTTTGAAAATTAATCCACCAAACATGTTGAAAATGTGTTTTCATATAATGAATTACTAATGAATAAAATGATTAAACATTAACAATATAAATAGTAATAACTATTTTATGGATTTAAATAAATAGATATAGATATATAATATATAAATTTCATGTAAATTGTTCATAAATAATATTATTTTAATAAATTTAAATTGAAGGGAATTATTCTTAAAAAATCATTTTTCTAGAAAATGTATATTTTTACTCCAAAATATCATATATTATTTCTATAAAATTGATAGTTAATATATTTTTTATTATATATACTGAAACATATTATCATAAATAAATGTAGGAATATTTAAACATTATATTTCTAATTTCTCATAAATGCATATTTCGAATGAAATATTGGAAAATTCATTCTATGATTATTTAGGCCTATTTAGTTCAAATGTGATATACAACCTATCAAATTAGACATTTCAATGAGATTTTAAAAATTATTAGTTTTATATAGTTATATAAAAATATAATCTTAAATTATTATTATTTATTCTTGTGTGTTACATTCTTCCCTCCCACCAAAATATTGTACTCAAAATTTTCATGGGTATTACATTATAATTAAATGTGCTTGGATCCTATTCATAACATACTCTTGTTATCAATGTTCCTCATATAATTTGTGATTTAAAAAAGTACCTTCACTTATCAAATAAAATGAATCCCAAATAATTTCTCTCTAGTGTTAAGAAATTTCATTAGCTCTCAACATTAATATATGTTATGTTATTATTCTATTATTCAGAGGTGGGAACATGTGTGGGGTATGACATGTACTTCCATAAAAATGATTTGTGGAAAAAAAACATTTGCATTAGAAATACATGGAATAATGTTGTATTAGTAATCTAAAGATCAAATTATTTATAAATTTTCAAAATTTTTAATTTTCTTAGGGATTAGTTTCCCTTTCTTATCGATCTTTATAACACCCTTCTAGGGATATAATTTTATTAAAATGTGATCTCCCACTTGAAATTCCGAACCATTCCTCTGATTATCATCAAAAATCGTTGTCCCTCTTTAAGATTCTTTAATATAATTCAGAATAATATTTTCCAGTTTCATTTTATCCTCAACAAGTTCTAGTCTTAAAAGATTCCTTTCACAAACTTAATCCCAATACGTTTGAGTACTTCATATTTTTTCATATAATTCGTCATAATATTACATTTCAATACATTAATGGAATATAATGTTTTTATAAAATCTTTTATGAATGTAAATATTGATTACAATACATTCAATGTCAGGTTATACCAATATCAACTTGTATTTAACTATTTGAAAAGTTGTTTTGGACTATCTATTTGACTGAATATGATAAGTGGTGCTTAACTGAAGATCAATATCTTGAGAAATATTAAGACTTTTATAGAATATTAATGTAAATAATGGATAAAAATCATACACAATCGAAATAGTTGTTCCATGAAGTCTTAAAACATTATTAATATAGGTATGTTCAAGTATCTCAAGAAGCAAATCTTCTCTTATAGCAAGGAATGTGTATATTTTCTAATGTGAACAACAATAACCTATATTGCATTATTATTTCTACTAGTATTTGGTAATAAAGTGAATAATGTTCGTATTAATGTCATATAATTTAAAAATATTAATATTTAGTGATTTTATGGATCCATTAAGATTTTTTCTATAAGGATTAACTTGCAGAAAATTGAAGAATCTTGATACATATTAGGGTATAGTTATATTTGAGATATAATTAAAATAGAAAATTTCAATTTTTAGATAAATTATATATATAATAGATAACATGTTTCCAAATTTTAAAATTCCATCTTCAAAAACAATGTATGCAAATTTTTCAGTGTTTATAGCTTTAATATTCTTTTACAAATTATTATCCTCAGGTTGATAAAATTTTATCTTTTTTAAAAAATATGACTTCAAAATCATCTGAAAATGGAGTGATGTCTCCATAATTAATAAATACTACATCCATATTTACTATATCCTTGAAAATAGAATCTCTATCAAACCTCATTTTTGTCAAAACTACATGACATTTCCTTCACAATTCAAATGACACCATATTTTCCTTCCTATTTGTATAGTTTAAAGAGAAATCATAATCCTTAAGAAGCTAGAGCCAACATATTTGGCTCATATTGAGCCCTTTTTGTGAAAATATGTATTTTAATCACTTATTATCAAAGTATATCCCTAATCTTTCACTATAGATATAATTTATCCAATTCATTTAAGAAAATATTATGGTCTCCAAATTAATATCATGAGTTTGATGGTTTCATTCAGTAATATTTAACTATATTGATAAAGAGGAAATAACATTATCATTTTGTATAAGGGAAAAAACAAGCGCTTTCCTTGATGCATCGTTATATATATAAAATCCATCATTTTACAATGATTGAGTGAAAATTCAATCATTGAACAATCTCCTCCATAATTATTCAAATTCAATCACCACATTCCTTTATCGATGATGACTTTACCCCTTTATGTTTAATATTTGGTATCACATTATCCAATAAAGAAAATATTATAACAAACCACCGATAATAAAATACGAGAAAAATAAAACTAGGTACCTTAGCATTTCCATTGGTGAAGACCATTCACAGGTTACCATTTTATAAGATAAACAAAGACTCCATTCTTAGAGTGAATATGGGTAGGAAAAAAACATTATTAATAAATATTTTTAACATTCTAAATATCATATATTATTATTTTACTATAACAGATTAAAAAAATAATTGGAATTGATTCTCAAGGTCATCATATCATTTATAATACACTATGATATCATTAATAAACATATCTAAAAAAATTTCAATCTTTTACCTGAAGAATATGTTCATTATATCCATAAAAAACGAGTGTGCATTAGCCAATCCAAAGTAAATTACTTTAAACTCATAATGTATATCCACCATATGAAATGATTCATTTAGAATATATTTTGTATTTAATTTCAATTGATGTAACCTATAATGAAGGAAATTATTGAAAAAAAATTAACCCTATGAATATGATTAAATAAGATCTCATTGGAAGGTATATGATTCTTGTTTGTTATCATAATATAATTAATTTACCCATAATTATGTAATATCCCCATAGATCTATCTTTCTTCTTAGAAAAAAGAATAGGGAATCACTAAGGTGAGACACTAGAGCATAAAAATAACTTATCATACAAATCATCAAGTTCTTTCATCAAATAATATAATTATAGAGTCCACTATACTTGGATTATTTGATATATTTCATACATCAGGGATTAAATCAATAAAAAACTCAAAACATATCTATAGTGGATGGATAGGTTATTCCTAAAGAAATATATCAATATATTATTATATAATATGAACTTCCACAATTCGAAGATTAGCTTTTAGAAACATAGATTTTATCTACTTTTCAGGCCCATGAATCTCATTCATAAGATCTACATGAAGTGTATATAAGAATAACCCAGTTATGGAATCCTCCACTCTAAAGATAATCAATTCAACATCTTCATCATGAATAATAATTTACTTCTATTTGTAATACATTTTTGCATCATATTTTGAAAGTCAATCCATACCACGGATAAAATCATAGTGAACCATATGTATAATAATAATTTATTTATATAGTGCATGTTTATTTGTTATAATGGGAACTACATAACACATAATTGTTGTATTGATATTACCCTATAGAGTTTTGACTGAAAAAACCCTTATTAAGGTTATAAGAAAATATCTAATTTTCATTCAAAACATGAATGATATAAAAGATTCTGAGGATCTAGAGTCAACTAATTCATTAAGTAAATTTGTGGCGATTATTAAAGTACCTTCCATGTCATTTGCAGAATATCCATGTCAGATGTAGTGATCACATATGCTTAGCCTTCCCCCCATAGCCTCTTCTATAGTATATTACATTAACAGATGGGACTTTGGTTTGAATAATTATCCTTTTATTTAATGTTTACAAAATGGGTATTAGTGGTCTCTTTATTTTCTTTACATTCATTAGTCATATGACTGTTATATATGCAAACTCCTGAAAATATGTTTCCCTTCACGTATTATCCATGATGTTTCTTTCTATATTTTTGAAATGATGGATGTTTCTTCATTTTATTATTATTTGAAATGTTCCATTTGTTATTAGGGTTCAAATTACCACTTTTTCTCATAATTTCCCATGACTATATTAGATCTATAAAATTCATTCTCTTATTTTTATGTCAAATTAATCTAAGTTCTCATATGATGAAAAAGTTTGAGAAACCATTTTCCTTAGTATACATTTCCAATTTTCATCAAATAAATGGTCAGTATTTCATTATTTAGTGAATATATAATGATTATAATACATTGATTATCTTGTTAAAATAACCTCATACTCAAAAATAAATTCTTCTTCCCTTTTCTCTATGTTGTAGAGAATTCCCTTAATTTCAATTCATTTCTTGTGAAGGAAATATTTTTACATGAATATTTCATTAAAATCTCTCCATTAAAGGAGTTCTATTCTCAAATTCATCATAATGATTTATAAATAAAGTTTTTATTAACCATATTATTTTACATGTGAGTGAGGAAACATGTTCATAGTAATCTAACGCTCACCGTACACTAGAAAAATTACCAATATATATCGGACCTATAGTTTTTGAGATTATTATCCCTAAATTAATCTATGAAAAAACCATAACCACTTATATTATCCATATAGCAGTTTATTGCTTGGAAACCCACATAATATCTACCTTACATAATCATTATGATTTTATACTATGTTAGATTTATCCACTAAGACAATCAAAGGTTTATTTTTTCTAATTTCTATTTTTCTAAATCTACTTCCCATGGTTTTTTATAAACTTTTTCTCATACCAACTGTAAAGACCCTTACCCTAGTAGCCTAGAGATGGTGGTTATTTTATATCATTGTAACTAGATATATGTTATCATATCCTAAAGGACTAAATAGTTTTTATTCATTGTAAACATCATATATACTTTTTTACATACTATTTTTCAAAACATACAATTTAAAACATCATGAATGTAAATATTCTACAGCTTTTAACTCATTAAAATATTCATTCTTACCATCATGAGAAAAGGAATAAAAATAATGTCACGGTTTAATTATTAGTATGTGTTATTTACATAAGAATCAATGATGATTAAATAAGGAATAATCAATATGGAATTGTATATAACTGAAAACATTATCCATTTAATTAATTACTTGATAACAAAAATCATCCATTGATAATATCAATGTAATAATCTCATGTATAATGATGACTGAATTATAAATAAAGGAAATCCATAATACTAGATGTTATTATCTCACACCTCTTGATATATATACCATTAGGACCTTATTCAAAGAAAATTTACATGATTGGTTGATATAGACCAACAAACCATTTTATTTGGACAACTAATTAGTTTCATCGAAGATATCAATTAATCAAGGGGTCATTTATAACTAATCCCCACCAATCAATCCATGTTGAATGAATTCCTCATATATTTAATGAAAATTAAAATTCATAAACAGAATTCCTTATCAATATATATCTATATTTAATAACAATTAAAAATTTCTCACGACTTTTGCAGTCAATAAAATAACATTTAAAATAAAACAAAATATCTAAAAAATTAATTTGACTTAGAAAATAGTAATATTTATGATAAAATTAATATATATATATATATATATATAATTATTTATTTATGATATGTTTTATTTCCATTGACCATGAGAAATTCAATGTTTCAATAGAATGTTAAAAACCAAAAAATAAATAAGAGCTAAGTTATTCCCAACGATTAACCATAAACATAGCATTTGTAATAAAATCACACCCTTTGGAAAATTAAAGAAAATAGAAGTGAAATACTAAAAATAAGTTTTATTTAAATATTTTTACTTTTGAAACCATTAAAAATGTTTAATATGATAAATATCATAAAATGGTTATAGAGGTAGGCAAGTCCATTAACACATTATAAGATTAAAAATAAATATTTGTACTTTTTGTGAATATTGTTTAAAAAGTAACATTAAAAAAACGTAGATCGATTAATTTTTAAAAATATACAAATTAAATGATTATTAAAACATCCTTAATGAAATAATTTTTTAAATAATTGTACTTTTTAATAAAATTCGAGAAAATATATATTTGGAAGAAAAATATACCTGATCAAAAAATTAAAATAAGATAAGGTATTCTATTAAAACATTACCATCTGGAATCATGTTAAAATGAGGGGAAATTATGAAAAATAATATTTAAACTCCTTAAATTAAAATATGTTACGAAAAATAAATAAATTTTATAATGGATTCCTTTTATTATTCCTTAAATGAAAATTTTTCCAATCCAAAAAAAATTGATTGTAAAATGAATATTTCCCTCATTGGAATATTTTAAATTGTTACTCATTTGTATAATAAACATGAATTTTATTGATAATATAAATGAATAAATGGTAATTCATGTTTATTTATAAAATTCCAATTATATATAACACATATAAGTTAATATGTGTATAATATTATATATGTCTTAATGGAGTGGAAATTAAGATGAAATCCCTTACATAATGATTTCCTTAAGTTGGAATTGATTTTCCCTCAACAATAATGGTTGTAAAAAAGTTTTGAATTTATATAAAAACTATATTAATATTTATAATATCGCTTATTATTTTATTATACCATATGATCACTTATTTATTAATAATATTTCATTAATTACATTGTTTCTTGTGCTAACATCTTCGTTTTTTCATGCATTTTTTAATAAAATATTTGACACTTGTCCACAAGATATACTAAAAAAATATAAATAATAATATTGATGTTATAAATATCATATATTTTCATTATATATATATTTATAATTATTCTATAAATTTGGACATGGAAAATGAATCACATTGCTTCATGGATACAGTAGGTCGTACATATGCATGGGAAATGTTATCATTTGTGTGATGGTTGAAAGGGTAAGTAAGTGGATGAAATTTAATGTTAAATAATAAATATTATTCCATAATTATCTTATATATTCCTTATTTTTATCATTATGACTATACATGTGATTCTATGATGGAAACAAATTACATCGGTTCGCGAGCCCATAGTCCTCCGTACATAGGTGTGATGGTTTTGTTACAAATTTGATTGATAATTATATATATATATATATATATTATTCAATAAAAATAATAAATACTTATTAAATTTTAGCTACTTTTTCATGATATTCAAATTATTAAGACATATTTGAATGTTTCAAAAGAAAAAAAATGAAAGATCTTGGTGAGGATGTTTACATTCTTTTAGAAAAACCTCCATTGGATCTCTATAAATGGATTAGTATCTATATAATGTGTATATTTATTTTTTGGGTGATATTATTTCCTATTTTGGTCAATATAAATGGATTAAGTGGTGTAAGGAAGTGAGAGGAGGAGGTTCCCTTTTATAATTGATTTTAGTGGAACACAAGTAATTTTGCAATGTTTTAAAATAATTTGCAATCAAATTAATCAAAAAAAGGCTCAAAATGTATAATAATAGAAGTTGATAATTTTATGGAGAATTATTCTAACCAATATATTTTCAGCAATATGTTAGTTTATTTTAAAGATTATCATTTTTGGTTAACCACCGATAAACCTATTTTAAAATTAACCGTTGTAATTAATTTTTTCTATTTTTAGTATTTATTATGAAAAAAATTAGTTTGAACTTATCCCTCAATATTAGTTATTCTAAATAAAATTATGGAATCCATTTTAATTGAATCAGTTTATAGAATTGGCAGAATGTAATTTAAAAATAAATCTTGAAAACATGATATAAAATAGTTTTTGAGGAATTACATTATTTAAGAATAAGATGAGTTTACATTAACTATATGACTATTTGTTATAATTATATGTATCAAATTTCTTGTATATAGATATATAATTTATATATTTCATTTATATCATAATTTATTTAATATTATTTTTATATATTAAAATTGAAAAACAATATGATTTTATAAAAAGTCATCTAAAAAATGTCACTTTTTACCACCTAAAGATATTATCATTATCTATATAAAATTGATAGTTAATATATTTTATATCTAAATATTATAATAATTATTATAAATAAACATATAAATCATTGAATATTATATTTTCAATAATTTTACAAATCTTATTTCTAAAAGAAAATTTTAGAAATTCATTCTATGATAATTTTCACATATTATGTTCAATATCAATATTCATATGATAAAACTATATTTTTTATTTGATGAAATTTTATGATTTATATTTTATGATTTTTTATTATTATAAAATGTTCCCTCACTAATATTGAATCATGGTTTTTAGTATTAGAGCCTAGACATGCTCTGTGACGTGATATTTTCATGAATCGTCATGCTAAAATACATTTCCATTTTAATATTTCTTGCTATATTTATTATCATATATATTGTAATAGGATTTAATAGGTATATTCTTAAATTTACACCCTATGTAAGCTGTCTATATAGAACAACCAAAATAGTTTGAAACAAATTTCAATACAAGTAAAATATAAAAATTGAAAAGACCCATTTATTGGTAAAAAATCAAAACGTTCAATGAATTTTTCATTGGAATGATAGAATGACATCTCTGTATAATAGGATAGTTTAATAACTCTATATTTCGAATAAAAAAATGATAATAACATATAGAAAATATATTATTTTTCAAACAATTGTTTTATGAAAATAAATGATGTTCTACATGAATGAAACAGAAAAGAAGCCATGTTTAATTGAACTAATTCTACTGAAATTTATCAGTGTGTTTATAAAAATATTCATTGTCCATATATTGATGAATGCTAAAAATATATAAGGGAATAATTCAAGACTTAATTGTTTCTTTTTCACATGGAACATAATTTCTCAACGTTGAGAGGAGAATATTGTAATGAATTAAATTACATATGCCCAACAGTAAATCAGAATTTATATCACATTCCTTGATAAGTATTAGTTTGAATATTTTTTATGTTTAAAAGATATAATATAAATATAAAATAATATACGAAGGACATCCTATTTAGTCTATTTAATCAATGAAATAATACATTAAAAAGTAAAATTCTATGAGTTCGTGGTTGATAGAGGATTGCAAATACCAATCATTAAGAGGATGTAACATTATTATCCCTTTATCTCATGAAATATAATATTATTTTTGATATATTAATATGATGGAAAAACATATTACAACCAATTAAATCCATATCTATACAGACAGAATATATTGACACTTATAATGTGGTTAAAGAATTTGTTTTTTCATTGACTGAATACGGTACATTAAAAGAGTAAATAATCATCATTACTTTGAAAATTACTAACTTTGGTAGTATCTATGTTCCTATTTTTTTTACTAGTGGAAATGGAAAATACTTGAGCACATAACTTTTTTATGTATTTTCTAAGTGGATTGAAATTTTAGTAAGCAATATAGCCACAAAGGATTTTGGTAGGACCACAAATTTCATTGAAATAAGATTATAGGCCAAACAAATATATCCATTATTAGAATATTATTTTTTACCACATACAAGAATAAAAAAAATATGTGTAATTGGATGTAGTTTAAATGAATGATTCTTGGAGATAGTGGTCTATAACTAACAAACCATGTACATTTTATTGTCTGCAATATTGAAAGGCTACAAAATTATCCAAGAATCTATTATCTCATAATGATCAAATATTATGTTTTTCTAGAAATATATGATAATGTTCATAAGTATCTGTCATTGTGAAAATATCCTATAAATTCCCTACTATGAAGAAAAACATGATGTTATTTTTTGATACACATAAACCATTTTTCTTTGGTTCGGGTGACATTCTATTACCTGTAAGACAGTATGTTTTAACTATAAGGTACTAGTTTTCATAAGTGGATGAGACTACTTCTCAATTAGTTTTCACAAGCTAATATTGAATATGGGATATTTTATTGAACCAATAATACTATTAATTACATGTGATTGAATTTTATTTGGAATTCCAATATATTAATGTGTGTTATTATCCATAAAATTAATGATAATATTATTAATGTTTTTCATGTGTCTTGTGCTTTGATGTATTTCCCAAAACCTTTACAACATATGATCCAAATTATGTAGGATATATTCGATGCATTATGAGTATTATTCATTATTAAATTATTTGGAATGAATTTTTCCGTTATATCAATATAGAGGTTTATATCTTGGATTAAGTAAATAAAATATTATTTTATAATAAATTCCATATCCAAGGTGTTTAATGTGTTCATTTAAGAGATACAATGACTGAAAAATCGATCATACTTGTTAATGATTAAAATTATAAAAACTTTTTGATTAAGAGATATCATGACAAACAAATTTTCTTAGTAAATGAGTGTTCATATATTATTTATACCATTTTTACATAACATCTTTCTCAATGGGTTCCTTGACTCTCTACTATAATGTTTTAAAAGACTTTTGGTAATCCCAATAAATGACATAAAGAATTTTTTCTAGAGGGTCACATATAATTTGTATCCTTGATGTTAGTAAAATTATATTTTAATATTACTATTGAAAAAAATCATATTCTCAAGAATTTGAAATATTATATATTTAGGATTTACATATCATAAATATTAAATCAATACTTTTATTCATGAGTGGAATATTAAATAAACATTAATTCACCTGACTGTCAATATAACATTTAATTATTTATTACATACAATATTTTTTTAACTTAAATATTTATTAAATTTTAAATAATTGTAAAGGATGGAGGGACCATTATATTTTTTTGTATATATATATTTTCACACAATACGTTGAATACATTTTATTTATCATTGCAGGATTTAATGCATTCCAAAAGATATAATAATTATAATATGATAATTTCTACTGTTGGAATGAGGTATATATTGGGATTAATAATTAAATAAGAGTCTTATAAAATTTTCCAATATTAGAAAAATGATTTATATATATATATATACTTGGTTAGGTCTTTTTTAGGGAGACAAATATGTTAATCATTTCATTCTTCACAACCTCTCCACCATGGAAAACTTTGTCCTCCATGAATATCACTAGCGAACTTCTCCTGACAGAGATAAATGATCATATATGTTTTATAATTCCTATAAATATATCTTATTTCCATGATAAATCATTCACTTAAATTCTTCTCATTAATATATATTCCTTTTTTCCAAAATTTCAATTTTAGTACAACTGTTTCGTTTCATTTTTGGAGACTATTTTATGGTTTTTATAGTTCATGAATACCAAAACGATATTTCTTTTCATGTTCAAATTTTATTTTATAATTTTTAATTACCCATTTTATATTATAAATTTTATTGTGTCACGTTGTTATGTAATGTTGATAAATGAGGAAATAAATAATATTCTATTTTTATTATATGATTTAAATTTTTTACAATAAGCTTCATTCTTAAATATTACTAGATTGATTATTTAGATGAAAAACATCACATATATATATATATAATTACTGATTTCAATATTAACACTGAATATGTTCCAAAATAATGTATAGAGAACAATTCCAAAAGACATGGGGTTGTGTTAATACCAATATTTGTGGAAAAAATCTAACACAAGAGGGAGTACTTGAACTCTATCAATCCTATGTGGGACTTTTCCCATCATATTTATATCCCTAGGGGTAACAGAATTCCATATAAGTTGGAATGCACCTCAAATAACTTGGCAGGACATAACACCATCTATATATATACTTCTCACATATAATCTTTTATCACCTTAAAAAATCTAATATCCTCAAATATGTTGAGTTATACTTTGAATTTTTACCAATGACTAATTTTATTTTATGATTGCGCTTTCTAGGCAATGATACATTTAATAAACTAATAAAATTTAAAAAAATAGTATGTGGGAATTTAATCATGGATAATATATTAAATATCCTAATATAGTGAATATCTAGTAGAGTATAGAATATGTAGGGTTATCATTAAAGACCATTCATATACTACTTTATCTCAATCAAGGTGAATAAAAATTTCACATTGTATCTAGTATGGTGAACGTCCTTTAATGAGAAGAGGTATATGATTTTAAAGGATATATTTTTGATTGGGTTACATACAATCCTCACATATTTGATTTGCTATGAAATATGGGAAATACATGTTCTATAATTGTTTGTAAAAATAATCTTTACAGAAAATCCAATATTTTGATACTTGAGGCCTTTAAGCATGTGAAACATATACACACCATGTGACTTGATATGATATGATTATCATTTTAAATAAAGGTACAATTTTTCTGGGTATAAATAAATAACTAGAGATACATGTGGTTACACACTGAAGTATCTGGTCTTCAGATACATAACATGTGGCCCCAAATCACACAACGTGTGATACTTCTATATTAATAAAACTCTAAATCTTTCACCTAGTGACAATATCATGTCATTCTAAAAATATTACATGATGTTTAGTTAAAAATACCAACATATGGTGACTAAAATTCTTAGAAACATATTGTCCCCTCATTCACTAGATATTTTGTTTCTGTTGTGGGACTCCAAAAAAAGCAGGGCCTCTATAACACATTTTTGTGAGTATTTTTATATATCATTATTTTTTTCATTATTATCCATACATTCATTGTATTTTCTTGAAATACATTGGGTCCTCACTGAAATACATATGAACCCCCAGAATCCTATTGTTTCCACCCTTAGAGATTCACTAAATCATTATAAAACACAGTCATGAAGAAAAAGAGAGAGAATATTGAGATGGTTTTAGAGAGAGGAGAAACTTATCACCTAAGGATTTCAACAAAAATTGTTTTTCTATGAATGAAAATAACGATGAATATATAAGGGAGTTTTCATAGTATAAAATCACCTAATAATAAAGAGAAATCCTACAAATAGTTTTTTATAAAAGAAACTGTTTGTCAAATAATGAATTTATTAAATTATAAATATTATAGTTTAAAATCAACATTTTGGAAAAAATAATTATCTTTTTAATAAAATATAATATACAAACCAAAATTCATGATAAACATTGATGATTTATCCATTTGTTTATCTCATAGTGGAAAATATTTATTTAAATAATTATTATATCCAAACAAGAAAGGAAAATATTAACAAATTATGAAAATAATTATTTATCTAAAAATAGATATGTTATTTAAGTTATCTAATCCAATATCATTTAATTCATCATCATTTTTATTTTATAAAAATACTCAAACTATCAATTTGATGTCATAAAAATGATTGGCATAAAATAATAATTATCTTTAGTCATGTCTTAAGGGTAACTGATTAATTTATGAAAATAATATTTCTATTTCGATTCTCATATTATTATTTTTATTAAATATGTTTTTTTCATGGGTCATTTAATTATTAGAAATTTTATTTTCATATTAAATAAAATCAGGAAAACACATTAATAAAAATTTTCATACATTATTTTTACGTTCATCAAGTATGATTATCTCATTGTGAGCCTCAATTTTTATTTCTTCCTCTATGAATACGCCCAATACCAAAAGTAATGAGGATTGTTATTTCATTATAGAAGTTTAGAAATAAATTATATAAGATTATTATATCCTCCATAATATTCTACCAATGAAAAATTATTTATGAGAAAGATATTCTAGCAAGGAAAGAAAATACATTTAACAAAAAAAAAATTAAATTTATGTATTTACCTTCATAAAGACACATATATCACAAAAATTTAAAAACAACATTATAATAATTCCATAATGTCTTTTATGTGGAAATAGTACAATGTTTATGAATTATCCCTGCCATGTAAGATCCACAATGGAATGTAGCCCCCTGGTCAACGCGACACATTACCTATTCATCCCTATTATCTCCATATAAAAATAATTTTATTTTTTTATTTTTAATATTGTAAAAATTATTAGAAACTCAGTCCAATGAAGTTATATGAAATATTTTACACTTTTAGGAAAATATATTCATTCCAAATAAATTATCATTATCCAAATTTTGATTTTTGACTATATTTTAGTGTATTTAAGTATTTCATTTTTATAGATTAAATTTTTTTATGTAATATATTTTTAATTATAAAATACCATAATGATAAAATTTATCATACCAATATTTTTTACACCTCATAAAATATTTACAAAATTTTCGTAATCCACTATTATAAACATCTAGGTCTGTACATCAATATCTCTTGCAAAACAAATCACCAAAAATGACATCATGTTCAATGATGTGAGGGGACATAGATCAATTTTGAGTCTCATGATCCATTTATCACTTCTGAATATTCCCATAATACTACCATATATAATTATAGGGAATCACTCATTATTGATGAATATTCTCTTAACAGTCATCTTTTTTATTATTCACTATGGAATGGTCATTTCATCCATAACATGAAGATCTCCTAACCCATTAATGTGCGATGGATCTTGAATATACTACTTTAGAAATTAAATATGGAAACAATTCATCTATTCAATTAGTAGTGGTAATTCTAGGAGATTTGAATACATCAAAAATTGGTTCAGAATAGGGAATACCAAACTAAGAATAAGTTATAATATATGTCATTGTACAACTCTCCACAAACCATTATGATGTGATAAAATCAATAAAAAATGGTATCCCATGTTAAAATAAATATAAATTTGTCATTTTTATACACCGAACTTTTGATATCTTTAATCCTTCCTCATAAAAATCATTTTCACCAACACCTTGTATATCATAAATAAAACCAAATAAATCCCTAAAAGAGATGACTCGCCAATATACTTGTAGTAAAGGGGTGACTAGCCTCATATCCAATAAAAGTCCTTCAATTTTGTCATGAAAATAACAGGGTGATAAAAGTTTCAGTATGAAAACAATAAAAACTAATGGTGTTCCACTCCACATCTTCCAAAATCCTTCATTGAATCCCATATAATATCCTCAAGAACCCATATTTTTCTCTTGTCCAGACCATCAATAAGGGACTGAAAATAAATACCTGATCATAGTTGGGTACTAAAATACTTCTACGAGCTTCTCTATAACAAAGTTGTAAATAGAGTTTCATGGTTGGATGGAATCATACCATACACTCCATGAAATCATATAATCTCTTCAAGGTATGAATGCTTCAACATATATACAATATTATATATCTAAATGGGTAAAGGTGATCTATAGTATTTATATAGTTAAAAAACATAAAAATAGTGTCTTAGAACATATCTAGTCTTGAAATTCTAGTGTAAAATTTAATTTATATATTGTGCAACATTTACGCTTTAACATCAAGTGGTGAATCAACATTTGGTAACCATGATATTAACATTAACCTATTCAAATAAGAGTTATTATAGAAAAAACTAAATCACACCTCACTTCCTAACTGACCACCAAATATGACACCTATCATTTTGGTATTCCATCATCGTAGTGTTATATACCAAAAATTTGTTTGTATGGAACTCTCTCATCACTTCCTAATCTATAAATTCATAAACTAAAATTGATCACCTATATAGGATGGTGTACATACTATATTATAAAATTACCTTAGATTCATATCTTGACATAATATGATCTCATAGACCCTTACAATAGATATCTCAATTCTAGGACTGATTCTTCAGGTGTAGACATATAGGGGTTAACACAGTATACTAAATTCAAAAAAAACCTAACTCCTCCATATATAATGGATGTACTGATTCCAACTACTCAAAAATGTGTTAAATAGATAAGAAAAAAGATTCATTATAATGTAATTGGTTAAAACATTTCCCATCAATAGAGTATATATTATATTAGTATCAATGTGGTGTAGGATCTACTAGCATTGCTTATACATCAAATTATTGTCCTATTGAAAAAATATATACTGATGAATATTCCTGTCTATAAATACAAAAAAAATCACTAAAAATATAATGTGTCCATATATATTGAGGGAAAATAATTTCATTCACTATTTCTTGAGTAACCAAGTTCTGATAATGTGTCCTCAGTTCCCTAGACCCATAATAAACAAAAATTGTGCTCTTCATCATTATCAATCCAATCATAGAAAAGGATTCATCATAGATTAATTTTTACACCACTCCATCCTTAGAATGAAAAAAATTGTGTATTGGTTAATCACTACTTCAGCACTATGAAATATGTTAAGAAATTGTCATAAAAATTAATGTATAAGCCATTTGGGTATATTTAGCCATAGGGTCTATCAAATAGTATATGTATATAAAAATCAGTAGTAATTTTCCATTATCCTAAGGATACATCATACCACAAAGGCAATTATTAGTGGAACCCAGGCTATCATTACCTCAATAATTATGGAGTCAACATCAACACTAACATCATAAAATTTTCACATTATGAAATGAACATCCTATGTCCAAAACATCCACTGTGATATATTTATTTGTAACTAATACTAACGTATTATCTATTGGAAATTCAATAGAATTGATGTATTATCCTATTATGTATAATAATAAAGGTGGATGATGTTGATGAAAACCACCATGAATTACTTTATTCCAAATTATAAAATATTTTTCCATGTTTCCCAAGAACACACTTGGGGTGTTCACCACACATATATGAGTCACTAAAAAGTCACAATTCCCATAGTGACACCTTAATTACAATTTCGAGATATGATCCTCAAATATTAAATTTTATTGATGTCTAGACAAATGGTAAATCTTCAAGAACCCTATAAAATCATTTAGATAGTCCAATTTATCATTAATTCCCACAAGTGGGTATTTTTCATTATAATAACTTTATTCAAGATTCTATATTTATTATAGATCCATGAATTCCCTCTATATTTTTAATGAATAAAGCATGATATTCCTAACAGGACACACTGGGTCTAATATATCCATTTTTTAAAAGTTCTTCAAACTAATCATTTAGATATTTGATAATAGTCAATGGTATCCTATAACTATCAAAGGAACTATTTCATTCTCGAGGTTCATGCCAATATGTAAATTGACCTCACAAGTAGTGGAAAAAAACTAAACATCATTTAGACCTCTTACACATTCTTGTAATCTTTCAATCATTTTATCTATCATAGAAACAATAGGTCATAGTATTCAACCATAAAATATATTGGTAATTGGCAACAGTTTCTTATGTGTTACACATGCTCATCCCACTTGAGGGTTCGATTAACAAGTAATGGAAGACCTAAACCCATATACTTGATTATATATAATTAAATTTCAATTTCATTCTATATAGTTAAACACCCCAATTAATGTGCACATATTGATTTCAAAACAACAAGGCAGAATCACTATTATGATGAGTTCCAAATATAATTACTCATTTTTGTGAGAAAGTAATGCATGATTATTGTTGGGAATGGTAAAAAAAATTTAAATTCATATTGTAGCACAGTGGCTAACTAGGGTCATATAATTCGAGGAGCGTTGCAGTCAGTTCAATCACATATTATAGTTCATTTATTCAAATAATTTTTTGTTTTTTAATATTACTTCTGAAAATAATTGTTTTAAGAGTTTGGGAAAATATTGAAATTAAAATAATGAAATTAAAACATTAAATATAAATACATATGCTGATGTAGACAAAATGAAATTATGGAAGAATTGTCTTGCTCCTTGGGTTGGATAGCTTGGGTTAATTCATAATTTTATTTGTTGTGTAAATTATATTTGATAATTAATTTACTGAAACCTAATTAATGAATTTTATTCCCTTTATTTATTGAGTGTATGATTTTATCATGTATCCAACACAACAAATTGTGCATCCACCAATAATAATATAGGGTAACACCTCAAACGATAATTTCATTCCTATAGGACCTGGCTCCAACATATGCCATTTCAAACAATAAGAAAACCACAACTCCATGTTGTGTTGTTTTTACTTAAAATAAAGGAGGGAAATTAATTAATCAATCGAAAGTAATTGATTTGGAAACAATGATGTGGTGGATGACCATCGCACCACTGTAATATTCCCACCTCTACAACAAATAGAATAAAAATATTTTTAATTGATGTAAAACAATAATGAATACTGTGAAACCTTACATGGGTCCTAGCCTCGCATTAGTCCCTTTCCATGAAAAAATTTATATATATCATGATGTAAAGATTGAAGTGAGAGAATAAGATTGACATTGGAAGAGAAAAGGGGTGGATTAATAAAGGGGAACACTTTAATATAAAAAATATTAATGTATTACATGAGAAAATAAAACAAAAAATAAAAATAATATAAGGAAATAAAATTTCCAAAAATCCATTTTCCATCTATCCTTGGTTCCATGGATGGTGTGGGGATGGGAAGGAATGATATAAGAGGTAGGATCTCCTCTCCTTTTTTGGGTAGACTTCTGTCCAACGAATGATGACACGTTTTTTACCCATTAAATGGTCGATTCATGAATGGAACAATTAATAGTAGTTTCTCATAAATGTGTTGGTTTTTCACCCTCCAATTTTCAGCTTATTATCCCACATTATGTATGAGTTATGATTTTCTTATTAATGTTATCTTTTTATGGATGAAGGGTCCATACAGTTTCTATCAATAATATGTCATTCAGTGGCTACCATAATGGATTCAAAACTATATGGAATTTAATAAAGAATTGTGACTATTTATCCAGGTTCTATTCAGGTATAATAAACACAATTTAAGGTGTGTAGGCTTCAATTGACATCTTTTATGGTGGTGGGTTTCACGTTATCTTCTCAAAAATGTTTTCAAATTTGTTGATTTTTTAAGCCCTCTGGATGATCTATTCAGCCAATTGTATATAATAAAATGTTAATGGAAATACGTTAATAATTCTACAAAAATAATCAACAAATTTTCAATTATATTTCTCAAGAAATGACTAAAATTCCCTTGACGTAATAAACTGTCAAAACCCAGAATTAAGCACTTTTCACCATTTAGCTCATTCTCTTTATATAATCCAAATTTCCCATTATTTTAATAAAACATTTAAATAAACGGGTTTTATCATTTAAAAACATTAACAATTAATTATTAATGGTTTAAAAATTTTCACATAAATTCTCTCTATTAGTAATATCATAGTAAAATATTTTAAGACAATGATGGAGAGAGTCTATTCAATAATGGTAAAATTATTTAGCCAAATTCTTCTGTAAAATATTTATATGGGATCTCTAGGTCAAATAAAATTATTCAACATCAATTAATGAATAACATTGGTAATAATATGTATATGTGATGTGGTGTAGAAAATAAAAAACATACCTCAAACCATGTTGGGAGTAGCCTTCTCGACACCCTACATTACCAAAAACATTATTATGTTATAAACTATAACAATAATCTATCATGTCCCACTATGAAGTTTTCTTAAAAGATAAAATTATAACCCTCCTTAGTCTACTTATCTTCCATGTCTTCTTCAAAAGGGACACCTTATAATCTATAATGGAATCCTAAGCCAAAGATATGTCTCTTCGTGGGAGGAGAAAATAATATTCTTATATACCCATAACCATATGATCTTCAAGTTAGGAATATAATATCCACGTGTGAAAATCAACCATAGAGGTAGCATTTTATCCATCCCGGCTGGAAGGACCCCCTATGAGATCCCTTTGTATACAATAATCAATATCAAAATATTTAATGTTTATCGCTCAAAAAATAAAATTCTATTGCCTGGAATTTATTATCTAGTCATTATGATTCTACTTAGGGGTGAACTAAAAATTACTTGGACCACATGTTCATATCAAAGAGGCAATATAGTATTATAAGTGCTCACTTCCACATTACTTCATCTGTGGGAATAAATAGGTGTATAGTCACAACTTCAAACTTCAATCATGGGCCTTGCCCAATCATATGAGCACTAACCTAAACTTTATTTAACAAATCATGGGAATTACCATTATTATCTAGATCCCACAGAAAATACTTATATAATAACATAAAACCCTAATAGAGGTCTAGAAAATCTAGATCATGGATCATCTTCAATGTTATTAAGTTGTTATCCTCTTTCAATATAAAATCATAAATAATTTAGGGTAAGGTATTTTCTAATGATATTTCACAATCAATGACCACTAAAAACTAAATATGTCATAGGTAATTCTCCTAGAAATAAATAAATCATATCCATGGGTGTTAGAATCAAGTAGAAGATATAAAAAACTAAATCATGCCATTACTCTTCCTTCGGATGGTTTGAATCAATCTAACACTTCAAATGTGTCTATATGTGAAATTTTTGAAGTGTACTCATCCAATGTGTCATTCCATGATATAATATAATGATTACCAAATGTACTACTGTTTGGTCTACTCTCTAATCAACCTATGGGGAATAAACCCTCAACTACAACAATGTTGGAAAGAAATATTTATATTTTCCTTAAATTGAAGTATTGCTACTCAATTTGAAAAAATATAGCTGTTGAATCAATGTAATGAGAAAAAAATATTTATATTTAACAATAGGTGATATATATTGGTCAAAATTATAAATTTTTAATGATGAATCAAGGATTAATAATATATATATTGATGTTATAAATCAAGGATAGATTCAATGTATTCAAACAAACATACTAAATTATTTATGTACTATCCTATTAAATCCCAAAATAGATGTCATAGAGTTCAAGGTTAATTTAAAATTAATCTTAGGATAGTTTAAGGAAAATAATTTCCATCCATTCAAATAAAAATGTTAAAAATATTGTTAACGTAATAAAATACCCCTTATCCTCATTCCACAATGTTACCCAATAAAATTTTCCATCAATGACTATCTCCCAAATCGATCCCTCAAAAATTAAACAATCTAAAAAAATCTAAATTGGATTGTCCCATCAAAGAACCTATCTAGGATGCTAGTGGGAAGAGTGTTCCACCCCACCCTCAACTATAATATATTAGTGTAATGGGAGAAAATCTGAGATGGAATATCCGAAAAATATGAGGTTTATATTATAAAACTCTACTCAACTAAACATCTCTAATAAAAAATAGATCTCTATGCAATGAAATTTATAAAATAATCAACTAGAGTACATTAGTTTTTTAAATATTTATAAAATGTAACGTTAAGACCAAAAACAATTTATGTAATTTTTTTTAATTATATGGAAATATTAAAAGTCTAAAAAAATGACAGTGCATGATTATGAGGCCCAGTGTGCCTGGAATATATTTCTGAACTTTTTTTAGATACCTTTAGTAAACACGTGAGCGGGATTTTGTAACTTTTGAACTGGTTCATGCAATTTAAATTTGAGGACACCGTTGAACTTGCAACACCGATATTCTCTTAAGGAGACCGTCACCTTGACTGAAGTAGGCTGAGGGTAGATGTTGGTTTTCAGTTTTTTATTGTGGGAGAAGAAAAATAAAATAAATAACTTTTTATTTTCTATTCTTGAAACCTCCCTATTGAATCTTGGTTGGTGGGGACCACCCTAACTCCCCCTTTAATGTTTTTAAACCCTTGGTTTTTCCCTAATTTAATGAGATAGAATTAATTTATATAATTTACTTTACTTAATTAATATTCTATACTCACCTCTCATGGGGGAGATCATTGGAAAAATAGAGGACATGGGAGAGCCTTGGAGAACTTGGAAGAACATCCTCTAACAAGGAACCTCCTTCAATGAAGAACATCCTTCAGATCAAGAACGAGGAACCTTATTTGGAATATGTTGTGGGAGAAATGGAAGTCGGTGTCTTTATCATCTTCATCTCCATCCTATTGCCACCTCCAACGAGCAAACGAGGAAGGGTATTTGTTTATGATAGTTCATTAGTAATTCATTGCTTCGAATCTACGAACGACCTGCTATCAATCTAACATGGAGGGTGTAGGACAAACAAACATGGCATGATCCCTCTGCTCCCTATTTGATGAAGTGTTCTTCATGGTCATATTAACGGTTGAGTGGAACCCAACCACGAAGCTGAAGACCGATGCTGGTAGGGTACGGGCGATGCCCGACACACCGGTCGGTCATAATGATGGCGGTGACGCAAGCCTGCCGCAGAAGGATGTCGTGGCCCATCGGTCGTGGCAGATGAAGGAGGCATACGACTCCCCAGCCGGCCGCATCGAACTGGGGTGTCCTGCATCTACGTCGCCGATAGTGAAGGAAGTAGTGGCGCATCAGCCACAGCAACGGGAGGATGGCGGTCGGCATGCCGACTGGCCGCATGGAGTCAGGGCAGCGCGCGTCCACGCCGCCAATAAAGGTGGATGCCATAGCTGCTTCGTCGCAGCGGTTCTCCCGAAGGGTGGCCTACACCAATTTGGAAGTATGAGGATAGTGGTGTCATAGCACCATTGGTAGGACAGCTGTTTGGATGTCCGGGTGGCCACATCACGCCGAACGGGACCGATCCGGCAGGTCCCATGTGCAAGTAGGTGGGGCCACATAGTGCCGCTGGGTTGGCCGAAGCCAAATGGTCCAAATGAACAGTTTGGAAAATTTGTGGTGCCTCCTCCCTAGGTAGCAGCTAGGGCGGGCCCTACCACGGTGGACCGCACCCTGCCGAGCATGTCGCGCCCATTAGGCCGCACTGATGGGGTCGTGCCCAGCGGCCCGCTCTGAGCGGGCCCCACCCAGCGGGCTGAGCTGCCCCTTTGAGGGTCGGTCGCGCCACAGTCTCTCCCATCCAAGCTAGACCCAAACTAGGTCAGGTCGATCAGAACTGGGTCGGGCCAGCGTAGGATCAGTCGGGCCAGGTTGGACTGGACCCAGGCCCATCTGGACCCAGATACACCTTTTTTCCATTTCATGAGAATCGGGTGTTCGTTTGACGAACCATCTATGGAATCAGGTTCCATGGATCGATAAATTCATTATGGTGTACTCCACATGTGTTTTGGATAATGTTAGAGTATGTCCAGGTTGGATCGAACCCAAATCTAACCGAGCCCTCAGAATTGAAATGCTATTAACATTCAGACCGGGCTTCTGATTGACACCAAGTCAGTCGCGTTGGGAGCCTGTTGACGTGGTGGATCCTCATGATACATCTTTTTGGGACTTTGTGGAAGAAGATGTATCGATCGATGGCTTGAGGAGTGGAACCTCCTGAAATCAAGTGTTCTTAGTGCAGGAACCCTATGGCTGGCTGTAATTGAGAAGACATTAGATCCGGTGTGGGTTATATTCGGATCTTGTTTGGGTCAGAATCTCCAGATACTTTGTGGGTCATCTTCAGATCATGTGTGGGTCATCTCTCGATCTTGTATTCATCATCTTAAAATCTTGTGGGGGTCATCTTCGATCATATGTGGGTCAACAGAAGAGCTTCTCGACGAAGTAAGATTATCAAGTAATACAGCTAATCATTTATACTTCTGTAGTTAAGTAATACCTGGTGTGAGCTGAATCTATACCCTTGTGGTATTTACCTTCGTGGTATTCTACTATGTTATGTTCCCTTAATGGTATTCTACAGTGTGGCATTACATTTGTGGTACTTACCTTCGTGGTATTCTTCTGTGTGGTGTTACCTTTGTGGTACTTACCTTTGTGGTGTTGGCTTCGTGGTATTAGTTCCTTTATGGAACAGTTGGGGTTTTGGATAGAGATTTTGGCCTTGCGTTTCATCAAGAACGTGATGGGTATATTTGATAATTTAGTTATATGAATGGAAATATACCTATGTATGGTTGATTGTTGCTTAGTGATCTAAAACTTTGGTCTTACAATGTGGTTTATCATTTGTGGATTCCGAGAGACCTTATGGGGGTCTCAGTTTCCCTACTGAGTATTGTTATACTCACCCATCCATGGGATATGCCCATACCTTGCTCTGTCTTTTGCAGATGACGGACATTGCTAATTGAGGAAGAAGGTACCAAGACTAGAGGCTGAATAGAGGTGGACCTTAGACAAGGTGTACCGCAGAGATGACTATTCGAGATTTTTACATTCCCTTTAAGTAGGATCCTTGGTAGGTGTTCACATGAGTTTTTTTCAGTTTTACTTGTACTTTCTAGTTGGGCTTGTATTCCTGGCCCCTTTACTTACTGTACACACCATGTTTACTATATAGTTTACTTTATTCTTGTATCTTTTTGTGTTCTTGGTTTGTGAAAGTTTATAGGTTTAAAGGCAATTCCTTCCCAATTTTAGGGATATTCATTTTCGGTTATAGTTTATAGCCCATGGCCTATGGAAGGTGGGCTTGGGGTAATCACGGCACGGGCCCTGGGGGACGGGTGATGACAAATTGGTATGAGAAGTGTTGGTTATACCAAAGAATATGGACTCTGATCTTTTTAAACAGCAATATTTTAAAGTGTTATGAGTATGGTTTTTAGTTTTTGGAGTCTAGTGTTTGTGCGGTGGCCGATGTATCCTTACACTTGGACCCTGACATCAGATTTCCGACTTAGTGCACGAAAACACTGATTGTGTGTCTTTTTTCCAAAATAAATTCTTTGTGAACTCTTTGAGTCAACTCACCAGGTATAACTTATTAATTTTTGTCCACTTGTTTCTTTTCAGGATGCCTCCACACAGTCAGCCATCCAGGGTTTTAGGTAGAGTACATGATAACAGCCCACTGAGCGATGAGGCTTCGGTGCAGGGGCCACTTTCTACAGTTGTACCATCGGGTGGTGTACCAGATTCACTACTACCCATTGGGTAACCAATGCCGCATGCTCTAGTAGTTGATGGTGCACACCATTTGAGCACATTGCATGAGTTTCAGTGATAGAGGAAACTGATGTTCTGGGGATAGAAGGATCCACAGGCAGCTAAGGACTAGCTGGAGGCTGTGGTTAGAGTTTTTCGACTCATAGGGACACTAGCTGATCTCATGGTGATCCTAGCCGCCAGTCTTCTTCAGGAAGCTCTGGAAATATGGTGGAGCTTGATGCTCCAGGTTCATGACGAGGTGACTCTAATTTGGGTGGACTTCAAGAGTCTTTTCAGGGCATATTTCATCCAAGAAACCTTTCGATATGTGTGTAAATTGGAGCTTCTCCACTTACAGTAGGGTAGCATGACTGTGGATCAGTATTCAGTGAGGTTCACTGACCTCTTGAGCTACTCCACTGACATGGTGCGAGACCCTTTCTTTAGGGACCATACCTTTGATCAGGGGCACATATGGAGAATTAGAGCTTCAATGATTTTCCTCAGCATCCTGACACAGACTGGGTATTAGAGTGAGCACTCTTAGTGGAGAGCTTCCGTTCTAAGAAGTCATCTGTAGTAAGACCCACCCCCGAATGCTATGTAGAATATTCAATTGTAAGTGGTTGTATACAGGTGACATAGTGGCCTAAGAGAAAAATAACTACATTTTTAAGACCTTATGATAATAGGTCAGTTGTGCGGGACTCTCAAGATAGAGTAGGACAGGCGAGGAGCATCAATGTTATGAATGCAGATTGTAGTGTCACATGGATTGTGACTGCCCAACCCGCCAAAGGGACGACCAGCATATGGTCAAAGGACCACCTAGGCAGAGGAAAATATTCGATCGAGGAGGTCCATAGGTAGCAGGCGGATGTGGTAGAGGAGCTGGTCATGCAGCTGGCAGTGGGCGACATTTCGAGGTTTTACCGCCACCACCACAAGGTGGTCCACCCCGAACACATGGAGTAGCTGGATAGGGACGAGCTCAGCTTCATGCAGCTGAGTCCTATGACCAAGGAGCTCTGGAGATGATATAAGGTAAGATCTGTGACTAGTCCACCTTATCTATAGTACTTATAAACACAGGTTCCAGTCACACTTTTGTTGCCATGGCCCTTGTTCGAAGCTCGGATATTTAGGTGAAGTTGTTGGCTTGATCCTTATGGCTAGAGACACCTATGGGAGAGGATTCAATGATTACACACTAGTGTCGGCAGTGTGAGATTACTCTAGGAGGTGAGATCTTTGGCATGGATCTTCAAGTAGCGGCGTCGTGGCCTTACAAACGTCATCTTGGGTAAGGACTGGTAATCTACAGTCCATGATCATATTGATTGTATTAGGTGCAAACTGTGGTGTGTCCGCACGAATGGGACCATGTTTTCCTTCACTAGTGAAAAGGGAACCTTTTCTGCATAAGATGGACTTACTCAGATGAGGTTGAAGCCAATCACACATCATTTGGGTAGCCTTACCCTTGGATCAGTTGATGTTTAGAGTCTGAGTTACCCTATAGTGGTGGACCAGTACGCTGATGTTTTCCCTGATGATGTTCCAGGTCTACCTCCTCGCATATGGGTGGACTTTTATACCAACCAGTACGCCAGGGCGGCACCGATATCTATACCATCATATTGGATGGCTCCCATGGAGCTTCAAGAGCTATGAGTACAGTTGGAAGACTTGCAGAGGAAGGGGTTTATTAAGCCCAGTGTTTCTCCTTGGGCTGCCCCAATATTTTTCTCCAAGAAGGCAGATGGGAGTTTTAGACTCTATGTGGACTATCGTTGCCTGAACCACGGGACTACGAAGTTGAAGTACCCACTACCGAGGATTGACTATCTCTTTGATCAGCTAAAGGGATCACGATGGTTTTGATGATAGATCTCAGATCAGGCTATCACCATCTCAGGGTACGAGACGAAGATGTGTAGAATATGGC
This sequence comes from Viscum album, assembly GCA_963277665.1. Classification (NCBI taxonomy): domain Eukaryota; kingdom Viridiplantae; phylum Streptophyta; class Magnoliopsida; order Santalales; family Viscaceae; genus Viscum; species Viscum album. The sequence goes on along the minus strand of OY728160.1, from coordinate 1,395,850,359 downwards.
CTTCAGATGTTGTTATGGCCATTATGAGTTCTTGGATATGCTATTCGGCATGACCAATTCCCCAGCAGTGTTCGTGGGACTCATGAAGAGGATATTATATCCATTTCTCAATCACTTTTTAGTATTCTTCATCGATGGAATATTAATATACTCAGCGACAATGGAGGAGCAAGCCTATCATCTCTAGATAGTTCAGGATAGACTCCGAGAGCACCAGCTTAATGGTAATCTCTTGAAGTTCCAGTTCAAGATCTGAGAGGTTCACTTTCTATGACACAATATCTCGAGGCAGGAGTTTAAGTGGATCCAATGAAGATTGAGGCTGTGCTTTATTGGGATCCACCAAGGAGTGTGACGGAGGTGTGGAATTTACTTGGTTTGTCTTGTTACTACCTGAGGTTTTTGTATGAATTTTCCATAGTTGCGTAACCCTTATCAGCATTGACGAATAAGGGGAAACCATTCGTGTGGTTAGAGAGATGCCAGAAGAGTTTCCATGAGCTGAGGTAGAGAATGACGAGTTCACCCATCTTGATGCTACCGGAGGAGGGCGTCGGGTACGTAGTATACTATGATGAATCAGGGACCGGGATTAGATGTGTCCTGATGCATGAGAGATCAGTTATCATGTATGTTTCTCGATAGCTGAGACTACATGAGCAGAACTATTCTACCAATTACATGGAGTTAGGAGAATGGGTCTTTGCCTTGAAGATATAGTGCCATTACTTGATGGGAGAATGTTTAACAGTCTAATCTGATCACAAGAGTCTCAGATATATCTTCTCTCAGAAGGATCTAAAACTGAGACAGTAATGTTGTCTTGAGTTCATCCAGGGCTATGCCTTCAAGATAGTCTATACTCATAGAAATGGGAATGTAGTAGCAGATTCACTCAGCAGGAGATCTGGTTTACAGTTGCTGAGTGAGGTGACGGAGCATCTATCTACTTTTTGGATTTCCTACATGGATCGAGATGGAGCAGCTTATCTTCAGTCTCTGATAGTCACTCCCCCACTCCATCTGTATGTCAGAAAGGTGCAGCTTGGGGACACTAATTATGAGGCTTGACGTGCTCAGATATCCAACGGGAAGGCACCTGATGGATTTTCTGATGGTGGGGAGCATTTCATCCTCTTCAGAGGATGTACTATGGTACTGGTGGAGCTATTGGAGGAAGTGTTTAAGAAGTTCCATATGTCCCTTCTATCTTTACATTATAGAGTGGTGACGATGTACTGGGACATTCGGCATCAGTACAGGTGGTCGGGAATGTATAAAGAAGTGGTATAGAATGTCACAGCTTCGTGGGGTTCCATCTACGATGGTATCCTATCGTGATGCACATTTTACTTCCTAGCTACGGAAGGGGTTACAGGAGGGGTTCAGGACACAACTTCGATTGAGCACCGCATTCCATCCCCAGACAGATGGTCAGACAGAGCAGACCATTCAGACCCTTGGGGACACGTTCCGTGCTTACTTCCATTATTCTGGTCGCAGCTAGGAGGATCACAGGCCCTTGGTGGGGTTTTCATACAACAAGAGTTGTCACTCCACCATTGGTATGGAACCATTCAAGGCATTTTACAGTCGACCTTGTAGATCACATATGTGCTGGAGTAACCCATGGGAGTCAGCACTCATGGGACCAGAGATGGTTCGGGATACCATGGAGAAGGCTCAGATCATCCAAGAGCAGATGAAGACTATACAAAATAGGGAGAAGTCCTATACTGATAGGAGACAGATACCTATGGAGTTTGGGGATGGTGACCATGTCCTTCTACGGGTCTCACCTTAACGAGGGTTGCAGATATTTGTCTGGGGCGGAAATTTATCTCTGAAGATCATCAGACACTTTCAGGTCCTCAGCAGAGATAGCGAGGTCACTTACAACTTAGCTCGTCCAACTTACTTGCACTAGGTGCATGACGTTTTAAGCTTATATCAACTAAGGAGATACATACATGATCCTTCGCAAGTCATTGAATGGGGTGAGCTAGACATCGATGATTGGGAAATATTTTCAGAGGTTCTAGTAGAGATTGATGACCAAATGGAGATATTCCTACATGGGTAATCGATACCTCTTGTGTTCATTCATTGGCATCACGGGAACCTCTATGAGAGAACATGGGAGCGGGATGCTTATATTCATGCCCAGTACCCCCACTAGATCCCCGTGTTTGTGTTGTGTATTTCGGGGACGCAAATCCTTGAGATGGGGAGAATGTAAAGACCATAATTTTTTAATGTAATTTTTTTATTTATATGGAAATATTAAGCGTCTGTGAATATTTAAAGCACATGATATGGAGGCCTGGTGTGCCCAGAATGAATTTTTGATCTTTTTTTAGGTACGTTCTGTAAACGAATGAGCGATGTTTTGTAACTTTTGAAATAGTGGATGGAGATCAAATATGAGGACACCGTTGAACTCACAGCGCCAATATTCACTTAAGGAGACTTTCATCTCGACCACACTAGGCCAAGGGTAGAAGTTGGGTTTTCAGTTTTTTTTCATGGGAGAAGAAAAATAAAATAAATAACTTTTTGTTTTTTCATTATTCAAAACTCAATTTGGAATCTTGGTGGTGTGGACCAAATGAACTCCCCTATAATGTGGGGAAACAATTGGTTTTTCCCAATCTAATGATCCATCATTAATTGATTTAATTTACTTAAAATAATTAATATTGGCTCCTCCCCTCTCATGGGGGAGATCGTTTGAAAGGAGAGGACTTGGGAGAGCCTTGGAGAACATAGTAGAACGTCCTCCAACATGGAACCTCCTTAAATGTGGAACATCATTCAATGAAGTACATACATTAGATCAAGAATGAGGAACCGTCATTGGAGCGTGCTATGGGAGCAACAGACATCTGCATCTTCATCATCTTCATCTCCTTCCTCATGCCACCTCCAACAAGAATACGAGGTAAGGGATTTTTTTATGATAGATCTTTGGTAATTTGTTGCATCCAATCTATGAACCACCTACAATCGATCTAACGTAGAGGGTGTAGGGGAAACAAACATGGCCCGATACCTCCTCTATGTCTTTTTGATGTGCTTATTGTGTGTGAATCAACGGTTGAGCGGAACATGACCATGATGTCAACGACCGACGCTAGTAGGGTACCTGTTTCGGCTGGCACTCTGACAAGCCGCAATGATGGTGGTGGCGCAAATGCGCCACTGAAGGAGGCCCCGGCCCTTCGGCCACAGCGGAGGAATGTGGCGGCCGACACCCCGTTTGGATTCTTGGAACTGGGGTAGTGTTGGTCCACATCACTAGTAGTGAAGGAGGTCGTGGCCCGTCGGACATGGCGGTAGGAGGAAGGCAGCTGACACGTCAGCCGGCCACATGGAGGTAGGGTGGCACGTGTCTGTGTTGATGGTAAAGGAGGAGGTCGCGACTGCTTATCCGCGATGGTGCACCTGGAGAGAAGCTGGTACCTGGCCGACTGTGGGAGGACATCGGCGTCGTCCTTCCACTAGGAGGAGAGTCGGCTGGAATCCTGGCCAGCTACGTCATGATGAATGGGACAAATCCAGCTGGTCCCATGTACAAGAAGGTGGTTCTACATGGAGCCTCTAGGTTTTCCAAAGCCGAACAATACAACTAGATCATTCGGAAAACATGGGGCGGCTCCCCTGGGTTGCGACTAGGGTGGGCCCTATCACGCAGACCTCATCCAGCGGAACAGGCCTCATCAAGCGAGATGCGCCATTTGAGTGTTGGGCCCACCATGGTCCCACCCATCCGGGCCAGACCCAATGTGGGCCGAGGTGACCCGAACTAGGTCGGCCGGCCTGGCCTGGGTGGACCGTACCCCGGCCCATCTTGACCCAGATACACTTTTTGGCCATATCTTGAGAACATGGTGTCTGTTTGATGAACTGTCTGTGGCATCGAGATCCTTGGATTGAGATGGTCATTTTGGTATACTCCACCTGTGTTTTGGATAAATTTAGAGTACTTTTGGGTGGTATCAAACCCAAATCCAACCAATCCCTCTGAACGGAAACTCTTGTAACTTCCAAAACTGGAGTCTGATTGACATGTCTTCAGTCATGTTGGGACCCTATTGACATGACATACCATCGTAATACCTCGTCATGGTAAATTTTGGTATTAGAACTCTCTACATATGTCTTGAGGAGCGGATCATCCATGAATCAAGCATGCTTAGTGGACAAACCCTATGGCTAGATATACTTGAAGAGACTTAAGATCCTGTGTGGGTCATCTTCGGATCCTGTGTGGGTCAGCATCTCCAGATCATGTGTGGATCTTATTCGGATCCTGTGTGGGTCATCTGAAGATGTTGTGTGGGTTTTCTTCGATCTTGTGTGGGTCAACTATAGAGCTTCTCAATGAAGAAAGATGATCTAGAAATACGACTAATCATCTATACTTATGTACTAATGTTATCACTAGTTTGAGGTGAGTCTTTACCCTTGTGGTATTTACCAACATGGTATTCAACTGTGTGGTGTTAATTTTGTGGTACATACCTTCTTCATATTCTACTGTGTGGTGTAACCTTTATGGTACTTACCATCATGGTATTATTCTATTTGGCATTATCTTTGGGGTATTTTCCTTCATGGTATTACCTTCATGGTATTATTTCCTTTGTGGAATAGTTGGGCTTTTTTCTAGAGAGTTGGGCCTTGTGTTTCTTCAAGAACGTGATTGGTATATTTGATAACATAGGTATATGTATGGGCATATACCTAAGTAGGGTAGATTTTTTCTTAGGTCTTTTTAATTGTGGTTCTTCTTTGTGTTTTATCCTTTGTGGATTCTGAGAGACCTTTGGGGGGGTCTTGGGATCCCTACTAAGTATTGTTATACTCACTCCTGCATGGGCTATGCCCTCACCTTGTTGTGTCTTGTGTATATGTAGGACAATTCTAATCGAGTTCAAGGGTACCTGGACTAGAGGCTACATGGAGGTGGACCTTAGATGAGGCATACAGTAGAGACGATCGTTCTAGATCTGTACCTACCCTTCAGGTAGGATCCTTGGCATGTGTTCATAGGAGCTATTTTCAGATTTACTTATACTTTCTAGTTGGGATTGTATTTCTGGCCCATTTACTTATAGTACAAACCCTATTTACTATATAGTTTACTTTGTGCATGTGTCGTGTTGTGTGCTCGGTTTGTATTGGTTTATAGGTTTAACGGCAATGCCTTCCCAGTTTTAGGTTTATACATTTTCTGGTGCAAGTCGCCATCCTCTGGCCTATAGAGGGAGGGCTTGGGATAGTCATGGCATGGGCCTCGGGGGACGGGTCCTGACATGTAATATAAAAAAATATAAACATGAAAATAGTATAATCTGAATATCCATTGACTTTTACCATCCATGAAAAATTGAATTGATGAACTCTATCTCACATCAACAATGATATGAGAACCATCAGTAACAATATACTATAAAAATTATATCTGAAAAAGATCTATTACCCAATAAACCTTAATTTCATGCAACCTAATATGTATTTTCTATACAGACACATCATGTTTGGAAAAAAATTCATATTGTTGTGAGTATAAATATACCAAGCATAACCTAAAAAAATGTAGAAAAGTAAATATGGTTATCCACTAAACAAACATTATCTAGATAAAAAAAGTGTAAAATGATAAATTATTATTTAATTCATCATTGTGAATTAATATTAACTCTAGTATTATTCTATTTAAGAAAAATTTATAAGCAACAACACCACAATCCTGACATATTTACTTCTAAAAAATCATATCCATATTTTGAATCAATATTGGGGGATATCCCATCACAGAGGTGTATGAATATTGATCAATAGAGTTTTTGAAACCTGTAGAGAAATATGAATCAATATAAAAAAGTGATCTAACTCCAGGTATTGAGGTCTATAACATGACATATAATGAAGTGCTAATTCCACTAATAGAGGAACGTGACATGACATGTGTAGGAGTACCTAAACAAATCTATTATATAGGGGGCCACACGCTACCATTCACATATCTACATAGGATTACTAAACACTCATAAGTGGAGGATCACACCCCCAAATATAAGGGAGTTTCTAACTCCATATCTACACCACCACCTCTCTTTCCACATTTTATCACCTTTATAGTGCCAAGATCATTGGACTTGTATAACTTTATAGTGAATATACTGAAACGTCTAGAAAACCATTGAATTTATCTCAATGTTGGAGGATATATATTAAATACTAACCGTTTTTCCAAAAAAAATCTCCAAGGAAATAAATAATATAGAATATGATTAACATCCTACAACAAGGAATTTTCAATAGGGTACACAATTTTTAGGGTTCTTATGTATGGATTTTCATATATTATTATATCCCAAAACATATGAAGAGAAATTCAAAAACATGTACAACATTATGCATGATGTGTGTGGATAAGTGTATTTATATTTAGAATCACATTTTCCAAAGGAATTCCATGTTATACAAACATATAGTAGAATATTTGAGACGAGAGATATAAAATGTGTAGATATATACACATCGAATCTCTATAGAAGTATCAGTGTGTTTTTAAATGAGGTATTTTCACATCTAATTCCTATATATATCGATTCAATGAAGAATATATACACATATTGTGTCATTATGGTATATGATATGTGAGTTTTCAAAATTTTCACATTGTTTATGTGGTTACGTGTTGATGTAAATAGTGTTAGGGTAAACAAAATGTAGTGTAGAGTCACGTAGTGTGTGATATTTATAATGTATTAAACCCATAGAGTAGTGTTTATAAAATTACATGTTTTTTACCTTAATGGTTTTCACTATGTTTTATAAAGAAATATGAACAAAATACATAAGAAACCTAATGAAATTTTCTTCTAACTACTCATATGCAATTGTAGTCTGTATTCGTCAGCTCAAATTCCCATGTGGCATCTCTAAAATATTAGTTGGATGATTACAGGACATAATTCATCTTATAGTCCATCATTAGACATACATTTTTTGATATGTAGTTGAAAATTGTTATGGAATCACTACCATGGATCTTATCCAATGATTTATGTGATTTTCTTCCATTATAGCATTATTAGATCACAATCTATTATAGGAATTAAGAATAACAGAACATATTTCAAGATAGTGGTCACTAAAGTTATACCAAAACACTAAATGAGTGGCTTGATTCTAGGTTCATTGATGTATTAAACTAAGGGAAAAAATTGTTATGATTGTTAATATAGGAAAATAACTAAATAGAAATAGATTATTGAAAATTCATTTATTCAAAATGAAATTATATATTATTCAATTAATTTAATATATGATAATTATTATCTTTTAAATTCATAAACATGAATAATATTCTTTACTGTAGTAAAAATATAATTCCCATAATGAGATTCATGAATGACATGGAGGCATAATCCATATATTCATCCTACGCTCGAAATAAGTAATTAAGTGTCTATCCATAATGATTTGAAAATAATATACAATCAATATGTAATTTTTCACTCGTGATAAATTAAATAATCTATTTCCATTATATAATTTAACATCCTTAAAATACTCATCCTTTTAATGTTATAAAAATACTAAAAAAATTGGTGTTAGTAACCGAAAATCTTTTTGAGGGCATAATACTTTTAATTCCACACTCACTAAGGGAAAATAAATAATTTATTCTCTTAATAATCATATTAAATTATAAAATTATTATATTTATAATATAAAATCAGGATTTTCATTCACAATTATATTGTTATACATAGAGAGTTCTAGATGGAAATGAAAAAGATGAATAAATGAATAAAATAATTAATACGTAATTGGTGATTTCAGAAACATTATTGATCATGTACCACACCATGGTCTTCATTTATACCTACATTTTTAAAAACAGAAATAAAACATGGATTGAAAATAAATTACTTTAGTTATACCAATATATATAGATGGAAGAAGACAATTAAAATTCATCCAAGATGTTCCCCCCATGAAATATTTGTGAGAAGAATGATATCAAAATTAAAAAATAAACAACAATTATTGAAATTTGAATATATCCATTCTATTAATTTATCCCCATTAAGAGATATAAATTCACCTTTTTAAATACTTGAATAAAAATAACCCTATTAAGGAATTATAATAAAAAAATTGTTCTATATTTATCAATACCTTATCATTTTCTCTATGGATTTAGAATATTTTTCATCAAAACATGTCCCTACCGTTTCACCACATACAAAAAATAAAAATTTATTTATATTATTTAATGTGTGAAAATTTTCTAACACATTCTATGAATACTTCCAATGAAATTTATACATATTCTACAAAAATAGCTATATCCTGGACACTACTATGATTTTCAAATTTTTAATCTGGACTCCATTTGAGAGTTATTAAATATTAACATTCAAATCATTAAAAATAATATATTTATTATATTTATTTTTTAAATCATTCAACCCATAAAATTAAGTGAACCCGCATACAAATAACCTATAACATAACAAATAAAAATGTTTCAAAGAATTTTCAAAAAAAAATTGGTCCCTAAAATAAATAAAATTAATTAAATATTAAATGATTAAAATAACATTAATAAACATCATTACTCATTCCATAAATAGTTATTTTTCTCAAATATGGTGTGAAATACTATAATTAGTCATATATAAATTCACTAATGCAATTTAATTTAATTTATATTTAATATTTCAACTGACAATTCCCCTCCTCTTATAGTACAAATATCCTATCAAACACCAATGGAATATTTCATCCCATATCCTTAACATAATAGAAGATTTTCTCATTCTAATCAATTAAGACTCCTTAGATCCATAATTATTTTCATGTGTATCACATAAAGGACAATATAATTAATTATTCCGATAGTAATAAATAATATAAAACGATTGGGGAAACATCTATTCTTATTTCCATTTAGTTTTCTTATTTCAATATCTATTCCTGTGTTCCTCTCTTAATAAATCCCCATAAAACAAATTAAATAGTTTGTTAACATGAATTATTGTTATTATGTTTCTTTAAAGTCATTGTAATCTATATTCTGTTTATATATTTATACATAATTATATATATGTGTGTGTGTGAATGTGTTCATACATATCCATGATTTTTTATGTACATAGAAATACCCACAAACACACACACAAATATGTGTGTGTGTGTGTCTGTGAAAAAGTATATATTCTCTCCCCAATTTTGGAAATGTCTAATTAATTGCATGTTTTCTAAATATAAAGAAATTGTTAATTTTTTGTTTACCGCCACTATTATATCTAATTAGTATATAATAATTATATATAATTTTTAATATTCAATTATATATATTTTATAAAATCTTAATGTGGTATATTTATTATCTCTCACAAGTTATACAATAGAAAATTCCAAATGGTTGGTTTATAAAAAAGGAGTAAATTATTAATTGTTTATATTTCACTGCATTCATAGTTGGTTAGTATAACATACATATTATGTATAAATATGAATTTTTGATAATTTTATACATTGTAATATAATTTGAAAATTTGGAAATTAACTTAGAGTCAAAACCATGAAATGAAAATAAAAATCTGAAAATTCAATAAAATTTAGTGCCAAAGCATTTTATTGGTTATAACTGACTAATAAATAAATTACAATGAACACATTAAAAAATAATATAAATGGATATTAATTTTTTTACTCATGATTAAAAAAATAAATTGATTTTATAGAATTTATAAATATAATGGCATAAAATTGGACCGAAGGTGAGGGTATTCTATACTCTACCACATATCAATGGGTTATTTTACATGTTATTTATCTTAAAAAATTTGAAGTTTAGTAAATTATTCAATATAAATATATACAAGTAGGTGGTAAATTGATTTATGGAGATTAATCCCTTATACCAAATCGCTTTTTATTAATCAATTAATATTATGTTACGTGATCCGTACGGGGGATCTAAAACATGTATCATTTGTTTTCTCCCATTAATTTATCAATTTTAACCTTGATTAGTTTATAATATCTATTAAACGAGTTTCTAACATTAAATTTTAATTATTTTAATGATATTTATGCATGTATATCATATAGAATCATTATTAATCCACCTTCACGATGACTGGTAAAATTAATCTATTTACAAACTATCATTGTTTTATCAAATGATGAATCACTGTCTCATCAAATTATTTTTTATTATAATTGATACCACCCTTGAATATAGAAAACAATGATTTCCTTTATTATTTTTTTATCCTCAACTATTATTTATATATTTATATTTCAATATTTTATTATGATACTAAGTATATTCCAGTAGTTGATTTCATATACATACTTGATATGAGTTACCTTTCTATGTGTCCTGAAGGATATTGAGTAAATTATAATGTGATGGTTAAGATCAATATTTTATAGTGAAAAATTACATTGGATGAATTGTTTTATCTATTGATTTAAGTATGTATTGTCATGATTTAGTTAGACTCTCATATAATGTTATACATGTAGATTATGGACATAGATTCTTTCAGGATTTTATGATGTATGGTAGGAAGCAATGACGTATATTATATTTTTTTTATCAAGAATATGATTAATTCCATTATTTATTATTTTTATGTCTCTAGTTATGTTATTTCATTCATATGATCAAGATAATGATTATCAGCTGAGTCTTCATGATTTTTACATTTGGTTCTTATATATTATTCAACCTTATATTGGGATATTATCACACTATTTTATTTATGTGTTTCCTCAAAAAATCAATTACATTGTGGACTTTATGTTGACCTAATATAGTACAATGAATATGGGATTTAAAAAAAATTATTTTTAATATTATTTATTATTTATTAACCCATTAATACCATTAAAAAACATTACTATTTTAATAGTTAAATTATGATTTTTTTCTAAAAAATAATGAAATAATTATATATTTTAAGTATGAGTTTTTGTGGTTTGTTTAAGATCATGATATATGTAATTTGGGAGTTAAGGAGATAAAGGATTTCTTTTCCAAATAAATAGATTCATAATTCAATACCCGGCCAATGATTTATTCACTAGAAAACATTGATTATCAATATTTTATAGACATTTGTTTATTTAATTTTATATTTTATTAAATTGTAGGAAGTTGAATAAAAAAGAATTAGTTATAGGTAAAATTATAATTCACCTAGAAATAGAATTTTTTGTATTAACTTATCCATTTCAAACCTGTATGTTTATTTGAAATAATGAATCACCACTTTGAAACTGTGTACTAAATGTATCCACGAAATATCTTGGTTATATTATCATTTTAACATTTTTTATGGAATATATGATATTTAGTGTCATTTGGAAAACTATTCCATTGAATCTTATAATTCTTCTCTCAATAGAATTTTTTGTAATACATTGCATATATTTTCTCTCATTGTACATATATCGTATCAAATTTCAAGAAATGACCCCTTTTTCAATAACATAAAATGTTATTTTCCACTATAGTAATATAGGAATATTATGAATCACCATAAAAAATACCAAATGTTGTGTGTGTTGATACACAATTAAGAATCATTCCATGATAAAATGTTTGGGTAAAAGGAAAACACTAACATGGAATACATACTTATTAACAGGTAATTTTCACATGTATTTAATGGATATAATTTATATCATTATATAATATTATAAATAGATAATATACCTCGTGAAACCCATATATCTAAGAGAACATATACTCTAACCCTAGCATTACTGATGAATGAAAGAATAAGATTTATGAGATATTGAAGAGTGGGTTTTATGGTAGAGTGAATAACTAGGGGGTGTGTTGTTGATCAATTTTAAGGGGAAGAATTCATCATTAGGAGTATGAATCAATTGTTAGGTGTACAAAAATATCACTATTATGAAAAATTATCCCCTATAATTGATTAAGGACATTATTTATCACTGTAAAGGATCATAATTTATCATAAAAGTCGAAATTCATTTAGGATTTGATCAAATGAATGTAAGGAGATATGATATTGAAAAATTTATAAATATATGATATAAAAACTCGGAGTTCCTAGTAATTCCATTTTTTTCTTATAAAGTATCTTATAATATGTATGTATATAATGAATATAATGTTTATATATTACCTATAAAATTTTATTTTTTATAAGCATACCAATCCTACCCAATTCAACAAAATATTCTATGATTTGTCACCCTATAAACATATCATGATATATAAAAAACAATTGTTATGTATTCATGGAACACCACTTTTGAAAAAAATATAGTTTTGATCCATGGTTTACCTTAATTTTCAATAATATTCTTCAATATTCCTTTTATAATTAATTGATAATTAATATGCCCTATACAAAATATATTGATGGTAAATTTAAAAACTCTTCCTGCATAGTTAAGTACACCATGAGGTCATTCTCATGGAGTTAAAAGCATATTATGACCTATATATTTTATTTATTTAATTCTCCTACAATAATAGATTTGAATCATGTATTCATTCTACCCAATATTAAGAACTGTATGGAAAGATTTATGTAAATAGAATGATAGTTTTTGATATTGGTGAATGAAATATTCTAGAACCGAAATGTGATCAATATATAATAGACACTTTTCAAGCCATAAGATGCCACATTAAGGTAACATGGATTAAGAAAATATGATATACGTTGGTAATGATAGAAGGGAGAAAGATTTTGATTTTGGAGGAAAAATTCCCCTTTAAATATCAGTGACAAAATGTTTCATGAGTTTTGTAATAAAGGAAAAGATGATCCCTAGGTACATTATACCTTTCTAAATGATTGACCAAGTTAAATCCATCGCCACCAAAAAATAAATTCACCCAATCCTTAATCAATTATATAAATTTTTAAACATATTCCTCTAAAAAATTACAAATCCAATCCTTAACATGTATTGAATTAGCAAGAGGTACATTATGAGAATTATGTTTCTTTTGAGGAGTAGTTGGTGAAGATTATTAACCCGAATGAAAGGGTTTTAAGAAAAAAATATGACTCACCAAGTGAATAAATTATAGATAATCTCTATATTCAATGTGAAAATTTGGGAACCTGAGGATCTAATGATTCAAATATACCCCCAATATATTCAAAACTAGGGATGTGGTTTCATTTTTTTGCAAAAAAAAAATCAAATGGGGGAAAAATTATTGATAAATACATTATCTATGTGAAATATTCCTCTAGAATTTTTATCCACATCATAATTAGACAAAATATATTAAATAATTAATTTGAACCACATAACAAAAAAAGTTCATTATTTCATCAGTATAGACCATTACATATGATGAGTAAATATGCCCCATGAAATTAAAAATTAAATACAGGTACATTAAATAAAAATAAATAAAATAACTAAAATTTGATATTCTGGAGCATCATGATCATTTAGAATTATCATGGTCTTGGATTACACTACAAAAAGTACTCCTATTAAATTTTATTGAATATTATAAAATATTTCGAAGAATTTTACTAATCATTGTGTGAATTATTAATATAAAAAACAAGTGTTTTTTCTAGTGTTATGAATCTTATACAAGTTTTACATTAGTACTATGATAGATGGAAAATTATCCTGGCTATTTTAATATTTACTACTCCATTAGAATAGTAGTATAATAATTTGAGTTGTAAAATGGTACATAAATAATATTTTAAATGAATAATTTAATAAAATATCTTGATTAAATTAAATTTATATTCAAATTTGGTAAAAAAACATTTTTTGTTTGTTTGTATTTATTTAATGTGTATATGAAATTATTTTTCAAGCCATAATTATTAATAAATTGTACAAAATTAACATTTTTTTAGAAATTTATTATGAATTTTTTTATTAATATAATATTGGTAAACAATCTAATAGTGTTTTTTCACAATTTTATAAAGTTTTTTAATTTTAATATAAATAATAAAACATGTGATTTTATGTTTTCATTAAAATATTCTAATACACGAAATGAGAATTATTTTTTAAATAAATGAAATTAAAATTTTATTTTTGATTCATAAATCTATAACAAGGAATATTAATCCTTGAATAATAATTTTTAGAGTATAATTATTTTTTTGATGGTAAAAACAAGAATAATTATGTAATATATTTTTTTATAACATTAATTTTTTCATCATAATAATTTTATCTCCAAAAATAATATTTCCAAATTACCAATTGGGACATTGAAGTTAGTATATCATTATTTTTTGTATATTTTATAATAAACTAATAGAATATGTAAGTAAACAAGTAATTAACAATCAATAATGATGTAATAATGACATCATTAGAAAAAAAACATGCATGATGTCCTGAATAGTTATGTTCTTCCTATAGGGTGTGTAATATTATTAATTTTAATCCATTTTCCATAATTTCAAGTATGTGTCGTTATTTAATTTTATATTCAATATTTTAACACAAAGTATCCCTCCACCACTTATAAAAATACCACCTTTCACCATATAGAAAGTCTCTTTACAAATCATTTTAATTACTGATGATTTACCTAATTCCCTTCCTTTATGCCTCATTATTGGCTTAGAGATGTTTTATTTTCAAATTTATTTATTTATTTACAATTTTATTCCTCTAGTAATTAATTATGCATTAAGAATATGGTAATAAACAATCTTTTACCTTTAACTTTTATTTTTTCCTTCTTTTACCACCCTATCCATATTTAAAAAAAAATCATCTAAAAATTATGTAATTATTATATTAATTGATTATTAATGATATTATGATACATTAATGACATTATAATATATATTATATATATTCATATATTCATATATATGGTCTCACCCTTTTTAAAAATTTCTCATTAATGTTTGGTTTACCACCTTCATGGACATTATTAATACACAATTTATCACTAATATTTGGTGAAGTCATTATAGATTATATATATAAAAAATTTATATTTACATAATATATATATATATATTTTTAAAATATTAATACTATATATGTATTATATATCTATATATAAATATATATTTGGATAAGTATAATTATTAGTCTATTCAACACATTTGAAGATAAAACCAATTCATTAGTTTCCCCACCATTATAACAAGTCAATGAGGCATAATTATAATATATAAGTATTCTATCATATGAATTTATATATTTCTATACCTAATTTTTCAAGGTATTAAATTAAAAAAAATCTACACAATTACGTAAAAATTTACAACACGTAATTCAAACTAATTTAATTATTCTGAATGGTTAACCAAAAAATTTAAAATATCATAATTATTCCGGAATTATGTAAATAAATATAATATAAATATTTTTTAGCGTTTTTATAAACATATATTGATTATAATAGTGTTATAATTATGATGAAATGAAACTGGACTGAATGTATGGTGGTCCTAACAAATATGGAATCACTATTGGTTATGTCTTCTCTTCATGATCTATAATATTTTATAATAAGAATTAAATTCCATATTAAGGATTATGTGTTAATTTTATATTAATTTATAGATATAGACACGTATGTTCTATTTTATCTCACTGATTAATCCATTATTCTTATATTACATAACTTGTATGTCATCACTCAAATGTGAATTATTTTCAAAATAGTGTATTACCTCTTTCACTCTCTTTCAACTATTTTTCTGATAAAATTGATTAAATTTTTTTATAAACATAAATATACATTATTTTATTAAAATTCACATATTTACATCAGTAGATTCATTATCAACCCCCTTTCATGAACAATGAATAATTGTATAATAAATATTTTTTTCTTTATATCCTTTGATATATTATTTAACACTATATTTGAATGTTCATAGCGTAATTTTCCATTAAATTTTAGGTAACCTCAAATTTTCTTTATCAGTATATTATTTCCAACTGTGGTAGCATTAAGAGGGAAGGTTATTTAATTTTTTTGAAAAACTATAAAATTTCAACATTTTTATTAATAATAATGTATAAGATAACTAATTCCATACTAATAATAATATTATTATACAAATAATATAGGAACTAAAATATTCAATGGGGGAGGGGAATATTTGATGAATAAAAAAATATATCAACATAATAATGTCATATACTCTTAAAAATTGTTTTTTAGAAAGGATTATCAACTTCTTATTCCAAGAAATTCATTTCTTTTCATCCAAATTGGCAATAGGATGTAAGCCTGATCTATAAGTACAGCATGTTTTATAATAGAATACCATATATTAAATGAAAAATAGATATTTTATCCAAAAAAAATATTTAATTACATATTTTTATAACATGTCCTTATACAAGTTCTTCTGATACTAAAAAATGTAATTCATTAATAAATAACCCCCAGACATATTTAATCATAGACTATCAGAATTAACATGTTTAGAAAAATCAAATATATTTATTACAATGATACCTTATGGAAAAAAATGACTAATATGATATTTAAATTACAATAAAAATGGGGTAATATTAATTTATAGGTTTTTATTATATCTTTAATGTTAGCACTACTATATCATCTCATAAGTGTCTTAGTACTCAGTTTTCTGGAAATAACTCTAACATGTTTGTAACTAATTTTACATGATAATAAATAATAGAACAATACCTATAATGATTTTAGATACCTCAAAATAATCTTCCACTTGGACATATGTTTGGTAACACATTGAGATATTGAAAAATAAAAAATTTATTAAAGATAAATATTTTTTATTAATGTTTTACAATGATAATATTGAACAATAATTATATTATGTATGTAAAATATAATTTTTATTATAGAAAATAATAATGTTCTAAAATATATAATATATTTTATTTTATTAATATTAATTCAATTTTACAAATACATGCTTGAAGAAAAAACATGATCAGTGTCATTAAAGACTATATACATAATATACTTATTTTGTGAATGATATTTAATTATGATCATACATATCTTATAATATTGTACTCATCTTATACAAACCCTATATAAATAATTTCTTCATAACCTGGTTAAGGGCATGTGATAAATGGTGAGATCATATTATTAGTAATGGAAAAAAATATATCAAGGATACCTTAAGCGTGACCTGATAATTAGGGTATAACATTTTAAAACCATACCCATCATATGGTAAATCATAATCATGGGTAATGGAATAATAATATTCAGTAAAAAAGACAGTAATCATAATTAAATCATTGAAAATGATCCATGAGAGAATAAAAATTTCATTGGAGTGCAAAAAAACATTTTATTATAACATTTATAACATGTATAAATTGAATTAGGCTCACTAATTATGTTATGGATGTGAAATTAGGATCTAAAATAAATTTACATTAATGAAAATAGGTCCATGAAGAATATTTTTGACATGAAATATATTTCCTTAAATTAACATATGGATACTAAATCAAGTTCATTGAATAAACCTATGTACATGAAAACTATGTCCACACATAAACTAATGGATTTGGAAATAGGTTCCATAGATAAGGCTATGAACATGAAATTATGTTCATTTAAAACATAGCTATTTGAGGAGAATTAAATATTTTTCCAATGTATTGGTGGGATATAATGGGCCTAATAATTATTTAATCATAATAAATTCATTTTAATTCCATAAGATCATGAAAACATTTAACAATTCATCATAACATAACCCATGGAAGAAGTAACAAATTTCATCAAAATCTTATCATCACAATAATAAAACATCCACAGAATTAAGAAGGATGATATCGTAGAATCATATTCCAAATGAAATAAAATTAGCATTAAAGGATGTATATATAGATTAGAATTACATTAAAATATATCTTGAATGATTTCATTAGGAAAATTCACTTTTAATTTTGAAACCTGTTATTTGAAGTCAAAATATTTCAAAAATATTGAGGGATATTTTTCACAAAAAATCATTGAATCATGTAAAATATGCTTCAAATCATTCAGTGATCATTAAGGCAGAAAACTACAGTCATGGCTTATAGGTTAGAACAATGATTCCGTTCATATTTTTGTTAAAAATATAATAAATAACTCATTTGGAAATATTTAAGAAGATTCGTGTTTTTTTAAAACTATATCATTGTTGAAAATGAATTTAATCAATCAATGGTGAATAGTAAAACATTAATTAAAATATTTTAAATAAAACATTGAAATTAATGAAAGTATTCCAACTAATAAAGGAATATTGTTTGTCAAAAATATCTTCTTTATTATTTTATGTTTGAAATTGATGGAAATGGTTCTATTAATTGAAAAGTCCATTATTAAATATAGTAAAAGAAATTGAAATGGATTTATTAGAAAGTTATCATAAAATTTCCACAACATAAATTTAGAATCAATAATTTTAAAAAAATTGGGTTGAAACATAAATCCCTTACTACATTAAAAACATTGTATTCAAAACCCCATGAATGAGTTAATATTATAAGCATACATAAATATATTTAATTTCATGGATAATCATAATAAAATACATTAATGGGATGCATATACAACACATAAAGGAAACAAGTGGTGAATATGTATTGTGTCTCACATTAATAACGGTATGAAGAAAATCCCTAACGACATGTTTGACTTTCAATGAAGGAGCTAAGAAATATGATATACTAAATTTAAATTTATTATAATTGTATTAAAAATCA
The DNA here is from genome assembly GCA_963277665.1 of Viscum album. Classification (NCBI taxonomy): domain Eukaryota; kingdom Viridiplantae; phylum Streptophyta; class Magnoliopsida; order Santalales; family Viscaceae; genus Viscum; species Viscum album. The sequence continues at coordinate 1,395,831,600 of OY728160.1, read as the reverse complement.
TTTAAATACATATAATAACATATATTCTCCACTTATAATATTTATAAATCCATTAGTTAGTAATTCTTTATTAAAATCGTTATTTTTTGGGCAATATTTGTTTCGATTGTCATAAGAATTTAAGTTTTGAAGTTTTGGTCCTTGTACATTGATCATGGTTCCATGATATCCATAATGTTAACTATTGAAATAATAAAATATATTTTCCTTATATATATATATATATATATATTCATCCACAAAAGAGAGAGATGGAAAAATTAATTACACCATTAATTGAGACAGTTGGTCGTTCGTACGCATTAACATGGTTTCCATACTATGATCGGTGGAATGAAATTAATATAAATACTAATTAAACACAAGATAATAAATATTGAATTATATATATTATAAATATTCATTAAATATATACATATTAACAACCATGTGAATCAAAAATAAAAAATTGTCCACACTGCTTAATGGATGTTGTAGTTCTTATGTATGCATGAGAAACATTATCATTTTCCATATAATTGGAATAAAAGATTCTAGAAATGATATTATAATTGAAGAAGCCTAATTAATTCATAAATATAATATATTACCATTAAAACAATCATAATAACCATTCATGAATAATGGTGATGGAAAATGAATTATAAATCTATACGGAAGTGGCAGTCCACATATACACACATGTGATATTCTCACATCCTATTTGAAATAATAGTGGGCCCATAATAGTTGTTCAATGATCATAATAATATTTAAATATATTCAGTATAATTATTTAATTATTTCATGATGAATATAATATATTTAGATGAATTATATGAAGAAATAAATTGAAAGAGTTCAGTTAAGAGTTATACATTTTCATTCAAAAATTCATTTTAGTTACACCTTATGTCCAAAAAGGTAGTCTTCCAAAATTAAAGAAAAAGTTCTAGGATGTGATAACTAAATACTGTAAGGTTTTATGGTAAGGAATTCCAAATAAAAATGTCTCAAAATATGTGTGTAATAGTGGAGATGATTTTTCATTTTATAAGTAAGGGGAGGGTCACTCTTGGAATTTCATAAATTACTAAATTAATATACATTAAAAAAATTATAATGTGACTCAAAATTGTCAAAAATTGAATTTCTGGTGATTATATGTAAGAATATACTCATTAAATAAAATTTCAACATGTTTAGGTGATGTTTCAATGTTTATATCTTGGTTTCAACCACTGCTAACCCAATGTACAGTTACAAAAATATCAAAGTTTTTATTATTTAACAATCAAGAATGCTATCACAAAAGGGAATGTTATTAATTAATAGACCATGGATGATATTCCAAAATATTCCTCATTTTATTGGATCATTATTGTATTTTTTATCAATTTAAAATAATTCAATAATATTTTATTTTAATAAAATATAATTAATGTCATTTGACATTAAAGTCATCAAGACAATGTTGGAATTAAAATATAAACCACTAAAAAATTCCCAATATGTTTTGTTCATAATTAAAATTAAGGAAATACAATAATTCAGTAAAATATTTTAAGAAATAAAAAATTATTTATTTTATTTCTATAATAATTGAATTTATACATTATTAGGGTTTCCATATAATTGAAGTTAAATATTCAATCACAAAAAATTAAAAATATAATAAGATGATAAATAGAGATTAATTTATATTTCAAATAAACATTTAAAACCATTTATATCCTCTTTTTATCCCTATGTGAAATTATTATAGATTTTAAATTCAATAGAGTTATATTTTTTATTTTTTACAATATAATGGTAATTATAAAAGAAAAAATAAACCTAGTGGAAACATATTGATGAAATTTTTGGAAATGAAAGAACATAACTCATCCAATAGGATAAATCAATTTTTTATATGAATTTCATAGCCTTACCCCTAATCCTCATTTCAAAATTTTACTCTTATCGAGTTGAAAATGAAATTATCATGGTTACTATTCATAATGAAAAAAGAATATTGACATATTTAGAAAAATTCCAATCAAAATTATAAACATGTAATCTAATTTTTTAAATAAAATTCAAATAAGAGGTAGAATTCAATGTATAATTTAACCACAAAAATAAAAAACAAGAATATTTTTTTTAAATGTCCTCTTGTGTTAAATAAAGTTTTTATAACAAAATAAAATATTAAATTGATAATAATTAACATAATTAAGTTATTAATAATTAAAATAAACAATTTTTACTCTTAAATAACATTAAAATTTGATTTTTTGTAACTTCAAAAGATGAAAAGAAGGTTCCCAATAAAAATATTATTTTCCAATATTAACAGAAAAATAAATCTATTTAGAAGGTTTCAAAATTTCTCTCTAAGAACATATCAACATGATTTTTTCAAAAAAAAAAGAAAAAACACTTGTATTATTTTCTCACAAAAAATAAATAAATTACATTATTAAGGATAATTGTAATTTCAAATCACAAAAAGGATTTATTAAAAATTGGGTACATATTTATCAATGTAGTTTATTTATATAAATCCTTCACACATAATTATAAAAATTTGGTTATTATTATTAACTATTCTAAATTAATTGTCAGGTTATAATGGTCATGTTTACATAATAATATTTTAGTAATATAACATTGTTTATCTAAACACAGTGTTGTGCATAACAAAACTATAAAAGAAACACAATTTATATAAAGGGAAATATATTCTATAATATCAGTGTGTTATATTCAACCACAAAAAATAAATTGATCCCTCCAAATTTTAACTTAGACATCAATGTTTTGATATCATATATTACTTTTTTTGTGAACTGAAATCATATAATGAGAAAATAAAACATCCTTTAAAAATAAAATTAGGAAATATAATGGTTACCCGATATAATACATAGTAGAGTTCCAAAAATAGGCAGAACATTAGAGGGAAGTTAAATTTTGGACATAGAGGAGAGAAATAGTTTACATGGATTGATAGAGAGCGATATATAACATGATCATAATAATTATAACCACCACATATCTACAAGTGGTGAAAAGTCCCATGTATCATCAGAAATGATAGAAAAATGATAATGTTATTATTTCCAGATCATTTTACTAATGTTGAGTTATTCTATTATTTATATGACAGAGTGTAGTATTAAATATACTTACTTGTTTTCTTTTGAATTGATAAGCAATTTACATCCTTTTGTGGCACAACAGACCATACCACTTCTAGGTCATATCTTACTATATGAAATGGGTATTAAAGATTAAATTTTCATTCCTAGTGTATTGTAATTAGATTTTAATGATTCAAAAGATCACTAATTCATTCCTTATATATAAAAATATTTACCAAAATGTATGTGGTTATCCCATATTTTCAGATATAGATAATTACAATACCATAATTTCTAAAACCACAATAATAACACACAAAGTTCCACTAAATTCATTACATAAATAGTTAACCTTAAGTATCCTAGTAGATATGTCTAAAATAAATTAAAATCCAATTATTAGAGTGATTTTATCCCATATCCTTGAATTATGAATTAAACTTTTACCTTCAAATAATTTTAATCACTCATAAAGGTTCATACCAAAATGTATATAACCTAATATTTTCCCAAAATAATGTCAAATTAAAATCACATATTCTTCCAAATATGTATTTCAACGTTTATTAGATAAATGTGCTCCTATCATAGCCAAATATATTTCTATTAGATGTCTGGGTTTAGCCTTTCTCCAATAAATTATCAAAGTTTGATTCATAATATAAAATGTGATTTCACAATTCTATAAATTTATATTAAATCTATCTAAAAAGAGATAATAAATGCTCATAATTTCATCTAATTTAACAAAATAATGAATAATAAGATTTTTATTCTGCTCATTCATTGAAAAATTAAACATGTATCCCCAAACTATAGATTAGAGAATAAACTTTCCCTAACTATCATGCTTCACCTCATCTCAATGATTACATATGCTTGGTCGTTCCAATTTTACATCAAATGTTGGTATGGGTTGTTATCATCATTAACTATTGGATTAGAGAATTTATTGAAAAACGTGAAAAAATCAAGGAATCCATACCACCAATGTGCTAGTCGTGTATTCTAGTGAACTGTATCTCTCTGTTCATTTCATGGATTGACCTCTTCTAATCATCTTAACATTATTTTTATCAATTTTCAGACTTTCAACACTAGAAACATATTCTTATTCAATTCAGAAAATCACCAAAGTACCACATCCCATATTTTTGGAATATATGATATTGAATCATTTTCTTCCCTTAATGTGGAATTCCAATTTAGCCTCCATAAAAAAAATCTTCCTTCTTGTTATCACCAAATCCATAATGGTTACCAGCATTATTTTACACTTTGTGTTCCTATTTAAAAAATTATTTATAACTTCAAAAGTTCATTATGGATAATGCATTTCAAATACATAGATTCAATGATAAAATTAATTGATCATTAATTCTTCCAGTGATGATGATAAAATAAGAAGCATGACTCAAAATCAGTCTAAAATTTCATTTATATGTACTAATAGTTTTATCATCCATCTATACAAACTCTAAAGTTACCCTACCAATTTTAATAAGAATTTTTAATGGAAGTTACTTTTTGAAAAATATGGATTCTCATCCAAGGTAATCACTAAGAACAATAAAAATTAATAATTTACAAACCATATATATGACTGGTGTATTATTAAATTGGTGTAAATCCTTAGGGACGTAATTCCAAATAAGGTGTGTTGCATGAGACCAACTAAAATATAAAATAAACCAAAATTTAATCAAATGAAAAGTATGGTAGATTGAGAACAATGGTGGTGATGAATTTGATGGGATGGAGGAGGAGGCCACGAGACAACAATGTGTTGATCAAAAAGGGGGGAAGAGAATTGAGTAAACTAGTGGAATATAAGAGATAAAACATTAGATTTGGGACTCCAGGATTTATTATTCTGATATGTCTATTTTCATTTTTTTTAATCTTTACTCAAGGGAAGACAATATGGGCCCCAAAAAGTGGATATCTAGTTATCCTGAATGAAAAACCAAGAGGAAAAATGAATATTTAGTATCTCTACTAGAGGCCAAATTCACCCAGTCATTGAATCAAAAATGTGTTTTAGCCTTTCATGATATATTTTATCTTCAAATGAACATTCATAAGACAAGATAAAATCAACTAAAAGGACCAAAATAGATCCCACTAAGTTCAAACAGTTAATGGTAAGAAATTACTCATTGGATTGAAAATGTTATAATCCAATAACACGTAATACTTGAGTGAGAAAAACGAACCTAAAATTCCATCCTCACTACCGAATTATATTTTCTTAAACCATCATAATAGATAAATTTAATAAAACTAATTGTTTTTAATAAATAGAGTATCAAATGGATTCAGTAATAACAATAAATCTCTCAGAAAGGGAGTAAAAAATCATCTTAAACAACCTAGTTGTCCATCACCTAAGTTTTCACCTCCTTTATAACGCACATTCAAATATTTATTATCCTATTCAACCCCCCCCCCCTAAAAATTCATTCCAGCTGACTCTAATAATAACTTCTCACTAGAATAACCTTCTCTTTAATTGATGTCTTCCCACTTTGAATCTCTGTTTTTGTGATATTATTTTGAGCCAAGATGAAAATCTTGCTAACCACCACATGAATGGTCAAGTGGGGTAAATTCCATCTGGCCAGCAAGTGGGCCCCCACCTAGAATTTAAGCCTAGTTGAATTGATCCTACTTGTCCAATTTGACCAACGTAGCATATTCCCATCACATAAGCAATTATGATAGGTATACGATTTCCCACATAGCCATTTTAATTTATGTAGATGGATGGTCATTGTATGAATTTATCTACATAGTTGATTCCTAAAGTAGCAAAAACATTTCATGTTTCCATTTTCCCATGTAGTCATTTTGGTTCATGTATCCATTTTCCCATGTACTCATTTCAGTTCATGTAGCTATTTTTTTGACGTTTCTAAATCCCAATATAGGCATATCTGATATGTTTTTAAATCATAACATAGCCAATTATGTTGTAAAATGGGATTCCCCATTAATGAATATAACATAAATAGTTGGTTGTTCAACATAAACTCAAATATTTATTGGATTTTCCCATAACCAAATTCATAATGCCAAGTGACAAAAGCTCTATAGGTTTGAGAAGGATGATCTCTTGCATACTCCTGCTCACCTCAGGCTTAGATATCACGCCCTAGTTGATTTTTTTTAATTCAATTACCTAAAAATATTCAATAATAAATTTCATAATATCCATCGAAGGATCTGTATAATGATTCATCAAGGGATGTTCATGTAGATTCTTTAGTTTTGGGTCAACCTGAATTTATGTACATTTGAGTGAAGTCATTAGAATTCCAAATAGGTAATGTTGGATGAAGCTTCATATTATAGGTAAAATATTAGCATAAAATCCTAGTGACACTACTTTGGTGATTTCATATGATTTCAGTTCCAATTTTGGTTTTTGTATAAATGATTACATATATCATAAACGTTTTTGAAAGGATAAATATAGATTTGACATTTTTTAAATTTCAATTCATGTTCACTAACCTATTCATAGATGAAAAAGAATAAATAATGAATTGAAAACAACTTGAACACCCCACAAAGATATAAATTCAAAAAAACAATTTGCACCACATACATCCAATTTTTTCAAGAATAAATTATTATCCATTATAATCATAATAAAATATTATAAACTCATATAACTATTAAAAATCCATGTGTAAAAGTGTGATAAAATGGTGACACATTATAGTACTATCTTAAAGAACTCTCATTCTATGGAGTTTATTTCTTTTCCTTACCTCATATTCATGTTGAAATTCCATCATTGACCAGATTTGCAATCCAAGTTATGAAATACTATGAAAAACATTTCATGGATTGAGCACTAAATAATAGAAAATATCTTTTCCATCACATTGATACACTACATAGAAACCAATGGATCAAAAGACCCATATAAGGAAGGTGGAAATTTTCACACAACAGTTTAAATGAAATGTTACTCCCTCATTATCATATTAATAATTACACCATGATATGTGTTACTACTCATAGCTTGAGAGTGTTTAGTGAGTATAGTCACAATATAATTCAACTTTTTTCTTAATCCATTTGGTTGCTCATGTGGGTGATTTTTTGCTTGATTTTCACATTAATTGTACACACAATAACTTTAGGTTCTATCAACTATGAATAATAATAATAAAACATTGTGTAAGCTTCTAGATACCAAAATTAGAGTGAAAATTGATATGTTCATGAATATAATTTCAAAGACTCTAAAAATTATGACAACATTGTCATCCATTGTCATTATCTACCCAACTCCATCCAAATTGTGTATACATAAAATGTGTACTAATCAACGAATACCCTAGGGGTGAATCAAAACATGTGTGTAGTAAGGTTATAGTCACTATCAAACAGAATTATAGTAAATATATACACAAAAAATTATTTTATTGTTCGCTACCCCAACATGATTATCATCCAAAATAACATCCACATGTAGTATCTATATAGGTATGTATTGCTAGGAAAATCAAAAAATTTCTTCCATAGCAAGATTTTTTTATTTCATCCTATACATAGTCTTAGACATAGGGTTTTCATAAATTTTTTTAGTCTTAATCTCTATATATTGATTAAAAATATATTATGATACCAACTATAGTGGTATATAATTTTCATACATTGATATTACATTTTATCAGATGAATATAAATTGTATTTTACAAATATATACTGATAGACTGTAAATATATTTTGTCTTTGGATACTAGATACAAAATATTATTATTTTATGAAAAAAAAATATCTCCCATAATGATATTTTCATAGAGTACACTTCTTAGACATAGCATAATTAAAACCATTATAAGTAACATGGGAAAAGGAAACAGAAGAATGTGTGAGATCAGATACACAATAAGTGGAAATAATGGAGATATCAATTATCACATAAGCATAACATACGAAAAATGGTATGAGATCACGACTCTAACATTTGAAAACTATACCTTGAATATCCTAAATAATGATCCTAATTGATGGAAAAATGTTTTAAAATTCATAATACTAGAATCATAAAGAAATAAAATAAATGGATCAATGAGAGAATAACATATACATGTTCTTAAGGCAATAACATAATCTTATAAAATTGTGAACCTATATAAATAGAAATAGGTTCACTCATTAAGTTACAAACATTAAATCAGACCCACAAATAACATTATAGAAATAAATACAAGTTAATGAATAATATTATGATTGAAATATAGTTCCATGAAAAAACTAAGGTACATGACATCTTGGTTCCTACACAAACCTATTGATATGAAAACTAGATCCACACATAAACATATGGATTTGAAAACCTGGCCTATACATAATGTTGTTAAATTGAAATCTACATCGTGCATAACATGATATTTTCATTAGATATCCATCTTTACCAAATGCATTTGAGGGATATAATAGGAACACACATTATATAACTATAATCCATTAATATGTATGCATACAAGATCATGAAAACATCTAACAGTTCATCATAACTAAACACATGTAAAAGGAAAAATGTAACTTAAAAATCATATCATCATAAAAATATGCAATCTATAGAAATAATAATGATGGTATTATATAATTATATTCATAATTGAATGTAATTAACTTAAAATGATTCCATAATAGATGAATTTTTTTAAAATATCTCTTAGATAATTTTTTGAGAAAATACTCATTTCATTTTGAAATGACTTATTAAAATATTGAATATTTCCAAAATATAAAGGAAATAATTTTTATTGAAAAGAAAAATAAAATCTTGAAAAATAATATACAAATATTTGGGATGTCATAATGGCGGGGAATTAAAATTATTACTTATACATTAAAATAAATATTCCATTCACATTTTTGGTAAATGTTTCAAAAGTACAACATTTGAAAACTAAATAAAAGGTGAGTTTTAATTGTTTTTTTTTAAAATTAAATTAAGGTTAAAATGATATTAAACAATCATAAGAAAATTTCAATTCATTATTGAATGTCTTTTAAATAAAATATATACATGGAAGAAAAGAACCCTAACTAAACAATTAATAAAGTATCTTTTTTTTTCAAAAAAAATTCCTAGTCATTTTTAGTACCAAAGGAAAATTATTTTTACTATTAATTGGGAATTCCAATAGTGACCAAAGAAACAAAAATTAAATTTACTTAATATATAAATATTATAAAATTTCTTCAACATAAATTAAATCATAAAAAATAATGATCAAAAGGGGATTAAAACAGAAATACCTTACCACATTAGTCACCTTCAAACAAAAACATCTTAAAAGAGATAATTTTATATGGATATGTAAATAAAAATAATTTTCATTATAATAACCATAAAATAAATACATGGGTAGTATATACACCAAATAAAATAAAAAAGTGGAATTCAAATTTCATTGAAGGTGTTATAACATCATGTGTAATAAATTTAAATTTATTATAGTTATATAAAAATATAATTTACATTATTATAATATCATGTATAATCTGCTTATTAAATTTAAACACCCATTTATTAATATTTCCTTATTAAAATCATCATTTCTATGTTTCCGTTGTTTGGTTTATCGTGTGAATTTATGTTTGGTTGTTCTGATCCATTTACTTTGGTCATGGTTTGATAATCCCCCAAATATTAACTATGATATATATATAATATATATAGATATATTCATTCATAAAATTTAAAGATATGTAATAAAATTATACAGTTCATTGAGACGGTAGCTCATTCGTACACATGAACACATATACCATTTTTTGATTCATAGAAAAAAAGAGAAAATAACAATTATACTTTAAGGAATCATTACTATATCATATATATAATATATATTAAATAAATATTTTCCTATTACCATCCATGTAATGAATAAAGGAAAAAATTATCACATCGCTTCATGGAGGTTGTAGTCCACTTGTACACATGAGTGACATAATCATTTACCAACAAATTAAAAGGCAAGATTGTTGACAAGAAATAAGAATTAAAGAAAAATAATTAAGAAACTAATATAATATATTATCATTAAAAACATCAATATAACCTTTAATTAAATTGGGTGATGCAAAATGAATTATATTGCTACATGGAGGTGGTAGTCCACACTTACAAATGAGCAACACATTCACTTCCCATTTTGTGGAATAGAGGGAGGATAATGGTGGTTTCATGACCATAAAATCATTTAATAGAACTTATAATACATAATATTTTATTTTATGATTAATTCCATAGATTTATTAAAATTATATGAAAAAATAAATTGAAACAATTTGGTTAAGAGTTGTGCCTTTTCATTAAGAAACCACTTTTTTAATTAAAGCTTAATACTTAAATGGATGGTCATTTTGAATGATTAGATGCTCTAGGATGTGGTGAATGATTCTAAGAAGGTATTATTGTAGTGAGTGTCTAATCTATATGGTTTAAACGATTGGTGGAAGAGATTATATGTGGTTCCCTTTTATCAGTAAGGGGAGGGTCACTCTAGTAATTACTTAAATTATTAAATTAATTTTTATAATCAAATGATAAAAATTTTAATATTTTAAATATAAAATTAGAATAAGTCTAAATACTCTCAAAATAAAACATGGACATGTTTAGATGATTTTTTCATCCATATTTATTTGGTTTAAACCCCATTAACAATTTGGAAAATTACTGCAACATCAATGTTTTTACTCTTAAGGGTAGTTAATGTTTCCAAAAAAGTAAAGGTGAAGAATAAATGTACCATGGTGTGTAATGGCCCAGATCCTCATGTTTTATTACTTTTACAAATTCTTTATTTTGGGGTGTCCTGGACACCAAACGTGATTTAGGATGATGTTCATGTCGGTGGAAGCGTGTCACTGTGGTGAAACCTATCGGTGCCACTGATTGGTCACACCGATCCATTCCACCCATCAGTCTCACAGATCAACTTCACAAATTAGCTTCACTGATCAGCTTCATGGATCAGCTCCACCGCCTTCACCCATCGGTCTCACCAATCAGTGTCTCACCAATTATTCTCACTGATCGGTGTCTCACTAATCGGTCTCACCAATCTTTTTCTACCATCTGTCTTGGCGATCGGTTAAACCCATCGGTCTCACCCATCAGAGTCTCACTGATCCATCGCACTGATCAGTTTCATCCATTTTTCTCACTGATAAGTTTCACCCATCAGTCTCGCCAATCCATTTCTCACCAATTAACTTCACCAGATCAGATTCACCTGATCAGCTTCACCTAATCGGTTTCACTGATCATCTTCACCCAATCCACTTCACCCAATCGGTTTCACAAATCATATTCACGTGATTGGATTCAACCTATCATTTTTATTGATCTTCTTCACCTGGTCGGCTTCACCTGATCTACTCCACTGATCGGTCTCACCGATCTCAACATGGGATTTTCGGGGTTTCCTTCCTCATATTTCCCATAAAACCACTTTTAAGTATTTATAAATTTTTAAATTGGTTCGAGGACATTTTTAAACCCATAAATAATGTTTTAAATCCCATAATTGTGTGGTGACCCTTGGAATACCTAAAATGTGTGGATTTTTTAATCATTTCACACCCTTGTTGCAGTTTCCGGCCTTCTATGTTTTCCAGTCTTTCCCCTATTATGTGTTATCATAGACTGAAGGAAGTTTATTAACACAAAATTGTTATCTACACCATATCATGGGAGAATTATTAAATTTTAATAATTTCTAATGTGTGAAACCTCCCACCCATATGGTCAAGCCATGAACCATTTTTTAATCATTTTGAAACAGCATATCCTATAACTCTTGATCAGGCCTTTATCACCAAGATTATATACCATGTTATCTTTTGTTCCCTCTATATGAATTTGAAGTCCTTACACAAGATAAAATTCATGATCCTGAGTTATATCCCTTCCCACTCAGCCATCGGGAAGTTTTTCTTTCTCCTCACATGACCACAGTTCTTGGGACGATCAGAAAACATCGATCCATGATCAACAAAGTTGGGATTCTTCCTACATCTCTCCCTTCAATTCAACTTGCAGAGAAAGTAGATGATGTTCCCTCAGGACATAGATGAAAGCAAATTTGAAAATGATAATAAATTATCCTTTAATGAATGAAGGTGTGGGATGACAATTGTGTATCTATTTTATAACTTTGTTGTTATGTAGTCAATTGTATAGGTTTTTGTCCACTAAAAATTGTGGTCGTTGCTGGTCTGTTATTGCATACTAATGAGCCTATATTTTCAGGATAGTCCTATGATAGAATTGTTGTAACATGGAAACTAGTTAATCACATAAACTCTGTTGATTAAATGGACGAAAAATGTACAAGAATCGATATGTGATCACCCTAGTTACCCAAACCGAAAATATGAATGTAATGAATGGTGTGTTTAATATCTGAAAACTCCCATCCTCTTTTCTAGTGATATGTATGGTTGTTCTTCCTGATGCTTATGAGGTGACATGGATGGGGATGGGATCCCATATTTTTCAGTTGTTGGTTTCTCGATTTTTGGCCATGTTGGGACAAATGATGGGGTTTGGGTTGGATCAAGTACATTGTGGGATCTCACATATCACTTTTGCTATTATAAATTTACAATAGAACTGACTGTCAATGCTTAAATTCCTACTTGTCTATTTTCCCTTCCTTGGATTGTGGTTATAACTATTAGTTTTCTGGTAGTGAAGAATTATTTCAATGGAATCACTTGAATATGATAACAAGTATGGGTTCAATGGGGAATTGACTTCAAGTAATGTGTTTTCTCTAGTTGTAGCTATTGTGCTTTGTATGAATGAATAATAAAGAGGGATTTTCTATGTGGGCTGGTTTTTGGACTCCATTGGTTGGGATGAGTGATTTTTTACCTATATGTATAAATTGTGTTGTTGTGTTTCTTATTCGCACCCTCACCCTCATTAATCACTTCATGTCCAACACCCCCACTCTATGGGGGTGTTTTTCCCAAAAATACTATGAGTTGCTGGTTATTAGCTCATTTTCTGCTCCCTCTCTTGAGTAGACCAAGACTCTTTGAGTAGGATGTGATGGCCTAAATTCCACTTTATCCCTAGAATCTTTCTGAAAGATATGTTGTCGTGGTAGGCCTAGGTGTGTGCGATCATGTTGTTTCCCAAATGTCTTCAAAATGAGGCCCAGGTGTCTTTGGGTGTGGCGGTATTTATTCTGGACCACGTTTATGCGGGAGTGGTTACGTATGGTTGTGGTGACCTTGTGTCTATGGGTGGGATACGTGTTTTTTGTGTCCCATAAGGTTTTTTTTGGTGTGGTAGTGAGACTACAGTGTTATATGGTGGGGGAGGTATAACACGTAGGATGTCTCTAACAACTAGTAGGAAAGTGGTGTGGGGTACCCAAATATCGATGAGTTATTACTATTAAATTACATGAATTTTTTTATTTGGGGAGTGTTTCCTGGGGAGGTTGGGTGGTTAGTTTCCTTGCTATGGTTTTTGGTAACCTCTACTTTCTCACTGTGCATTAGAATTCCTCCCCACTTATGCATGAGAGCTTCTATTTTTCCTTGATGAGTATACCTATATACTCACCCTATGTATATAAAACTACATTTAGGTTTCTATGAATACATTGAGGATTGTTACCTACATGTCTAGATCATACATGGGGATTTTTTTTATTCCACTTTCATTTCTTTTGTTACTTTCCCTTTTTAGTTTTCTTTTACTTTCTATGGGTATACCTTTTAACATGTATATGTGAATGGGTTTTGGATTTACATTTACCATCAATTTTGGAGTTGTTTGGGTATTTATTGATGTATCTCATGATCCTACTAAATAAAAAGTGTAATTAATTATATATTATGTGTCCTTCCATACCCTTGGTTCTAGTCGCCACTCTGAGGCCTATTAAAAGTGGGACTCGGGGTCATTATCTCTCCTCCAACTTGATGAAGGAAGGGTTAGGCAGTTTTTTGTCCCTTCCCTCATTTTTTTGAAGGCAGTTCGAGAAAGAATTATATCTGAGGAATATGGTTGGGATATAGGATGGAGTTTGGAGTTAGACATAGTGAGGATTTCATTCTAATGTACGAAAACAATGTTAGGCAATCTTGGTATATGAAATAGGCCATGAAAGACCGGCTAGGGAACATGATTTTAGGGCCCAACATGATCCAATGCAAGGACTCTAGACCTACTGAATTACTATGTGGGGCTACACAGATTTTCAAGGTAGACACCCCAGGAATGGTTCATTCATTATAATGACTTGTTTTCATGTGTGTCTTTGATGTTTTGGGAATTTAAAATAAATAAAAAGATAAAAAATTAAAGAATCAATACACTACTCGAGCATAGGGATTCCTTATTTACCTTGCAAATATGGAACCTGGATGATGTCCATGAGTAGTACGGGTGATCGAAGACCAGGAGGCTGATCTAGTTTATTAGAGGATGTCTGATCAAGGGGAAGAGGATGACAAGTGGCATAATACTATAAATTTTTTCCATTTCTAGAACCTCGAGAAGTACGAGGTTAGAGTTTCTGACATAGAGATAGAGCGATGGTATGAAGTGATGGCGATCACCTTTACCTTGATCCATGCTCTGAGAGAGTACTGGGTTCCATTGGCAGTCAATCAAATGAGGGAATAGCACATTATTCGTGGATGATCTACCTCGATGACATGATAGAGACTGGGTTTTTTTGGACTGACATTGAGAAGGAGTTCCAGGAAAAATTTTGTTCTTCCACAATGAAGGCCTAGAAGAGGTAAGAGTTACTCTCCCTCGAGAAGGGGATTATGCCAGTGAGTGAGATGGGGATCAAGTTCAAGAATATCCATCATTTATTTCTAGACCACTTCATAGACGTGGTGTCTCAGGAGAGACATTTATAGGAGGCACTCCAACCTAGTCTTCAGAATATTGTTACTTCCTTAACTCTACTAAGGTACATAGAGGTCCAGAAGAAGGAAAAAGTGGTGGATAATATGCACATGCTGGGAGGGGTTTCATGAGAGGGGAGCATGTTGTTTTCTTCATAAGGGAAGGATGTTATCAGCAGACCTCCAGCATCAGGGCCATCCAAGTTTCGGTTGATGGGGAGCATACCCCGACATTTCCAATTTCGATCTCTCGGTCCATGCCCTTTATCCACAAGACTAGGAACAAGGTGTTTTATCTGTAAAATCAGTGGGAATATTTGAAATCAATTCCCAGAAAATGTATAGTATGGTAGGGTTGGTCAGGCTTAGTGCCCACCTTAGCAGCACTAGTTGCCAGCCAGACCTTTTCATCAGTAGATACAGCAGTAGGGGCAACGAGCTCCCACTCCACCAAGAGAGGATGGTGCTAGAGGAGGCTGACCTCATGGTGCTCCTCAGTGGCCTCAACTAGGGTGTGGTTAAGGAGGTGGCACACAGATGAGGGGTAGAGGAGATGTGCGTGGGTAGTTTCATGTCAAAGAGGTAGCAGTTCCAATAGGGCAAGTGGTCATTCGAGGTACGATCAGCTTGTTTAGTACCTTTGTCTGTTCCTTGTATGATTTAGGATTTTCACTCTTTTGTTACACCCAGTCTATTCCATTCCCTGGGCCTATATATAAAGAGACTCTCCATTCCCCTAGTGCTGAGTACACCAGTTGGGGATCAATCGAGCATGTTTTATGTTTTTAGAGGATGCAGACTTGTTTTGAGGCCCCATCAGTCTAGTGTGGATCTCCTTCTACTACAAATGCATCCATTCGATGTCATCCTATGCATCAGATGGATATTATTTTTTCATGATTATATAAAATTCTTTCTTAAAAGAGTCATGTTCTATGACAAGGATGCATAGCATGTGGATTTTTTGGGTGAACGGTGTTGTCAGGTGGGGAGATGGTGTGTAGATCTCCATCTTTATTTGTTGGATGAGATTTATGCAGAATCCATGGATGCTGAGATGATGGATTTTCTTGGAGTTGTTAGAGACTTCAGGGATGTTTTTCTTGAGGAGGTTGTGAATCTACCACCTCGACGTGACGTTGAGTTCGAGATAGACTAACAACCTGGTGCCCGTCCAATTTCGATGGCTCCTTATCGTATGGACCCTTCTGAGTTCTAGGAGTTACAGATTCATATTGAATAAATGATGAAGAATTTTTTTGTCTAACCTAGCATGTCACCGTGGGGTGCTCTGGTCTTGTTTACAAAGAAGGAAGATGGTGGTCTTAGGCTAAACAAAGACTACCAGAGACTGAATCTGGTAACGGTTAAGAACTGTTACCCACTCCCGAGGATAGACAATATATTTGACCAGTTTAGGGGAGAATGTTGGTTATCTAAGATTGATCTACAGTCTGGGTATCACTAGTTGAGGGTGAAATATGGTGATATCCCGAATACTTCTTTCAAGTGTAGGTTTGGAAACTTCTAGTCCTTAGTCATTCTATTCGGTGTTACGAATGCACCATCTGTGTTCATGGGGATCATGAAATCTATTTTCCACGAGTTCCTAGACCGATTCATCATTGTTTTTATAGAAGACATCTTGATCTACTCAAGAATAGAGGATGATCACACTGAGAACCTCAGGATGGACATGGAGATCCTTCGACACCATAATATCTAGGGGATGTTTTCTAAATGCATGTTCTTTCCATGAGAAGTAAATATTCATTGATACGTGGTGTCTCAGCAAGGGGAATCAGTTGATCATTCTAATGTTGAAGCAGTTGTTTCTTTGGGATCAACCAAGAATGTGACAAGGGTAGATAGTTTCTTTTGTTTGGAAGGCTATTACCAAAGGTTTGTACCCAACTTCTCTTGATTTGTATCACAATTGATAGCTTTGACCAGAAAGGACCAACCCTTCATCTGGAGTGAGCAGTGCCAGGTACCTTTTAGCTATCTGAAGGAATGGTTGTTCAGTTATCCAGTTCTTAGGTTTCTAGAGGAAGGGGTGTTGTTTGAGGTGTTTTATTATCCTTATGGTCTTTTCATGGGGTGTGTGTTGATGCATAAGTAGGGAGTGATCTCTTATGATTCTAGAAAGATAATTCCCCATGTGTGTATCTATGCCACCCATGACCAAGATCTTGTAGCAGTAGTGTTTGCGTTGAAGTTGTGGAGGCATTACCACACGAGGGAGAACTTTTTGGTTTTCATATATCACATGAGTTTGAGGCATATCTTTACACAGTCGGACCTGAACATACAACAATAGAGGTGGATGTTGGTTCTTTAGGACTATGACTTCGAGATCTCTTACAATAATGGTAAGGGGAATGTTGTGGACGATTCCTTGAGTATGAAGTCGAAGAGGGAAGTTGTTCAGGAATCTGGGGATTCTTATAAGGCAATGGAGGAGTTGGCTACCTTACATGTGGAGCCAAGGGTGGATGGTGGTAGATGTTCTATGTTTAAGATGAAAGTTCAGTCCTACATATTGTGGAAGGTGTTAGAGTCTCAATGGGGGGACTGAGAGAATGAAGTTATGTGTAATCAGGTTGACGAAGGAAATGCTATGGAAGGGTGGTCAAAGGATGGTCAGAATCAGATACTTTTCTGCGGGAAGATATTTTTCCATGAGATGATGTGTGAGGGAGTTATCCATGACTTCCATAACACACCCATGGTAGTATAGCCAAGGTTTTACAATTTGTACCATGGCCTGGAGGAATAGTTTGGGAGGCCTGGGGTGAAACGGGTAGTGGCAGGGTTTGTGGCAAGGTTCTAAGTGTGTTTGTTGGTGAAGGTCGAAAATCATATCCCATGAGGCTTTTTGCAGATAATAGATATTCTCGAGTGGATGTGGGATGACATCTAGATGGATTTCTTCATAGGACTACCCTTGGTTTAGGTATCTTGTGATGCTATCTGGGTAGTGGTAGACCGACTAACAAAAGTAGCTCACTTCTAGGAGATCAAAGAGTTGAGTGTGGTGGATGCCTTATCAAAGAGATACGTGGATGAGGTGGTTCGAGTGAATGGTGTTCTTGGTTCCATAGTCTCTGATTGGGATGCACGGTTTACCTCAAGAGTCTAGAGGGGATTACAACATGTGTTTGGAACCCAACTACTCCTTTGCACAGCTTTCCACCCCTAGAATGATTTCCAGACAATGTGGACTATCCAGACACTGGTGGATATGCTATGGGAATGTGTTTTGGACCTCAGGGGATCATGGGAACAACATTTTCTCTTAGTAGAGTTTTCTTACAATAATATCTATCACTCTACTATTGGCATGGAACCATTTGAAGCCTTGTATGGGAGGCCAATTCGTTCTCCTGTGTGCTTGACTGAGGTTGGGGAGGTAGGTTTTCTTGGCCCAGAGGTTGTACAGAACACAATAGAGAAGGTTCATCTTTTTTGTGAGAGGATGAAGGCATCACAAAACCATCATAATTAATATGAAGATCATAAGAGGATTCTATTAGAGATAATGGTTGAATTCCATGTGATCTTGACGTTTCACCTCAAAGTGGGTAGTGAAGGTTTTTCAAGGGGAGAAATATCTCTCTTAGTTTCTTTGAGAATTTCAAAGTGTTGAAGAGAGTCGGTGAGGTGGCATATCTACTGGCCCTGCCTCCTCTATTGGAAAGGATCCACAATGTTTTCTATGTCTCCCAGCATCATTGATATCAATACAATTAATCTCATGTCATTGACTGGGTAGAGTTGCATATAGGGGAGGACACTATGTTCGTGGAGTGACCTGTGAGGATCGAGGACCGAAAGGATAAGGTTCTTCATGGAATGCCCATCCATTTTCTTCAGGTGTTGTAGAGGCATGGTGGCCTCGAGGAGAGTACTTGGGAGAAAGAAACCCATATGCGCGCCCAGTACCCTGATCTTTTTTGAGTTGCTGTTCCAAGAATTCTTTGATATCCTTGTTTTTTTTCCTTTGTGTGATGTGATGATGACATTTTTTTCTTATGATATGGGTTGTATCCTTTACATTGTGAATGTGTATGAAAATCCCCAATGTTTGTTGAATGGAAAACATGATTTCTAATCGAGACACTCCAACACGAATGCGATTATACCCCTGCATGTGAGTGATTGTTAGCCAAATCTGATAGTATCTTGACAACGAAGAAGGAACTCCATAGTCAGTGTGTCAAGACAATGTGATCCTTAGGGGTGTATTGCTATTCAGGGTGGTTTTTCCCGAAGAGGTATCTTTATGGGAGGTTTTTTGGACCCCACTCTATTCTTTAGGTTACTCTGGAATTATTGTGGATGTGAATAGTTTGAGAGGTATATAATGTAATGTCTCAGACCCCCTTGTTCTTTAACTTTATCAAATTCAACGTGGGGTGTTTCCTATACACTACCGGTGATTTTGGAGGATGTTGGTGTGGGTGGAAACATTTCACTATTGTGTCACCTATTGAAGCCACGGATCGGCCTCACTGATTAGTTCCTCTCATCGGTCTCACAGATCAGTTTCATTGATCAGAGTTGCAGTTCAAATTCACATATCGGCTCCACCAGTTTCACCCATCGGTCTCACTGATCAGTCTCACCCATCTGCTTCACCAATTAGTGTCTCACCAATCGGTCCCACCGATCAGTTTCACCCATCGGTCTCACAGATCGGTTTCTCCAATCGATTTCACCAATCTGTGTCTCACCAATCCACATCACCTAATCAGGTTCACTCGATTCACTTAATCTGATATATTTCATGGATCAGCTTCACCTGATCCGCTTCACTTGATCAGTTTCACCGATCAGGTTCACCCGATCAGCTTCCCCCGATCAACTCCACCGATCGGTCTCACCGATCGGCCACAGAGGGGTGATTTGGTTTCCTTCCCCAGATTTCCTATAACGACACTTTTAAGTCTTTTTAACATTTTAAAGTGGTTCAAGGCCTTTTTTAGGCCCATAAATAATTTTCTAAATTCCCTAAGAGTGTGGGTAACCTTCGCTTACATAAAACGTGTGGCTTTTTTAATATATTTCACACCCTTATCGCATTTTTTAGCCTCCTTTTTTTCCAGTCTCACCCATGTTACAGGTATTCCCAGTTTAAAGGTATTATATTAACTCTCTACCTTTATCTAGACCATCTATGAGTAGAATTATTAATTATTAATAATTTCTAACATGTGAAATCTCTCACCCATGTGGTCAAGACACAACCAATTTTTCAAGCATTTTGAAACGGAATATCTCGTAACTCTTGGATCAGACCTTTATCACTAATATATTCTTCCACGGCCTGTTTTGTTCCCTCTTGATTTGCTTGGAATCCTTCCTCAAGATACATGTCGTGATCCCATGATGGATCCCTTCACATTCAGCTTTTGTGGGGGTTTTCCTACTACTCTTGAGAGCACAGTTCTTTGCACGAGGAGAAAACATCGATCCTTGATCAATTAAGTAGGGATTCTTCATTCATCTCTCCTTTCTGTGAATTGTGTGGGGTGGGTATGATGATGTATTCACATGATGTAGATGAAACCAAATTTAACAAAGATAATAAATGAAAATTTAGAGAATGAAGTGGTGGGAATGATAATGTAGTTGGTGTGATATACCTTTGTTGTTATGTTGTGTATTGTATGGGTATTTTACATTAAAAATCATAGTCATTGGTGGTCCTTTCTTATGCACTAATGAACCACTATTTTTTCGATAATCCTGTGATTGAATGAATATAACATGGAAACTGGTAATCATATAAACTCAACTGATTAAATGGATTCCCAGTGAACAAGAATCCATGACTGAAAACCCTAGTTAACCATATAAAAAATTACAACTTAACGAATTTTATGTTTAGAATCAGAAAACTCCCTTTCTCGGTTCTGGTGATATGTATGGTTGTTCTATCTTATGATTTTTAGGTTACGTGGATGGGGAAGGGATCCCCTATTGTGAAGTTGTTGGTTTTTGGATATTGGGAAATGTGGGTTCTTTTTTTGGGGATTGGATTGGTTCTGGTACTTCAAGGGATCTCACAAATCCCTTTTGTTGTTGTTACTTTACAAGTGAACCGAGTTTGAATGCATAAATTGCAGCATTGCAGTTTTTCCTTCCTTGGTTTCTGAATATTCCTTTTATTTTCCCAATAGTAATGAATTATTTAAATGGAATCACTTGAATATGATAACAAGAATGGGTTCAATGGGGGAATTGTCTCCCAAGAATGAGGTGTTCTCTAGTTGGGGATGTTGTGCTTTTTTATGGATAAATAGTAATGTGGGTGTTTGTGTGTGGGTTAGTTTTTGTAACCCTTAGGTTTGGATGAGTTCTTGTTTACCTATACATTTAAATTTAGTTATTTGGTTTCTTATTCTCACCCCACCCACATTGAGCACTTCGTGATAAACACTCCCATTTCAGGGGAGAGGGTGTTTTTTCTAGCACTTCTATGAGTGGATTGTTATTAGTTTTCTTTCTCTTCCCTCTCTTGAGTATCCCATGACTTTTTTGTTAGGTTTTGATTGTCTTGGGTCCATTTTATCCCAAGAAACATCAGGGAGGGTATGTTGTGGTGGTTGGCCCAGGTTTTTGTGGGAATGTTGTTTCCCAATTGTCTTTGGGATGAGGCCCAGGTGTCTTCGGGTGTGGTGGAAGTTATTATGGATCAGATGTCTATGGTTGTGGTTACATATGGTTATGGTGGAGAGGTGTTTGATGGTGGGATATGTGGTTTAGTTGGACCATAGGGTTGTTGTTGGGGTGGCATTGGGACTGTATTGGGAAATACAGGGGGAGGTATGATGCGTAGGATGTCTCTAAAAACCAGAGGTAAAGTGGTGCGGGGTACCCAAATATTGATGTTCTATTACAATTACATTACATGTCTTGCATTATTTTGGGAGTGTACCTTGATGATGATGGGTGGTTATTACATTTCTATGTGTTTTGGTTACCTCTACATTCTCACTAGGCCTTAGAATGCCTCCCCAACAATGCAAGAGAACTTTTTGTTTTCCCTTCAGACTATACATGTATACTCACCCTACTTATATAAAACTTCTTTCATGTTTCTAGGAGGACTTTGTGGGCTATTCCAGACATTAGAAGCTCAAACATTAGGCCAGTTTCTATTTCCATTTTCTTTTTTTTGCTACATTCCCTTTTGAGTTTTATTGTACATTATAGGGGTTTACCTTTGGACATGCATATGGGAATGTGTTGTGGTTTTACTTTTACGTTCATTTTTGGAGTTTTTTGGGTTTTTACCATCATATCTCTTAATCATACAAAATAAAAAGGGTAATTCCATCTATATTACATGCGATTTCATATCCTTGGTGTTATTCGCCACTTTGGGGCCTATTGAAGGCGGGACTCAGAGGGCCATTATCTCTCCTTTATATTGAGGAAGGAAGGGTTTGTCAGTTTTGTGTCCCTTACCTTATCTTGGTGAAGGAGGGTCGTGAAATGGTGGATATTTAAAACCAAATATCATTCACATGGAAAAATATTTGATTCTTAGAAATTTAAAATTATTTGATAAAATATTATTTTAACAAAATATTATTAATGTCATTTTTGGACACTGTTAATTTAATTTCACATTAAATATATAATTAAAAATATTGAATTGCAATATTGACCATTTAGAAATCACCAAAAAAGTTTATTCGCAAAATATTTCATAGACCACAATAATTCATCAAAAATATATAACATTTAATATTTTAAATTTTAATTATTTTATTTTTATATTTATTGAATGAATACATTGTTGGGATTTCATGATAATTCAAAGTAATTATTAAATAACATAAAATTTTAAAAAAAATTACCCTGATAAAAATTTTATATGATACATTTTTTACATATTTAAAATTAAATTTATCAACTTTTTACCATTATGAATAATATTTATATATATTAAAGTCAAGAGAGTAATATTTTCAATTTATTACTATAATTAAATAATATAATGGTCATAATCAAAGAAAAATGAAACCAAGTAACACTTTTTTCAATATATTTTGGGAAACTTTTGAACTCCAATCATATGATAATGTAACGTATTAGATAAATTTTAATTCCTCAAATGAAATTTTTAATCACATTTTACCGATTTTACCTTGCCGAGGTGAAAAATATCCTAAACAATTACTCTTCATAATGACCTAAAATATAAGGGAAATGTTTTTGAATATTGATCCACTTGATTCAAATTATGGAATCTATTTTTTTTAAAATAGGTTACCTATAGTGGTAAAAATTAATTTATAATTAAACTAGGAAAACATAATGAAAGGCTGGATTCCAGAAAAATGTCTTGTTAATTATAAAGAGTTTTTATAGCCCCACCATTGGTGGTGGGGTGGTAAGGGTTTGGGGGGTAAGGGGAAGGTCACGGGGTCAAGTCCTCGGGCTTGCAACTTAATGTATTTTTTTTCCTTGCGTTGTGTGCTACTTTCGCAGTTGTACCCCATTTTTAGAGAGTTTTTATAAAAAAATACAACATAAAAGTAATTCTAATAGCATTAATTGGGATATTATTAATAAAAATGAATTAAATTTATTTTGAAATAATTTTAAAAAAAATTAAAATATTTAAATTATTTAAATGAAAATCTAATTTTTAATAAAAAATTTATTTTTCAATATCCACT
This sequence comes from Viscum album, assembly GCA_963277665.1. Lineage (NCBI taxonomy): Eukaryota > Viridiplantae > Streptophyta > Magnoliopsida > Santalales > Viscaceae > Viscum > Viscum album. The sequence goes on along the minus strand of OY728160.1, from coordinate 1,395,807,878 downwards.
AAAAGATCAATATTTTTAGAAAATTATAAATATTAAACTCTAAAATAATTTTAACATGATGACTTAAAATTACAATTTCATTTATTGAAATATATTTTCTAAATGAGGAATAACTTAATTATATTATATTCTCATAAAAATGAATACAAAATATTTTAGTCGGAAAATGTATTTTCATGCATGAAAATAATTTACTATAAATTGAGAATCTATTTATATATTTATAATAATTATCTAGAAAATTTATCGATAATTTTAAAAATTGTAGAATTCATATTTTACCTTATGTTTAATGGATAGTTTATAATAGTCATGTTTAAATATTAAAATATTATTAGTATAATGTGGTTCTTTTAACATCAGGGTTCTGTGTAATGTAAGATACTAAAATAAATTTAATTTTTTTAAAGGAAAATATTTACAAAATTTCTAGGTGTTACATGTATTGTGATTAATATAAACAAGGATCAAAAAAAAGAAATCTTATTAAATATTACTCTTTAAACTATCCACTATCTTGATAACCACAATTCATACAAAAAAAATTTAATTTTGAAAATTGTAAAGAAAGAAAAATTCCTTCACTATGGAAGAAACTCCCCCTTACTCTCGATATGAATATGCGATCATTCTTGAATAAATTTCTGTTGGAATAAACATACTCTTAAAAAAATTTATCCCCCACTGTGATTTCCCAAAATAACCAAAGAGAGCTATGATATTATAATTATATATATTATAGAAATAGTGATTAAGAAAGAAATATTACATTCAATTACAAAACCATTGAAATTAAAGATAAATTCTTTTTTATGACATTACTCGATTGATTCCACAATAATAAAAAATCACTAATTTTTATGTTTTAGTTAATAATTGAGATCATCATTCTTAGATTGAATCATCTAGATTTTTTGGTCCTTCTCTTATATATAATGTACCATCGCCTTTATGTTCTAGATGTTCTAGAAATAATCATCTTTGAAGCCCAGTAGAATAGACAAGGATAATAAATTTTGATCATAAATATCTTTTTAGATCTAAGATCATAATCATTTACACTCTGAATCTTTATAATATTTTCAAATTTACCAATATCTATAGTAATATAATAAAAGTAATTTATTTCATATTCCTATTAGAGTATCTCTTCCTAAAACCAAATTGTTCCACCTGACACATAATGAAGGAAGATATCCTCAAAAGAACTATCATCATTATCTTCTATAATATTCCTTATATAACTATTTAAAAATATAATTATTCAAACCCTTTATACAATCATTACATGTTTTGGATAATTTAGAATTATCTGGAATATTTCATTTCATACTAATCATAAGGAAATCTTCATAATGATATATCTTTACCAAGAGAAACTCAAAAATATTTACTGTATCAATGGTTTTATCTTCTTGATGTTCTACATTATTATAGGCTTTATAATAAACATTATTCGATTTTTCATCTATACTTGAGTATTTTCTGGTATATTTAGAGGATTTAAATTCTTACACATTCAAATATTTATCTTCTTATATGTAACGTGACTATGATTTATGATATTTTTCTAGTGATTAATTTATTGATGCTAAGGATTATTTTTTTGTATTCATTGTTAAAGCAGAAATTGAAAAACGAATAGTTCTTCCTACATGTATGTATCTTCCAAACAATCTAGAGAAAAACTTACTTTGTCCCATTTTTTCTCAGGAATGTAGTCAAATATATTTATAGGTTACTCATTTATATACTATAACAATAGTATTTTTCCCATTTCAAAATGGATTATTAGAAAAATCATGTTTCGTTAATCATATCAAATCATATTCATTAACATCCTTAGTTATTTTCATAGGTTGATTAATTCTTCATTGTATCCTAGAATTATGAAACTTCATTATCATCTTATTTCATTAAATTTTATTATTATTTTCTTAGATATTTTCCTTCCATATTAAATAAAAAAATAAAAATTTATAATTTGCTACTTAGTATTGTTTTCATGACCCATATTTAATATTCAATTAATTTTCTAATATATATTTATTAAATAATTTCTATTATACATAAAAGATCTCAACACATGATATTTTTTTAATAAACTCACTCAATAGGAAGATTCATATTATCTTTCCATTTTAATGAATGCTCATTCTACATCAATTTTTGACATTTACTCTTTCAATACTTCTTTAACAACTCCATATATTTTTAGACAATATCCTCAGACTTATGTTTCATTGGATGATAAATTTTCGAAATTCTTATTATGGATTCCTCTATAAAATATTTAATCCTTTTTCAATACAGGGATTTAGTGAACATTCATTAAAAACTAATATAATTTCTTTTCTAAATAGAGTTTTCAAAACCTTTGAATCTTGCCGAATTTTCATCTTAACTATCACATTATATATAACATTAATATATTCCAAAGTGAACTGTATTTTATTTTTATATTGAATGATATAGTCAAAATGATGTATGTAGATATCATACTTTTGGATATGTTATTTATCACACTTTATTAGTATTATAAAAACATTGAATTATTTAAAAATTATAATAAATTTAGATTCAAGAAAAAAATTATAACAACATCACCCTTGACATATAAAAAATTATCATTTTATTTTTCCTTGTATAATATTTCCATAAGAATATGGTAGTTTGTGTGATGATAAAATGGTTCCAGCCTCCTATGACTATCCTATGACTATTGAAAATTTAATCAAATCCAAATAAAACTCATGTACCTCAATAACTAAAAAAATTAGATCTCTCCCATGTAATTTTCATAGGATATCATGATGAATATTTTCAAATAGTCAACAGATAAAATGGATAATTTTTATTACTCTTAATGTAAATTGGCTCCCACCCTCGAAACTGAAATACTATTTTAACTAAGGAGTATTAGTAGTTATTTATATTTTAATATATCTATTTTATATAATCTATTTTTATACATAAAATATATATGGATGATTATATTATATGATATGGATGATGAATCAAGAAATTGAAGATCTGGAAAAAATTAGTTGGGAATTACAATAAATGGGGAATGATAAATGTGGTGGTCTGCTATTAATTTTATAGTAAAAAAAGATATTCTAAGATGATTGATAATGAATGAAGGAATGAATTAATATATCTATTATATTACAAGGAATAAATCAAAAAATTCTTATTTTAATTATAAATTATGAGTTTCTTAAAAATTTGGAGACCTCTGATGATTAAAATTCTACATGAAATCGATGTTAAATAAAAACTAGAATAAATGTTATAAATTAATTAATGAGAAAATTAAATCGTTTCAATATTAATATAGAAATATATAATCAAATATATCTATGTAGAAACTAAATATATAAAAATATTATTCATCATATAGATGTTTTTATCAATTATTCTTTATTTTCTATTAATATATGTTTTTGTACATGCATAAATGATTAATAATTTTATATATAATGAACTTATTCTCCAATTCTCACATAGTTTTTCAATGTAAGGAGAAGTGTTTTATAAAAAGGATTATTTTCATAGAATAATGATTATACCCATATTATATCATATAAATTTGAATCATTCAGAATGTAACAGTTTAGTAAATATATAATTATGATTATTCTCTTGATCTGATAAATTCTAGAATTATAACACATTTATATATATCATCATAAATGAAATGGTGTCTTATGTAATTTTTACTAGTGTGATGTACCAGATGACCTGATAATAAATTGGGGCTACTATTATAAAATAACACATATGCAGTCATACTCATTCAAAAATCCATGAGTGTGGGTTTTACCTATACCAATTGGGTGAAAAACTTTCGGTTACAATATATTATGTTTTAGTAGTGGAGAGTAAAAAAATTCAGCTTCGTTCTTGTATATAGAACTAAAGCATAAAATAAAAAGTCAAATATTATATATTTAAATTTAAGATCCATTCTATTAACACTAAATCAATATCCACTACACGAATTTGAAGTCTTTGAAATAGGCTATTTGCGCGGGATCCCATTGCAAATATCCAGTTGCAGAAAACGGCATTACTAATAGATCTCTGATTATATACATTATATATATAAAAACGCGTTGTGACAGGCTCATCAAAACAAGTATTTTCTATGGTCCCATTCTCTCATTGTAAATAGTTCTCCATTTATATATTTTATATATATCTATAACTTTTGCGACAAGCCCACTGCAAAAACATTTTCACGACATGCTCTTTTCCCCATTGCAAATACTTATTTTAAAAATATATACACACTATTTGTAAAGAGACTCCATCGTAAAAGGTTCTGTCGTAAATACTGAATAAAATTTAATATATTTATATTTATATTTAATAAAATTATGATTAATTAAAAAGTAATATTAATATTATTAATATAATAAAAAATTTAAAATTTTAAAATTATCAACATTCACAAAAAATATAAAAATATCATAAATTATTATTATTATTATTATTATTAGTAAAATGAAAAAGCATTAGAAATATAATATTAAATATAAATATAAAAATTTAAAAAATTTAAAACTAATAAAAAATAAAAAAAAATTATGCATTATTCACAACAATATAAAAGACAGAAACTATATATAGTTCTTATTATAAAGACCCAGCCTTAAAAAATTACTTAATCTTAAATTAAATGAATATCTCACATTTAGGATCTTTTCTATTTTATAGTTTTTGATAATTAGGACATAACTATTACATCTCAAAATATTACAAAGTAGACACTTCTACACAGTTTCCATTTTTTTACAAAACATGAACTCTTGAAAAAAATAGTCATGTCTAGTTCCATGTTTATGACATCATGACTTTTCCTTCATCCCATCCATGACCCTATTCCACATTATGTCCTGTGAAAATCATTTCCAAAACATGGGGTGAGCATAAAAAGCTCAGTAATGGATACACCAAGAAGGAAAACTGTTAGTTTTTATCAAAACAACAGGTAAACCATGAATACTTTATCATAAGTAATACTTTTCACCTTTATGAATTAGTAAATACTCTTCAATAAATAAAATATCATTACATACCCTTTTGAAACCAAAATATTACCATAAAACCCTTATAAAGAAGACATAACAAATAAAGGTATCTTGGGACATTAACATACATAAATGGAATAACCATACAGTCGTCTTCCACACAAATCACTAAATAGAATAGCCATTTGGCCTACTTTTATACCCAATGCATTGGTGGTTATAACATAACCACCTTTCCAGGTATTCACGGCACCAACCATCATTTGTTTTATGATGTACCCACTCCTCAAATGTCCAAGTACCATTATAAAATCATAAGACATAAAAAAAATATAATGGAAAGAAAAAATTTCCGCATTTCAATCACAATATATCAAATAAATATATTGAAATAAAAAATCCATTATCAAAACCATTTTCAATAACAAAATACATAAAAGAGTATTTGGAATTTATTTTCTTTTAAAACCTTACGGCTTGTTGAGTAATCCAAAGATCAAGTAGTACTTGTGGCGGCGCAAAAGGTCGTTGTCACCACGTACGTTAAAAGAAACATTACTTTTTGTCATTTAGTAAAACACTTCATAGAAAATGATTCCCTTTTAATGAAATAAAAATTCAAAGGTTTTTATATAGCGTATAAAATAAAGTCTTGTATTTGAACAAAACATGCCTCAATGAAAGGAGATTCAGACGAAGTCCCTTACCTCGAGTCTGACTTGACTCGATCGCTCCTTAATCTCGTAAATAATAAACTATTGATAATTTATTCTTGCTTAATAACCTTTTTCAAGTTTATTATTCCTTTTATATCACTTATTTCCATGTTATAAACATTATTTAATCATTTATGTTAATAATGTATGTTTTGTTGATATTTGGTACTTAAGTCAAAAATGGACTTCTTACAATTACATGTTTTTCAGGTTGTCAAAGGTTCATTATATCCAGAATTATATTCATTATTTGGATATCATATATATCATATATATCCAGAACATACATGTATTTAGAATAGTACATAACATTTAGAGGTAAGAAATGAAATGCACCATTCATGGAGACGGTAAGTCGTACGTACGCATGAACACTACTTTCATTTCTATTTCACATTTAATGGAATGGAAGAATTTTGATATATAGGTAAATTATAATAACAACATAATATAATATATAATATTATTAACTACATCCTTTATACATCCCACATATGGCATTAACGATTCAAATTACTTTGAGGGGGCGGTAGTCCTCACTTCCTAAAATGAAATTACCGCGTTTGCCCATAATAGAAACCATAATGGTTTTCCATAAATGAAAAATACAGAATCATAAGGAAATAATAAACATAATATATATCATATATAAATACAGTGACATATTAATGGCTGCCATGAATGATTATAATAGAAGATCGAACAATCATCATTTCGTGAGACAGTAATTCTCCATCCACAGAAACAGTATGTTCTTTAACCATTAGACGGAGGTGTGGGTAATTGTAGCTTGAATAATTCTCAGAACAACATTATAGTATATTGATGGTACTGGTGTTGTTACAAATGAATTTAATAAAAAGAGTATAGGGGGTTGGAGAAGCATAATAAAACAAAATAACATAAGAGAAGTCATTACCTTTAAATCGGGTAACTCCCCTTGGTTTGAACCAAAAGGGTTTCTTGATGAGCTTTCTACCTAAGGTAAGGATTCTAGGATGAATAGAAGGATATTGAGAGCTTATTTTAGTAGATTTTGGATGAGACAAAGGGCTTTAAAAGTGTGTGAAATGGGTAGGAAGTGGGGTATTTTTATAAGGAGAAGAGGGGCTCTATTGGAAAGCATGAAACTATTATTTTATTATATAATTATTTTAGGTTCCTAAATGTACAAAAATTATTAAAGTAGAAGATAAGGTGGCCCATGTTCGAAAAAAAATCATTCAATAAGAATTGGACAAGTGTGAGATATTATTTTAAACATTACCTTATTATTTATTTAAATCATTCATTAGTGACGTAAACACTGCATTATCATTGTGTCATAAATAATTTTATTTATTTATTGTCAAAAATTATAAAAAAATTACCATGTTTTAGGAAATTTTTATCGATTTATAATGAATATTTATATTCAAAAATATAAATTATATAACCCCATTTAGAAATTGTTTTATTTAAACAATACATGTTTGTAACATTTTTATTTTTTACTTTAAATAAAAGGTATTAATGTCATTATCTTACCCAAGTGGCTTCATGGGATCCCAAAAATCTACCCATGGATTGTAATGGTAGGCCAGGACTAATCAAATATGTGTAGGACAAGAGCAAAGGTATTTTCATATTATTTTACATTATATTTACCTTAAATTACACTGACTACCTTTAATCGCGATTAATAAAACATAAAAGTTACTATTCACCAAAAAAAATATTTTTCATCCCATTTAACAATATTTTACTTACTAAGGACACCATGTATGTCACATTTTTTTAAATTCAATTCCTATAAGTGTTAAATATTCATTTAAACAAAAAATCAGTTTTTTAACTACCACATAGTGGTTTAACTATTCATCAAAAATTGATGTTTTTCCGAAAAATACAAAAAAATCACCCTAAGCTATATTTGATATTCCAAAATAAATAAATGAAGTCTATTTTACAATATTCAAAAACATATTTTTTCCATTAATTAATTTAATAATTAATTCTCATTGTCAATACAAATAGCGTGTTTTTATGAAACATTATCTATCAAAAGAGTGACACTTTTTTATGTCCAATTTCAAAGTGAAAATAATTCCAATGACCACCATTGGATTAAATGGTAAAAATATATTCTAATTGAACTTATAAAAAATTAAAAAGATAATCTAGTCATATAAATAAATTATATTAAAATGAGGTTTTGAATTAAAATACAACATTTTTTGCTTTTTCATTAAAAATGAACTTTATCGAAAAAGATTACAAAAACATACAAAAAGTAAATTTTGATGTCCCGATTATAAAGAAGGATTTTATTTCATCCAATAAAATGTATAAGAGTGATGAAAACTATATTTAAAGAGGGTTCTCCATGAAAAGGCAATAAATCGACATTTTAGTGAATATTAGAGTATTTATGCTTAAAATTGGATTCATTTGCATCTTAGGCCTCTAACATTGTTTGAATAAATGTAAAAACATTTAACAAACATATATAATCATATTTTATTTATTTCTATTCATTCCCTCCAATACAATAGCTACGAGTTAACTGTCATTTAAAATAATATTATTATATTATTAGTGTGCAACGTTAGATCCCAAAGAAACTCGTTGTGGCGTACCGAGTACGCTATTGAACATAGAAACCCCTTTAAAGTAAAATTAATATTTAATTCACTGATATTAATAAATATAAAATATATTTTATTCTTCATTTACCTGTAATGTAACATCCTTACCCCCTTTTGGAAATGGCGTCCTCGCAATTTTATTCACTTATCAAAATAAGTGGGGGTATTTATCCCTCATAGAATTTTCAGATTCCCACATTTCCTCTTAAACCATATGGGTTTTCCACAAAACCTTCACCGGATGATTTGCCTTATTCTGCAACACTTTCTCTCTATGGTCAAGAATTTGGACTGGCTGTTCCTTAGAAGAGCGATTCTCTTCCAACTAAACTACATCTGGGCTCAAAACATGAGACGAATCTGGCATATACTTCCTCAACATTGAAACATGAAAAACATAGTGTACCTGGGACAAATATGGAGTTAATGCCAATATATATGAAAGTGGTCCAACTTTATCTATGATTTCATATGGTCCAATGATCCTCAGACTCAACTTTTCCTTCTTGCCAAAACGCATCACACTTTCCCACGGTGAAACTTTGAGAAAAACATGATCCCCTACTTAGAAAGTTAGATCCTTCCTCCATTTATCCACATAACTTTTCTTCCTACTCTGAGTTGTTTTCATGTGATTCTGAATCACCTAATATTTTTTTCCATCTCTTCAACCAATTCTGGTCCCATCAGCTTCCTTTCCGCTACTTCATCCCAAAAATCTGTAGTTTGACATCGTTTACCATATAATTCCTCAAACGGAGCCATCTGAATACTGGAATTAAAACTGTTATTATATGAAAATTCAACCAAGGAATGATGTTGGTCCCAACTTTCTTGGTAATCCATCAAGCAAGCACGTAACATATCCTCCATGGTATGACTTGTTTGTTCTGACTACCCAACTGATTGCAAATGAAAAGTTCTACTAAAATTTAATTCCGTACCTAACGACTTCTGAAGTCTATTCCAAAAGTTAGAAGTTAACCTGGGATAATGATTAGATACAATGGAGAGGGGAACTCCATGTAACTTGACTCTCTCTTTAACATACAACCGAGAAAGTTTATCTCGACAGAATTTATCTCGAATAGGAATTAAATGAGAAGATTTAGTCAATCGATCAACTATAACCCATATTGAATTATTACCTCGAGATGTCTTTGGTAATCCCACAATGAAGTCCATGGATATATTTTCCCATTTCCACTCTGGCAACGGTAAAGGCTGAAGCATTCCATTCGGTAATTGTCACTCTAATTTAACCTGTTGACAAGTCAAACACTTCACATTAAAACTTGCAATATCTCTTTTCATTCCATCCCACCAGTAATACTCTTGAAGATCACTATAAATCGTAGTACTTCCAGGATGAACTGAATATGGGGAACTATGATCTTTACATAACAACTCATTCTTCTACTATGAATCACAAGCCACACATAATCTCTTCCCAAAACATAAAACACAATCATTATCAATGTTAAAATCAGGCAACATACCCTTCTAATCCAACACAACCTTTTTCTACAACTCACTGTCTTCCTTCCGCGCTTAATTAATTCTCTCTAATAGAGATGATTTCATTGACACCTGAAACAAAATATAAGTATTTCCTAATACAACAACCTATATTCCAAAGTTAATCAAATAAAAAACCAAAGGATCTCATTCCAAACATAAAATGGTTAATGAAGTATTACTTTTTTGACTCAAAGCAACAACCACTTTATTTTCTTTTCTCAGATGATAAAGGATCATGCAATCATAATCCTTGATTAATTCCAACCATCTTCTCTATCTCATGTTAAATTATTTATAAGTGTATATATACATCAAAATTTTGTGATCAGTATGTATTTCACACTTCACTCCATACAAATCATGCCTCAAAATTTTTAAAGCAAAAACAACTGCAGATAATTCCAAATCTTGTGTAGTGTAATTTTACTCTTGTGGTTTCAACTGACATGAAGCGTATGAAATTACCTGATAATTTTGCATTAGGACAAAACCTAGTCCTTTCAACGAAGCATCGATGTAGATAACAAACTCACCATTTCTAGAAGGATGTTCAAAAACTGGAGAATTCACCAATCTTCTTTTCAATTCATGAAAACAATCATCACATTCTTTTGTCCAGATTAACATAACACCTTTTCGAGTTAACTTAGTCATTAGACTAGATAACTGTGAAAAATTTTCAACAAAACTCTGGTCATGACCTGAAAAACCAAGAAAACTATGAATCTAAGATATATTTGTGGGCCTTGGTCATTCTTCAACATCTTTAATTTTATCAGGGTCAACTGTAATGCCATTTTATTGAAATAATTTTCCCATGGAAGGAAAAAAAATTCACCAAAACTCACACTTGATGAATTTCCTAAATAGTTTATTTTCTTTTAAGGATTTCAAGACAACCCTTAAATGACTTTCATGATCCTACTTACTTTTCGAATAATCCAAAATATCATCAATGAACACAACCACACATTATCACCAAAATCAATTGATTCATCACTGTAGTGAAATGTTCAATTTTGATTCTGACCATCTGAGGATGCTGATATGGAATGTCAATTCCCTCTGTATGACTTTCCTTCACAATTTCCATGTTTCCTTTACAAAAAAAACCATTCTCAATATAGAAATACCATAGATGAAGAAACATGGTAATATTTAAATACTATATGATATCAATATTAATATAAATTACTTTATGGATATTAATTTAACAATACCCTAACTCCTAAATTTATCTAAACTGACCTATGATACCAATTATAAGGACCCAACCTTAAAACATTACTTAATATTGAATTAAATGAATAATTCACACTGAGGACCTTTTCAGGTTAAGAGTTTTAGATAATTAGGACATAACTATTACATCTCAAAATATTACAATGTAGACACTTCTACACGTTTTCCATATTTTTACAAAACATGAACTCTTGAAAAACCGAGTCATGTACAGTTCCATTTTTATGACTGCATGACTTTTCCATGATACCATCCATGACCCTATTCCATATTATGTCCTGTGAAAAACATTTCAAAAACATGGGGTGAGCATAAAAAGCTCAGTAAGGGATACACAAAGAAGGAAAATTGTTAGTTTTCTTCAAAAAAATAGGTAAACCATTAATACTTTATCATAAGTAATACTTTTCACCTTTATGAAGTAGTAAATACTCTTCACTAAAAAAAGATCATTACATACCCTTTTGTAAAAAAATTATTACCATAAAACCCTTATATAGAACACATAACATATAAAGGTTACTTGGGACATAAACATACATAAATGGAATAACCATACGGTTGAATTCCACACATATCACTAAATGTAATATCCATTCGGCTGACTTCCATACCCAATGCATTGGAGGTTATAACGTAACCACCCGTCCTAGTATTCACGGCACCACCCATCATTTTTTTATCATGTAACCACTCGTCAAATGTCCATGTACCATTATAAAATAATAAGACATAAAAAAAATTAATGGAAAGAAAACATTTCCACATTTCAATCAAAATATATCACTTAAATATATTGACATAACAAATCCATTTTCAAAACCATTTTCAATACCAAAATACATTAAATATTATATTGTATTTATTTTCTTTTAAAAAAAATTACGGCTTGTTGAGGAAGACAAAAGATCAACTAGTACTCACGGCTGCGGAAAAGGTCGTTGTCACCGCTTATGTTGAAAAAAAAATTCTTTTTTTTCATTTAGTAAAACGCTTCATAGAAAAAGATTCACTTTGAATGAAATGAAAAGTCAAATGTGTTTATACAGGATATAAAAGAGAGTCTTGTATTAGAACAAAATATGACTCAATGAAAGGAGATTGAGACAAAGTCCCTTACCACGTGTCTGACTTGTCTTGATCGCTCTTTAATCTCCGAAATAATAAAATAGTGACAATTTATACTTTCTTAAGATCCTTTTTCAATTTTATAGTTCCTTTTATATCACATATTTCCATCCTATAAACATTATATAATCATTTATGTTAATAATGTCTATTTTGTCGATATATGGTACTTATGTAAAAAATGGACTTCTTAAAATCACATGTTGTTCATGTGGTCAAAGGTTCATTATATCCAAAATTATATTCATGATTTTAATATCATATATATCATATATATCCAAAATATAAATGTATTTATAATAGTACAAACATTTAGAGGTAAGAAATGAAATTCTCCGTTCATGGAGGTAGTGAGCCGTACGTACGCATAAACGCTACTTTCATTTCTATTTTGCATTTATTAAAATTAAAAAATTATGATTTAGAGGTAAATTTTAATTCTAGTATAATATCATATATAATATTACTAACTCCATCCTTTATAAGTCCCATATAAGGCATTAACGATTCAAATCACTTTGAGGGGGCGGTAGTCCGCACTTCCTAAAATGAAATTACCGTGTTTACCGATAATGGAAACACTAAACATTTTCCATAAATTAAAAATATATAAGCATAAGAAAAACATCAACATAATATATAACATATATAAATGCAGTGACATATTAATGGCCATCATTAAAGGTGTTAACAGAAGATTTAACAATCATCATTTCATGAGGCAGTAATTCTCCATCCACAAGAAACAGTTTGTTCTTTAACCCTTAGGCAAAGGTGTGTGTTAGTGTAGCTTGAATACTTCTCATAAATACATCCTTTTATATTTAATATACTGGTTTTTAAAAAAAATAAAGGAATGAAAAGAGTTTAGTGGGTTGGAGAAGCAAAATAAAACAAAAGAACATAAAAGAGAACATTACCTTTGAATCGGGTAACTCCCCTTGGTTTGAACCAAAAAAGTTTCATGAAGAGATTTCTGCCTAAAGTAAGGCTTCTAGAATGAAGATAGAGATATTGGGAGATTATTTTAGTAGATTTTGGATGAACCAAAGGGCTTGATAAGTGATTGAAATGTGTAGTAAGTGGGGTCCTTTTATAAGGGAGAGGAGGGGCTCATTTGGACAGCATGAAACTTTTATTTTATTATATAATGATTTTTCGTTCCTAATGGTCCAATAATTATTAAAGTTAAAGATAATGTGGCCCGTGTTCAAAATAAAGTCATACAATAAGAATTTGATAGGTGTTATATATTATTTTACACATTTTATTCTTATTTATTTAAATCATTCATTAATAACGTAAACACTACATCATCATTGTGTCATAAATAATTTTATTTATTTGATGTCTAAAAATTATAAAACAATTACCATGTTTTAGGAAATATTTTTATCTTAATAATGAATATTTATTGTCTAAAATATCAATTATATAACCCCATCAAAAAAATTGTTTTAGTAAAATAATACATGAATGTGACTTTTTTATTTTTTACTTTAAATAAAAGGTATTAATGTAATTATCATACCCAAGTGGCTCCATGGGGTCCAAAAAATCAACAGAGGGATTGTAATGGTCGTACATGACTCATCCAATAAATTTAAGATAGGTTTAAAGGTAGTTTCATATTATTGTACATTATATTTTCCTTAAATTACACTAATTACCTTTAATCATGATTAATAAAACGTAAAAGTTACTATTCACCAAAAAATTATTTTCATCCCATTTTACCACATTTTACTTACTAATGACAACCGTGTATGTAGGAGTTTTTGAAATTCAATTCACAGAAGTGGTAAAGTTTCATTTAAACAAAAAGTCAGTTTTTTAACTACCACTTAGTGGTTCCACTATTCATCAAAAATTGAAGTTTTTCAGAAAAATACCAAAAAATCACCCTAAGATATATTTGATTTTACGAAATCAAAAATGAATTCTATTTTACAAAATTCATAACATATCTGTTTCATTAAATAATTTAATAATTAATTCTCGTTGTCAAAACAAATAGCGTGTTTTTAATAAACAATATCTATCAAAAGATTGACACTTGTTTAAGTCCAATTTCAAAGTGAAATTATTCCTAATTACCACCATTGGATTAAATATTAAAAATATATTCTAATTTCACTTTAAAAATAATTCAAAAGATAATATAATCATATAAATATATTAGATTAAAATGAGGTTTTGAATTAAAATACAACATTTTTGACTTATTCATTAAAAAGAACTTTATCGGAAAAAATAACAAAAACATACACAAAGTAAATTTTGATGTCCTGATTATAAAGAATAATTTTATTTAATCCAATATAATGTATTAGAATGACCAAAACTATATTTAAAGAGAGTTCGCTATAGAAAGGTGATAAATCGACCTTTTAGTGAATATTAGAGTATTTATCATTAAAATTGGATTCATTTGCATCTTAGGCCTCTAACATTTATTGGATAAATTAAAAAACATTTAACTAACATATATAATCATATTTTAGTTATTTCTATTCATTCCTTCCAATACAACGACTACATGTTAACTACCATTTAAAATAATATAATTATATTATTAGTCTGCAACGTAAGATTCCAAAGAAACCTATTGTTGTGTATCGGGCATGCTATCGAACATAGCAACCCCTTTAAAGTAAAATTAATAATTATTTCACAAATATTAATAAATATGAAATATGTCTTATTCTTCATTTACCTGGGATGTTACACTTATTATTACAAATCTAGAATTTAAATTTTAACATAATAAAAAAATCACTGGGGGAGATAGTGTAACACCCCAAGATTCCATTGTATGCTTTTCTTTGGATAATATAGTAGTGTGTTTTGTACATAACTTCTAGTTCTAAAACACCACAACCAATCAAACTAAGTAAGTGTCAACCTTTTGATGTTTATTATTTCTTATAAACAAGCTTTTTGTTTTGACAACAGGAATTAATTTTAAATTAATTTAAGCCACTTTTGTGTTTTTAATTTAGAAAAATGGATTCCATATTTAGAATCAGTATGTACAAATTGTGTAAATAGGTAACTTTTATTTTTAGAAATTTTGAATAATAACATCGCTAAATATTTTATTTACCATGGTTAAAGGGTAAATCTGATAAATAAGGGTAAACAAATAATATTATAATAATATTAAATTACCCTAAAACATGTCCTAACCATATTGGTTGATATATTTCCGACCATGGGCATATTTGTGTCCATTTTGGAACCCCATGGAGCCACTTTTAAGTGATAATGACACTTTATATTAATTAAGTTAAAGTAAATACAAAAATGACATAAGCATATATCTTTTAGCAAAACAATTTTTACATAGGGTTATTAATGTTATATTTTCAACAATAAAAATTCATTAGAAATATAAAATGATTTCCTACATAATGGTATTTTATATAAAATTATTGTAAATTGAAGAATTAAATTTATTTATGACACAATAATGATGCATTATTTTCCTTATTAATGAATGAATCAAATAATTGGTATTATAAAAGTTAAAATAAATATAATTTGAATGT
This sequence comes from Viscum album, assembly GCA_963277665.1. NCBI lineage: Eukaryota > Viridiplantae > Streptophyta > Magnoliopsida > Santalales > Viscaceae > Viscum > Viscum album. The sequence continues at coordinate 1,395,792,057 of OY728160.1, read as the reverse complement.
TTTGATGACATAAACGAACTGTATAGGTTAATATGACATGTTATTATTGATTAAATGAATTGAGTTCTAATTAATAAAGTTTTTATGACTTCAAAAAAATCAATTATTAAATATGTCAAAATTGACATAAAAGAGTTTTTAAAAAAATATTATAATATTAATTGATATTCTATTTATAAAAATATATAGATTTGAAAAATTACTTATATAATGATAGTTTTATCATTAATGAAACAGTTGGGGATCTCTTGGAAGTATATAGTATGTTTATTAATGATATAATATAAAAATACAAAGAGACACGGTAAATGTCAAACAATTTATCTAAGAGTTAAATCTAAAAGTGAATGTTAATATTGTATCCCAAACCTGTATATAACCTATTGGTTGAGTGGTTTTCTACCCATTCCCACCTTATCCTTTAAATAGTGCATTTTGGAGCCTTTAGAGACCGAAAATGATTTTATTATAAATTAATATTTCTAGCTTTTCCAAAGGTGCTCCTCACCCCTCTTATAAAAGGGCAATCCCCCTTCCCTCTAATTCACACCATCAAATACTTCTGGATCGGCCAACCCCTACCCAAATATCCTCTCAACTTCCCTCACTTCATCCTAGAAGCCTTCCTTTAGTTAGAAAGCCAAATTAATGAGCCATTTGGATCAAATAAAAAGGAAGAAACCAAAGATGGGTTAAGAATTTCACCACCCTCTTTCATGTTCCATTCTTCTTCCACTTCATTTTTATTTGTTTTTTCCATTATAAAATAATAACTATAGTATCTTCTATATACTGTGATGTTATTATAATTATGGTACAACCAAATTCATTATTCTATCCACCCTTTGAATGGCATGTCACCATACGTGCGCATGTACGACAGACTGTCTCCACGTCGTGGTGTAATTGTTATTCAATACATTATTATTTAGATGGGTATAGTAATGATATGTAATTGATGTAAATAATATCTATAACATGATAAGTATTATGTATATATTATATAAAATCCAATTATATGTTATTTTAATATTAAAGGAATGATATTATTGCACGTGTGTACTTACAGATTACTGTCTTCACGAACACGATGAAATTATTCCCCATCATATCCATTCAAGAATAATTTTCATTTGATGATTAAAATAAATGTTTAATGACTTTATATAATTCTGGATATGAATAATATACACCCCATCCATATAAAATATGACTCACATAACAAATAATATAATGTAAAATGAATCTGTTAAACACCCGAAACGACGATAATACTAAGATATTTTTAACCAAGAAATGTTAAAAGACCATATATGATATAATATTAAAGAATATGATTCTTGTATAGTTTAATAAAAATTATTTCACCATTATAAGGGAAGTTGACCTACCTGAGACCAGGGAAAAGTACAAGGTAAGGGTTTATTTCACAATTTCTTCATTATCCAAGGATGTTTATACATAATTATCTACAAGGACCTCTTTATCATCCACATCCATGTTTCTTAAAAATTCATTTCAAATAATTCATACAATTTTATGGACTATTTTTTAATGTTATTTATACCCTTTTTTCACTTCCTATAATATGATTATAAAAGAATATTTCCATCATTTTCAAAACAAGGGCCTTTTTTACCTTTTTTATAGAATTAAGGTATGAATGTCTTTTTTAAATTATACAGTGGGTGTGGCTATTTTCCGCCATTATAAACTTTTTGAAGATTCCATTACAATATAATAAGATTATTTTCAAATTAAATGTTTTATTTTATAATTATGTGACTTTTAAATGATTTCAAAAAAAGACATATATTTCTCTCAAATAGTTTTGATTTCATGCATGTCAACATCATTTGATGGATTTTAAGCTATTTGAAGTTGATTTATTATGATACTAAAATTACATGTTTTATTGAATGTTTTGTGATATTTTTTACCATGGGTGTGTTATTTTTATACTATTCCGGGTTTATGGAGAAATTATTGACATTTTGTATGCTAGTTTTAATATGAATGTTTATGTTATGTTTAAACCTTCTCATATGAGGAATGCATTGGACTTAGTATGTGATGGGTGGAGCCCACTATAGCTCTTCAATGCATCGATAGGTCTCATTAGACAAACATGTGTCTTGGAAGAAGGCCTTGAAAAAATCTTATTTGTATTCTTAGCACATGGCCTTGAAAATGTGGTTATGATAGTCTAGCATTAGGACTTCCATCATTATGAAAGTGGTTATTAATATTGCATGTGATTGTTCAACTAGTAAAATATCAATGTGAATAAATAAATGGAATTATTTCATTTTTTTTCTATATAAAGCTAATGTTCAAGTTCAAAAGAATTTTTTTTATACATTACCTTAAATGTTAATTCTTATTTATAAATGTTTCCGCTATATTTTTATCCTTACTGAGTATCTGATCTCACCCCTTTCTATTTTTTATTTTTTCCCATAATGTGAAGAAGTATTTTGTGACTATCCTATAGGGATAGTCTGAGGGGACATGTGTGAGTACTATGTACACTATGTTGTTGTAGTTTTTCACTTTATGATGTAATGTTTGAATTATGAATGTATCTAGTGTTTCCAAGGCTACAAAACTAATCGGTATTTCAAGACATGATCTTTTTTGAAAATGTCAATGTTAGGTAATAATGCACCAACTCTATGTAACTGGGTTCATGGTGTAACAATTAGTATCATATGAAGTTTCGTACAAACCTTGAAAGCTAGATTTAGATAAACTCTAATTAGAGAACATAGATCTAAGATGGACTTTGAGGATTAGTATAGAAGAACTTCAGAGAATTTTGGTATTGTAGAGATTTGGTGAGTTTTCTGAACAATACATCCATGTCTAGATACGAGCAGGTAGAGGCAGCTCTGGCACAGATGTACCTAGGGATAAAACCCAAAACACACCTTTGAGATATACACGAATGGGAACTGGTGAACGACAATAGGCATTGCTGCATTCTTGGTTACGACACACTCGGGGGATATGCTTAGGATAATTCCCATTTTCTTTACAAACCCTTATGAAGGGTTTATGAGTATATACATCCTCAAATAAAACATTTTTTATGATTATGGATTATATCCATAAACTATTCAATTTATGTTAAGTGTTTTTCAAGTATGGATTTATGTATTAATATTCATAAACTAATCTTGTGTATGCCATTGTTTAGAAATGGCACCTAGAGGAAGGAATGGGAAACGTATCAATGCACACACTCTTTGTAGGGATTTCCCACCTGCTCAAGATAATTATTGTGGAGTTGGTGATGCAACCGGTGCTGATCACCTAATCACCATACTCGGACAACTCACTCAGGTTATGAATAATAACATTAACCATATGGAGCTCCTTAATCAATAGCATGGAGGATCAATGTTAGATCTATTCATGAGGAAACAACCAGTGATATTCAATGGGGTTAAAAATCCATTAGTAGTTGAACAATGGATAAATTTCTTAGAGAAAATATTCCATGCCTCGGGAAGTAGTGAAAGGGAAAAAGTTATCATGTCAGTTTACCGCCTCACTGGAGATGGTGATCAATGGTGGTCATTAATTAAAAACAAAAAGGTAGATGATGAAGTATCAAATATGGAATGGAGAGAGTTTAAAGAGATTTTCTTAGAAAAAAACTTTCATCGTGACCATCGAGCAGATATGGAAGGGAAATTTCTGAGTCTGAGGCAAAAGTATGATGAGAATGTCTCAAGGTATGAGGATAACTTTACTTGGTTAGAAAGGCATGCTACAAATTATATATGTAACCAAATAATTAATATTGATTGTTTCTCTGATGGGTTAAAACCGTTTCTCTGTCGAGAATTAGTCTAATAATCCTTCTCATCATATGAAGATATTATCTCATGTGCTATTAAGATAGAAAAAGAATTCTCTAAGTCTTATTACTTTAAAGTAAAGCAAGAGAAGAAGAGATCTGCTGATCACTCTGGAAATGTAAATAAGGTGAAGTAGGGAAAAGTTAAATATCCATACTATAGTAAATATTGGAAGAAACGCCATGGTACTTGCTTGATGGGAATGGGAGTCTGTTACATGTGTGGTGAAAAAGGCTATCATGCTCATGATTTCAAGGGGATGAATGAAGCTACTGATGTTCAATGCTACAATTTCAAGGAGATGGGATATTATGAAAATGAATGTCCTAAGCATCAGGGGAACTTACCTCAAAAAATGCCAAGGGATCAAGGCCAAGCTTATGCTATTACTACTGTTGAGGTTGAAGCTCTGAAAGACATGGTGGCATGTAATTTAATGGTTTTCTCATGTATAGCCAATGCTTTATTTGTTCGGGGTCATCGCATTATTTCATATCTTCCCAGTTTTCTATGAAAATTATATATTTCCAATTTCATTTAACAAGGTAGTTGTCAGTCAAAGATCATACGGGAAGTATCATTGCTACAAAGTTCAGTTAATTAGTCCCCATTTGGGCTTATAAATGTTCTTTATCTGTAGATATCATCGTCATACCCATGATTGAATAAGATATAATCCTAGGTATGGATTGGCTTTTGGATAATGATGAAAAATTTTATTATAAGAAGAAGGAGGTTATGATTTTTGATTACAATGATAAAGAACACATTATCTTTAAAGCAGAATTGTCACCACCTGATTCTTATCTTGAACCACCCCCAGTAGCTGAAATAAATTCAACTATTGGGGAGGAAGAGAATGAAATAACTATGGGTGAGGAAAGGAATGTTCAAATAGATGATATCCTATTGTGAGAGAATAAGTTGATGTGTTTCCATAAGATTTACCTGGACATCCTCCAGAATGAGAAATTATGTTTTCCATTGATTTAATTCCTGGTTCAAGTCCCATATCAAAGACCCCTTATAGAATGACCACTGTGGAATTAGTGGAACTAAAGAAACAACAAGAGGAATTGAGTAATAAGGGATTTATTCATCCTAGTGTTTCTCCATGGGGAGACCATATCCTTTTTGTTAAGAAGAAAGATGGATCTATGAGTTTATGTATCGACTACATGGAGATCAATGTTGTAGCAATAAAGAACATGTATATCCTACCTCGCATTGATGATTTATTTGACCAAATGTGTGGAGCTCAATACTTTTCAAAGATTAACCTTTGATCTGGATACCATCAGTTTTGTGTGAAGTAGGAATAGATTCTGAATATAGCATTTCAAACTAGGTATGAGCATTATGAGTTCACAGTAATCCCTTTTGGGATGACTAATGCACCCTCTCTTTTCATGGATCTAATGAATAGAGTTTTCAAGGAATATGTCGATGATTTTTTAGTTGTATTTATTGATGATATCATGGTATACTCCAAAATATATGAATATCATGAAAATCACTTGCGCTTTATATTAAAGACTCTTAGAAGTCATGAATTATATGGGATGTTTTGCATGTGTGAATTATGGCTTCAGGTGATTTCTTTTCGAGGTCATATTGTCTCTAAGGATGGAATTTCCGTTGATCCTTCAATGACCATGGTAGTCCATGAATGTCCAGCACCAATATGTATAACTGAGGTACATACTTTTATTTTTTTAGTAGGTTATTATCCACGTTTCATCCAGAATTTTTCCCAGTTGGCTAACCCATTGACAAAGCTCACACGTAAAGGGGTTAAATTTGTTTGGACCAAAGATTGTGAAGAATGTTTCGAAGAACTGATGACAAGATTAGTCAATGCCCATATATTGACTCTACCATCGGGGAATGATGGGTTTGGTATTTATAGTGATGCTTCAAATAAAGGACTTGGTTTTTTCTTATGTAGAATGTTAGGGTTATTGCCTATGCATCACAGCAGCTAAAAATTAATGAAAAAAACCATCCTACTCGTGATCTTGAGTTAGATCCTGTAATATTTTCTTGGAATATATGAAGACATTATGTCTATGGTGAAAAATTTGAGATATATACCAATCACAAGAGTTTGAAGTATATTTTCTCACAGAAAGAACTCAACATGAGGCAAAGGAGATGTCTTTAACTACTCCAGGATTATGATTGCACGATACACTACCACCCAGGGAAGGGAAATAAGGTGGCAGATTCTTTGAGTAGAAAGGATCATGGAGTTTTGAATAAGATTAGAGTTGAAAGGGATGCTATTTTCATAAATCTAGTAAATATGGCTATGGTAATGACCATGGAAGGTGAAACATCAATACTTTTCCAAATGGTTTCCAAACCAACTTTACTAGAAAGGATAAAAAGTTTGCAGGCTGATGATGAGGAGTTTCAAAAGAAGATTAATGATGTGAATGATGGGAGATTGAGTGACTTCATATATGAAGATTTTATTTTGAAATTTGGGAAGAGACGTTGTGTTCCCAATATACCTAATCTAAAAATGGAATTTTTGGATGATGTTCATAGTTCCAATTTCTCTATACACCCTGGTAGAACCAAGATGTATAGAGATTTGAAGGAACATTTTTTGTGGGACAAAATGAAGAGGTGGATTGCTGATTTTGTGTCAAGATGTGTGGTTGGTCCACATGTGATAGTTGGAAGGCAACATCCAGAAGGAGTATTACAGCCACTTCACATACCTGAGTACAAATGGGATAATATCATGATGGAATTTTTCATGGGACTACCAAAGACTCCAAGAAGGAATGTTACAATATGGGTTATTGTTGATCGTCTTACCAAGCCAGCACATTTTCATTCTATAAGAGAAGATATACCACTTGATATTCTAGAAAGAATATATATTAATGAAGTAGTGAGACTTAATGGAGTACACCTATCAATTATTTCTGACCATGATCCACATTTTACATCAAGATTAATGAAATGTCTTCCGAAATCCCTGGATACTGAACTTTGTTTGAGAACTTCCTACCACCCCCAAACTGAAGGACAATCAGAATGGACTATTAAAACCTTAGAAAACATGTTGATATCATACTCACATGACTTTCAGGGTATGTGGGATCAATTTTTTCCTCTGGTAGAATTTTCTTATAACAATAGCTTCCATTCAAGTATTAGGATGGCGCCATATAAAGCGTTATATGGAATGAGAAGTCGCACACCAACCTATTGGGATGATGTTGATGAAAGAAACTTGTAGGCCCAGAACATGTGGAGGAAACGATGGAAAAGGTGAAGGTAATCCAAACCCACATCAAAGCAGCTCAAAGTAGGCAGAGGAGCTATGCTGACAATCGAAGGAAGGATTTCGAATTTTAGGTAGGAGATCATGTTTTCTTGAAGGTATCTCCATGGAAGGAAGATATACATTTCAATAAGAAATATAAATTGAGTCCCATGAACATAGGACCTTTCAAAATTATAGAACAAATTGGGGTTGAAGCTTATTGTTTGGCAATGCCGCCAAATCTCTCTAAAGTTCACGATGTGTTCCACGTATCACTGTTGAGAAAATACATGCTTGACCCAATGCATATACTCACCTATAAGGATTTAGAACTTGAACCCAATATATCTTATTGTGAAGATCCCATCAGGATTCTTGATACTAGAGAATAATTTTTGAGAAACCGAACGACTCGTCTAGTAAAAGTTCTATGGAGAAACAATAAGATGGAAGAGGCAATGTGGGAACCCGAGGTACTTATGATGAATAACAACCCAATTATTTTCATTTGGTAGTATTATATAATTTTCAAGGATGAAATTATATGAAGGAGGGGATAATTTAACACCCCAAGCTTCCACTGTACTCTTCTCTTTGAATAATACAATAGTGTGTGTTGTACGCAACTTCGAGTTCTAACACACCACAACCTATCAAACCAGCCGTTATGAATATTAATACCCAATTTATGAAATTTTATACATTCTATCTTTCAAAATGGACTTCATCTTTGGATTCAGAATATAGAATTTAGCTTAGGGTAAATTTTTGGTACTTTTCTGATAACTTTCATATTTTGATGAATAGTGAAAATTAGTAAATTTTAATTTAAAACAAATTTTTTAATCGATATAATTAATAGTGATAAATTATGAATTTGAAATATTTTAAAGTATAATTAGATTATATTTTTACCATTTAATCCAATTTTTTTCATTAGAAATAATTTCACATTTAAACTGGACATAAGCAAGTGTCAATATTTTGATAGTTATTATTTCTTAGAAACATGATTTTTTTGTTTTGAAAATGGGAATTAATTTCAAAAGTAATTTCTGCCACTTCTGTGTTTTGAATTTAGAAAAATGGATTCCATATTTAGAATCAGGAGGACCAAATTTTGTAAATAGGTAACTTTTATTTTTAGTCATTTTGAATAATTACTTTGGTAAATATTTTATTTACCATGGTTGAAGGGTATATCCGGTAAATAAGGGTAAAAAATAATATTATAATAATATTAAATTACCCTAAAACGTGTCGTAACCCTATTTATTGATAAATTTCCGACCATGAGAATATTTGAGTTGGTTTTGGGACCCCATGGAGCTACTTTTAAGTGATAATGACACTTTATATTAATTAATTTAAAGTAAATACAAAAATTACATAAGCATATATCTTTTAGAAAACCAATTTTTACGAAGGGATATATATGTTATATATACAACTCTAAATATTAATTAGAAAGATAATAATATTTCCTATATAAGTTTATTTAATTTATAATTTTTAGTCTTTTAATAAATAAATATATTTATGTCACAATAATGATGCAGTATTTTCCTTATTAATGATAGAATCAAATAATTGGAATTATAAATGTTAAAATAAACATAATTTGAAAGTTTTGATGACATTAAGGAATTTTATAGGTTAATATTACATTTTATTAGTTCTTAAATTAATTTATTTCTAATTAATAATGTTTTTAGGTCTTTAACAAAAATCAAATATTAATTAGTGTCAAAATTGACATAAAAGAGTTTTTAAAAAAATATTATATTATTAATTAATAATCTATTCCTAAATATATAAGGATCCGACAATGGACTTATATAATTATAGTTTTATCATTAATTAACCTCTTGGGGTTCTATTGATAGTATATAATATGTTTATTAACCAAATAATATAAAAATACAAAGAGACATAGTAAATGTCAAACTATTTAACTAAGAGATAAATCTAAAAGCTATGGTTAATATAAGGACGCAAACCTATCTAAAACATATTTTTTGAGTGGTTTTAGACCCATGACCACATTAGGCTTTAAATAATCAATTTTGGCGACTTTAGAAACTGAGAATGAGTTTATTATAAAATAATATTTCTAGTTTTCCTTCAGGTTCCCCTCACCCCTCTTATAAAAGGTAACTCACCCTTCCCACCAATTCACACCTTCAAAGCCTTTTTAATCGGCCAAACCCTTCCCAAATATCCTCTCAACATCCCTCACTTTATTCTAGAATTATTCCATTAGTCATAAAGCCAACTTAAGGATCCCTTTTTTATCAAATCAAAAGGAAGAACCTGAAGAAGAGGTAATAATTTCACCACTCTCTTTCAAGTTCATTTCTTCTTCCACTTCCTTTTTATTTGTTGTTTTCATTATTAAATAAAAACTCTAGTATCTTCATTATAATGTGACGTTATTATAGTTATGTTACAACCAAATTCATTATTCTATCCACCCTTTGAATGACATGTCACCATACGTACGTATGTATGGCTTACCGTCTCCACGTTGTGGTGTAATTGTTATTCAATACATTATTATTTGGATTTGTATAATAATGATATGTAATTGATGTAAATAATATCTATATCATGATATGTATTAATTATATATGATATAAAATACAATTATATGTTATTTTCATATCAATATAATGATATTGTCACTCGTGTGTATGTACGGATTACCGTCTCCATGAACGCGATGGGATTATTCCCCATCATATCCATTCAAGAATAATTTTCATTTGATGACTTAAAATATTGTTTAAAGACTTAATATAATTCAGGATATGAATAAGATACATCCTATCCATAACAAATATGACTCACATAACAAATAATATAAAGAAGAATGAATTCATTAAACAACTGAAATGACGATAATACTAAGATATTATTAACAAAGTAATGCTAAAAGATCATATATGATATAATATTAATTTATATGATTCATGTATAATTTAATAACAATTATTTCACCATTATACAGGAGTTCAACTTACCATCGTGAAAGGAAAAGTACAAGGTAAGGGTTTGTTTCACAATCTCTTCATTATCCGAGGTTGTTTATACGTAATTATCTACTGGGACCTCTATATCATCCACATACAAGTTTCTTTAAAATTTATTTCAAATCATTCTTACTATTTTATAGACTATGGGTTAAAGTCATTTATACCATTGATTTACTTCTTAAAAGATTTTTATAAATAAATCTTTCCGTCATTTTCCAAACAAGGTCCTTTTTAACCTCTTCGACAGAATTAAGGTAAGAATGTATTTTTTAACTTATACAGCGGGTGAAGCTATTTTCTGATATTATAAAATTGTCGAAGAATCCCGTAAAGCTTATAAGAATTTATTCAAAGTAAATTTTTTATTTTATAATTATGTGTCTTTTAAATGATTTCAAAAAAAAGAGATATTTCTCTCAAATAGTTTTGATTTCATCTATGTCAACATCCTTTGAGGGATTATAAACTTATTTGAAGTTGATATATTATGATATAAAACTTCCATATTTTATTGAATATTTTGAGATATGTTTGACTGTGGATGTGTTATTTTAATACTATTCATGTTTTATGGGGAAATTATTGGCATTTCTTGTGATAGTTTTAATACAAATGTTTATGTTATGATTAAACCAGTTCATATGAGAAATGTATTGGACTTAGTAAGTGATGGGTGGAGCCCTCTATAACTTCTCGATGCATCGGTATGTCTCATGAGACAAACTAGTGTCTTGTAATAAGGCCTTGACAAAATCTTATTTGTAGTCTTGGCACAAGGCCTTGACTATGTTGTTATTATAGTCTGGCATTATGCATTCCATCATTATGAAAGTGGTTATTGATATTGCATGTGATTATTCGACTAGTAGAATATCCATGTGAATAAGTATATGGAATTATTTCATTTTATTTTTTCTATATTTTGTTTATGTTCGTGATTAAAAGGATTTTGTTTTATTTTATTCATTTCCATAAATGTTTATACTTATTTATGAAAGTTTTGACTATATTTTTATCCTTACTGAGCATCTCAACTCACCCCTTTTGATGTTTTATTTTTTCCCAGGATGTGAAAAAGTATTTTATAACTGACCTGCAGGGATAGTCTGAGGGGATATGAGTGTAGACTATAGAGACTATGTTGTTGTAGTTTTCCACATTATGATGTAATTTAAGACTTATGTATGTATCTAGTGAGTACAAGGCTACTAAACTAATCAGTCTTTCGAGACTTAATCTTTTGTGATCATGTCGTTATTATGTAATAATTCACCAACTCTATGTAATTGGGGTTGGGGCGATAGAGATAGTCTTTTAGAGGAGGTGGAGAAGATGTAGAAGATGGTGGAGGAAACTCCATCCCTAAACTATGAGTCAGACGGTGCACGTACTCCATCTTCTCGTGCTACTGCTGCTTCCATCGACGCATCTCCTCCTCATACTACTGATGTTGCTGCTGACGCATCTCTTCCTGCTGCTTCTTCAAACTCTTTATAAGCTCACTCTGAGATCACAATTTCTCCTGATAATGTGATCTAGAGGATGATGCCTCTCCACGATCTCCTCTCAAGTTGGATGTTGACATCACAGTAGTACCATAATAAGTCTTTGGAGTCAAATGAGAGCCAATACAAACTACTCCTTCCTTCTTTATGGCATAATGGGTCACCTGCATTCATGTCACCTCATCAAAATGGTGGGAACTTGTCTAATCATCCATCTTGACCTGACTCTCAGCCTGTGTCTGAGAGGTCAAAACCTCATATGAATCCTTCAATTCCAAGTTGAAAATAAATAATGAAAATATAATATGCAGTTAATTTTCAAACTAAAAAAGAAATAATACTCACTACAATTCAAATTCGGCATTCTTCTCTAATCTCTCTAGTGTCCAGATCACTATACATCATCTAATAAATGTCGTACTCTATAATATCCTGCTTTTCAACATCCGATATAAATATAAATAAAACAGTTTGTATTTAATTTTATATAAAATATTTAAAAATGATACTTAACTGATTCTCACTATGCGTACTAAATGTATGGCTACTAGCTCGATGTGTCACCTCCTTTCTCCCCCAATTATTTAGAGCCAATAAAGATCACCTCTGAAATCCACCACTAAACCAGTATGAACATTATCCATCCCAAAAATGACATGAAATTTACTCTTCATGGTGGGCTCTACACGACTCATGAAATAATGTCACTCTTACTTTCTTAATGGACGTCCTTCCCAAACTATGAAAAAACTGTTTGAAACAGCCATGCATAGACACCTCTCATGCCGTGTGGATAGCGTAAAACATGCTATCATTGATGTGATACCATAATACCTACAAATAATTTATAATATCAAGTAATTAATGAAATAAATTTCAAAATAAATATTATTTATTTACATACCAGTAAATGATTGAACATGCTAAGCTACACATCTATGGGAATTTGTTCCCATGTGATCCATGACTGAGAAAATAATTTCACAAGATAGTTCTCCCTTTTCCAATGGCTACATGCATAAAAATGTGAACATAGATTAAATAATCAAACAATTAGAATATAAATATATTAATGAAAGATAACTAAAATACATAGGTTACTGTACCTCTGTGTGTGTAGATCGAATCCAAGATGTGCACCTCACTCGCAAATAGGGCCAGGGATCCTCAGTCATACAAGATCATGCCCCCTCTACATACCCCCTAAACTGCTAGTAGGTTGAGGGTTAGATGATCCTAAATCCTCCTCATCCAATGGTATCTCGTCCTCCGAAAACCCACAAAGTAGATCATGGTCCATCTAAAACACAAAATTATTTTTGTTATCAGATAGTTGAAAATAACTATTATATATGTATATATATTATCTATGATTGTAACTAGAATTTACTTGTGTCAATGTCCACCTTCATTATCGTCTTCATATATGACAATGTAAATGTCTTCATATTTCTCCTCGACATCATCAATATCCATATGAGTTTCAGTTTCATCATATCTTTCGATTTCAAATTCATTCGAAACATCATTAACATCATCGTCACTATCGAAGATTAATTATGGGCTGTCATCATCGATATTTATGTCTCTATATGAAAAGTATTTATTTTGAGTAGTCTCTTGAAAAATTTCAATTCATTTCACATCTCTAGAACCACATTCAGTTTGAGTAAAATGATTTTCCCGAGATTTCATTTTTATTATGCTCAACCAATCACTATGGTCTCTTAAAGTATCACATTACATTGAATAATAAATATTATGTGCATGTGGAGCCAGTAAAAATGATTCATTTACAGCAAGATGACTTTTATATTTAATATCGAAGATTCCCTGAATTTGATAAACACGCAAGCCCCTCTCAGTATCCAACCATCGACATTTAATCATCATTATGTAATTTTTTCAAAGATAACAGAGTTCAATAATTTCAACTACCATACTATAAAAGTAAACTTCTGTTTCTCAATGATCTGATCCACCCAAGAAAACTCCAATGTACATTTTTTATTTCTCAATTTCATGTCTATGAAATAAAAACCCATTCACCACATAACCATTATAAGATTTAACCATTTTGGATGGTGGGTTACTCAATATACACATCCACTTATCAATTTTATCATCATGTTGAGATACATGAAATTTTTTAAAACAATGCTCAATATAATAAAAAATAAAATTAATTGATATGTCAAACCATCAATAATTTATGTTACCAATTTTTTAAACCATTGAGAAATAATTTGTTTTCAGCACTCTTCATGAGCAGCTATAGTAATTTGTGGAAGCTGTTTTTTTTTGATAAAATTATCATATAACCTACAAATAAAATAAGTTTTCATACTGTAACATAAATTATAGAATATGTGATGGGAGAAATCACCGTACAAATGATGCCATTTCATCACAGTAGAGAAGAACATATGTATGAGCTTTGTGATGTTCATCATCTGAAATCCATTGTTCATGAACTCCACCGAAGCCAAGCTCTAGATGATTTAGAAATGATAATTGATTTTCCATTTCATCATCAAAATTTCCCCTATTCCATCCCATGCAGTTGTGTTTGGAGGGATATTCCAATTCAAAATAATGATACCAAAAAAAACCAATTTCCTCTTGAAAATAATATTCATCAATTTAGCTTTCAACTGATGCATTGTTACGTACATTTTTCATTCATTTATTCATGCATCTCTCAAATGGGTATATCCATCAAAACTATAATGGACCTACACATTTATCTTCATGGGGAAAATGTAATATCGAATGTTCCATTGAGTCAAATATTGTTGGCGGGAAGAATTTTTCTGGTATACATATAATTACAACAATATCTTCTTCTAGTTTTAGTAGCACATCATAGACATTTTTCGCCCTAAAAATGTCTCGAAAAATGTATCATATGTCTGTTATCGAATCCAAAATCAATGAATTCAAAAAACCACTGAATCCAATAGGCATAATCCATTCCATTATAACATGAAAATCATGAATTTTTAATCTGGTAATATGACCATTATTAAAACATCTTAAAAAATTAAAATCTTAACTCTATGGAAGTCTCAAATGATCAATCCACTGAAAAATAATAAGGCACTCTCTTTGGATAGTGTATGAGCTACTTTTGGTTTCATTAACCTATGTGATGTAACATTTTGAAACAGTTCAAGTTTCGTTCACCTGCAAATTTTGGCCAGATCTATTTGTGTCATTACATTATCTTTGTTATTACATGGTGTCTCCAATACTATATGAAATAAATTATTTAAATTGTTCTCCTCAATATGAATTCCATCCTACATGTGGTGGACCAACAAATCAAACCAACATGGAAGATCCCAAAAAATGATCTGTTTTATCCAATTATGTTCATTCCCAAAGAAATGAATTTTCTATTGGTTAATTGATGGACCAAGTGTGATGGGAGGTAATGAAAATAGAGCTGATTTTAACTCTGTGCCTGAGATATTTTTTGGATATTCATCCCTCTCAATTGTGCCTTTTCTAAAATGATATTTGTTCTTCTAGATAGAATGATAGGTTGGAAGAAATCAGAGATGAGAGTCAAAATAGAATGGTATTTCTTCATTGATGAGCATGAATTCTTTGATTTCATTCATATAGTAAGGAAATGATTTAGGACCATCTATCCTCTATCCAGATAACCTTCCATATGCTGGGAAGTCACTAATTTCCCATGTCAATGATGCTTTTAATATAAAATTTTGTTTCGCAGAAAAATCATATGTACTAACCCCATTACTCCACAATAAATTTAACTCCTCAATAAATGGTTTCAAATAAACATAAATAATGTTTTTCAGATGTCTTAGGATTAATAAGGTCAAAAATATATTTGGATCCTTTGCCAGCATTCCTGGAGGTAAATTGAATGGATTTATAAAGACAGGCCAACATGAATACTGACTACTATAAGAACCAAATAGACAAAAACCGTAAGTTGAATGACCCAATCACATGTTTTGGGCTTCAAAAGAAAAATATACATGCAATCGGTCAAAATGTTTTCATGAAACCCCATCATATGGTTGAATCAATATTTTACCAGTTTAAATCTTAGTTTTGTTTTATGAAATCATTGAAACTATGTTCTAAGACATAAATAAACGCTACAACCAGGGTGTAAGAGGAGAATATCTCAATTGTTTTACAAGATTAGATCAAGACATCTCTAGTTTAGCTTCTTTATATCTCGACTATCCACATGTGGTACAACTATCCCATGACTCATTTTCACTAGAATATAAGATGAAATAATTTTCACATGCATGAATCTTCTGATAACTAACACCCAAATTATGAACCATACTCTTACTCACATATTAATTTGTAGGAAACAAATTTCTTTTAGGTAACTGTGTTTAAACCAAATAAAATATCTATTCAAAATAGTTTTTTAACATTGCATTATCTGATTTAATAGCCATAAATTTTACAGCTACTTCTAATTGTCTTATCTTGCAACCAAGATATAATGCATCCTCATCAGAACTAAATAAATAATAAAATTCGAATGGTTCTAACTCTGGAGCTAAATCAATATAATATTCAGTTTCATTTTACTGAACAGATAGACCTACAACATCATGTACTAAATTTAAAAATCCTAATGGATCTGAAATTAAATTATTAGTATCTTCTATGGAACTATGTTCAAAATTTTGATACCAAAAAACATAATCTCTTTGAAAACCAAAACTGAAGAGATGTCCCCCAATGATATCAAATGATTCAAATGTTCTCACAGCACATTTTTTACAAGGACGCTTAATTGATCCTTCGAAAACAAATTCTGGTTTTGATGATGCAAATGATAAGAAAGCATCAACACCCTCAATATATACAATATTTAAACAAAAACCATTTTTATTTCTACACTGATTTATCCAAGTGAAATCATCTAATAATGACTGTTGTCAACTTCCTTGTTCCATATTTTTCTACAAAATATAAAATCGTTATTGTTTTTGAGTATTTTTAAATTAAAAAAATATTATCCCAAAAAAGAAGTTAAATAATTACAACTACTAAATAATAATTACCATTAATTATGGGCAAAACAATTTCTAGTGGATTGACTGCTACTCTTTTGTCCGAATGCTCATTTAGTAGAAATATTATCACACCATAATGAAGAATCTACTCAAAGATAGATATATCAATTCACGTATATAAGACAATGTGCAAGCGTTCCTCTGAGAAAATTCTTTAATGTGATTTCCGTGTGAGAAAGATGCATATATATGAGCCATTGGACAAAAGAGCCACATTTTTATTGATGAATTATCTTCTTGTAATTGGCACCGCCTAAAAACTTTATGAAAAATGTGGTCCTATGAATGCATATCCAAACTCGTGCAAAATATTTTGGATATTCATACATAGAAGCATATTTTTCATAATGTTTTGAGTCTGTGAGAGTTGAAAGAAGAAGATTCATCAATCAAATGTAGTGCCGCAAATCCACTGGAAATTATGCCAAATTATTAAAATTTATTGAAATTGAATACAGTTTATTTTATTCCTATTCATTCTTATTTATTCATATTTATTCCTATTTATTCCTATTTATTCTTATTTATTCCAATTTATTCGTATTTATTCGTATGTATTTCTATTTATTACTATTTAATAGTATTTTTTACTATTTTTTAATATTTATTACTATTTATTACTAATTACTACAAATTAGTACTAATTAATACTAATTATTACTAATTATTACTAATTATTACAATTTATTACAATTTATTACAAATTATTACTAATTATTACGAGTTATTACTATTTTTTACTGTTTATTACTTTTTTTACTATTTATTACTAATTATTACTATTTATTAATAATTATCACTAATTATTACTAATTATTACTATTTATTAATATTTACTACTACTTATTACTATTTATTACTAATTATTACTAATTCTTACAAATTATTACTATTTGTTACTATTTATTACTATTTATTACTAATTATTACTAATTATTACTATTTAATAATATTTATTACTATTTATAACTATTTATTAGTATTTATTAGTATTTATTACTATTTATTACTATTTATTACTATTTATTACTATTTATTACAATTTATTACATTTTAATTCTATTTATTTCTATATCTAACTATTTATTACTATTTATTACTATATATTACTAATTATTAAAAATTATTACAAATTATTAATAATTATTAATAATTATTACTCTTTATTAATATTTATTACAATTTATTAATATTTTTATAAAAATTTAAATGTTTATTACTATTTATTACTATTTATTACTATTTATTACTAATTATTACTAATTACTACTAATTATTATGGTTTATAACAATTTTTAACTAATTGGAACTATTTATTTCTAATTGTAAATATTTATTACTAATTGTAAATATATATTACCAATTTTAAATGTTTATAACTAATTGTAAATTTTTATTAATAATTGTAAATATTTATTACTAATTATAAATATTTATTATTATTTAATAATTACAAATTATTACTATTTTTTTAATTATTACTATTTATTCTTATTTATTAGTATTTATTCATAATTATTCCTAATTATTACAATTTATTCGTAATTCTTTCTAATTAATCCTAATTACTCCTAATGATTCCTAATTATTCCTAATTATAACTAATTATTTCTAATTATTTCTAATTAATACTAATTATTACCAATTATTATTAATTATTACTAATTATTACTATTTATTGTTATCTATTACTATTCATTGATATTTATTACTATTTATTACTATTATTACTATTTATTACTATTTATTACAAATTATTAATATTTATTA
Source organism: Viscum album (assembly GCA_963277665.1). Lineage (NCBI taxonomy): Eukaryota > Viridiplantae > Streptophyta > Magnoliopsida > Santalales > Viscaceae > Viscum > Viscum album. Next base: position 1,395,773,517 of record OY728160.1, on the reverse strand, counting down.
CTAATTATTAGTATTTATTACTAAATGTAATTAATTATTACTAATTGTAAATATTTATTACTTTTTCCATAATTATTACTATTTTTCCTAATTATTATAATTTACTGCTAATTATTAATATTTACGGTTAATTATTACAAATTACCCCAAATTATTACAAATTAGCATTAATTACTATTAATTACTGCAAATTGTAACTACTAATTACTAATTACCACTAATTATTTATATACATTACTAATTATCAGTAATAGTTATTAATTACTACGAATTATTAAGAATTAGTACTAAAAATTTCAATTTATTATTACAAATCAATACTGACGACAAACCAATCTAAATCTAATTTAGTTAAAACTAATCAACAATAATTAAAATTTATATATATAATGAAATAAATAATATATAAAATAAAATATTAATACCATTAAGGATGATCTCTTATAGGTGTAGATGGCTTCACATCTTCTTCATAAAAAAATCTTTGAGAAATTTTCACCTTAAAATTAGGGTTTAGAGAGAGAGGGAGAGAGAGAATGTAGAAATTAATGGAAGAACAAAATAATCTGATTGGGGTATATATAGGTTATATTAGTTGTGAAAGTGATATTTGTGACAGGACCCATCGTAGATAATTTCATCCGCATTAATTTCAGTTGGTTGTTAAAAAGGTATTTGCGATGGGCCCCATCGTAAATAGTGGCATGCTGACACAATATTTTGTGATGGGAATGTATCCCAATGCAAATAGTATTTACCGTAGCTGGCTATTTGTGATGGGACCTATCGCAAATAGTGACTAGTGGACGAACTATTTATGACTTGAAAACTCCCTGTCAAAAATCGTATTTATCGCCTCCATGTATTTGCGGCGGGGGGGGGGGAGGGGAACCATCACAAATACCTTTCCTGCATTTTGGCCCACAAACTATGCCTGGCTTTATGCGACGGGACACCAAGTCCCATCCCAAATAACCTATTTGACAGACTATTTGCGACGGGATTTATTCCCGTCTAAAAAAATCCATTTTTCCCGTAAGTGATCTAAAAAATCAATTATAAAATTAAATCTAAAAAAATAGAAAAGTACATGACCAAAATTTACCTAATGGTAATAGATGATATTTCCAAATACTTTTATATAAGACCTCTTTAGAGAATATCGATATATCTCACCCATGAAAACTAAATATATAATTTATTTCCAACCAGTTGATCTATATACATACATTTTACCACTCTTATATTATGTTTTCACACAACCAATTTCTCGACTTCTTCATGATCATGTTTACCTAATAATCATACCAATTTACTAATACATATAAGACTATGAAAAAATAATAATTTATATACATCTCTATTCTAATAAGATCGAGCTAAAATAAAACCATTCTTTTTTTGATCTATTTAGATGATTTCAATGAAATTAAGTTAACTCTTTATAAATAATAATAAATTCAGTTTTCATAACATTTGAATGCTATCTCCTAGCTATTTTATAGTAGATCCATGAATGGTATGATACATATCTATTTTTATAATATTTTCCTCTATAAAACATTAGCGACGAAACATCGTGGATATTCTGTTCGTTTAATAGTTAATTTTGAATTAATAATTCTGAAGAATTTTAATATAATGTTTATTGGGGTTGTTTATAATCTTAATATACAATATTATGATTGTAGAAAATTTTATAAAAAATTGTATCATCAAAACTAGAATTTATTATGAAATTGAATTCCTTTTGAAAATGTCAATTAATTAAGACACACAATACAATAGTTTTTAAAGGAGTAAAATTATTATATGAAGCAAAGGGTTATTTTTTATAGATAAATTCTTGTAAATCTAATGAAGTGAAAGTTTTATTATAATATTTTTCCTCTTCTGTATTATTATGATTAGCAGCATCTCTATCTCTATTCAGAAAATGGTTCAACATTCATCATAATTATTTCAAATTTTTATATTAATCATATAAAAAAAATATTCTCATGATGTTTAAAAAATTTTAATCCATGTTCATTTTAAATTTCGTGATTTCATATTGTATTGATATAATCAAAATATAACCCCTATGGAATTTTATTCTATTTTATATTCCAATTAATATAATAATTCAAGAAATTAACATTCATTATGTAAGTAATTATTTTTATTGATTAGTTAATTGACATCACTTTTGACATTATCAATTGGATTATTCCATAATAATTTCGGGTATCATGGAAATGAGTTGGTTTTACCACATCTACCAATTTATTATATTTCCAAGATTATTCTTTAGATTAATAATAATAAGTGTGGGCTATTCAACTACCATATATAAATAAATGGGGGAATTTAAAATACATTAAAAATCATTTTCATAATCTTATCATATTAAAATCAAAAAATAATCTGTTTTATTAAATATAATTTTAATTAAATAATCAAAAATATATGTCTGTGTGTTGAAAAATCAAAAAACATTACTCATCCTTTAATAACCAATAAATATTAAATTTGAATCATATGTATAAAATTATATAATATTTTATTAAATATTTACAATAATGAATCTACTTTTATGAACATTGGGTTAATAAAATTTTGGTTTCATTCTTTTGAATAATTCGTATGTTGATTTATTTATTCCGGGGAAATGTAAAATATGATTTATTGTATAGTCTGTAGTGTTAACATATTTCACCAAAAAATGATTTCATGTAGATATTCATACAATATATACTGATCAATCTCCTGGATTGTTCAATTTATCTGTAAAAACACCATTTTAATATAGTTCATGATGATAACATGTTATATTAAATTCATGATTCATTGAAAAAAATTTAAATATATATGTTTTCAAAATCTTTACCACAACCACATTTTATAGTTATAATAATATTATATTCTTAAAGATCAAAGGAAATTTTTTTAAATAACATGGGAGATTTCAATTTATATGGATGAAATAAAACCAAAGTATATCTAATTTAGTCATCAACAATGAAATGCACAATGTGTATTCCATTGAGAGAAAATGATTTTGGTGGTATAAAATCATTCATGTTCGTAAACTATATTTTTCTAAAGGATGATATTTTAATAATGGTTTTAAAAATGACTAATTTTATTTATAATTTTGATAAGGTACACATGTCTTAGAAAAATTAAATTTATATTTCAGAAGGTAATAAAAAGTTTCCAATTGAGAATGTCATATATGATATAATCATTTTTAACATTTCATCCTAACTTGATAAAAATATTTGATGAACCAATTTACCCTATAACATCAAGATCCCCTCCCCATACACCCTTTTCTACCAACTTGCAGTGATGGTATGTTGAAGATATGTGGAGACATACCATATTTATCAATTTAAACCAACAAAAAACAGTAGGGAGTAAAAAATATTAGGTAACCATCCATCTTATACCATACTCTCAAAACGGGGTATGTACCAAGTAGCTAATAAAATAATAATGTCATGTCATGATGGTTTTATGTTTTAATATTATCCCAAAAGAATGACACAAAATAACAATCTCTCAAATGGGTCACGAGACGTAGCCTAATCCCTTTATCAATGCTCTATACCATAACTCGAAAATCAATCATCTATCATCACACTATTTCCCATATCAAGAACTATAACCATAAAGTATTTTCAAGTACCAATGACGGCCAGAGCAGTGTATGAGAACAAATCAATAGGCATGCACCATTGGTGTCTAAAGAAATTACCATTATATGCAATAGTGTTTTCATATGTACAACGGAATAATAGAGAATGAAATAAATGGAAAAACATTTATAATGAAAATAAAATGTTATTAATTAATAGTTTTTCCCTTGGGTCCTAATGTGAAATATGATCCAACTGAACCTACTTCAATCAAATCTAATGAACTAAGACAAAGAAATTAGAAGATACATAATTTACGTTAATGAAATGGTGTTTTGTTAGTTATTTAATTTTTGGTTCTATGATGCATCACTACAAGGTACACATCCAATGTTTATGTTCGATTATTTACAAGGGGATCTATATAACACCTAAAATGTATAAAAATATCATTGGTTCCTAGTGCATCATCCAGACACCTAAACAATAAATCAATACAATTAGTTCCCAGAGTGTTAGTCTTAAACCTAGACTATGCGTGTAAAAAATCAATCCCAAAACATATAGTTTACAACTGGTTCCTAGATTATCAGTATAACACCTAAAACAGGGATGCAGAGCATCAATCCAATATCCCAACACAAATTGAATACCACTATTTCCTATAGTGTCAGTTCGACCGAAAAATAATGGATTGAGAGGATCATTTCAACAATCTAAACCACTCCATAATTTACCAATTTCCATGTCTCAACATATATGAAACTTTAAAAAAATAGAAAACTATTTTCAATATTAAAATTAAATATGCAGTAAGGTCTATCAAACTCAACACCTTTAAGCACATCCCTAATTAAACAATTCCATCATTTATTCTTGTAGCACAACTATCAAACCTTTTTAAAACAACTAAAATATTTAAACATTCAACTTTAATCATTAGACATTTCATCCTATTAACATGTCATAAAACATTTATTAACGTGATATTTAATATTTCCCCTTTAACCATCAAGACAACCAATAATATTATAAATTTTATTATTTTAATCTTCACATTTCACTATTTTAAGTTCAACCTTAACATTTTTTTGAATCAATACATGTCATGGGTGGCTCAAGGTTTGGTCTAATAGTCACTAATAGAACTATTGCAATCCATGAAAGGCCAAATACAATGTTTTAAATCAAAAAAATTTTAATTTATCATGTATGAAAACACAAAACACTTTTGTCATATCATACATACTAAATATACATGAAACTTTACCTAGACTATAGGAAAAATCTATTTAGTCACATACCATATTTACATAGATATCCACTCATCATATAGCACCCCCAAATGATAAACGGTTAAATGACTAAATGATATGACTCTTTTCAAAAAGGTGCACCTTCATTTTTGGGAGCCTTTCTGATTAGAACTCCACAGTTAAGGGTGCTTTCCTAGAGTAGTGATCAGGATGGGTGACCTTCTGCGATGTTTCCTAGGGTGTGTGTAAGTGAGGACAAAGCACACTGTAAAGGACATGTGTTGGCATGTGGGGATATTCATTAGTCAGATGACCTGTTCGGGCACGTGGGTGGACCCTGGGGTGGGCCCCACGTGTTTCCAGGGCAACTAGTGGTACCTAGTAGGCCAGGACCTGAAGGCCATGTTAAGGCGGGGGGATATGTTTTCACTGGGACCCAGTTGTTATACATCCAAATCCCGACCATTTATTTGATAAAAAATGGCCATAGATACAAATGAAGTCAATAAACCTATAAATATTCAATTTTAGATATACACGACATGGGATAAAAATTTATCAAAACCTAAAATGAATGTAAGGAAAAAAAAATTGGTGTACATGGGGCTTTCAATTAAAAGAAACAATAACCCAATAACCTAGAATTGAAAGAGATCCACCCTTAGAAGGGGATTAAAATCTTAGGGATTACCATGGACTATAGGAAGTGAAATTTGGTATAAATTAAGGAAAAGTTTCAATAAAATTTGGAGGAAAAAGTGGTAAATATTAAACTTTTTAATGAATCGCAACGTTTGATGAAATGATTTTTAAAATCATGTGCCAACCGTTTGAGATCGACTATCCTAGGAAAAAACTTTTCACATGGTTTACTATACCTCCCATGCGATTTATTAAAACATTTTTTAGTCATTAAAATTAGCACAAGATGACTGGTTCCCTAATATTCACATTGACAGGGGCATCATCCCAAAATTTTAAAAAACATTCTTCCCCTTAATAAAGCTACAAGGAAATGGTACATTATTATACCCAACCATTCCCTAAACATGAACTATGTTCTATAAGATATAATTTCAAAAATTTCATGTCCCAAACCCCTATAACACTTTTCATACCTTCCTAAATATGAGAAAATAAATCTATAAATTGGATAAAATTTTTATTAAAAAAATATAAAAAAAGGAACATCTACAAGGGTTGTGATATTACCACTACCTCAATATATAATTTCATTTACTTAATATACTCTCCCCATTATCAATAATCATCTAAGGTAAATAGTTGGACAAAAGGGCCCACATATCATCCTCCCAATCCCATGTTTCCTTCTTAACTTTTTCATGTTGTAACAACCCTAAAATTAAATACAATGTCTTACCCATAAAATGTTTTCTCAAGGTGACCCTCAATACGAATCTCATGCTTCTCAAAGGATGCATTGGCCTTATATTCATCATCATCAATTTAGTGACCCATAAAATTCATAAATAAATATTACAACTTATTATATGAATATAATCAACATAACATTATGATAATATTCAATTAAAATGATAAATAACCCAAAAAACCTAAAAGTGAAAGAGATCCACCCTTAGAAGGGGATTAAAAGCATAGGGATTTCCATGGGATGTTGGAAGAGAAGTTAGGTATAAATTAAAGAAAATTTTCAATAATATTTGGAGGAAAAAGTGGTAAATTTTAAACTTTATAATGAATCCCAAGGATTGATGAAATGATTTTTAAAATCATGTGTCAACCATTCAATCCCCACTATCCTAGGAAAACACTTTTCACATTGTTTACTATACCTCCCAATCAATTTATTAAACCATTTAGTAGTCATTAAAATTGGCTATGGATGACTGGTGCCCTAATATTCACAATTACAGGGGCATCATCCCACAATTTTAAAAAACATTCATCCCCTTAAAAAAGATATAAGGATGTGGTGCATGATTATACCCAACCATTCCCTAACCATGATATATGTTCTATAAAATCTAATTTCAAAACTTTCATGTCCAAAACCCCTATAACTCTTTTCATTCCTTCCCAAATATGAGAAAATAAATCCATAAATTGCCTAAAATTGTTTATAACACAATATTAAAAAATGAACATCTACAAGGGTTGTGATAGTACAACTACCTCACTATATAATGTCTCATACTTAATATATTATCCCCATTATAAATAAGCCTCCAAGGTAAATCATTGGACCAATGGGCCCAAATATCATCCTCCCCCTCCCAAATTTCCTCCATTACGTTTTAATGTTGTAAAAACCCTAAAATTAAGTAAAATGACTTATCCATAAAATGTTTTCTCGATGTGTCCCGCAATACGAATCTAAATCTCTCAAGAGGATACATTGCCCTCATATTCATCATCGTCAATTTAGTGACCCTTAAAATTTGTAAATAAATATTACATTTTATTATAAGAATATTATCAATATAACATTATAATATATTATATAACTACAAAGGTTTAGTGCTTCTTTGAGACTAATTAAATTTTCATCTTATTTCATGAAATGCCATCCACATCTCCTCTAACTATCTTCCAAAATAGTACTCTTCTTTGTCATAACATACATAAATGATTTATTAATAAACATTGGGTTGCAATTATAAGGTAGGTTGAGATGTGATTCACAATAAGGGTAAATGGAAGATATATCAGTCAATTATAATAGGTCTGCATACGATAAGAATACACATATGATAAAATGATCATAAATTTAAATAGAAATACAAAATCAGCTAGAGGTCATTAATCATTAATCCTTACATATGGATTTGGCTTAAAAACATAATTAAAATTAGTGAGGAATCATAAAAAAATTCATGATCTATGAGAACATTTAATAATCATAAGAAATGCATTTTTGGAGTATACATAAGCATAGAAAACCATTTACTTATTCAAGGTTCACACCAAATATTATCTTAGTGTGTTTGGTTCACTCCCCAATATATCATATATCATTAGTAATGGTTCACTCCCAAGACTATCATAGTGTAACCAGTCCATTAATGAACTATATTCACTCCTAATTCAATTAATTATTATCCCATTATATATCCATCATTACCAAATTCAATAGGGGTCCAAATAATTATAGTACCACTAATTACATAAGGAAAAAAATAAATATGTGATCCATAAGATCCTAAAACATTCATCGTATCATGAGGCCATCATATCATATCCCATGGAATAGAAATATGATTCATAAACCTTTCATCATTTAATTATAGCCAAAGCTATTGAAAATAAATTTGTTTCATAAAAATTCTATCATCATAATCATGAACCATATAGAGAATGAATAAGGATGGAGTAATTGGATCATACCCATAGTAAATTTTAAGTAACATCCAAGGATTATATCCGAGAATAAAAATTACATTAATATATTATTAAAATATGTATTTGGGAAAATAACCATTCATTTAATGAATCACTTATTTAGAATTCTAAATATTTCCAAGAATTAGGGAATAAACCTTTATTGCAAATAACCAAAGAAACATGTAATGTAAATTTTTATTCATTTAGTCTTTATGATGGGGGTAAATTTTATTCATATTTGGTATTTTAATATAAATATTCCTTTAACATTTTTGGACATATTAAAATGTACATAATTTAGAAAATAAAAATAATTTAACTTTTAAAAAAATTAAATAATGTTTACCATGGTCAAAATGACATCAAACAATTAATTAAAGTATGTTTTACATAAATTGATAGACCATGTAATTTTAATTAAAAAATATAGGAAAAATATAGTATTACTTGAAAATTACATGAATAACTAGAGGAGAATTAAATTAATGGTTTTTTATATGATACTGATAATATATTTTCCCTCAACAAGATTTAGACATAAAAATTTAAGATTAAAATAATATTGAATCATAAATCCCTTACATAAAGTATGAATTATCTTTGTACGCAATCTAATATCTTGTATAAAAAATATATTATCAACATAAATATATTCCAAAAAAAATTCAAACATATGATACCAAATATGATTTACTTATAAAATCTTATCATCTTTTTAGTTATAACTATTTACTAAAATAACTGTTATAGGTGTAAACTAATTCATTTATCCTATATGATTCGATTAGATGGTTATAGTATAATCACCTTGGAATTGGATTAATAATCTATTGAATAATTATAATTATATTATATTTATATTCATTCATCATAAAAAAATTATAATTATTCATATAAAATACTAGGGAAAATGAATAAAATTACTCTGTGGAGAAGGTTGTTTGTATGTATACATCAGTGATTTTTACACTTTTTGATGGTTTGAATGAAAGAAAGGTAAAAATTAATTCAACATCCCAGAATAATTAAAATATCAGAGTCATCATATATATTTTTAAGAATCTATACTTAGTATCATCAATTCGAATTAGAAATAAAAAATTAATAACATCACATTGTGGTGGTGGTCGTCAACATTTAAGCTCAATTGATGATTTTCATTACCCAATTGATGGAAAATAGGTGATACATGGTTGTTCCATAATCATAATAACATATAAGAATAATTATTATACAAGAATCATCCTGTTATGATTGATGAAAAGTATTTGTATGAATAAAAGTAATAAATAAGATTGAAAGTACATAGTTGCAAGTTATAAGTCTTCATTGAGAAACCTCCTTCATGTTACTCTTTATGTATTTAAAGAATGTTATTTTTCAAATAAAATAAGATCTAGGGAATTTAGAAGGAAACTATGAAAGTACTTGTGTATGTATTGACTGACAGATAGTGATCAATCATTTTTTTTAAAGGGAGGAGAGGAGGTTCTATTTTATAATTGAATGAAATTAAAAACTTGAAATTACTTAAGATATTGAAGTATAATATATATCTAAATAATGTCTTATAGAACCAAGGAACAATAAAATCAATGAAAAGAGGTAATATGGTAAAAATAAACACAATAAATAACATTTAGACATGTTTTGGATCAATTTTAGGACTTATATTCTTGTTTAAAAGTAATAAACCTATTTTATCCTTAACAATGATAACAAAAATTATACCTTGATAAATAAATTATTTGTTAGAAAATAAAATGAAACTTATATTTTTTTTAAAGTTGAATTTAAATTTTTAATACAACTTATTTGATTCATGTTCTATAGGTTTTATAAATTAAATTTAATATAAGAACACATAACACATGAAATGATGTTTTTAGGAAAATACATGAATTAAGAGTAAAACTCATTTCAAATTGAAATAAATTAATAAGTTGGTTTCCAAAAATTTTGATGAAAAAACAATAAAAATGACGGTTTTTAGACTTTTTAATCAATCCAAATCAAAATCCCAACCTCTAACCATAAAATTAAATGTCAGGAGCCAAAAATATTTTTTAATTTTAATAATATATTACATATGATCACAAAAGTGAAACACGGGTTACCAAATTCAAAATAATGTTTTTAAAATATATTTTTTATGTCCATTAACATATACTTGGTCAATTATAAATTTAACAATTTATTAATTCATTTTTATATAATAATAATGTCATAACTATGACAGTATTTGAAAATATGAAATTTCCCTATTAACTCAATAATAAAATATTTTAAAAAAATTTAAACAGTGAAACCTAGTCTAAAATTAACATGTTTCTTACAAAAATAATATAAATTTTTATTCAACTAAAAATTTTTAATGTTGTATAAATTTATTATAATATTATTGTAGAAGTTGAAAAAACAATTTTTTGAAGAAAATTTATTTTTGAACCATAAAATTAATTTTTTTAAAATTGTATTTTTACTCATTATAAAAAAAATATACATATTTTTCATAATTTAGCTATTCATATTCAAACATTATATTTTAATGGTTATGTTATAATATTAATATTAATATAATAATATTTTTATAATATATCTCATTTCACTTACAGATCAATGTTGTATGTTAAGAAAGCTATTGATCACTTTAAATTTATTTAAAGGGAATATATAACAAAATATCGAGGTTTAACCTTTTACCAGCCTTTTAAGAATTACTCACATGAAATTACTTCACTCCAATTCAAGTAACATAAGATACATATTTTTTATCCCATACTCAGGTTCCCATTTATCTTCCATAAATGTTTGGTGTCATTACAAAACTACATTTATGTGAGTGGTATTATTTCATTGAAAATTCAATCTATGAATCATAATCTCCATTGGTTATTCTTAATTAGAGCTATCATTCTCCAGTGGTATGTGCTCTATGTTTAGTACATGTTAAGTTTTAAGAATCTAATTCCACAGGAGAGATGCAGAGAATACACTATGAACCTGAAGGAGATTTAGTGGAAGTGAAAAATAGTAATCTACCATCCTAACATGATCATGAATTTTTAGGGAACCGATATAGCTAGTGATAAAATTTTCTTTTTTTAAAATAATTATAATAACCATATTTCAAGGAAATATTTGTATGAATAAAATATAACCATCTTCAAACTCAATATCTCATCGATTATTATCAGCACAACTTTTTTTCCAACTATGATTAGCCTTTAAGTGTTGATGAATTTATCCAACCATCTCTTACATCTCCTCAGCTAGATTAATTCCCAATTGATTTATTTCCCCATCATAATCTAAAATTGTTGGATTTCATCACCTCCTTCAATAAAGGGCATTATAAGGATCCACTTAAACACACTAGTTGATGATATTTTTTTATGAAAATTTCAAAAAAGAATGTGTGGAACCAAACCACATTTAAATCCCATAGATAAAGAACTCATTATTTTATATAGATGTTTAATTATCCTATTAGTATTTACAAATATCGAATAATTGTTTATATTACTAAAAAACTAAATTATATACATATATTTTTTAATACCTCTCCAGAACAGAGAGGTAGACCTTCAGATCCAGACCAAAAAAATAGAATATGGTACAATATTAAATATTAAAAATTTATTAATGTATATATTAGAAATATAATCAAAACAGAAATCATATCTGAAAGAAATGAAATGAACTTTATTCATTAGTTTCTCAACTAAAACAAAAATATCATTGTGTACTTTATATGTTTTCATGAGTCCAAGGATGAGATCCATGGTAATGTTTTCCCAATTCCATTATGGCGTGCATAATTATTATCAAATTACAATAGACTTCTATCTCTTAGAATTAAATTTACAACATTCTAAGAATCAAAATATATACTCTACAATGTCCCTTTTCATGATATCTATCCAAAAATACTCTTTCATATCCATTTTCACCTTCATAAATCCAGTATGAATAGATTATGATGACCTATAAGATTAACCCAATATCTTCTTCTTTTGATTTGGTTTTGACAAGAAACATACTTGGTTCTTGATCCTTATCATTCCATCACAATCATGTTTGAACTTAGACACATCTCCCACCTTCATTAGTAGTTTTACATCCTCCTTCTCCACCTCTTAATTCCTCAAACAGATATATGGTTAATGATTCAAATGAGAAATATATGATATATGGCATTTCCTAATTATTTCCTGATATTCCTTGTGAAATTATAAAAACATTGGATCTATTTCAATCCTTATTATGGACGAACTAACATGGTCTTTCTGGATATGATCATCAATAACATTGTTCACATTCCTTGGGTGGTAATATATAGAGTAGTCATCACCAGTAATCAAATCCTAATAAAACCATTTACCCATATTCAAATATTTTTTCTTAAATATATAATTCATACTTATAGGATTGAAATATATATCATATTTTTCACCACAGGAATAATTCGTCCATATTATCAATGAAACATTGACTACTGCCAACTCAAAATCATGAGTCGGGTATTTTAGATCTTGAAACTTCAATTTGTGAGAGGCATATGATATCACCATATCATTTTACCTGATGATTCATCCTAGTACCTTCTTCAAAACAACACTAATATTTCCAAATCCGTCTTTATTATATGCTAATGTGATCATAGCTTCACTAACCAGCCATTTTTTAGTTCGGTGAAATTTCCATCACATTTAGATTTATATATAAACATGGATATATTTCACGTCATCTTGGTTAATTTATTAGATTATCATTAAATATAAATCGTGTATCATTGATATTATCCTTCCAGTCTAAGAAAACTATATATCTTATTTACCATAGTTGTTCTAGTATATTTTTCGATAACATTGATATTTTAATGATCTATTGATATACCATCGCATGAGATTATATGACCAATTAACATGAATTTTAGTATCCAAAATTCTCACATTGTTAATTTAGTATATAACTTCTCATTCCTTGTGGATTTTAGTAAATTCATTAAATGTTCTTCTTTATCTTCCACTATCTCTAAATATATAAGAATATCTTATATAAATACTACCATTATCTAATAAAGGTAAAATATAAAAACTATATTAATTATATCCATGAAGATATTAGGGGAATGAAATGTCGAAATGAATCACTAAAAAATCATAATGACCATACCTTAATATAAAAGGTTGTATTGGATATATCCTACTTCTTGACCATCAATTGATGATATCTAGAATAAAGTTCAATTTTGGAAATGTTTTCAAATTTGTTCAGTTGATCAGACATGTCATTAATATGGGGTATAAGAATATTGTTCTTAATAGTGATCTTGTTAAGATTTCAATCATTATATAACCATTGAATTGGTTTGGTTCAATTGAGATAAGGGGCAGTTAGATGTATATTCCTTTTTTAATCTATTTTAATACAACCTATTAAAATATGGATTTTTCTTTATCCACCCAGTAATATATATTAATCCATCAATGTGGGTATTTTTAATAATATATAGAGTATCATAAATAATTTAAAACCTTCAACTGAATGATTGAGTCCTTTATATATTGGTTAAACCCCAGCCCCAAACACACACACCCAACATGGATTCCCCACTATCATTAACAAAACTTCTACAATATAAAGTCCATTATTACCGCTAAAATTCTAGAATCCACTGGAAGAAACTATAACCATTCAACCAAGAAAACCCAAAATATAATATTTAATCATTCTGCATAAGTAGATAGTTCTGCAGGTCTACACATGTGTACCTTCTTCAAGATCAGAAACAACTTCTTATAGTTCAAGAAACATTCAATAAATAATGGGTGATTTTTTTCTTCAATCACTGAATTCCCAAGAATATGTTTTTCTCTTTCCTTAAATGATCTCGACATTAAAAACATTCTTACACCATAATACAATGTTGTATCAAATTCTCTCACAAGTCATTAATCACTACAATTGTCAATTTTAAAACATCATCACAACAATGTAAAAATACATATCCATAAGAATAAATAATATTTTCCATTTTATGTATCATGATTTAATTATGTTATAAACAATATGTTTTCCCAATATAAATATCTATTATTGTATTAATTTTTTTATTTATTATAATAACTATTTCATGATTCCCCTTAACTTTATCCCTTCTTAAACACACCTAAAAAATTCATGTTTCCTTTATTTCGAAATAATTAAGGGTTTTACATATAACTCCACAATGTGGTTTTGATAAAACTCCATTTATTAAGTATAATGCAAGAATCTAATTTAAAATACCCAATAGTTTTTGGTTTTACTCAATTTTTTACAAGGAATTTCGTCATGCTAATAGTGTGGCCTTTATTTTTAAATACCTCAAGGAATTCGGTTCTCATCTTTCATCGCATGGAAAAAGAAAAATAGAAAATAATATCATTTTAATGAAATATGAAACAACCAATATTCTATACTCATTTGGAATACCCACACATATTAGGCTCTTAGATTTTAATGAAAGTCATTTATAATTCCCAAAATATTCAATCCATCCCATATCATAATTAGATATCTTCATTCGTGAATACTCATTACTTTCCTATTCATCATGTAAATTTCCTTCTTTTCTAAAAAAACATAAACTCATGTGGTCTCATTATTGGATTATTCCATGACCATTCCATCATTTGATCATACATTCATTAAAGTGAAACATATAACAACCCAGTCTTATTGTTAATAGAAATTACATCACGTTTTTATAATACTTAAAACATTACACAATATGATTCCCAAATACCAAATTAGTTTAGTGACTTCGTAAACATGAAAACATAAAAAATGGTACATGAGAGAGTTACGTTATCTCTCACAAGGATCTCCATGACTAGAACCATACTTAGACACATTATAATAAATACATATCTTCATAACATGTGGAAGAAAACATAAAAAGGGGTAACCTTTGATGCTCAGTAAGGGTAAATAGGGGAGACATGTAATCATAAACATTAGTATATGGTTATGAGATCATGATCATAGCATTAAAAGATCATACCATTATTATTAAATATCATAAACATGAATCATTCAATAAATATTTTAAGTTCATAATACATGAAACATAATGAAATTAAAACGGAATCCACGAAAGTATATCATAGGAATAATACATGGAATCGTGGAATATATAAACATGCGATATCATTAACTTTAAGTGATGATGTATTTCTAGAAGTTATCAAGGATATTCATGGGAATTTCAAATACTAGGTGGGACACACCACCATGCCTAGTCACATTCATGTCCTTATAAATTAACAGGTTCCCCATCTTCCCATAGTGGATCGAGATTCCTCATTTTATATCATCATGGTGACTACACCAACTATGCGGGACACACCACCCTCCAATGTTGTAGTAATTTTCTTGTAAGGGATCGATTTTCCCCATATTCATATTGTGTGTCAATATCAACAACTTGATTCCCATAATTATATCATGAGATATAAATCTTTTCCCAATGCATTAGAGGGAGATATAGATTTCACCCATCTCATAATAAAATCATTCATACATAGGACACAAGGTAATAAAACATTCCTCATATCATGACGCATAAAAAGATACTGGTTTTATAAACATCATATCATAATCTCCTGAAATGAAATATTTTTCATAAACATTTAATCATATCTTAACTTGTGGTGAATGTCAGGTTTCATAATCATTTCATCAAACCCTATATTTTGAAAAGAACTGGACTTCCTAACATAAAACTCTTGGTATAGAAATAGTTTTTGTAACATCCCAAGTAAGTAATGAATAATAGATATTCTTTTCTGTGTATATTTATAAATTAGATAGTGTTTTAGAGGCTTAAAATGAGAATAAATTCAATCATAATCTTGGAATACACTTATATTATTAAATGATTATTTTACGGCCTTTTGATGGAGAACCATTTTTAAATCTATATTTTGACGATTTTATAAGCTCTACTTTCCAAAATATACTTATTCTTTATTATTGGAAAATTTAAATTTACTTTGGATAAATTTTTGGTATTTTTCTGACAATGTTCATTGTTTAATGAATAGTGAAAAATACTACATTTTACATCAAAACTGTTTTTTCATCTATTTTAATTATATGGATAGATTGTATTTTTAATTGGTTTTAAACTGTAAATAGAATTTTTTTTACCATTTAATCCAATATTGGTCATTATTATTAACTTCACTTTGGAATTGGGCATAAACTAATGCCAAAATTTTCATAGATATTGTTTCAAAAAAAACCCGCTATTTGTTTTGAAAACGGGAATTATTTTTAATTTTTATTGAAATTTATGTGTTTGAAATTTGGTAAAATGGATTCCATATTTGGAATCAGAAGGTCAAAATTATTTAATTGAGACTCTTTTTTTTTTGACTTTGTGAATAGTAATGATGGTAATTATCTTTAATTATCTTGATTAATGAGTAATCGGGTAGTTAAGGATAATAAAATAATATCATAATAATAAAAAATGACACCAACATGTGTCCTAATGCTACTGGTTGTCTCATGTAAGACCATGGGATGCCTTGTACCAAACTTGGGGACCCCATGGAATCACTTTTGTGTGAAAGTGGCTTTTTATCTTTTTATTTTTAAAGAATGTTAAATATAACAAAGAATGTATCACCTGAGTAAAATATTTTTAATATTGTATAAATAAATGAAATATTAGACTATAAATAGTAATTGTAAAGATACAAAGATTTACTACATCATAGTAATTTTTTTATAATTTTTAGACATTAAATAAATTCAATTATTTATGAAATCATTATGATGCAGCGGTTACCTCATTATTTAACGATTTAAATAAAATAAAAAGATAATGTAAAATATAAGACTTACACATGTCAAAGACCTATTGGATGAGTTTATTTCAAACCCTTATCACCTTATCCTAGAAATACATCAATGTGGGACTTTTAAAATCCAAAACTCTTTTGAAAATAAAGTAACCCTTTATAACTTTCCAAGAGTGCCCCTCCTAACCTCTTATAAAAGCCCCCACTTCAACCACCTTACCCACACTCATCAAGACTTTGGATCGGCCAAACCCTTCACATTTTTCCTCTCCATATCCATCTCTTACTCTTAGAATCCTCACATTGGGAAGAAGTCTTCCCAAGGAATCCTTTGATCTCAAATCAAAAAGAGTTACCTGTTTAAAAGGTAGTGTTTTCTCCTGTGTTCTTATGTTTTATTTTGCTTCTCTAACTGCCTAAAATCTATTTATTCATTTATTTTGTAACAAAAACATTATCCTCAATAAACTATTATATTTTTATAATAATTATTCGAGCTACACTTACACACAACTTCATCTAATGGTTAAAGAGCATATTGTTTTCGTGGATGGCGAATTTCTGCCTCACGAAACGATGATTGTTCAATATTCTTCTAACACCTTAAAAGGTGTCCATTAAGATGACAATATATTTATATATTATATATAATATGTTTATGTTTTACTTAAGCTTCTGTATTTTTTATTTAAGGCATACCTTTATGGTTTCCATTATGGGCAAACGCGATATCTTCATTTTAGGAAGTGCGGACTACCTCCCCCTCAAAGTGATTTGATTCGTTAATGCCATAGGTGGGACGTATAAAGGATGGAGTTAACGTTATTATATATGATGTTATACTGGAATTATAATATAACTTGATATAATTATTATTTCTTTCCATTAAAGTATGAGTTTGAAATGAAAGTAGCGCTCATGCGTACGTACGGCTTACCCTCTCCAGGAACGGTGCATTTCATTTCTTATCCCCAAATGTAATGTTCTATTATAAGTATATATATATAATGGATATATATGATTTATGTTACATCTAAATGATGAATACAATTCTGGAATTAAAATATACATATCTCCCATTTAGTTCTACTTCCATTAATATGACATAGAAATGAAAGTAGCGTTCATGCGTATGTACGGCTTACTGTCTCCATGAACGGTGCATTTCATTTCTTAACACTAAATGATTATGTAATATTTTAAATGAATGTATATAATGGATATATATGATATATTTGATATCAACATAATGAATATAATTATGGATATAATGGATATTTTACCCCATTAACAAACTTGTAATTATAAAGAGTTTATTTTTGACTCAAGTAGCAATGATCGTTAAAACGACCGTTATTAACATAAATAATTACATAGAGTCCATGACATGGTAATATGTGATATAAAAGGAATAAATAACTTGAAAAAGGTTCTTAAGAAAGTATAAATTAACTCATGTTTATTATTCATGAGTTAAAGAACGATCGAGTCAAGTCGGACCCGAGGTAAGGGAACTTCTTAACCCAATTTCTATTCTTTGGGTTAATCTCCTACTTTCAAATTATGTCATGATATTATTATGCCCTATCTTGTATTTAACGTTTCTTTATGTGTACATATGGTGAATACACGTAATATATCTTTTTCATTTAAAAAATGATCTTTGTATGGGACTTCATCTGAATCTCCATTCATTGAGGCATATTTTGTTTTATACACAACTTTATTTTATACGGTGTATAAACCCCTTTAACTTTTACATTTATTCAAAGGGAATATTTTTATATGAAGCGTTCACTAAACGACAAAAGGGAATGTTGTTTTTTTCATATGTATGTGGCGACAACGACTTCTTCGCCTCCGTGGCCATTATTTGAGTTTCAGCTTCCTCTACAAGCCATAAAAATTTTTTAATAAAAAATAAATACCATGTTTTACTTTGGTATTGAAAATGGTTTTCATAATGTTTTTATTATATCAATGTGTTGTATTGATATCTTGTGATTGAAATGTGTAAATGTTATGTTTCCTTTATGTATGTTTTATGTGATACGATTATGTTATGGTTCTTGGGCATTATTATAAAGACGGGTGGTTCCATGAAAAACTAAGGGCGGGTGAGCCCGATATAGCTCTCCAATACATTGGGTAATGCGAAGGAGTTAAAATTTAAGGTTTATTTGAAGAGATTTAGGGAATATACTATTATGGGTATTCCAAACGTAACCAAGCGGGTTACTCCCGTCGTAATAATATTATGAATGCCTCAATTTACCTTATGTCTTATGATTTCTATGATTTATTCATGATTTGATGAGGTATGATAAATTTATTATGTTTTATGAGTAAAGTATGATTTCATTGATTATTATGTATAAATGTACTCATGTTTCCTTTCCATATTTTCATATCCCTTACTGATCTTTTTATGCTCATCCCATGTTTTTGAAATGATTTTCACAGGTCAAGGGAAAGGTACATGATGTGATGATAGTGTCAAAGAAGTGTCAAGAAAGAATCCTTGTTTTTTTAAATGTGTTTCCATTGATGGAAAAAATGAATACTATCTTTTATGTAACCACTTTGTTTAAATGTGGAAGGTAATGCAAGTTTTATAGTCTAATTCTCTAAAACTCTAAACCTGAAAAGATCCTCAATGTGTATTCTTAAAGTAACTCAATATTAAGTAAGGTTTAAGGCTGGGGCCCTATAGTTGGTATCAGAGGTTGGTTTAGATAACTTTAGGAGTTATAATTCTATTAAATTATTATCCAAAAATATTTTCTTATGATCAAATTTAAATGATATAGAATTTGAATATTACCATGTTGCTTCTCATAAGATATTTTTTTTGTTAAGAATGGTTTTTCATAGAGGAAACAGAACAGATTTTCTGGGAAGGCATACAGAGGAAAATGACCTTTCAAATTAGTATCCTGAGATGGTCAGAATCAGAACTAAATAGTTTGTTGTAGTGATGGCTCAGTTGACTCGGGTGAAAAATATTGGTTGTTTTTATTGATGATATTTTTGGTGTTTTCTAAAATTAAAGAGGAGTGTGAAAGACATTTAAGGGTTATTTTGAAAACCTTACATGAAAAACAACTATATGGGAAATTCAGCAAATGTGAGTTTTGGTTGCAAAAAATTTCTTTCCATGATCATATTGTTTCTAATGATGGGATAAATGTTGATCCTGCAAAAACACAAGTTGATGAAGAATGGACAAGACCCAAAAATGTAACCGAGATCCATAGTTTTCCTGGTTTGGAAGGTTACTACTGAAGGTTTGTTGAAAATTTTTCATGGTTATCTAGTCCAATGACTAAGCTAACTCGGAAGGGTGTTAATTTTATCTCGATAAAAGAATGTGATGATAGTTTTCAGGAAATGAAAAGAAGATTGGTGAATGCTCCAGTTTTGGCACTACCTTCCAGGAATGGTGAGTTTGTTATCTACAGTGATGCTTCATTGAAATGACTTGGTTGTGCCCTTATGCAGAATGATCAGGTAATGGCATATGCTTCACGTCAATTGAAAACAAATGAGGTAAATTACCCTACACATGACTTGGAATTAGCTGCTATTGTTTTTACTCTAAAAATTTAGAGGCATCATTTGTATGGAGTAAAGTGTGAAATATACACTGACCACAAAAGTTTAAAGTATATATTCACTCAGATAGAATTGAACATGAGACAGAGGAGATGGCTGGAATTAATCAAGGATTATGATTTTACAATTCATTAACATCCGGGAAAATAAAATAAAGTGTCTGATGCTTTGATTCGAAAAAGTAATGCTTCATTAACAATTTTGCCATTGGAAGATGATCATTTGGTTAAGGATTTGATGAACATTGGCATAGAAGTTGTTTTTACATGATGTTCTTTTGTTTTGTTTCAGGTATCATTGAAATCTTCTCTATCAGACAGAATCAAGCAAGCACAGAAGTAAGACAGTGAGTTGTAGAAAAGGGTAGAGCTGGTTCAGAAGGGTAAGTTTCCTAAATTCAACAATGATAATGATTGTGTTTTGAGATTTGGGAAGAGATTGTTTGTGCCTTGTGATTCATAGTTGAAGAGAGATTTGTTATGTGAAGCTCATAGTTCTTCGTTTTCAGTTCATCCTAGAAGTACTAAGATGTATAGAGATCTTCTAGAGTATTACTGGTGGGACGGAATGAAAAGAGATATTACTGATTTTATTGTATAGTGTTTGACTTGTCAGCAGGTTAAAGAAGAGTGGCATTTACTGAAATGGATGATTCAGCCATTACCAGTGCCAGAGTGGAAATGGGAAAATGTATTAATGGAATTTGTTGTGGGAATACCGAGGACATCTCAAGGTAATAATGCAATCTGGATATTTTTGATCGATTAACTAAATCTGGTCATTTCCTTCCTATTCGAGATACTTTCTCTCTATTTCAACTTTCTCGAGTGTGCCTTAAAGAGATATTCAGGTTGCATGGATTTCCCCTCTCCATTGTATCTGATTATGATCATAGGTTTACTTCTAACTTTTGTAAAGGCCTTCAGAAGTCGTTGGGTACTGAATTAAATTTTAGTACAGCTTGTCATCCTCAATCAGATGGGCAGTCAGAACGAACAATTCAGACTTTAGAGGATATGATACATGCTTGTTCGATGGATTATTAGGGAAGTTGGGACCAACATCATTCTTTGGTTGAGTTTTCATATAATAACAGTTTTCATTCCAATATACAGATGGCACTATTTGAGGCATAATATGGGAAGCGGTGTTGAACTCTAGCTTTCTGGGATGAAGTGGGTGAAAGGATGTTGATGGAACCAGAATTGGTAGAAGAGATGGTATAAAAAGTTCAGTTGATTCAGAAAAACATGAGAACTGTTCAAGGCAGACAAAAGAGTTATGCGGACAACAGGAGGAATGATCTCTCTTTTTGAGGTAGGTGATCTTGTTTTTCTAAAAATTTCACCATGGAAGAGTGTGATGCGATACGGTAAGAAAGGAAAGTTGATTCCCAGGTTCATTAGACCATATGAAATTCTAGAGAAAGTTGGATCAGTTTCATACCGTGTGGCTTTACCTACAAGTTTATCTCAGGTACACAATGATTTTCATGTTTCGATGTTAAGGAAGTATATGCCAGATCCATCTCATGTTTTGAGTCTAGAGGTAGTTCATCTGGAAGAGAACTTATCTTATGAGGAACAACAGGTCCAGATTCTTGACCACAGGGAGAAAGTGTTACGAAATAAGGTCATTCATCAGGTAAAGGTTTTGTGGAAAAACCACATGATTGAAGAGGCAACATGGGAATCTAAAAATGCAATGAGGGTGAAAAACCCCCACTTATTCGATAAGTAAATAAATTGTGGGGACACAATTTTCTAATGGGGGGAAGGATATAACATCACAAGTATGTAATGAATAATAGATATTATTATATATGTCTATATATGAATTATATAGTGTTTTAGAGGCTTAAAATGAGAATAAATCCAATAATAAGCATGGAATACAATAATATTTTTAAATGATTGTTTTACTGCCTTTTGATGGAGAATGATTTTTTAAATCTATCTTTTGATGATTTTGTGATCTCTACATTACAAAATAAACTTATTATTTATTATTGGGACCTTGAAATTTACTTTGGATAAATTTTGGATATTTTTCTAACAATGTTCATTTTTTAATGAATAGTGAAAAATACTGCATTTTACCTCAAAACTGCATTTTCATCTAATTTAATTATATTGTTAGATTATCATTTAAATTGGTATTAAAGTGTAAATAGAATATTTTTTTACAATTTAATCCAATAGTGGTCATTATGATTAATTTCACTTTAGAATTGGGTATAAACTAATTCCAAACTTTTCATAGATATTGTTTCAAAAAAACCCACTATTTGTTTTGACAATGGGAATTATTTTTAAATTAATTATTCAATTTATGTGTTTGTAATTTGGTAAAAAGGATTCCATATTTTATTCAGAAGGTCCAAATTATGTAATTGAGACTCTTGTTTTTGGACTTTGTGAATAGTAATGACGGTAATTATCTTTAATTATCTTGATTAATGAGTAATCAAGTAGTTAAGGATAATAAAATAATATCATAATAATAAAAAATGACACCAAAATGTGTCCTAATGTTACTGGTTGTCTCATGGCCGACCATGGGATGGCTTCTTCCAAACTTGGGGACACCATGGAATCACTTTTGTGTGAAAGTGACTTTTTATCTTTTTATTTTTAAAGAAAGTTAAATATAACAAAGAATGTACCAGCTGATTAAAAAAAATTAATTTTTTCTACATAAATGATATATTAGACTATAAATAGTAATTAGAAATATAAAATGATTTCCTACGTCATAGTATTTTTTTATAATTTTTATACATTAAATAAATTAAATTATTTATGACATCATTATGATGCAGCGATTACCTCATTATTTAACGATTTAAATAAAATAAAAATATAATGTAAAATTTAAGACATACACATGTCAATGACCTATTGGATGAGTTTATTTCTAACCCTTATCACCTTATCCTTGAAATACATCAATTTGGGATCTTTAAAATCTGAAACACATTTGAAAATGAAGTAACCTTTTATAACATTCCAAGAGTGCCCCTCCTCTACTCATATAAAAGGCCCCCACTTCTACCACCTTACCCACACTCCTCAAGCCTTTGGCTCAGCCAAACCATGCCCGTTTTGTCTCTACAAATCCCTCTCTTAATCCTAGAAGCCTCACTTTGGGAAGAAGTCTTCCCAAGGATGCCTTTGAGCTCAAATCAAAAATAGTTACCCGTTTTAAAGGTAGTGTTTTCTCTAATGTTCTTATGTTTTATTTTTCTTCTCCAACCCCCTAAAATATTTTTATTCATTTCTTTTGTAACAACACCCGTATCCTCAATATAATAGGATGTTTTTATAAGAAGTATTCGAGCTAAACTTACACACACCTTCATCTAATGGTTAAAGAGCATACTGTTTACGTGGATGGAGAATTTCTGCCTCACGAAACGATGATTGTTCAATATTATTCTAACACCTTCAAAGGTGGTCATTAAGATGTCAATATATTTATATATGATATATAATATTTTTATGTTTTACTTATTCTTCTTTATTATTCATTTATGTCATACCTTTATGGTTTCCATTATGGGAAAATGTGATATCTTTATTTTAGGAAATGCGGACTACCGCCCCCTCAAAGTGATTTGATTCGTTAATGCCATATGTGGGATGTATAAAGGATGGAGTTAAAGTTATTATATATTATGTTATACTGGAATTGTAATATACCATTATATAATTATTATTTCGTTCCATTAATGTATGAGATATAAATGAAAGTAGTGTTCGTGCATACGTACGGCTTACCGTCTCCATGAACGGTGCATTTCATTTCTTATCCCCAAATGTAATGTACTATTATAAGTACATATATATGATGGATATATATGATTTATGTTACATATAAATGATGAATATTATTCTTTAATTAAAATATACATATCTCTCATTTAGTTCTAGTTCCATTAATATGACATAAGAATGAAAGTAGCGTTCATGCGTACGTACGGATTACCGTCTCCATGAACGGTGCATTTCATTTCTTACATCTAAATGATTATGTAATATTATAAATGCATGTATATAATGGATATATATTATATATATGATATCTACATAATGAATATAATTTTGTATATAATGGATATTTTACCCCAGGAACAAACTTGTAATTATAAAGAGTTTATTTTTGACTCAAGTATCAATGATCGTTAAAACGACCGTTATTAACTTAAATAATTACATAGAGTTCATGGCATTGTAATAAGTGATATAAAAGGAATAATGAAATTGAAAAAGGTTCTTAATCAAGTAGAAATTAAAGCAATTTTATTATTCCAGAGTTAAAGAACGATCAAGTCAAGTCGGACCCTAGCTAAGGGAACCTCGTAACCCAATTTCTGTTCTTTGGGTTAATCTCCTACATTCAAATTATGTCATGATATTATTATGTCCTATCTTGTATTTATCGTTTCTTTATGTGTACATATGTTGAATACACATAATATATATTTTTCATTTAAAAAATGATCTTTGTATGGGACTTCGTCTCAATCTCCTTTCATTGAGGTATATTTTGTTTTATACACAACTTTCTTTTATACGGTGTATAAACCCCTTTGACTATTATGTTTATTCAAAAGGAATATTTTTTTAAGAAGTGTTTACTGAACGACAAAATGGAATGTTTTTTTCATACATATGCGGCGACAACGACTTCTCCGCCGCCGTGACCATTATTTGAGTTTCGGCTTCCTCTACAATCCATAGCTTTTTTTAATGAAAAATAAATATTATGTTTTAGTTTGGTATTGAAAATGGTTTTCATAATGTTTTTATTATATCAATGTGTTTTATTGATATCTTGTGATTAAAATGTGGAAATGTTATGTTTCCTTTATATATGTTTTATGTTATACGATTATGTTATGGTTCTTGGGCATTATTATGAAGATGGGTGGTTCCGTGATAAACTAAGGGCGGGTGAGCCCGATATAGCTCTCCAATGCATTGGGTAATTCAAAGGAGTTAAACGTTAATGTTTCTCCGAAGAGATTTAAGGAATATACTGTGATGGGTATTCCAAACGTAACCAAGAGGGTTACTCCCTACGTAAGAATATTATAAATTCCTAAAGTTACCTTTATGTCTTATGATTTCTATGATTTATTTATGATTTTATGAGGTATGTTAAAGTGATTATGTTTTATGAGTAATGTATGATTTCATTGATTATTATGTATACATGTACTCATCTTTCCTTTCCATATTTTTATATCCCTTACTGAGCTTTTTATGCTCATCCCATGTTTTTGAAATGATTTTCATAGGTCAAGGGAAAGGTACATGATGTGATGATAGTGTCAAGGAAGTGTTAAGAAATAATACATGTTTTATTTTTAAATATGTTTCCATTGATGGGAAAAATGAATACTATCTTCTATGTATCCACTTTGTTTAAATGTGGAATGTAATGCAAGTTTTATGATCTAATTCTCTAAAACTCTAAACCTGAAATGATCCTTAACATGTATTCTTGATGTAACTCAATATTATGTAAGGTTTAAGGCTGGGACCTTATAGGTTTCATAAGAAACATGCCATAAAATCA
Source organism: Viscum album (assembly GCA_963277665.1). Lineage (NCBI taxonomy): Eukaryota > Viridiplantae > Streptophyta > Magnoliopsida > Santalales > Viscaceae > Viscum > Viscum album. The sequence goes on along the minus strand of OY728160.1, from coordinate 1,395,747,219 downwards.
AAAACAAACAATCAAAGAATGAAAATGAATGTAACCATTTCATCAATTCCTAGAAATTAATGGTTAACTTCTGGGAAAAAATCCCTCAAGGTAACATTGTAATATTTTTTGGTTGGTTGTGTTTGTTGAAAAATCAGGTTTTCATGGTGAATTTTCATGTCCTAGAGATATTGATGACAAGCCATGTTGACAAAGAACCATGAATAAATAATTTAAGATCTGGATGTGGTACAAAAGTACTGATACAAGGTGGATCCATTTTCCATTACTTTTCAAATTTTTTGGGACCAAAATTTAGAGTTTGGTGAGAATTACGGAATGTGAATTTCTGTGAAGATTTTAACAAAATATTGAAACGATATGTGTTTCGAGAATATGGGCTTCATTAAGTGGAATTCACATAGACATGAAGAATGTGGATGGTGATATCTACGATTAGGAAGAGATTCACGAATGGCATAGGTGAAGAGCATTATAAGGGAGCATAATAGTGAAAAAAATGTAATGACGGAAGGCTTTGAAATTATGAAAACCATCGTGGTGGTGGAAAAATAGAATTAAAAGAAAGATCCATGATTATGAAGATCTTTTCAATCTGGAAAAAGGTTATAGAGCTTCACAAAATAGGGGGAATTTTTTGCTGAATTTTCAGATCTCTTCGATTTGGGCTTACATGGTACTGATGTGGATGTGAGGTTTTAGAGATGGTGATAAAGGCCTAAAAATAGGCCTTAACCCTCAAGAGATGTGTAGAGAGACTCCATAAAAAACATAAGGATCTTGAATCACAATAGAGGTTCATGAAGTCAATGATCATCACGGATTTAAGAGAATTCGCAAAGTCTAGTTGAGCTCTGTGAAAGGAAGGCACACCGAGAAGCCAAGTTAATATTTGTGAAAGAAGTGTGCAATGTGCTTTGAAAAGTAATATTTGAGCTTTGTAAAATAAAAATGTCCAGAGCGAGCTCTGTTAACTAGTGATCTTTGTGAACTTGTGAGCTTTTCAAAGTGGCATGAACTTTTTGAAGGATTGTTTGAGCTTTGCGGAATTGGGTGCTTCGCAAAGCAGTGAGGTTTGCAAAAGTACATTCAAAAGGTATTTCCTATTGTTTAGTGGAAAAGGGGTATTCATCAGTGGGTGAAAGTATTACTCCAATATATCATCATTATACAGTAGAGGTTTCATTAATTTTTTTAAAATTAAAGGACCTACAAGTCATTAAACTGTTAGCATATCTTCTGATCAATAAGTGAGCACACTTCAGTTAAGAGATTAGTGAGCTTTCATTTGTGATTGGATTTAAACCAATAGGGAAAATTTGTTCACTCCAAAAATTGTAAACAAAAGTTCACTTATAGTAAATTTGGTACATCGGAACATCGTCGGTGTATAGACCATGGATGCAGCCAAATGAGGGAGAACCAAGAAAAAATTTTATATCCTATGCATGCTTTAAGATTTGTTCATACTCTCCAATAGGAAGGAGAGAGAATATTTTTTTACCAACAAAAAATATCAAAAATAGAAATTGGTTTAATCTATCATACCCTAATTCACTCCCCTCCCCCTCCCCCCTTTAGGGAATCTAGCCTAGTGGACCTAACAGTAACAACAATCGATGTCATCTTAGATGGAAAATAATATTGAAATATCATTTAAAAAATATTTATTTCGGAAAATATCCTTTCTTCTTTAAGAAGAGTAATTTAAAACATATAAAATTTTGATTACCATTTTCTTGAAAATAAACATAAAAGATCATAAATAATTCATTGAAAACATTTTGGAAACCATTTATTTGAAATTGTATAAAGAGAGAATGAAAAAATTTTAAAATCCATTTTCCATGAAAACATATAAAATATTCTCAATAATTTATTGGAATAATTTATCCTTGAAAACATATAAAATAATATTTAAAATGTTTTTAAAACCATTTTTATTGAAAACATGTAAAATAAACATAAAAAATTATTGAAAACCTTCTTCCATTAAAAAATATAAAATAATATTGAAAATAGTTTGAAAATATTTATCCTTGATAAAATATAAATGAAGATTAAAAAATTATGAAATTGGTTTTCATTGAAAAGACATTGAAAACATATAAAATAATCTTTGAGATTATTTAAATCTTTTTTCCTTGAAAACATCAATTATTGAAATATATAAAGGATTTTTTGAAAATCATTTAAAAAGTATATTAAGAATAAAATGTTTTTGAAATCCATTTTCATTAAAATAAACATTAAAAATATATATATAATATTTTTAATGAAATCATTTAATTAAAAATAATATTGTTGTACTATAAAGGAATATTCAAGGGAATGGTGTCCATGATGGAGAGTAAATCTGTTCATATCAAATATTCATTTTTCACTATTTTCTTTTATAAAACTCCCTCAATCGGAAAATGAAAATAAGATTACATTTTAGAAACCCTTTTGATTAAAAGCTATTACATGGGTAAAAATGTCTTTTAATAATCATAGGATAATAGTAAAATGTTTTTTTGGAAACCTTAGAAATAATGGTTCTAAATGAACATAGATTTCTGACTGAAAATAGAGGTAATATCAAGATTTCATAAAATAAATTTCTTGATCGTATTATATACAAAATAGTTGAAAAATTGTACAATTACATGGATTTAACATGAATATATAGACGTTAAAAAACTCATCAAATTTCTTAAGTTATGGATCATAATATTTATTTAATGGGATAATAATCATAAACAATCTCGATAAACAGTGAGATTGCAGTTATAGACCATTACCAATTTGGTAACTTTGAATCATAAAAAATAGAAAGTATAACAATAAAGTAATCTTATCACATCATTAATATCAGTAGATTAATTATATAACATGTCAAAGGAATTATATACACCTCATGTAATAATATTGGTGTATAACATTGCATGTGTCTCAAACAAGGCACATCGAGACAAAAATACCTAACCGATTTGGTAACAATTGAAACATATTACCCAAGAGATAAATATCATAAAATGACTATGTAAATATCAAGAAACGTAAGTATATTTTTCATATAATATATTCATTGTAAATATATATACCATACAAAATAAATCAGTGGTGTATAATGAATGTATCTAATGGAAAAAAAGTGAGATGAAATTCCCTTACCTTGTGTCTTGACTATCATCATACTCATTCAAACCACCGATATAACATATATATGTTTATTATAGATCTACCATAGAACCATATTATTATATCTAATAACATATATAGTTATATTATTACTTTATATTACTCACAAGTTAACAATTTCATATTAACGTTACACTTCAGGTAATATTCTCTTTGTTTTTCACATAAGTCTTAATTTGTTATATATTCGGTCCTTATATATATATCATGATTTAAAGATTTCTAACCATGATAAAAATATAATTTATATTCATTACCAATTTTTAATAATAATCTTTATAATATTGAATTATTAAATGGAATACACCGTTCATGGAGACAATATGTCATACGTACGCATAAACATCGTTTCCATTTTATTATCATATTGAAAGAAATATAGAAACTTATATATATGTATATATGTATATAAATCATTAAATAATCATTATTATGACATATATATAATATATTTTCACTAAAAATATTCTTAATATGTTCTGTGTAGTGTGTGAATCAATCACATCACTGTGATGGGGCTATAGTCCACACTTCCTAAAACGAAATTATCATATATAAATAAGATAGAAAGTGTAAATATATGTGTTATAAATAATTATAGAACTATAAAGACATTCTATTTATCAAATATATTATATATAAAAATAATTTCCATTATAATTACCACCATGGTAGGTGGTGAAGAAAAAAATGAACAATCATCGTTTTGGGAGCCGTTAGTTCGTCGTACAAATAAACTGAATGTTCATTACCCGTTAGATTTAATTGTGTGTAAGCATATATTGAAACCTTATCATAAAAAAATATAATTATATTTATTTTAATGGTGTTTTAAAATATTTTAATAATTATATTTTATAGGGTGATAATGAAAATAAGATAAAGAGATTGAGGAAGGACATTACCTCTTATTTGGGTAACACCATTAGGTTTTCACTAATGGGATTCATTGGATTGAATTATGACCAAATGGATGATTAAAGGAGGAAGTGAGTGATTTTGGGAATTTTATTGGGAATATCAGGGTGGATCCTAACTGGATTTATAGGTTTTAGGAAGCGGAGAGGTGGTGGCCTTTATTGGGGAGGAAAAGGACTCACTTGGTGTTTTTGAAAAGAAGTTAGGTGTACCAAACTTTTACCATAGAAAAGTCATTAAAAACTAATAAAAATAATTAAATTATGGTTCATGTACACAAAAGTCCATCCAACATGGTATTTACACTTTTATATCTCATTTGGGCAATAAATATTTATTTTTATTCCTTTGTTATGTAGAATTTTTCCCTAATCATTGTAATTAATTTTAATTAATTTCACTAATAAATTATGTAAAAAAATATGTGAAAAATATTATACATTATAAATGATGTTTATTAAAAATATTTAATCAATTTTTCCAAATTCAATTAACATAGGTGGTATAAATTAATTTAAATTTAATCTCATAGACAGAATGACAATGTGAGTTTTTAAAGATAACATGTTCAAAATATTGCTATATTTTTATATTAAATTTCAGTGTGATCCTTATCCCAATGAACTAAATTGTATAGTATGATAAAAATATAACCCAATTAAACTTTATTAAAAATTAATGTTTTATTTTACCATGTAAATAAAATCAATGAAATAACAGTTTTGAATTAAAAGTCAGTATTTTTCTCTATTCATCAAAATTTTATAATTCATATAAAAATACCTAAAATTCAACCAAAACTAAATTTGATTTTCATATATCAATGTTTATGTTTTTTTCTTGACATATAATAATTTAAAATATCAAAATATTGGATTTAAAATAGGTTTTCCATTAATAAGAGGTATAAGTCCCTTAATAAAAATATAAGTTTTTATTTGTGAAATTGGGTTTCTTCCTAACTTATGATTATCAAATATATTGGATGAATGTAAAAAATAATTTATCTAATATATAATATATATTAAATTAATATCAATCAATAATATCAATTAATTTAATTTATTATGTTAAAATAGCTTTATGATTATAAAATTAGTTTTCAATAAAAACATTTCCTTAATATTTGATTGGTACTTATATTAATTTCTAATTGATTTTAAATAATGAATTTGACCATGTATTTTAATAAGTTGGTTAATAATATTCATAAATATCAATATAACTATTAGGTTATATCATATTATATTAAATAATAATATATTATTATAGTTTTTTAACACTTGGTCTTGTGTGTTGTGGAAGCTATCGAGGAAAGTTAGTCATGCATGTAATGTACGCTAATATCAGTTTTATTTGTAGAGAATATTAAACATTTTTTGTGTTTTTAGCATGATAACTTGGTGTTTCATATAATACAAGCCAAACATATATCATTAAAAAATAAAAAACAATGTTCAGTGTTTCTTGAAATGAAAATATTAAAAGCATTAAATAAATTTTAAAAACTTATTTCACAAAATATCAGGGTGTTGTATTCAACCCCTTTAAAATGGATTTCTCTCTCGAAATTCATCTAGGATATCAATGTTTTAATAATTTTAATTTACAATAATTGAAACCCAAATAATAAAAATGAAAACTATAACATACTTTTAAAAAAATGTTTGAACCATAAATGTTGTACAGAGTAACACATATTTGGGTTTCCACATAGGAAAAAATAGATGGAAAGTGAAAACATGGACATGGATGATTAATCTGACTATCATGTTCTAGAGGACTGTTATAGAGAACTTGGTTAAGGAAAATTCTATAATCCCAAAGCTATAAATTTTTGATTATCTAAGGGACTATTTGATTTATCCAAAAAGAAGTTACTCAGAAATCATGGTTGATTTCAAGATCCTTTTTCATAAAGATGAATAATTTTCACAAGAAATTATAACTACATGATTTTATTCCTGTTCATATAGAAACTTCACCCTTTGGTTGTTCCTTGATATATTTTCACTTCATATCTTACCCTGATAAATGAAGGTGATTTTTTCATTCATAAAGATCTAAAAATCTTGATATCTATGATAATTCATCCCATATCTCTTCATTTACCATCAACACAAGGATATTAGAAATGGTAATCAAATATGTATAACTCCTCGTGTAGTGTGATAATTCGTTAATCTTAGAAACTTAATTTGATGTTTAACTTAAACATTAAATAAATAGTAAACATTATAACAGTTCTGAAATATGAAAATAAAATTTCTTAGAAATAATTTAATGAAATTAGTTTAACATTGATCCCCCATATATCACAAAGTATCATTTGTCTATCACATTCAAAACATTTGAATACCCTCATTGTAAATCATTTTTGAACATGGTAATAACCTTAATTACCATAAATCCATTGGGGAAAAAAGCATGATTCCTTATTCAAAAGATTATTGTATGTATTTATTATTTCCAATAAGTTTTATACTTCATCCATGATAATGAAGAATACATTTTAAACAAATTCTTTACATATTCTAAGATAATTAGTACCATCCAACATATCTTTATCCAAAAATCATTATCCCAACATCAAGAATACAATAAGGGTTACAATTTTATTAATCAAGATATCACCTTTCAATGAAATAAATTTTCTAACTCTCCATAACCTTTAAACATATCCTTTTCAATCATTAATGAAAATATTATACTAAAAATACTTATATATTTCATTATTCATATAAAATTATCTCAGGATTCCAAAATATATACACTTCAAACATCCAATTTTATTCTTAAACCATTACTCAGGATTCATCTGATTATTCTTTAATACCTCATTCCTAGAATATGAAATATGAATCATGTTGTAATGATCCTCAACCTCAACCAATTAATCATTCTTATGTATAATGTTAAAAATACTCGAAGAACATCACATACCACTCAAATGTATTTTTCAGTCTATTTATCAATATATATATGGCCAATTCTCATACCACCTTCATTATTATCTTTATGATACTTCCACATTGAAAATTTATTTTCATAATTCCCATACATTCCACATCCTAAGAATTCAATGTTAACCATGTTCCTTCATGTTCTCTCCATTGAATAAAAATAGAAAGAATGTGGTGAGAAACACATATCATGAAAACTTACATATAAGATGTCTAATTCATGACAAAAACTATTTAATTGATGACACCTTAGGTTCATAAAAGGTTATACTTAGTCATATTCTATTCAAATAATTTATGAAAGTTCATAAAGTGTTTTTTTATTTCCAAATAATTTCCCCTAGGAGTGTCAAACCAGTTGTGTAGTAAGGATCGTTTTTATGTACCAGGTTATGCAGAGCTAGGACCAACAAACCTTGTTGTATTTTTTACTCCTAGTTACATCTATTCTAGAGCCACATCCACTTTTTGTATCCAAAAAGATAAATAATACTTGAAACCCACATACTCTATCCTTTTCCAAAATTTCAGGACATTTTTTAAAATGTTAACTCTTCCTTATACTTATCCATGGAGAAATCCCAATATATATCCTTACAAATAAACCTAGGGATCTCAATAAATATTTATCATCATATTTTCTAAAGGTTGACTAATCCTTTTCTATGATACCAACTATAATGGCACAATATTAATGTAGGTAGACATTACATCACCTTTGTGGAATACTTAAAATATTACAAAAATATATACCTAAATACCATATTAGCATAGCACCTTTGGAAACATGGAAACATAAACACTAGTATATAAGCGAGCAACATTATCTATCACTAGGTTATTCATGACTATAACCCTTAAAAGACATGTTATACTTCATAACCAGGGGAATGAAACCTAAAAAGGGTGATATAAGATGCTTAGTGGGGGTAAATAATAGATAAATTTAATAATAAACATGATCATAGGGATTTAAGAATGTGTTCATATAATTATAAGATCATATCCTACATATCAATGATCATAAACATAAATGGTGGCATAAATCATGAAAGTAAATAACACATTATCATAAGAAAATAATTAATATAATCCAAAAAACCATATCATAGGAATAAGATGTTGAATTTTGGCATACAAAAACATGTAATATCATTCCTTATATGTTAAGATGCATTTCTAGAACTTATCACGAGACATCATGGGAACTGAACCTACTGGGTGGGAAACACCACCATCCCTAGTTGTAGTAATTTCTTTATAAGGGATCATGTTTCCCCATATTCCCATAGTGTATAAGGTTTCCCCATCTACCATTTTTATGGTTAATACACCTACTGGGATAGACACACAACCATCCCCATTCATCGTCCAGAACTTATAATGGATCGATTTTCCCAATCTTATTATAGTGGATCAATTCCCATAAACATGATTCTCATAATTATCTCATGAGATATAAATCATTACCCAATACATTAAAGGGATATATAGGTCCCAAAGATCAAATAATAAAATCATTCATACATGTGACACATGATAATTGAACATTTATCATATCATGACCCATAAAAAGAGATGGGTTTCATGAAAATCTTATCATAATCTCATTAAATGAAATGGGTGTCAAAAGTAATTAATCATGTAATATCCTATCAAAAATGATAGGTTTCATAATCATTTAATCTAATTATATCCCATGTAAAGAAGCAGGCTTCACAAGAAAAAACCCCATGGAAGAGGAACGAGGTTCATAACAAAAATTCCATCAAAACATAAACCATTCACATAAATAAATTTTATGGCACCTTTTTATCATTTAGTAGGAATGTAAGAGTATCACCAAAGGATATCATCTTATCTGGAAAATAATTTTGAAATATCCATTTAAAAAAATTTCATGTGGAAAATATCCATTATTCATTGAAAAATGCTCTTTAAAACAAACAAAAACTGATGAAACTCATTTTATTGATAATATACTTGATAGCTTATAAAGAAATATTTGAAAACATATTGGAATCATTTTTCATTTAAATCGTATAAAGAGGGCCTAAAAACATTTTGAAAACCATCTTCCTTGATTACATGTAAAAGAATCTTGAAAACATTTTGGAAACCATTTTCCTTGAAAACTCATAATAGAATCATGAATCATTACAAAAAAAATTCCATTAAAACTTATAAAAGAAGCATGAAAATGTATCGAATACCATTTTTCCTAAAAAATATATAAATTTATCTTGAAAGCATTTTGAAAACTTTTTTCCTTGAAAAATATTAAATAATATTAAAACCATTTTGAAAATGGTTTCCCTTGAATATAATTTCAAAACATATAAAAAAAATTTGAGATTGTTTAAATCATTTTCATTAAAAACTACCCTTTGGAAAATATAAAAAGGATGTTTTGAAAATCATTTAAAACAGATTTTGGACATAAAATATTTTTGAAAACCTTTTGATTTAACAACATATTTAAAACAAAAAAATCCTAAATATTATGAAAACATTTTAGTTTAAATAAAAATAAAATTTTATTATTGTAAAGGATGTTTCAAGGGAATGGCAGTCATGGTAGTAGGTAAATTCATATATGCCAAACATTCTTTTTGTACAATAAAAAGTATTAAAAAGTTGCTCATCCGGAAAATGATATAAAGATTAATTTTTAGAAAAACTTTTTTAAAAAGTAAAACATGGGTAAAAATTCCTTCAAATGGGCATTTGAGAATAGTATAATATTTTTTGGGAAAAAATTTAGAAAAAATGGTTTTGAAGGAACATAGATTTCTGACGAAAGAGAGAGGTAAAATTATACTTTCATAAAAAAATTCTAGATCATTCTATGTACCAAAAAGTGGATAAATGGTACCTTTACATAGATATATCAAGAATAAATATATTTTAATAAATCAAATGAAATTTATTAAGTGAAATATCATAATATTTCATTAATGGGTTCATAATCATAAACAATCACGATAAACAATGAGATTGAAGATATAAACCATTACCAATTTGGTAACATTATATCATAACAAAAAATAAAGGTTAACATTATAGGAAAAATAAAACATCATTAATAGAGTTATATTAAGGATATTACCTGTCAAATAAATTATATAAACCTCATGTAATAATATAGGTTCATAACATGGCACATGCCTCAAAGAATGCAATTTGAGATGAAAATACTTTACCGATTTGTTACCTTTTGAAACATAAAAACCATGAACGAAATATCATAAAATTAATATTTAAATACCCAAAAATATAATTATAATATTCATAGAATATATTCATGGGTATTATATACCAACAAAAATAAATGAGTGGTGTATAGGGCATGTATCTCAAGGAAATAAAAAGTGAGATGAAATTCCCTTACCTTGTGTCTTGATTCTCCTCGTACTCATTAAAAACTCCTATATAATAAATGTAGCATTATTATACATAAATCAAAGAAAACTATAAATATATATAATACCATATAGAGTTTTAATAGGACATTATATTAACCAATTGTTAACAATTTCATGTTAAAGTTACGCTTCGGGAAGTATTCGCTCTGTTTTTCGCATGTGTCTTAATTTATTCTATCACTGGTTCTTATAAATATATAATTATTTATATAATGTAAACTTAATATAAATATCATCAATATTCACTATATTTTTATTGTAATAATATATATAATATTTAATTATGATATGGAACACACCGTTCATGGAGATCGTAGGCTGTACGTATCCAAGAATGTTGTTTCCATTTTATTATCATATTGAAAGAAAGAAAGAAAGTGAAATATATTTATATATTTTTAGAATATAATTATAGTATAATATATATTCCATATATTTCATATATGTTTACTAAACACATTCTTATTACATTCCATGTAGTGTGTGAAAAAATCACGTCTCTTAGAGTGGGCAGTAGTCCACAATTCCTCAAATAAAATTATCGTATTTACACAAGATGGAAAGTATAAATTTATGTGTTATGATAGAATTATACAATAATAAATACATTATAAGTATCATATATATTATATATAAATTTTGTTATATTATAATTACCACCATGAGAGGCATTAATGGAAGAATGAGCAATCATCGTTTCATGTGGCTGTTGTTCGCTTTTAACATAAACAATATGTTCATTACCCATCAGATGAAAGTGTGTGTAAGTGAAGGTATAAACCAAATAATAACAACATATTAGTAAATTTAGGATACTGATGTTTTTTTACAATAATTTAATAAGGATATTAGTGGTTGGATAAATAAAATATGACAATGGAGCTTGAGGAAGGATGTTACCTCTTCTTTGGGTAACTCCTTTTGGTTTTCACCAAAGGGACGCATCTGATTGATTTATTCCCCAAGGAAGGATCCCAAAAGGAATTTTGGGATGTTGGAAAGTTTATTAGGAATATCTTTTATGAAATTAAGTGGTTTGATAGGTTTTAAGAAGAGGAAGAGGTAGTGTCCCTTTATAGGGTAGGGAAAGGACTTACTTTGTATTTTTGAAAAAGAGTTAGGGGTACCCATGTATTTATATAAAAAAATTCATCCATGCCAAAAATATATATAATAATTCAAGGTTAATGGCCGAAAAATGTCTATAAAATGGTTTCTGGAAAACTTTCTAGGTCATTTTGGCCTTTAAGTTTACGGTTTATACCCTTATTAAGATTAATTTTTCTTTAATAGTTGTTTTTTATTTTGATTACTTTCTCTAATAATTTTGGTCAAATTATATTTTGACTTCATTATAAATTAAAAATTATTTTTATTCCAAATTTGGAATCCATTTTTAAAAATTACAATAAAAGAACTGGTTGAAATTAATTTAAATTTAATCTCATTGACAGGATGACAATGTTGGTTTTTAATGTAAAAATGTTCAAAAGTTTTCCAATTTATATATTCTATTTAAAGGTAAAATTGATTCAAATGACCAAAATTGTATTATTCGATAAAAATTTAATCTAATTAAACTTTAAGAACAATTAAAAATATAATTTATTCACGTAAATAAATTAAATGAAAAATAAGCTTTGAATTAAAATTGAGTATTTTTCATTAATCATCAAAATATGAAGCATCATAGAAAAATACCAAACATTTATCCTAAATATTTTTTATCTTTATTTTTCAAACATTATGTTTATTATGAAATTTATTCGTTATAAAAGTTCAATAAAATAGATTTAAAATAGGTTCATAATTAAAAATTAGTAAAATTGGCTTAAAAATATATGTTTTTATTTGTGAAATTAGGTTTCTACATACGTTATATTTATCAAATATATTGGATTATTATCAAAAATATATTTTTGGACATATAATATATATCTATATTAAATTACAATTCATCACTAATTGTAATTATTTTTTTTATTAGGATCAAATTGTGTTGAGAGCATAAAAATATTTTTCTATAAAAACATTCCCTTAATATTTGATTGGTTATTATATTCATTTGTAATTCATTTGTAACTAATTATTTTGACCATGTATTTTCATAAGTTAGTTACACTATTTAATAACCATCAACTTAATGGATAGGTTATATCATATTATATTAAATAATAATAACAATAAAATATTATAGTTTGGTAACACTCGTTCTTACGTGGTACACAATCCATCGAGGAAATTAAATCTTACGTGTAATGTATGATAACCTTCATTTTACATGTAAGTAATGTTAAAAATTATGTTTCATCTAGTGTACGATAACATGATGTTGCATATAATGAAATAAAAACATAGTGATCTAATATAAAAAATAGTTTTCAGGGTTGTAGGAAATGTAAATTATCCAAAAGATTGAATTAATTTGAAAAAATATATTTCAAAAAAAATACAATATGTTATAAAAGTACATTCTTGTGAATTAATATAATTATTTCTTGTTAATGAATCATTATTAAGTTTCAACCAATGTTTATAATTTTTTATAGACGATATCAAGGACCAAGTCTTATTTTCATTCATAGAATATTCCTTTACATGGGTAGGGTTAACTCTTATGCATGGGATACTATTACAAAGCCTCATGAAAAAATTTACATTGATCACCTAGATATCATTAAATAGTCTCCAACCTATCTTATATACCATTATTCTAATCAAAATCAATTTTTTCCATTACATATCATGAAATACCATTACCTCGAAAATGAAATATTTGTACATTGCCCTCAAAACTATTCTTGTACCCTTATGTTATTTGAAGACATACCCATACATAGTGTAGTAACCTTAAATATGTAATGAGTTACCTGTACATATTCATCAATGAACCATTAAAAAACTCATATACAACATTCTGAAGCCTATCTAAAGGTTAATGTACCCAAAAACATCTTGTATAAATGTCTGTGAGCCCTTACACATCCTATATAAAGGTTCTTATACCCATACACAACAAGACAATTCAACGTTAAATCATCATAATTCTTTCATAATTAGTATTAAGTCCTTTTAAATTACATAATAATTTATAGAAAGTGTATCTATATCCACCAACACTTGTTTTTTCTTTCATTAAAGATCCTAAAAAAATTATCTAATTTACTAAGAGAATTGTCCACACATGACATCCAAAGAAATTTACTAAATTCATTACAACTCTACAAATGTGCATATATATCCACAAACATTCGTATTTAGTTTCCATGAATATTTCCACAATAATAATCACATTTACATGGAGAATTTATCAAGAATGAATTTCAATACCATTAAATGAATCCATAATAATTATCAAAACACCATCACATCAAAAATTGACTCATTGACAAAAACTTCTGAACTTAGGCTCAATAATATCCCCCGTTTTATTTTATTTTTATTTTACCATCACATTATTAAAGTCAATATGTGTTCCTAGAATTCTATTAACTGCCTTATTGAAAATCAATGCAGTGGAATAGTGGGGTCTTTTCAACTTATCATTTATTCATGTAATCTACTTTTATTTTCTTGAAGGGATTATATCCAATGATACTTAGAAAATAAACTATAGAAAATCATCTCAAAATTTACATGGGAAAAAACATTATATAAATTACTAGAGATATAACTAATCACATCAAATTTTTCCATAAAATAATCACATGTGATATCAGGATTAAAAATAATCAATCCTAAATACAGGGTTTATTATGAAATGAAATACAAGATCCTTTCCACACATTAACAGACACATCAGGAGGTTCAGGTGTTCAAGAATAACACCTCCTTTTTATGAAATTTTATTCAACCAACACTCCCCATAATTTATCAGAATGATAGAATTGAATTAGAGGTAGATATTTGATTGGAAAACCACATTTCTCATGTGATATACACCTTAAAGGATGCACTAATAATTTTCATTTCATGTTATTTATGAGACTCCATGAAATATAATCTATTCATCTTATACATAAGTGAAATACTCAAAATTATTCTTCAATTACCTTAATTTTAACTCAAACAATATAAAATAATTGGAAATAATGATGAAAATTAATGTGATTCTAGAATAAAAACTCATGTTGATAATTTATTATCAACACTTCCTTCTATTTTGTTTTAGATTCATCATAGAAGATAATTTATCTATTTTCCAAAAAAACCATGAAAGTTTATTTTATTATTTTTTTTATATCTTTATAAAAAAAATAATCTTTGGATGGTAGAAAATTCATGATGTTTTTTGAGACATGGTTGACTTTAATACAACATTCCCATGTAATTTTAAATTTTCCTAATTTTCCCAAAAAAAACTCACTATTGATTATTTCCACTTTTTAAGAAATTATATATTATACCAAAAATAATACTCTTTCTAACCATACATTACATAACACCAACAATAACATCTAAACTATTCCATTCCACATTGGTTCTTGAATTGTCTAGAATTTTATTTTGAGGTATTATTGTATAATAAGTCTTATTATTCTGTAGAGAATATAGTTCCTTTGAACATTCATCTCTTCTAATAGTATGAAATATTTGATTTTAATATGAGCCTCCTTGGGTTTACCTATATTATTTGGAAAAAAATATTTTTACATAATGATGAAGTTCACATTTACCATTAATCAATCAATCATGAGATGTTTCTCCATTAATCCCAATAAATTTATTGAAATTATCTTTGGCCACGTTCAAATCAGTTTGTTCTACAACCCAAATAGATTTGTTTGGATAAAATATTCATCTCTAACAATAAAATTCTTTTCAAAATCACATATCATCAAATAATTTTCAGATATCATTAATTTTTTATTCATGATCTCATTAAAATAACATTATTCCTTCTTAATTAGTCCATCCTTTTCAATATGAAAAATGAAAAACTGACTTATGATTATTTTTCAATTAATTTCATGTTTTTGTTTACCAAATATTTCTTTTCTTCCTTTAGTTATGTAATCATATCAAGATAATATTCTTACATACCATTATGTTACCATTCAATCTCTATCCTTTCCTGACATTCATCATCACTACTTAAGGAATCAATTCCTACCTCAACCTAGGAAAGGAGAATGACTTCATTATCTAGATCACTAAACAAATCAACATTATTTCTATGTATCATAAAACATATTATTTTATATGAGTGTTAATTCCTATTCTTTAACCATTTTAATCCTCTAGGGCCTCTTCTCATCCAAGTAATATTATTCCACATACTTATTTGGGATGTTTTTCTCAATATGGCCAATAATATCACAATTAGACCAAATTAATAATTACATATCATGTATTTTCTATTCTCTTTTATTGATTATTTTTAGTGAAGAAACACAATGTTGTTAATGTCCCCTCAATATTCCTTGGTGATTATGTCACTTAATTCAAAAACCTATTGTAACGCCCCGACCCCAGCTACCCAGAGTCGGTGCATTACTTCGTAACATTGGCATGATCACAAGAAAGATCAAATCTCGAAAGACCGATTGGTTTAGTAGCCTTGGAAACACTAGATATAATCATAAAGTTTTACATTACATTTCAAAGTGAAAAACTACTACAATAACAAAGTCTTCATATCCACACTATTAACCCCTCATAATATCCCTGCAAGTCATTCATAATTTACTTCTTCACTACCTGGGAAAAATAAAACATAGAAAAGAGGTGAGCTCAAATGCCCAGTAAGGATAACAATATAGCGGAACATTCAAAATAATCATAAACATTTAAGGCAATGAATTACTAAAACAAAATCCTTTTAAAATTGAACTTCAACATAGTATGGAAAAAGTAAAATGAAATAATGCCATTTACTTATTCACATGGATATTCTACTAATCGAATAATCACATGCAATATCAATAACCACTTTCATAATGTTGGAATGCATAATGCCAGACTATCATAACCACATAGCCAAGGCCTCGTGCCAAGACTACAAATAAGATTTTGTCAAGGCCTTGTGCCAAGACACTAGTTTGTCTCATGAGACCTACCGATGCATCGAGGAGCTATAGCGGGCTCCACCCGTCACTTATTAAGTCCAATGCATTCCCATACGAAAAGGTTTAAACATAACATAAACATTCGTATTAAAACTAGCATATGAAATGTCAATAATTTCACCATAAACTATGAATGGTATAAAAATAGCACATCCACAGTCAAACATAACACAAAACCTTCAATACAATATAGAAGTTTTGTATCATAATAAATCAACTTCAAATAATCTTAAAATCCATCAAAGGATGTTGACATAGATGAAATAAAAATTCTTTTTAAAGAAGTATCTCCTTTTATTTTGAAACCATTTAAGATCCATATAAAATAAAACATTTTCTTTGAAAATATTCTTATAAGCTTGTATGGAAATCTTCGACGATTTTATAACGGCGGAAAATAACCGCACCCTCCGTATAAGTTAAAAAAACATTCTTACCTCAATTCTGTCGAAAAGGTTAAAAAGGACCTTGTTTTGAAAACGACGGAAAGATTCCTTTATAAACCTCTTATAAAAAGTCAAACAAGGGTATAAATGACTTTAACCCATATTCATGTAAATAGTAAAAATGTTTTGAAATACATTTCGAAGAAACATGGATGTGGATGATAAAGAGATCCCAGTAGATTATTACGTATAATACAACCTCGGATAATGAAGAGATTGTGAAATAACCCTTACCTTGTACTTTTCCTTGGTTGGGGTAGGTTAACCTCCTGTATAATAGTGAAATAATTGTTACTAAATTATACAAGAATCATATACATTAATATGATATCATATATGATCTTTTAATATTGATTTGATAATAATATCTTAGTATTATCGCCGTTTCGGGTGTTAACTTACTCATTTTCTTTATATTTTTTGTTACATAAGTCATGTTTGTTGTATCTTATTCATATCCAGAATGATATCAAGTCCTTAAACATCATTTTTAAATCATTAAATGATAATTATACTTGAATGGATACGATGGAGAATGAATCTCATCGCGTTCGTGGAGACGGTAGTCCGTACGTACGCACGAACGCTACTTCCATTTAATTTTTATTTTAAAAGAATCAAATCCAAATGATACATAGGTATATTACTATTCCAGTATAATATAATATTTTATATATGTTACTTAAGTTCATTAACACCATCCTTTATACGTTCCATGTGTGGTATGAACGAGTCATATCATTTTAAGGGGGCGGTAGTCCGCACTTCCTCAAATGAAATTATCGTATGTATATACAACATGAAACGAATAATGGTATGAAATAAAATGGAATTACAGAAGCTTATATATAAAATATATATCATTAATATCATATTTAATTATAGTTCCATCATAATGGCCACCATGAGAGGCGGTAAGATGTATTTGAACAATCATCGTTTCGTGAGGCGTTAGTTTGCCATCCACAGAAACATTATGTTCATCATCCATTAGATGGAGTTGTGTGTATGTGTAGTTTGAATACTTCTTATAACAACATCCTAGTATATTGAGGATACTGGTGTTGTTACAAAAGAAAGGAAATAAAAAGATTTTGGGGGTTGGAGAAGCAAAATAAATGAAAATAATTTAAGAGAAATCGTTACCTTTAATCTAGGTAACTCACTTTGGTTGGAACCAAAGGACTTCTTGAAATGATTTCTGCCTAAGGGGAAGCTTCAAGGAGGAGGAGAGGGATTTGGGGAGCTTAGTTGGGCAGAGTTTGGACGAGCCAAGTGGCTTGAGAGGTGTGAGGAAAAGAGAAGGAGGAGTGCCCTTTTATAAGAGGGGTGAGGGGCACTTTTGGAAAAGCTAGAAATATTAATTTATAATAAATTCATATTCGGTTTCCAAAGGCTCCAAAGTTGACTATTCAAAGGATGAGGTGGGGATAGGTCGAAAACAACTCATCCAATAGAATTTAGACAGGTTTGGGTACTTATATTAACCTTATCTTTAAGTATTAACTCTAAGTTAATTAGTTTCACTTTTACAATGTCTCTTTGTATTTTTATATAATATGGTTAATAAACTTACTATATACATCCAATCGACCCCCAAGTGGTTCATTACTGATTAACCTATCATAATATTAGTCTCTTGGCCGAACCTTAGATTTTTAGGAATTTAATATCAATTAATAATATAATATTTGTTTTAAGAACTCTTTTATGTCAATTTTGACACTATTCAATAGTTGATTTTTGAGAAACTCATAACAGATTGATTACTTCGAACAAAGTCAATTAAATCAATCCTAATATATCATATTATCCTATAAAATTAGTGTAATTCATTAAAAGTTTCATATTATATTTATTTGGGTATTTATAATATCAATTATGTTAATTGTTTACTATTTTAGTAATTACTGCATCATCATTGTGTCATAAATAAAATTAATTATTTAATGTCTAAAAATTATAAATAAAACATCATTATGTAGGAAATCGTTTTATCTTTCTAATGAATATTTATAATCGAAAATCCAGCATTTATAACCCTATGTAAAAATTGTTCCTTTAAAAGATGTAAGCTTATGCCATTTTTATTTTTATTTTAACTTTATTAATATAATGTGTCCCTACCACATACAAGTGGCTCCAAGGGGTCCCCAAATTGACCCAAGGATGCCCATGGTCGGGTATTTGTCCACCAATAAGGTTAAGACACGTTTTAGGGTAATTTAGTATTATTATAATATTATTTTTTAACCCTTATTTACCGGATTTACCCTTAACCATGGTAAATAAAATATTTACCGCAGTAATTATTCAAAATGTCTAAAAATAAAAGTTACCCATTTACACAATTTGAACATCCTGATTACAAATATGGAATCCATTTTCCTAAATTCAAAACACAGAAGTGGCAGAAATTAATTTAAAATTAATTCCCGCTGTCAAAACAAAAAGCGTGTTTTTAAGAGATAATAACTATCAAAAGATTGACACTTGTTTATGTTCGGTTTAATTGTAAAATTATGTCCAATGACCAACATTATATTAAATGGTAAAAATATATTCTAAATATACTTTAAAACCACTCAAATTCACAATTTATCACTATTAATTATTTTTATTAAAAAAGTTGTTTTTAATTAAAATTTAGTAATTTTCACTATTCATCAAAATATGAAAGTTATCCGAAATGTACCAAAATTTCACCATAGGCTAAATTCGATATTCCGAGTCCAAAAATGAAGTCCATTTTCAAATATAAAATATATATAATTTCAAAAATTAGGTATTACTATTCACAACGGCTAGTTTAATTAGTTGTGGTGTGTGTTAGAACTCGAGGTTGCGTACAACACACGCTATCGCATTATTCGAAGGGAAACGTACCGTAGAAGCTTGGGGTGTTACATTCTCCCCTCCTTCAAATAATTGCGTCCTCGCAATTTCTAGGGTATTACTGCATAAAAAGACTCGGGTGGTTCTTCATCATAAGTTCCTCGGGTTCCCACGTTGCCTCTTCCATCTTATGATTTCTCCACAAAACTTTTACCAGACGCGTCGTCCGGTTTCTCAGTACTTGTTCTCTTGTATCAAGAATCTTGACGGGCTCTTCGCAATAAGACAGATCGGGTTCCAGTTCTAATTCCTCATAGGTGAGTACATGCGTCGGATCAGGCATGTATTTTCTCAATAGAGATACGTGGAACACATCGTGAACTTTGGAGAGACTTGGCGGCATTGCCAATCGGTAAGCTACAACCCCAATTCGTTCTAGAATTTCGAAAGGTCCGATGTACCTGGGACTCAATTTACCTTTCTTACCAAAACGTATGACTCCCTTCCACGGAGATACCTTCAGAAAAACATGATCACTGACTTGAAATTCCAAATCCTTCCTTCGATTATCGGCATAGCTCTACTGCCTACATTGAGCTGCTTTGATGTGATTTTGGATTACTTTCACCTTTTCCACCGTTTCCTCCACCAGCTCTGGGCCTACAAGTTTTCTTTCACCAACGTCATCCCAACAGGTTGGTGTACGACATCTCTTTCCGTATAACGCTTCATATGGTGCCATCTGTATACTCGAATGGAAGCTATTGTTATAGGAAAATTCTACCAGTGGTAAATATTGATCCCACATACCCTGAAAGTCAAGTGAGCAAGATCTCAACATGTCTTCTAAGGTTTGAATAGTCCGTTCTGATTGTCCGTCTGTCTGAGGGTGGTAAGCAGTGCTCAAATGAAGTTCTGTATCCAGGGATTTCTGAAGACTTTTCCAGAATCTTGAAGTAAAACGGGGATCACGACCAGAAACAATTGATAGGGGTACTCCATGAAGTCTCACAACTTCATTAATGTATAGTCTTGCTAGACGTTCCAGGGGTAGATCTTCTCTTATAGCAAGAAAATGTGCTGACTTGGTAAGACGATCAACAATAACCCATATTGCATCGTTCCTTCTAGGAGTCTTCGGTAGCCCCATGACAAAGTCCATCGTAACATTGTCCCATTTCCACTCCGGTATGGGAAGAGGTTGCATGACTCCTCCAGGCTGTTGCCTTCCAGCTTTCACTTGTTGACAAACCATACATCTTGACACAAAATCAGCAATCTCCCTCTTCATGTTGTCCCACCAAAAATGTTCCTTCAAATCTCTATACATTTTGGTCCTCCCAGGGTGTATAGAGAAATTGGAACTATGAGCATCATCCAGCAATTCCCTTTTTAGATCAGGTATATTGGGAACACAAAGTCTCTTCCCGAATTTCAAAATTCCATCTTCATACACAAAGTCTCTCAATCTCCCATCATTCACAGCTTTAATCTTCTTTTGGAATTCGTCATCATCGGTCTGAGAACTCTTAATCCTTTCTAGTAAAGATGGTTTGGCAACCATTTGAAAAAGCATTGATGTTTCACCTTCCCTGGTTATTCCCATGTCCATTTTCACTAGATCCATGAAAATTGGATCCCTTTCAATTCTCATATTGTTCAAAACTACATGGTCTTTTCTACTCAAAGCATCTGCCACCTTGTTTGCCTTCCCCGGGTGGTAGTGTATCGTACAATCATAATCCTTGAGTAATTCAAGCCATCTCCTTTGCCTCATGTTGAGTTCTTTTTGTGAGAAAATATACTTCAAACTCTTGTGATCAGTATAAATCTCACATTTTTCACCATAGAGGTAGTGCCTCCATATCTTCAAAGCAAAGATCACAGCTGCTAACTCAAGATCATGAGTAGGATAGTTTTGTTCATGAATTTTCAACTGTCGTGATGCATAGGCAATAACTCTATCATTCTGCATAAGGACACAACCAAGTCCTTTCTTCGATGCATCACTATAAATAACGAACCCATCATTCCCCGATGGTAGAGTCAATATAGGAGCATTGACTAATATTCTCTTCAGTTCTTCGAAACATTCTTCACACTCTTTTGTCCAAACAAATTTAACCCCTTTGCGTGTGAGCTTCGTTAATGGGTTAGCCAATCGGGAAAAATTCTGGACGAAACGTCGATAATAACCTGCCCAACCAATAAAACTACGTACCTCAGTTATACTCGTAGGTGCTGGCCATTCTTGGATTGCCTTGGTCTTAGAAGGATCAACAGAGATTCCATCTTTAGAGACAATATGGCCAAGAAAAGAAATCTCCTGAAGCCAGAATTCACACTTCCTAAACTTCCCATATAATTCATGCCTCCTCAGAGTCTTCAAGATAATGCGCAAGTGATTTTCATGATCTTCGTAGGTTTTGGAGTATACCAAGATATCATCAATAAATACCACCACAAATTCATCGAGATACTCCTTGAAGACTCTATTCATCAGATCCATGAATACAGAGGGTGCATTAGTCAATCCAAACGGCATTACAGTAAACTCGTAATGCCCGTACCTGGTTCGAAATGCTGTTTTCGGAATGTCTTCCTTCTTCACACACAACTGATGGTATCCAGATTGAAGGTCAATCTTTGAAAAGTATTGAGCTCCATGCAGTTGGTCAAATAAATCATCAATACGAGGTAGGGGATACTTGTTCTTTATCGTTATAGCATTGATCTCCCTGTAGTCGATACATAACCTCATAGATCCATCTTTCTTTTTAACAAAAAGAACAGGGGCTCCCCATGGAGAAACACTAGGGAAAATAAATCCCTTATTACTCAATTCCTCTAGTTGTTTCTTTAGTTCGACTAACTCTACAGTGGCCATTCTATAAGGGGTCTTCGATATAGGCCTTGATCCAGGAATCAAATCAATAGAAAACTCAACTTCTCGTTCTGGAGGATTTCCAGGTAAATCTTCTGTAAATACATCTACAAATTCTTTCACAACAGGTACATCCTCTATTTGAACATTCCTTTCCTCACCCGCAGTTATTTCATTCTCTTCCTCCCCAATAATTGAATTTAGTTGAGCTATTGAGGGTGGATCTAAATAAGAATTAGGTGGTGACGATTCTGCTCTAAAAATAAGGTGTTCCTTATCATTATCATCAAGAATCGTAACCTATTTCTTCTTACAATAAATCTTCGCATCATAGTCCGAAAGCCAGTCCATACCGAGGATTATATCAAACTCGATCATAAGTATGACGATGAGATCAGCAGATAAAGAAAATTTATGTGCTCTAATGGGGACTGATTCACAAAACTTTGTTGCAACGATACTTCCCTTAGGAGTTTTAACTGACAACTCCCTTATTAAATCAAATTGGAAATATCTAATTTTCTTAGCAAACTGGGAAGATATGAAACAATGCGATGATCCAGAATCAAATAATGCATTTGCTAAACTTGAGGAAACCATTAAATTACCTGCCACCACGTCTTTCGGAGCTTCTACCTCAGCAGTAGTGATAGCATAAGCCTGGCCTTGATCCCTTGGCCTTTTCTGAGGTAAGTTCTCCTGACGCTTAGGACATGCATTTGCATAATGCCCCATCTCCCTGCAATTGTAGCACTGAACGTTGGTAGCTTCCTTCTTCCCCTTGCAATCATGAGCTTGGTGGCCTTTTTCACCACACTTGTAACAGACTCCCATTCCCTTCAAGCAAGTACCAGGATGTTTCTTCCCGCATTTACCACAAGATGGATATTCAACCTTTCCCTTCTTCCCCTTATTTCCATTCCCAGATTGATCAGCAGGTCTCTTCTTCTCTTGCTTTGCTTTAAAGTCATAAGACTTAGAGAATTCCTTTTCAGTCTTTCTAGCACATGAGACAATGTCTTCGTACGATGAAAAGGATTGTGAGACTAATGCTCGACAGAGAAATGGTTTTAACCCATCAAATAAACGATCAATCTTACTTCTTGGGTTGCGAATATAATCTCCAGCATACCTCGTTAACCTTGTAAAGTTAGCCTCATACTTTGTGACATTCTCATCCTCCTTTTGTCTCAGACTCAGAAATTGTCTTTCCATATCCGCTCGATGGTCGCGAGGGAAGTATTTTTCTAAAAACAGATCTTTGAATTCCCTCCATTCCATATTTGATACTTCATCATCTTCCTTCGTATTTTGAATCAATGACCACCATTGATCAGCATCTCCAGTGAGGCGGTAAACTGCCATGATAACTTTTTCCCTTTCACTGCTCCCCAAATCCTGAAATATTTTCTCTAGGGAAAATATCCATTGCTCAGCTACTAAGGGATTTGTATTCCCATTGAACGTTGGTGGTTGTTGCCTCATGAATCGATCTAACATTGATCCTCCACGCTGCGGATCAGGGTGCTCCATACGGGTAAGGTTATTATTCATAACCTGTGTAAGTTGTCCCAGTATGGTGATTAGCTGATCAGCACCAGTTGCATCACCAGCCCCACTATAATTATCTTGAGCAGGAGGGCAATCCCTACATGGAGTGCGTGCATTGATACGGTTTCCATTTCTTCCACTAGGCGCCATTTCTAAACAATGGCATAAACTAGATCAGTTTATGAATCAAAATACATAATCCCATACTTATAAAACACTTAACATAAATTGAACTATTTATGGATATAATCCATAATCATAAAAATGTTTTCTTTGAGGAAGTATATACTCATAAACCCTTCATAATGATTTGTAAAGATAATGAGAGTTATCCTAAGCATATCCCCCGGGAGTGTCGTAACCAAGAGTGCAGCAAGGCCCGTTGTCGTGCACCAGTTCCCGTTCGAGTCTAGCTCAAAGCGGTGTTTTCGGGTTTTACCCCTAGGTACATCTGTGCCAGAGCCGCCTCTACCTGCTCGTATCCAGACAGGGATGTATTACTCGGAAAACTCACAAAATCTCTACAATAGCAAAATTCTAGGAAGTTCTTCTATACTAATCCTCAAAGTTCATCTTAGGTCTACGTGCTCTAATCAGAGTTTATCTAAATCTAGTTTCCAAGGTTTGTACTAAACTTCCTCTGATACCAACTGTAACTCCCCGACCCCAGCTGCCCAGAGTCGGTGCATTACTTCGTAACATTGGCATGATCACAAGAAAGATCAAATCTCGAAAGACCGATTGGTTTAGTAGCCTTGGAAACACTAGATATAATCATAAAGTTTTACATTACATTTCAAAGTGAAAAACTACTACAACAACAAAGTCTTCATATCCACACTATTAACCCCTCATAATATCCCTTCAAGTCATTCATAATTTACTTCTTCACTACCTGGGAAAAATAAAACATGGAAAAGGGGTGAGCTCAAATGCCCAGTAAGGATAACAATATAGCGGAACATTCAAAATAATCATAAACATTTAAGGCAATGAATTACTAAAGCAAAAGCCTTTTAAAATTGAACTTCAACATAGTATGGCAAAAGTAAAATGAAATAATGCCATTTACTTATTCACGTGGATATTCTACTAATCGAATAATCACATGCAATATCAATAACCACTTTCATAATGTTGGAATGCATAATGCCAGACTATCATAACCACATAGCCAAGGCCTCGTGCCAAGACTACAAATAAGATTTTGTCAAGGCCTTGTGCCAAGACACTAGTTTGTCTCATGAGACCTACCGATGCATCGAGGAGCTATAGCGGGCTCCACCCGTCACTTATTAAGTCCAAAGCATTCCCATACGAAAAGGTTTAAACATAACATAAACATTCGTATTAAAACTAGCATATGAAATGTCAATAATTTCACCATAAACTATGAATGGTATAAAAATAGCACATCCACAGTCAAACATAACACAAAACCTTCAATACAATATAGAAGTTTTGTATCATAATAAATCAACTTCAAATAATCTTAAAATCCATCAAAGGATGTTGACATAGATGAAATCAAAATTCTTTTTAAAGAAGTATCTCCTTTTATTTTGAAACCATTTAAGATCCATATAAAATAAAACATTTTCTTTGAAAATATTCTTATAAGCTTGTATGGAAAGCTTCGATGATTTTATAACGCCGGAAAATAACCGCACCCGCCGTATAAGTTAAAAAAAACATTCTTACCTCAATTCTGTCGAAAAGGTTAAAAAGGACCTTGTTTTGAAAACAACGGAAAGATTCCTTTATAAACCTCTTATAAAAAGTCAAACAAGGGTATAAATGACTTTAACCCATATTCATGTAAATAGTAAAAATGTTTTGAAATACAATTCGAAGAAACATGGATGTGGATGATAAAGAGATCCCAGTAGATTATTACGTATAATACAACCTCGGATAATGAAGAGATTGTGAAATAACCCTTACCTTGTACTTTTCCTTGGTTGGGGTAGGTTAACCTCCTGTATAATAGTGAAATAATTGTTACTAAATTATACAAGAATCATATACATTAATATGATATCATATATGATCTTTTAATATTGATTTGATAATAATATCTTAGTATTATCGCCGTTTCGGGTGTTAACTTACTCATTTTCTTTATATGTTTTGTTACATAAGTCATGTTTGTTGTATCTTATTCATATCCAGAATGATATCAAGTCCTTAAACATCATTTTTAAATCATTAAATGATAATTATACTTGAATGGATACGATGGAGAATGAATCTCATCGCGTTCGTGGAGACGGTAGTCCGTACGTACGCACGAACACTACTTCCATTTAATTTTTATTTTAAAAGAATCAAATCCAAATGATACATAGGTATATTACTATTACAGTATAATATAATATTTTATATATGTTACTTAAGTTCATTAACACCATCCTTTATACGTTCCATGTGTGGTATGAACGAGTCATATCATTTTAAGGGGGCGGTAGTCCGCACTTCCTCAAATGAAATTATCGTATGTATATACAACATGAAACGAATAATGGTATGAAATAAAATGGAATTACAGAAGCTTATATATAAAATATATATCATTAATATCATATTTAATTATAGTGCCATCATAATGGCCACCATGAGAGGCGGTAAGATGTATTTGAACAATCATCGTTTCGTGAGGCGTTAGTTTGCCATCCACAGAAACATTATGTTCATCATCCATTAGATGGAGTTGTGTGTATGTGTAGTTTGAATAATTCTTATAACAACATACTAGTATATTGAGGATACTGGTGTTGTTACAAAATAAAGGAAATAAAAAGAGTTTGGGGGTTGGAGAAGAAAAATAAATGAAAATAATTTAAGAGAAATCGTTACCTTTAATCTAGGTAACTCACTTTGGTTGGAACCAAAGGACTTCTTGAAATGATTTCTGCCTAAGGGGAAGCTTCAAGGAGGAGGAGAGGGATTTGGGGAGCTTAGTTGGGCAGAGTTTGGACGAGCCAAGTGGCTTGAGAGGTGTGAGGAAAAGAGAAGGAGGAGTGCCCTTTTATAAGAGGGGTGAGGGGCACTTTTGGAAAAGCTAGAAATATTAATTTATAATAAATTCATATTCGGTTTCCAAAGGATAAAAAGTTGACTATTCAAAGGATGAGGTGTGGATAGGTCGAAAACAACTCATCCAATAGAATTTAGACAGGTTTGGGTACTTATATTAACCTTATCTTTAAGTATTAACTCTAAGTTAATTAGTTTCACTTTTACAATGTCTCTTTGTATTTTTATATAATATGGTTAATAAACTTACTATATACATCCAAGAGACCCCCAAGTGGTCCATTAATGATTAAACTATCATAATATAAGTCTCTTGGCCGAACCTTAGATTTTTAGGAATTTAATATCAATTAATAATATAATATTTGTTTTAAGAACTCTTTTATGTCAATTTTGACACTATTCAATAGTTGATTTTTGTGAAACTCATAACAGATTGATTACTTCGAAAAAAGTCAATTAAATAAATCCTAATATATCATATTATCCTAGAAAATTAGTGTAATTCATTAAAAGTTTCATATTATATTTATTTGGGTATTTATAATATCAATTATGTTAATTTTTTTCTATTTTAGTAATTACTGCATCATCATTGTGTCATAAATAAAATTAATTATATAATGTCTAAAAATTATAAATAAAACATCATTATGTAGGAAATCGTTTTATCTTTCTAATGAATATTTATAATCGAAAATCCAACATTTATAACCCTATGTAAAAATTGTTCTTCTAAAAGATGTAAGCTTATGCCATTTTTATTTTTATTTTAACTTTATTAATATAATGTGTCCCTACCACATGCAAGTGGCTCCAAGGGGTCCCCAAATTGACCCAAGGATTCCCATGGTCGGGTATGTGTCCACCAATAAGGTTAAGACACGTTTTAGGGTAATTTAGTATTATTATAATATTATTTTTTAACCCTTATTTACCGGATTTACCCTTAACCATGGTAAATAAAATATTTACCGCAGTAATTATTCAAAATGTCTAAAAATAAAAGTTACCCATTTACACAATTTGAACATCCTGATTCCAAATATGGAATCCATTTTCCTAAATTCAAAACACAGAAGTGGCAGAAATTAATTTAAAATTAATTCCCGCTGTCAAAACAAAAAGCGTGTTTTTAAGAGATAATAACTATCAAAAGATTGACACTTGTTTATGTTCGGTTTAATTGTAAAATTATGTCCAATGACCAAAATTATATTAAATGGTAAAAATATATTCTAAATATACTTTAAAACCACTCAAATTCACAATTTATCACTATTAATTATTTTTATTAAAAAAGTTGTTTTTAATTAAAATTTAGTAATTTTCACTATTCATCAAAATATGAAAGTTATCCGAAATGTACCAAAATTTCACCTTAGGCTAAATTCGATATTCCGAGTCCAAAAATGAAGTCCATTTTCAAATATAAAATATATATAATTTTAAAAATTAGGTATTACTATTCACAACGGCTAGTTTAATTAGTTGTGGTGTGTGTTAGAACTCGAGGTTGCGTACAACACACGCTATCGCATTATTCGAAGGGAAACGTACCGTAGAAGCTTGGTGTGTTACACCTATTATTCTTCTCCTTCTTTGAATTTTAATTTACCCATAGCCTCAAATGTTTTTTCATGTTTGGTTTTAGTTTTAATGGAAAGATAATTTTTAGTTTTATATGGAATGACTATATTATGTATCTAATCAATGATAAAATCATCCTATTCTAGGGTTCGTAGTTTTAGATCATACTGATCTAAAATAATTCCTCAATTTATTTTTATCAATAATTGAATCATCAAGCTTCTCACTGAATCCCTTGATATCTCTCACAATATTATTGACTCTTTTAAAATAAACATCAATGGGTTTGACAACATTTATTTTTATGTCATCAAATATGCTTCTCTATACTTGTATCTTGGCTTCTAAGAGTTTGATGTTTCATACCTAATTGATCCATAATGCCTCCTAAATTTATATAGTGTTTTATATATTTATAACTTTGGTGAAAATTTTTTCTAATAAAGACATCAAAATAAGATATTTTTTCTTTTATATTCATCTCAATATTCCTCTTGTCACAAGGATTCATTAGGGTATCCATATAAATGGGTAAAAAACTCAATATAGTTGCATCATTAAGCTCAAGGAAAAGTGAATGTATGTATAGAGACATGTTTTACCTCTAGTTATTGTAATTATATACATGAAATATTGTAACATCATATTTTTTGACATAATATAAATTCTGAATTCTCAATATATTCCCTAGATCATTAGAGGAAACCTTCTCAAATACCAATTCTTGATTCCAATGATCAGTTAGGTGCATCTAGAGGGTGAATCATTGTAACCATCCTTTTATAAGTTCTCTTTTAATTTAACCTATTGAACTTATCATGGTTCTTGATCCCCTTAATATTATCACATTATATCACCTAATGCGCATATTAAATGATATATAGAGAATCACATTAAATTTATAAGGTCCCATTGAAATACCTACTCTATTACTTGTTGGTTAAAACCCTCCAACATGGATTCTGTACTATCATCAAAACAAATTCTTCATCACATAGTCCACTATTACCTATTGGCTTCCATAGTAAACTTGAATAAACAAAAAAATCTCAATAAATAAGATCCAAAAAAGAAATACTTAATCCTTCTCCTTGAGTAAATGGATCGGTAGGTCAGAACATGGAATCCTTTTATAATATTGTCAACAAATTATTTTTTTCATGAAACTCTCATAAAATCTTGAGTGACTTAGTCATCCAATAATTGAATCCTTAGGCATATAAATTTTTTTCTACAAAGGCTCTTGAAATTAAACCCTTTAAAAATTAATGATACAATGTTGTTTCAAACAATCTAATAATTATTAAATTTCACCAATTTTTACTTTTAAAACTTCATCAAATTTAGGAATAGATTTATCCACAAGGAAAAAAAATATTGGTATTGTTATATTTCTGATTTAAATGGGTAATAAATTAAAAAAATTAGCTATCAGTTTAAATAACCATTGATTCATGTATTTTTTTATTTCTTCTAAAAATTAATTTATGATTTTCCAAAATTTTAGCCTTATTTAAATAGACCCAAATGAATAAAATTACATTTATTTCCAATTCCCAAATTTATTGATTTATAACTCCACCACAAAATTTTGAACAAACTCAACTACTCAAATATCATGAATGCATATCATTTGAAAAACCCAATGAAATAAATTTCCTGTAGTTATATATTCGCATAAATAAATACTATGAATCATCTTAAAATAATGATTTATTAAAGAAATTACATTTTATTGTCATTTCAAATTACTTCACATATTAAGCTCCCTTATTTTAGTGCAACTCAATTTAAATTCTTGAATCGTTTAAAAAACATGTTTCTTCACAGGACATATTAATTCTCGAGTTACCATGGCATTTTATTTCTTCACTTTTTTTTCTTGATTTAATTATACAGAATAAAATCACATTGTATCATTATTGGGTCATTCCATAACCCATCCTAAATTCAATATTACAAGCATAAAGGTGTATTTGAATGAATGTTCATTTATCTCAATATTACTCATGAAATTGTCCTGTTTCTATTTTTTTATGGTTCACATTCATAACATGAGACATCACTACTCGAGATATTTGTTTCACACATTAAAGAAACCATTACATGAGTAGAAAAAACCCTTACACCAACAAAAACCCTTACACAGCCACGTAGATACCTTTATGCATGTCACCAAGATATTATTAAATAGCCTCCAGCCTAGCCTATGTACCTTTATATTGTGCATCATCAAATTAGTATACCTATAAAATCCATTAGGACACTTAAATTGGTATTTAGTTACCTTTATGTAGCCTTCACAAATATACAGGTACCCTTACATGAGCTGAGAATAGAACATTAAACAAAACAGTACCTTAATGTAGGTAGTGATGGTGATTTATATAGCCTCTGATGTACCCTTATGAAATATATTACCATCCTTTATGATTACTATAAAAAGTTTCATATACAATAATAAATCTTTTAGAATGGTGATTTTACTCCCCACATCATATATAAAGGCACTATTACCCTTGAAAAATTGGCTAATGGAACTCAAAATTATCATAGGATCATCATAATCAATGATAAGGCCTTCCATCTTCAATAAAATATTTTACCCAGTGTCTCTATATACACAAAAATATTTTTTCATTTTCCTTGATGATCACCAAAATAATCATCTCAATTATAATGATAATATCTTAGACATAAAATCCCGGGAAATTAAATGATTTTATAAAAATTATCCAAATGTTTCTTTACCTACACACATAATTGTATTTATTTTCCATGAGAATCATGAAAATAATCCTTATTTTACAAGTATAATTTATAAATAATGACATATAATTCAATTACATGAATCAATAACAATTCTATAAACAACATCACTTCACATATTGACTCAATGAAAAAAAATTAAAAACATTTTCTCAATAATAATCAATGATAATGCATTTTCCCATCCTTCCTCTAAACAATATGAAATGATTCAACCCATGGTGACATACTAGGGAGTAATAATACCTTATAAATATTCTGATAGAGTTTCTTCTTCAATTCATGTAACTCAAATGAGGTAATTTAATAATGAGTCTTTGAAATAGGTGCAGGACCACATCTGAGTTCTTTTGAATAATCAACATTAATACTTGGAGGAAGACTAGGAATGACATTAGGAAACACATCAGAATAATTTATAATAATAGTAATAACTTTTAATTTTATTTTCTCCATAACCACAAGAAATATATATCCCTCATGAATTTGTAACAATACCCATACAAGAGAAGTAAAATTCCTAAGAAGTTACTATTCTCCCTCAAATCGAAGGATGATCATAGATTGTTTCAAAATATCAAATCTAATTTACCTTAAATGGAAATTGATATTCTATTTATATATAGAGGTCCAATCCATTCCCAAATTCACATAAAATAAAACTAGAGGTAAAATCAGAATATTTTCTAGAAGCACATTCCATAAAACTTCTATATGAGAGGAGCTATAATATTTATATGTGGCTATCATACCATTTTAAATTTTTACTTCTAAATCTATATCTAATGATTTTTTGGTGATGGTAATACCATACACAATTCAATATATATAATAATTTCTAGATTTAGAATAAATAATGATATATTTATTCTCTAGTCGATAGTAAGTGAACTATTCACCAATTATTTTTCATGGCCCACTATACCTTCTATGATCAGATGAAATTTCCCTTTTTCTCTAGGAATAAAAGTTGAGTTACATTGATCGTAATCATTTAATTCTATATTTGAAAACAAGTTATCATGATACCCATAATCCTTGTATTTTAATCATTTGAGTGTGTGTGGTGCATAACTTTGATTGTTTTTATAGTTACACTCGTTGATAGGCATGTTCACATAACATAAATATTCCATTTATCAATGGCCATATTTTACACAATTAAAACATTTACCAGCTCCATTAAAACCATTTCCTCCATGTTTCCATCTACACATCGAGAATAAAAAATATCATGCTCTTCTCTCTAGGATTTTTGTTATTAAATTTTTTTATACCTCTTTATTCTCATTAAAAAACATGTGTTTGATGGGTAACATCAATATCCATTTATATCATAGTAGTACATCAAATTATTTCTTCATTGCTACTAAATTTTTTTATAGACAAAACTCATTGTAGTCATGTTTTTAAGACATATAAGAATAAATAAATCATATATTATGGTTCAATGATAGTACTATAATTATACCTCATAAGTGTCCTAAAATTTACCTCATATATACTAAAAAATTCAGTATCATTTTACTTTATCCAGTGGAATTCAATATATTTTTTATAAGAAGAATATGAGGAAATTTCATTTGAAAAATATATTTATAAACTCACCCCACTCCATAGAGTCACCTTATTCATTCTTTATCATGTTTTTGATAATATTCGACCATTATATTGCTTCACCATCCACAAAATAAACTAGCAAAATATCTCTTCCATGTTCCAAACAATGGAGAAAAGAAAATATTTTTTAGTTGTACTAATCCAATTTTCTACCGATAGTGGATCAATAAACCCACTAAAATATTAAAGATATTCCATCATAACGGACTTTGTAGAATGATATTAACTCCTTTTATCATTGGTATTCACAACATGATTCAAAAATTTTAAATTTTCATAGGCATAAAAACTGTATTTTTCATTCCAAATCCCAGATCATTTAGTTTATCAGGAGGAAAATTATTTCATTACCTATCAAATCCAACAATTTAATGGTTTCTTCATGTCCCTCCCGTTAACTAAAATTATAAAACATAGTGTCAAAAAATATATTTAGAGTGAGAAACCCCATAGTCATGAAAAATAATTTACATGATATCTTTTTAATGACACATTCTTTTTAATCTATGATAGCTTAGGATTAATCTTGGAAATCCTTGGTTATCATCTATTCAAATCATGTACAATGGTTCATAATAAAATGTGATTTAACCCATGTATATACCTTGGGAGTTCTAACCATATGGGAAATCATAGGCCCACTCTTCATGTTCAGGTGAAGTTCAGGTTATCTACCTCATTCAGAGTTGTTACCCATAAGAGAATCTATGACACATGCGCATCCAATATCATGTGTCTAGATATAGATGTATTGATAGGAAAACCACATAATATCTTCCTTACAATTACATTATGATGATATATTGTATTTATACTGTATATTCAATAAGGATTCCTTATTACTTTTCTATTCCTATATGTTTTTAAAATCAGAAACTCTTTATCATAAGCAAAGTAGTTTTTCCCTAAGGATTGTCTACATAAGGAAAATTTTCCTTCTCAAAGGAAATTTTTATTCTAAACTGTGTTTTCATTGTCATTTTTATAGTCTCTCTAAATATCACTCATTTTATTCAATTTCTAACATTCATATCTAAAACCTCAGAATCTTATAATTCATGGGATATAGAATTCTCTGAAATTATGGTTCCAAATACATTAAAATTCAGGTTTTGAATTCCTTGAAATTCAGCTTCCGAATTTACAAAAATTCAGGTTCCAAATTCTCTGAAATTTATCTTCTAAATTCTATGAAATTCTGGTTACAGATTCCTCAGAATTACGACTCTCAATTCCACAGAACTCGGACTCTGAATTCCTCAGAATTCAGACTCCCATTTCCTCCTAATTCAGAGTCCGAATTCCTCATAATTCATACTCTAAATTCCTCTAAATTCCGACTCTAAATTCCACCTAATTCATACTCTGAATTTTTTAGAATTCAGACTCAAAATTCCTTAAAATTCAGATTTTGATTTCATTGGAATTCAAATTCAAGAAATATATATAATTTATATTCCAAATTATTTGGAAAAATATCCAAATATACATGCCTTATAGACACTTAATATTTCACTGGTTAGATTATAAATTTTATTTTTCCTTAAAAAATGAAAAATAGATTTGTTTAAGAGACTTAATTTTCCTTACACTTATTATGAAACAATTTCATACAATATGTTTCAAACTAACCATTTTTTTTATGACACATATATAGGTCCCTCTGAGATTCAAGGAAAAATATTTCCATCGGAGGAGAGAGCCGATCATTGGATAAGCTCCTATAAATAAGAGTTCTTTTGAATGATCACAATACTATTCCATCACTCTAGAGATTTCATGTTGTTGAACTGATTTTTTGAGAGTGTGACTCTCATGCTTTTTGTGGTTCTGAACATCTTGTTCAGATTTCTTCATGGGACTCCAATTATTTCTGATTACTATAAAGGGATTCCAATGACAGAAAGACAGAGTTGTCAACTACCTTAATGTTCTAGGAGATCCGAGGATGTAAAGAAAGGGGTCTAGACTACCTTAATGATTGAGGGATAGTCGGGATTTCAAGACAGATTCTAATATCCCTATCGAGGGAATACCCTGTTGTGGGTAAGACTAAATTTTATGAATGTGTAAATCAATGGACCATTAACCATGATTTTTGGATAACCTACTCTTTGGGTTAAAATATTTTCTACTTGTTACATGTTTTGTTTCAAGTTCATTTCAGTTATATTTTTATAAAGGAAGAAAGTATAACATTTTTATACTTTCAGATTCTTTTATATACTTTGATAAGTAAGATTCTATACACTTTAAGGTATAATATTTTCCTTGTAAACTTTTCTTAAGTTTAATTTTAGAAACAACATTTCTAAAACATAGAAAGTTTGTTTAGTAGAAATAAAATAGATATTGTGAATTTAGCTTGTTTAAAATTATTGAACATAGTTTTCCTTATGGTTAAAAATTAATTTTTAAAACTTACAATTCATACCCCTGTTGTAATTGAGCATCTACATCATTATTTCAATCCTACATATCCTTATCCACTGGGTTTACAAAAAATTTATGAATTCTTAAACTCAGAATATTGACTAAAACTTTAATAATACCAACTATATTGAGAAATAATTTTTTACGCTAATATTACATCTAATTATAAGAATATCCTTTAAATAACAATATAATTCATTCGATATCCATATTGGTTTTTTGTATTTTTAGGTTGTATATAAAGTCCTTTTATTTCATGAAAGATCTAAAACCTCCCCCTAATTGATCTTCCCATATAATACTCCTTTAAGACATACCCTACTTAAAACCATTCTTCAAAACCCCAGTAAAGACAATATAAGAAATGGTGAGTCCATATAATGAACAAGGGGAAAATATAAGATTCATCAATCAATAGTTATAAGTGAGAATAAGGAAAGAATATGGGTATGATAACCTGATCACAAGATAAAATAATCTTAATCAATTAGTAAAACATAATTAATTAAAAATCATGGAATAAGGATAGTACAAAATAAAATACATAATTCTTTAGTGTGTGGAAACAATAATAAAAAATCTCGATAGATGAGAACATTTCCCAAGAAAGTGATATATGTTTTCTGAATACACATAAGAAAAGAAAATAATTTCTATAGTCAATGATCTCTAATAGAACTATCATTTTTTATTGGTATCACCCCTCATTCTATCATATCCTTTGTCACAGATTACTTCCAAGAATATCATAGTGGAAAAAATTAACTTACTAATATATGATATATCCCGATTCTAGTTTGTATTTTCTTATGTTATATCCATAAATACACAATGTGTTGTGTGGATTTATAATTCCATACCTACCAAATAAGTAATGAAAAACACATATATGAA
The DNA here is from genome assembly GCA_963277665.1 of Viscum album. Classification (NCBI taxonomy): domain Eukaryota; kingdom Viridiplantae; phylum Streptophyta; class Magnoliopsida; order Santalales; family Viscaceae; genus Viscum; species Viscum album. The sequence goes on along the minus strand of OY728160.1, from coordinate 1,395,710,604 downwards.
TGCCGAAATATTTTAAAAAAATAATCATATATTCATCATATCATCATGCCATAACTTGTGGAATGGAAACAAGTTTAATAAACATTTTTCATTTCATAATAGGATAACTAATGCAAAGTAAATTGGTTTTATTAACATCTCATCATCATACTCATAAAACATTCAAATAAATAATAAGTATCGTATCATTGCATCCTATACCTATTAAATAATATATGACATCAAAGGAAGTTTTATAGATAAAAATGGCTATAAAATCCCAACATAATATTTCATGAGATAAATACACATTAATTTTGAAATATGTCATTTAAAATCTATAAATTTCCAAATTTTATCAAAAACAATTATTTGGAATAAAGAAAATAAAACCTTTAAATTAATATTTAATACAATGAGAAGTCTTAATGGATGGATATTCTGTTAATGTAGTGTATGTTAATTTAAATATTCCTTTCACATCATACGTAAAAATTGAAAACCAACTCTTTGAAAAAGTGAAAATAATATTCCTTTTGAAACTATTTTATAGAAAGAAAATAATTGTGAAAAATTAAATTAATCAATCATAGGATTATATTTAAAAAATTATTGGTAACATTTCAATGACAATATAGATATGTATGAATATTCTTAACCAATGGGGAAATGATCTATTTTTTATAAAACATTTCTCGATCATTATGACCACCAAATAGAGGAAAATGGTAATATTACAAGAAAATTACATAAATAACAATATTGTAAGAAAATTAAATTGTTTTCATAGTTATGGATGATATAATTTCCATTCCAGTAATTCGTGTATAAACAATCGTAATTAAAATGAGATGGAAATATAAATCCATTATTAAAAAATTCTCATTTCTTAATGTTAATTTAAGTATATTATATAATAAATATAGTTGTATTATATATATATATATATATTAAAAAACAATATTCATTCATATCATACCAAGTATTATTTAATTAAAATATCTTATCACCCTTATATTTTCAATTCATTACCAAAATCAATACTCTGGGAGATGATTGCTTCATTTTTCAAGTATGTTTCATCTTGATGGTTTCAACACCGGAAAATTTTGCATGGTTTCATCATCTATTGAATTTTAATCATAAAATATTTATATTATTTATTATTCATATTATATTTTTTAATCATTGAAGTAAAGTGATGATTACAAATTAATTACACCACTTTGTAAAGATGGTGGTATGTAAATTGGCATGATTGATGTTTTAACTTTTATATGGATGGAATTAAATAACTAAAAACAATAATTCTCATTTATAGGATCATTATAATATCAAATATACCATATATATTCCAAAAAACTATCCTCATTGCCTTATATTAAAATTAAAATAAAAAAATCACATCACTGGATGTATAACTACACCAAACATACGGTTTAGTGGCGTTTTTAGCGGTGTTTTATTAAACTGTCTTTATATATTTATAAATAATATGGAAGTGGATTTTAAAAAACCTCTTCTAAACCATTATAAAAAGTGACATACCACACTCTCCCCTCCCCTGACACCCCAACCCCCCGACCCCCCTAACTCCCCAAATCTCAACCTACCCCTTCATCACCCCTCGCCTCACATTGCCACAACCCCTCGCAGCGCCTCGCCACCTTCACCGCAACTCACCACCCTCTCTGTGCCTGGTAGTTTCTCCACACCTCCCATACTTTCGATCCTCCAATGAATTCTCCTCAATGTTCTTAGGAATGTTATTTCTATATTTATGGTGTTTTCATCTTCTCCTATTTTCCCTCCCTTGGTTCCTACTTAGTTCTTAACTTGGATCTATCTTGGATGAACCAAAGGGGGTATTTTTTACGTTTGTTTTATTTTTCATTTATTATATACTGTCTATATTGTTCCTCAAGCATTTTTATTCCTTATAGTATAGTTTTATTGCATTCTCACACTATTGAGGTTGGGGTCTCTATCCAATACCTTTCCAGAATAATATTACAATTCTTGAACATTCCCAATTAAATTCTAAATATGTTTCTTAGGATTATGGCATGTTTTTATGGTTTAAGTTGTTGTTTTCCAATAAGAATATTGATTAAAAAAGGGTTTTAATGGATTTAATACAGTAATCCTATATATGTGTGCATATACAAAGTTTTATAAAATGTCAACATAGATTCTAAAGTGTAATTGAGTGTTTTTTATATTATTTTAACCACCGATGGATTTTTTGTAGTTGGTACACTTGTGAAATTGAGTTGGGTGAGTGATTTGGTTTCCTTTTTCTGGTTTGAGGACTATTTGTAAATCCTTATAGATGGTTACAATGTGCCTGATGATTTATAAATTGGAGTGTTCTAGGTTTTTGAGATACCTTATTGGTGTTCCATTAGATTTGGACATATCCATATGAGAATGTGGGTATATATCCTATATGTGTATTTTTTTCTTCCACCATAACCAATCTCAACCATGACCAATCTCAAGCTCACATCCATCGTGATCATAAAATATAGCTACACAAGCTCTCAATAAAATTCCAAGCACTTATTCATTACCCAACATAAAAATCATGAATAATTGTTTATATCTATCTGCAATAAACATTAAACCTCTGGGAGTCCATACACCCCCTCAACAGTAACCATGTTGTATATTCCATCACAAACCCCCATAACTAGAAAAAAAATATGATACAACCACAAACTAAGGTGTCTAACTAGTTTCATCGGGTTCCCTCAGGAACCATAAGGATAAGTAATCCTATGAATCAACATCATTATCCCCAATTTACTCTAGAAACATTATAGTTAGTGGTTAGTCCCCTCTACTATATAATCCCATAATCTTCCCAGGACCAATAGCTTATCACAAGCTACTAGACTCTTTAACAACATATTTCCCCTCTCATTTAAGGGGTTTCTATGTTCTAGGTCATTTCCTATAGATGTTCCTAGACAAATCCCAATCTCCAATGCTAAATAGTCCATTCCTAAAGGATTAACCACTTTGATTCCCCTAATGTAGCTCACTAAGGAACTCCCCATGCCAAACACAACTCATCACGCCAATAAAAACAACACATAGGTACAAAAATTTGTTTATGAATCCATTCAACCTAATGGTATACAGATTAGAAATTTTAAAATTTCATGGACCAAGCATGAAATACCAAAATTTATTTTATATGGATCACCCCATGCCACTTGAGGAACTTTGAGCCCAACTAATCCATACCCACATTCCTGAACCCATTCCCCTATCATTAACACACATACACATTCATGCAACAATATTTCTATGTATTAAGGGGTATACATAACATGATGTTAGATTTACCCTATTCCATATCCCATTTACTATCTATGTCCAAGATCAGATGAAGAATCACTATGCTCTTGAACCATTTCTCATACCTCAAGGATCTAATAGTTAATTGTAAAAATTTATAAATAATTATCCCACTTAATAAAATAAGGAATAACCATTGATAAATCACTAAGAATCATCCCAACATACAAATATCAACCAATGATGCATGAAAGGCTCATATCATTCCACTATAACTCCTTTGACCAAAATCTTCATGAATTGACCATCAATTTCAGTCTAATCTGGTTTAATTCCCAAAAAAATACTTCGAAAATCCAGTTTTCAAATGATAGGAGACAAGAATCATTTATCCTCCTTAGTAATAATATATCCACAATACCATAAATCCCCCATGAGTAAATGATAACACCACTATTATTTGGTGGAATTTTCATTAAATCAATAGACGAAACCATCCAAAATTAGAGGAATAACCACAAAGGGAAAGAGAAAAGATTGGTAGAGAAGATTACATAGCATTAGTATAGCGAACAATCATCTAATCAGCCTCCAATAAAGGGGAAGGGGATCAAAATAGGGGAACAATGTGGGAGTGGGCTTAAAAAGTACCAATTTAAATAACCTACCTAACTAAAGAAGGAATAACCAACCATCATGTATAAGTTCTGAACTAACCAAAAAACTGGACTGAATGACCATTTCAACACAGCCCATGGGGGAGTGGCTTAATTCCACACTTATAATGTTTTTTGGGTAAAATTACCCAATGGATCATGGCATAAAAATAAACCCTATGAAAACAACTTTAACATACTAACCACGCATTGCAGCATGACCAGGTAATCAAGGCACAACCAACCACCAAAGGGAGACTTGATAAAACTCCACCAATGAACCCTTTACGATGAAACCATTTGGATTTAATGTGACAAATTTTCCTCAAGTATAATTTATAGAAAAACACCAAAGTTGTGGTGATATTTCCTCTAACCCCAAAATTTAATCTTATGAAACATACACGCAATGACATAAATGACAATTATTGTAGTATGATTTAGATATCCCTTCAGTCATCCAAGATTAAACATCATGAAAATTTCTCATAATGGAATCAACCACCTTGACATTAATTTCACCATAATATGTTTTTTAATAACTGACTATCAGGCCTTCAAAGTTCCTCACACCATGGGAATAGTACTTTTGGATTCGACCATTTTTATATGATACTCCACCTATCAACCATTCCATCATTTACCATGGGTTTTGTGTCTTTTTTAGTCTTTTTCATCTATATAACTACATTCTGAACAAAACCTTCTTTGATGCTTCATTTCAGATGTAGAAAAAAATTTATTTCATTTGTGGATATTTTATAAATAAAACAAATATTTGGATGGAATCCTCAAGACAATTCTATACAACTAATATTAGTACGAAGAAACTAAAAAATGATATTTAAAATGATTCATTATTTACCTATGTATTTATATTGTAAAACCTTATTTAACATACTCTTTTTTTAAACTATTATATATGAATCTCTTTCCCTATTTTGTAATACTTATGTGATTTAATTTTTTAATATTGTGTAGGCACATTGTGATATGCATGGATAAAATTTGGATCACATTACCAAGGAACACACCTCGGTATGCAAAGGGTTTGAAGGAGTTTTAAGATTTTGAAATTTAGAATTGATACATTGATGTGAGAATAATATTTAAATGTACCAAATGTATGTTTTGATGATGTTTGAAGATAGATGGATTTTATGAACACTTGATATTGAAGAAATTCCCTACTCAATATTTGTGTTGGATTTGACATGGACAATCGAACGTTACAGAATGGTTGAGCACTGATGTCAATCCATATAATGAGATCCCAACATCATCAAAAATGGAAAATGAAATGAAAAACCTTATAAATGATGCATTCACAATTTAAATACCCCATCATCAACATCAAAACATACAAGAACAACATGTTGAGGGTGCTACAAATAGAAACGTGACAAGTGATTTTTTTTGAGACTATAGGACAACCAGATCAAGACTGAAACATATCATTGGATCCTATACATGATTATATGAATAATAATATAAGATAAAACTTCACTGACAAAAATATGTTTCATGGTTTAGTTGATGATGTAAATAAAGAGTTGTATAGTGTATGTTTGATATATTCAAAACATTCTTTTCTTCTGATGTTGTAACCCATCCAATGCCTATGCAGAATTACAAATAACGAAATTTCCATGATATTGGAATTATTCCATAGTGAATTTCATAAAGGAAAAATCTTTTTTTCATTTATGATATGAAAAAATTTGTTACCCGGATTGGTCTGAATTATACAAAAATTCCTGTGTGTCCCAATTATTGTATGCTATATTGGCAAGAGGATTCAATAATACAGGATCGAAAAAAATTATTCTTCTAGATAAAAGTTAATGGGGGATGTTGGATGTCTAAATCAACATACTACCATAAATAAGATGAAAAGGAAAACACCTTCCATGTTTTTTTAACTTTTCTTTTAAATCCTCGATTGAAAATATTTTCATGTCATCGAAAACTGTAGACCACATGAAGTGGAATTCTGTATATAATAACAATGATGGGTTAAAGTGGCATCCACAAGATTCACAATCATGGAAGTAATTTTATTGCTTACATCCCAATTTATCATCTAATCCTAGGAATGATATATTGGGATTGGTTGCCAAATTAATTCAACCCATTTGATACATTGAGTACCAGTTATAGCATTTTTCCTATTTTTTTGATCCCTTACAATCTGCCTCTATGGATGTGTATGCAACAAAAGTCTTTTATCATTTAGATGATCATTCCTATAAAAAATGCCTGAAATTAATATTGATGTATACTTGTAGCATTTTTTTTTGAATAATTTAATGACTTATGGAGAAACAGTGTTAAGACAATTGATTTTTCTTCTAAAACAATGTTCAAAATGCATGCTGCTCTAATGTCGACCATTAGTGACTTCCCTGGACATGGGAATTTAGCTTTTTGGAAAAATAACATGGTTTGGGATTTTTATTTTTGTATCTTTGATTTTGAGAACAAATAGATACCTCATAGTAAAAAATGGTGCTTCTTGTTCCATCACATATTTTTCAATGCATCTCATAGATTTCAACTGAACATGTCCAAATTCAACGGTTTTATTGATCTTAGACCACTCAAAAAGTTTTTAACTAGTTCTGAAATATTGGCACAACTTGGAAATTTTGAAACAGAATTTTGGAAGGTGTATCATTTTATTGATACTAATAAATATTTTTGAAGTACATAATGAATTGAAATTAGCATGTAACAATAGAAGAAAAAATGTACATTCTTCAAACTTCAGTTTTGGTAAATAAATATGATGTAGCATAATAATAATGTGATGAATATTGAGAAGAATTTCTGGGACAATTTGATCTTCACATGTTATAATGAGAAATTAATGTTTAAGGATAATCCCAATTCTTGGGAATATTTACAAGCCATGAAAATAAAACAAGATCTCTGGCCATATGAGAATGAAAAGTATTCTCTAGAAAATTTTTCAATGAAAAATACGGATAAAGATATATTCTTTATTATTTTAAATCATGGGATGGTATCTAACAGGGATTAAATTTACCAATAATTAGGAGTTGACTAAAATAATCATAGGATACATGGATTCAAAAATCATGATTCACATATTTTTTTACAACAGCTACAACCATAGGCATTCCGTACATTGTTACTAGAAAAAGCTACTGTTGTTCCACTCCAATTTTTCACATTTTTTAGAAAACTATGTGGGAAATATCTACATCCATTTTATCTTGAAAACCTTCAAGATAGAGTTGTATTTACACATTGTGAAATTGAGATGAACTTTCCTCTGTCATTTTTTACTATCATGATGCATTTAACTGCGCATTTCGTTGACGAAGCTAAATTAGGAGGCCCCATACATTATCGATTGATGTATCCAATTGAGAGGTACTTTATTTATATTTTTTCAGTTAGCTAAACAATTATTGGAACTTAAATAAATACATAATTAAATATTTTTTATTTTATTTCATAGATATCATTGGATTTTAAAATCATACAGGAGAAATAATGATCAACCTAACGGACTTATTCCTAAAGGATATTTAGCAGATAATTGTCATACCTTTTTTATAGATACTTGGATGATATTGAGAGAAGATTTAATCGAGTTGGACAAGTTGAAGACAGATCAACACAATCTCAAATACAGGGAAAATCAATAATATTTCTTGCTATTGTCCGATCATTTGGGAGGACCTCAAATGTTACACTAATAGAAATTGAATTATTATAGGCACATAGATATGTGCTGCTGAATAGTAAAATTGTAGATCCATTTATAGGAAATTTGAGGATACAAAAAAAGAGACGAATGATATTCCAAACAAAAAATGAGAAATATATAACTAAATATTCCAATAATGTGATTGTATAATGGTTTTTATGATGTGTAAGTTCATAAATATTCCAACAAATATGGATATTTGGTTTACACGTCTATTTTTTAAATCTGTTAATGTATATTTATTTTTTAGATCATTAATTTTTATACTCGAGTATATTTTTCAATAGATTTGAAGTTTCTTGCTCGAGGTGTTCTAAAAAAGGTTATAAAGTTAGAATATTTCAATGCGAATGGATTTAGATTTAATTCAGTCGATCAAGAATAGTCTTTGAAAACAAATAATAGTGGTATATTTACATTTGATGAACTGGGATACTATGGAAAGTTGACTGATATTATCTAATTAAACTACCATGGGAATTTTTCAATTATTTTACTCAAATTAAAATGGGTTAATATTATCTGAGGTGTTAAAATATATTTGTTGCAATTTACTTATGTTAACTTCTCTCTCTTGATGGATGTAGGTGATCAAGAACTGCATGATCCATATATCTTATCATCACCAGAGAAAATGGTATATTATATGAATGATGGTTTGGATAAAAGGTGGAGTGTTTTTGCTCACATAAAACAAATATATTTGTATAATATTGGTGATGAAGTGGAATATTTGACCTCGGACATTGAACTACATCAACATCAAGAAGAAAACTTATTTTTCCATCATTATATAGAAAATATTAGTCTAGAAAGGGTGGATGAAGTGGAAAATGTAATGGATCCAGAAAACAACATGATTGAAGGGGAAAATGATTTTATGTACAACTATGCATTCATTTAGCAACCAGTTATTTCATTTTTCAAATTTTCATAATCATTGTTATATATATTTTGTTTATTTGTACTATGAATCTATTATCAATTTTAATTTTTTTTTACATAATTTTTTTGAGATATAAGTTCTGAACGTAATTTTATTTGATTAAATGACATGAATGCCAAGGTGGAATTGGTGTGACACTTCTAATTATTCATGGGGATACTAGAGGGTGACTATTATAGGTAAAATATTTAATATGAATAAATTTTTTTTACTTTTTTATACTAATAGTTTGATCCTAAAATATAAAAACAATGTAAGTATGGAGAAAAATATTAAAAGTTCAGATGTATGGAATTTTACCAGAGAGAATATGATTTCTCATTTGATTCCAATGGGGTCCTTATGGAGGACACCACAGTATTGCATGGACAAATTCTAGGCCAGTCGGCCATAGATCTGGATTCCCTTCCAATTACGTATGATAATTGGAGATTATGCAGTGATGTCAACTTAAAAAGAATGCTGGATGTAAATTGTGGATCTTGGATAGATTTTATGGTGTTATGAATTAGTGGTGGTCGTAAAAATGGGGGATGTAAATTGGCACTCCTTTTATGAACTAATAAGATGGGAATGTATTTGGATATATATATATATATATGCATTGTATGTGTCTTTTGATTTCTATATGTACCACATCTATCCCAATTGTTATATGAATTTTGTACATGTTTTTTCAGGGTACTAATACTGGGGTGGCAGAATTAGTTGCATTTGTTAATTATAAAGCTATCTTTAGTTTTGGTTTATACTACTACTAAATAAATGGTCCAAATTTATTTTCTGTTTAAAATTCATTAAATACATACGATGTAAAATTTAGTGGTAGGTTTTGTGCTTTGGTTATAGTTTTCGTGCAAAAAATGGATATTTTTAAGCGGTTTTCCAAACATCCACTAAATGAACCTCATTTTTGTTATCATTTAGAGGTGGTTGGTGTGGTTTTCGCTATTTTTCCCTTGGAAAAATGAAACTTATTTTAGGGGATGTTAAAACTTCTGCTAAAAATCTTTCATTTTTTCCAGGCCAAACTACGGCGAAAAGCACACCAACTACCACTAAATGTGTTTACTAAGATAGTTTCTAGAAACCACCACTAAATTAATGATATCATTGAATATTTAATGTTGACACAAAATTTAGGGGTGATTTTTTGAAACCATCGCACAAGCATAAGGTAGCGGTTTAAACTTTGGTTATTCGGTGAATTTCTTGTAGTGGAGGTGGTAGTCCACACATACGCATGAGCGATACTTTTCCTATCTCATTTAATGGTAAGGTGGTGGAAGATGGGTTTCCCATAGTCATAATAATATTTCATTATATTAATTATCATATATTAATATGGATAGTAAAGATAAAATATATTTATTGGAATTAGAAGAAGAAATAAAATTAGAAATTACTCGGTTTAGTGTTATGAATCTTCATTTAGAAACCGCATTTAACTTATCCTCACACCTTGGAAGGATGGTATTTCAGATTAATAGATGATATAGATATAAGGGATGTAAAATAATTTGGTATTAGGTAATTAGTGGCTGAGATAGAGAAATAAAACTTTGTGAATATGAGAGGATAGTAGGAATCCCCTTATAATTGAGGGAAAACACACTTGGAATTATTTAAAATATTTAATTATAATATATATCATATTCATTTCAAGTTGAATGATGGAAAATAAAAATTGAATATAACAAGCTATAGTGTCAATATATACTCAACCAATCTCATTTAGGTATCTTTTAGATGCATTTTAATCTTTCTCGTCATGTAAAGAAACATAAAATACATTTGTATCCTTAACTATGAACACTTTACATATTCCTATGACAATATAATTACATAAAAAAATCTAAGGGGGATTTATAAAAAAATCTCGAAAATACAATTCCAAACTTTTAATCAATTTTATATGATAAAATTTCTATAGGTTTTGGAAATTACATTTAATATAAGTACACAAAATGCATGAAAATCTATTTTTTGAAAAATATATGATTTAAGAGTAATAAAAATTCACCTTTAAATAAATTAATATGTTGCTTTAAAATAATTTATTTGTTTAAATAATAATATTTTTTATTTTATATCAGGAAAAAATATAATGTTATCTGCTAACCATACCCTTAAAAATAATGACCCAAAAATAGTTTTTACTTTTCATAAAATTTCACTTATCTTCAAAAATGAAAAACTTGGGTTCCAAAATTGAAATTAATTTTTCTAAATACATTATATAACTCCTTTAAGTGAAATATTTTTGATAAACAAGTTTTAAAACATATTATTTTATGAATATATCATAATAATATCATAAAATTGATAGTATTGGTAAAATTTGTATTCTTATTATTTACAAAATAATTAACTATTTTGAAATAATATTAAAAATTCACCATAATATAAAATGTATTTATTGATTCAAAAAATGATACCCATTACATGATGTAACTTTCTTAAAACTGGTATAAATTTAATATAATATCCACCCATTAAGTACAATATCAAATATTTTTTCGAAGAATATTTTTTTGTATCATTAAATGATTTATTTAAAAATGATATTTTATTGATTATATAAAAACTGGATTCATATTTTTTAAAAAAAAATATAACTATTCATACTTTCAATTTTAATGAAATTATTATAGCAACCACATTTCAATTATAATATTCTTTATAATATATCACATTTCACTTAATGCTCGGTGTTGTGTGCTATGAAAATAAATGAACACATTAAATTTATATAAATATAATATATCATAAATTATTAGGGTGTTAAAAAAATAACATACGAAGGTTTGGAGAGATACTATTTAATCTAAAACACCTGAAACACAACATGGATAGCACTGTGGAAGAATAAATATGTATGCTACAAAATTGATCCCCTCACCAATCTCGAACAACAGGACATAGGTGGGAACCAATTGAACATTGTTCCAAATAAAACAGTGTCCAAGTCTCATTGATACATTAATGAATACATGGTAACCTCTATAGACTCAATAGGTCGAACTTGTAGATTTACATAAGTCTTATGTCTACTCATGCCTAAAGACATACATTTTCAAAAAACTATAAATTCAATGATGTTTACTAAATAAGACTCGGCCATAATAATAATGATCATACCACTTCCAAAAAATTCATTGGTGATCTGTATGGCCTACTATATTGTCCCTTCTAGGGTTGCATCTAAATAGTTTCATTATAAAATTTATTATAGGAAAACTCAATGAGCTCTAATTAAGTCTCCCAGTTTTCACCAATATCTTTGACACATGATCTCATATTTTCCTATAATGTCTAGATAGTCGGTTCAAATTTTCCATTTATATATGGGTCTTAAGTAGTGCTCAAAAATACCTCAGTATCGAACTTCTTCTACAATCATTTCTAGAAGTAAAATTTAATACAATATTCTCGATGTGAAAGAATACTCTGACACAACATGTACAAAAATACTATCTCTCAAACATATAGCCCACCCAACTCATCTATGATGAATGACTCTCAAATTTGGATGAAAAGGGATACCTTTTTTAATTGCTCCAAAATCAACTAAATCATGTCACTCATTAAATAACTACTGGGTAAACCCACCATGATAACCATGGTAAATATTTCCCACTTCAATTCCAGAATGGTAAAGGACTATAATTAACCCACATGGCTATAATGTTCTGCCTTCACTTACTATTAGGTGTAGATTCATGAAACAAAATCTATGATCTCCTTCTTAATTCCCAAACACCGATACAGTCTATGAAGAATACATCATATTTTGTTCAATCTAGGGTTGACCATCTATTTTGAAGTATAAAAGTCATGAAATACCTCCTCCCGTATAAATATAAGAATATAAACTTTTCCATGAATTTAGATTTTCTCATCGATATCTATGGTCTAGTTAGAAGGGAGCTCCCCCTATAACTGTTTTCCCACAACACTAAGTCTTATAAATTAACATTATACCTCTTCTTGACTCACTTTGGAACAGACGAAATGAAATATAATGATTTGTTATTCATTAGTTCCTACTCCTCCTGAACATATATGTGCATTAATATATATAAGGTCTTTCACAACCTGTCACAGTGGGGCCCACGTTTTGAATCCCCAAGCCCACCCCCAATAGGCCCGGGGCAAGTGACTAGAACCAATTCGGCATACCACTAACATGGGAGGAATTTTCTATGTACTGTAACACACACACATGCATATCCAGGCCCAAAAATTTTGAAATTTATAGTCCATTAAGAAATAAAATCATGCATACATGTATATCCCAACCAAAGTTCAATAGGAAAGTGAAGCACATAATGTATTATGGGCCAGAATAAATTCCCACCAAAATATTCTATAAACTGAAAAGTCCAACTTGTAAAAAATTGTATTGGTAATGTTTTTGTAGCCATAGGAATGAACCTCCTCTTGTCTAGTATCACAATGCTCTTTTGGGCCTAGTCCAGCTTAGAATCCATCAAAATTTCTCTTGTCTACGCAATACACAACAAGTGTGGGAAAATATCATTTAGGGATGAGTATAACAATACTCTCTAGGACACCTCAAATCCACAAATCAATAAAAAATGGAATGATTCAGTCATCTATACACAATATATGTACACAACACATATAATAATAATATGAAGATATAATCAACCCAAGACACATACTAGAGAAGTAATTCCCAACTATCGCATACAACCACTAGTGATTTAGTACGAAGATTCCATGAAGCACTCAACCAAGAGAACATGCTCATGAGTCTGATATCACTAATGATGTCTGTCTGAGAAGTATTTTCCATTAGGAACCATAATAAGAGAGAGATACAAAGATATATCTAGGGATAAATATTATACAATATATGAGTATCACATCCAGGGCCATGGGATAATACCATCAACTCCATATAGATTAATCCACTAAGTATAGGATCGATGCCTTGTGAAGTTGGTCACATAAATACCGAAGACTATACCTAGGGAACAAAAAATGAATAGAGGATCTCATACCAAGCCACATTGGAGATTCCCAAAACTCTATCAATTAAGTTTTATTGAAGGGATCATACACCTATGAGTATGAAATGATATACACAAACCCTCAGTTAAACGATCGAGGTCATGGACTCTAACAAACGATGTTGAGGATACGGTGTACAAGGGAGTCATGGCAAGTATAAAGGGGGTAAACAACATGTAGTGGTGCAACACGCTATGTCCCTTGACCCAAGGTTCTATCAATGTAAAACAGATGGTGTCATTAGAACATGTCTTGTATAAATGGAGTACATGGTGTATAGAAAGGGTCAAACGTCATGTCCTTCTATCTGGGGTCCACCTATGTACACTGGCCATGTTCTTGTTCACATATTCAACCTGTGGGTCCAACCCTGTTTACCAGTACATTGGATTATATGCATAAATGGTTTAGCTATGTAATGTGTGGAAGTACACTCCATGTTGGAAATCGATGTACTCTGCCTTGTGTCTATGTATCTCACGTGATATAGGCTGAGTCTCTGGGGAGGGTCCACATGTCGTGTGATAGGGGACACACATCAAATGAATCCTATCATTCTTATGAAACACTAGCTTCCACTCCATGGGGGACACACACTTTTTAGCTTGGAATACACACTGTGTAGCTCAGACTAGACATCATGTACCTCTGACTACACATCGTGTAGCTCAGACTACACGCTATGTTCTTTATTATTTTCAAGAAACAGTGTTTTTACTCTGCACACCACATTCAATCCTCAGATCTCAATTTAATGGTATATTTACCTCAAATCTCTATATCCATGGTTGTTTCACCATCGTAACACAAAATTTTTTAGTTTCGAGCCTTCAATCGTCTCCGAAGTTTGTTTAAATCCATCCAAGTATAAACCTCTCGAAGAAATCCTTCTCATGATTCACTTTGATCAATCCATCACCATCATCATCACAAATCTATAAGGTCATCCCAATGTTGGATCATCAATTTCAGATCATTTTGCAGAGAAACAAAGGCCCAAAGACCAATCATTCATAATCCATGAAGAACAAAGGACTTGTAGAGTATTGGGGGAGAAAGGGAACTAAGAACAAACGTGAAGAATGAATCTAAACAGTTATTCATTCTAGCCTCGATCCATTCCTGTAATAATGATCAATAAATCTAAACCAATTATCAATCAACAATCCTGAATAAAACCCCAAAATTAAATTCCATCCCACAAAATGATCAAACCACAGATAAACTTGTTCATTGGTTGGTCCACATTCATCATTGAAACTATGAACTGGAAAGAGAAATCAAAACAGCACACCCTACCTAGGAAATGGATCATTCAATGTCGAATATTGGAGGTCATTTCATCATTTTTGGTGAGATCTCCTAAGAATGGCACCCATCGATCGTTGATCCAATGTCTCGTCATCATTCATCGTCGAGAGAATTCTCCAAGTTTCTATCCAGAGCCTCCATGGAATTCCCTAGGCTATGAGATTAACCTTAGATCCTTTACCTTAGGATTATATAAATTTAAATGTCACTGCATCACAGAACCCAAAAAAATTAAAAGAAAATAAATCCATCAATTTATTTTATTTATTAAAATTCCCAAAAACAAAATTTCTTAGTCGACCACACCGGTGGATGCAAGGTGGCACCTAAGGTAAATTTGATATTTTGAATGCAACAGTGGCCTCAGATTTCTGATCTACACACCCATTTATAAGTTACATCACATTTTCTGGAAATCTATGCATGCTTGCTATATAATATATTTAATATATTCAAACATTTATTTCGAGAACATCGGGCCTTGGAACCACATTTCATCTCCGTACCTGGTCTCAAATTAATTCATATAATATTAAAAAATTATACACAAAAATTGGGACATTGCATTCTCCCCCCTTAAGGATTTTCATCCCCAAAAATTGAAAAAAAAAATCTTCTTAAAAATATATGGGTATTGTACACGAATCTATGCCCCCCTCTCCCATGTGATCTCTTGGAAATACAACCACCAGAAACACACTATGGGAATTCCCTCCAATGAAGGATCTTATCCTTTCGATCCGTGATATCCATTGGGTACTTGGAAAATTTCACTCCATCCTTGATGTTAAGATCCCATTATTCGATGACATGCGATGATTCATGCACATAAATGCTCACATATGACACGTGGAAAACGGCATGTACCCGGTGCAACTACATGGGAAAATTTAGGTCATACACCACCCCATGAACTCTATATTATATCTGAAATGTGATGATGAATCTCAGAGAGAACTTGCCACCACAAAAAAATATATGTAGTCCCCATATAAGTGAAACATAAAGGAACATATGGTATCATTCCTAAAACTATAAAGGCCTACTACTCTGGTTTTAATATGACTTCTAATGGATCCATGTAGTCTCCATCTTCTCCTAGATGATCTGCACCTTCTCGATAGTAGCTCACACCAACTCTGGTACCGTGAGTGCTGACCCTCCAGAATATCCATCAATGTGGTGACCTACAAGGTCACCCTTAAATCACCTCGAATAATGTTATACTAGTGGTTTAATGGTAGCTATTATTGTATACAAACTCTAGAAGTGGTAGTTTTTCTCATAGCTACAACTGAAATCTAACATGCAAGCCTGAAGATATCTGATCAATTAGAATATCAAATTCACCATCCCTACATTGTGCCTACCTAAATAACGATAAGAGCATTGGGGTAACAACCATCAACTAGAGATAAGCTCCACCTCCTCTATCCAAAAAGGACTATTATAACAAGGACAACTATCCCACTCCTCATCCAGTAACTATAAACATGATCTCCTGCTAAGAGAAACTGCAACCACATTCTCCTTCACAAGAGTATAGAAAATCTCAATGACATATTACTGGAGGAACACTAGACATCTTCTATGTCTCAAGATTAGATCCTTCTTATTGAAGATATACTTGATACTCTTGTGATCAGATTAGATGATAAAATTCTCACCCATCAGGTAGTTTCACCACATATTCAATGAGAAGAATACCACTACCAACTAAAGATCATGGGTCACGTAGTTATTTTCATGTGGTATCAACTGGCATGAACCACAGGCAATCACCACCTGCCTCTACATCATAATTTAACTGAGTTCGGTCCATGAAGCATCATAGAACACAACATACTTGACACCCTCCTCTGGTAATCTCAAGATCGGGGTTCTCATCAAACTCTTCCTTAACTACTGTAAACTATACTATGGCCTATCTATACACACAAAAGGCTACCACATCTATGTAAAAGTTGTCATAGGTGCTGATATCCTAGAGAAATCATTTTTTAATCTATGATAGAATCCTTCTGTCCCAAAAACTATCCACACCTCTGTTGCTCTCCTTGGTGACTCCCATGCTAACATTGTATCAACCATGGTTGGGTCTACGCCCACTTCATCTACTGAGAGAAAATTTCCTTTAAAGTGGATTTTTTGAATCTAGAACTATGACTTAAAGAGTTTTCCATAATTTTGGTGCTCTCATAGTACATCCAGAACCATCGTTAAGTGTCTTTCATGCTTCTCCTCAGACGTTGAGTATGCAAGGATATCATCATTGAAGACTACCACCAACTGGTCTAACTAATGCAATAATATCTAGTTTATGAGTCCCATGAACACTGCTGGGGAGTTATTCATTCCAAAAGGAATCCCCAAGTACTCATAGTAACCGTTGCAGCATCTAAAATCCATCTTCGTTATATCCTTGTCTTGTACTCATAACTGGTGTTATGTTAATCTGTGGTCAACATTTTATAACCTTCATGCCCCTCTCAACTATCAAAAAGGTCATCGATCCTCGATAATGGGAAAATGTTCTTCATAGCCACCTCGTTTGGGCACTGATACTCTTTACACAACCTCAATCACTGGTATTTGTTTTTTGGAAAACTAAATTGGGGCCACCCAGGGTGAAGCACTGGGACTCACGAAGACCTTCCTCTATAAGTCCTCCAATTGCACCCTCAGTATATGAATCTCTATGGGAGCCATCCGATATGTCAGTGCATATATCACTGCCCTCTGAGAGTGTAAAAAAATTAATAATTATATCTCCCAATGAGGAGGTAATCCTAGTACATATTTAGGAAACACGTCCTCATATACCGCCACAATTTTTGGGAACTAGAAACTCATAACATCTGCTACACCAAGGACTAAGTTTTCCAACTGATGAGTAATTTTCTACACCCTCTTATGAATTAGTCCATCCTAGACTACTTGGGTCTCATTTTCACTTAAAAAGGAAAACCTTATACCATAACTATGGAAACATTATACCCTATTCCTAAAATAGTCAATATGGTCATGGACTGAATATAACCAATCCATACCGAGAATGATGTCGTAAGGCCTCGACACTACCACGAAGAGGTTCCTACTGAAACTCTCACCTCCAGGGGTTCGGTCATACTATATTCATAGATGTGTGATCATAGAGTCTCCTCTAATAGGTGTCAACAAGTGTAAGGGTTGAGTTAATAGTTCTACCAGAATCTCAAGGTCCCATAAAAGACATCTCGAATGAAAGGAATGACTAGCACAAGTGTCTATCAGCATGGTATCCAAAGTAGAAAAGAAATATATTGTATCTTGAATCATTCCTAGAGCCACTGGGTCATCTTCCACAATAGCATGCAGCTAACCCCACCCATGTCCTCCAACTCCCTAAGCCTAGAATAGACCACCTAGGGGTGGTGGTGGTAGCAAGTCGAAATACCAACCACCTCATGCTTCTCTCCAAGATCCTCTTTCATGTCCACCATCTTGTGGATCTTCTTCCTCCTATCACTACCTATACCTTATTGGTCCATCCACTGTCTCTTTTTCAGCAGTAGACGGGTTGAAAAATCTGTAGTTAAATGTCCCCTTCCATCACATGAGTAGCACTACCTCTCCCTAGGCTGACTAGATCCACCGTGTGAACCCTAAACTGTAGATACTTTATCCTAGGACCTCCTCCTAAAATGTATTCCATGCCTAGAACACTGAGATTGATCTCAACTCTCTACTATCAAGGTCTCTTCACCAGTCTTTCAACTGGTAACTATCACTGACATTTATTCCTCATCCATGAATCATTCAACCACCAAATCTCACTCAAGAACCCCAGCATAAGTAGGAATAATCATAGGGATAATGTTGGCTTGGATGTCTCTGCACAAACCTCGCTCAATGGCTTGATCCCTACAGTAATGATCCATAACCATATCCATAGTGTACCTAGAATGGTTGGTGAACCTTGATGAATAATCAATTACCATAATGGTATACAATTAGAGCTGAAGAATTTCTTGTATATGCACAACACTCTTTGTAACTAGTTAGAACTCTTCTCTAAATAGGTTCTTGAACACTTTCCATGAAGGATTAGCCTCATCATAATTCTATATTACCATGCTCAACCATCTCCCTACTAATCCTTGTAGAAGGCACACCTCTAGGACGAACATTTGATTGGATGGTGTCCTGATTAGATGGAAAACAAGATTCAGCTCCTCAAGATAGTTCTCAGCCACCTGAGGGTTAGGCTCTCCACAAAACCCGAGGGGCCTTTATCTCTGTAACTCGTGGAGTGCACTCAGACTATGTTTCTCATCTGTTAGTACTGTGTGTACCATGTGCAACTCCACAGGTGGCAGTATGGTCGGTGCACCACTAGGAGGTAACATCTGGGGAATTGTTCCATGTATCAAAGGATTGTCATTAAAGGGATTATCCTTGTGATTTAGTAGATGAATCCTAGCTATTATGCATCACCGAGGCATCCTATAAGAAAACAGGATGTACCATAATCAATTTGTATATTTAGAGAGTTGACTCAAGAATGAAATGGAAACCACAACCCATTACTATGTGATGCATTTACCATTATTTCCCCTAAAACTATTGTTCTCATGTACTAAATGAAAAAGTATGTTATCAGCATTCTGGTGTATGGATATATCGAACGCCCACACCAACACTGGAATCCTTTACCTCAGCTCCAAAAACAAAACACTTATCACTATTTCCCCAAACCAATATCAAATACTCCCACTCCTAATGTAGAAATGTCCTCTCTACTATAACTCTACAAAGACCCATTCTAGTGGGGCCCATGCCGCAACTCTCCAAGCCCACTTTAAATAGGCTAGGGGCTGGTGACTAGCATGGATTAGGCACATAACTAACATTGGAGGAATTGTCTACGGACATGTACACACACACACACACATCTTCAAGCCCGAGAATGATGTAATTTAAAAAACACTGAGAACCAAATTCATTCATACCAATATATCCCAACCAGTGTATGATAGGAATTTAAAGTAAGTAATGTAAACTAGTCCAGGATAAAATCACACCAAAAGAGTCTATAAATAAAAAAGTACAACCTGTAAACAAAGGTACTAGGACCGATGCCTATAGTCATAGGAATGAACCTCAGCTTTCCTAGTGTAATAATTCTATATCTGGTCTAGGCCTTCCTTAGACTCCATCAAAAGGTCACTCGTCTACATAAGACACTACATATGTGGGAAAATCCCATGTCAGGGTGAGTATAACAATACTCTGTAGGAAACCTCGAAACAAAAAAGTAATAAACAAAGGAAATATGCAGTCATCTCTTCATATTATATGTCTACAACACATATGACATGAATATATAGATATACATAACCTAATACATGAATTATAGAGGTAAGTCTAAACTACCACATACTACCACTAGGGATTCAGTCCAACGATTCCGAAAAGTAGTCATTTGGGAGAATACACAATTGATTCCGATATCACTAATGAAATCCATCTAAGAACTACTACTCTTTGAGAACTGTCATGATAGAGAGATATGCCGACATATCTGGTGATAGAAATCATTCAATAGTGGAGGATCACAACTAGGGAAATTGGATGTTACCAAAAACATCATCTGGATTAACCCACTATGTATATGATTGAATCCTAGTGAACCATGTCAGTCAATGCTGATGACTCTACCTAGGGAACCAAGAATGAATAGAGAATCCCCAACCGAGCCTATCATGGGATTCCCAAAACTCTATCTAGGATGTCCTACTTAAGGGATCATACTCCTATGAGTGGGAAACGATATGCACAAAAAATATAAGAAAAGATTGATGAGAAGAACCCTAATAAAACCCTTCCAAGATACGGTGTTCAGTGTGAATAAATCCATGTAGATAGGTGGTACATAGAATGTAGTGGTGTCCTACGCCTTTTTCATTGACCTTAGGTACTTACCATGTACAACGGCTAGTGTCACTAAAATATTTCATGTACAAAAATAGTACACAACAAGAATAAAGGGTCACATGCCATGTCCTTATATCCATGGTCCACCCATGTACATAGGAAATATTCTAGTACACAACTTCAACCGGTCTGTAGAGGCCTGTGTACCAGTACAGGGGGTAATCTGTGTAACCAATTCATCCAAACTGAGTGTGGGAGTATACACCATGTTGTAAACCTGTGTACTCTACCCATGTTACCATGTATATCTTGAGATAGATGTCGATTATCCGGGGAGGGTCCATGTAAAGACCCGTAAAATTCAAGGGAAATTTTTTATCTTAATTTTATTTGGGATTTTACAAGAATGCAGTTTCTGACGGCACCTGATTCTGAGGCCAGGTGTGCCCATAATAATTTACCTAAGTTTATCTTGGGTACATTCAGTGAATGAACGAGCGGGTTTTTCTATCTTTTGAACCAGTGCTCGGAATCGAAATCTAAGGACACCGATGGAACCAAAGTGCCGGTAATTTCTTAAGAAGACCATTACTGGGGTTGCGTTTGCTCGGGAGGAGTAATTAAAAATTTTGGAAGGTAAAATAACATTGAGCTACAATTTTATTTCTTTTTAAGTGGTTATATCCTTTGAGTGGTAGTTGGGGAACTACCCATGAGAGGTTATGAGGGTGGTGGGGCCCACATGAACTTCACCTATTCACATTCTCTAAACCCCCATAAATCTTCCTCTTTAAACCCCCATGTATTAAATGATGTGACTTCCTTCACATTAAAGAATTCCATTTATTTTAGAAGTTAAGCATTTGAATTTTAAAAATTTAAATGCATGGAAAGTTGTAATAAAATAAGCATTACACTTATTTTATTTGGGGGTTGTTTCGTTGTGTTGGATTTTTGAGAGAGGGATCAATCTTCCTCTGAAGAAGTTCGTCTTCCACGTTGAAGAATGCGAAGAACGCCACACTCCGACGAAGAACGCCAACACCAAAGAAAGATGATGTGTCTTTCTACTTCTCTTCGCAGCCGGTGAGAGATGCCGCCCCACCTCGGATGATCTCCATCAAGCATGTACGGAACCATCTTCTGTGATGCCTTCTTCCACAACGTTCAATTCTGTGATGAACCTTCGTTCACCCTTTTCTTCGAGGTAGGGGTTTGATTATATGGCATGTATAATTTTGGGAGTTCATCATTTAACTTTAGTCGCATGATATCGATTAACAGGAGGGGGTCAGACTGCACAAACACTGTTGCCCACCTCCCTTATTATTTTGTTTTCCTTCGTTGTGGTTTGGACGGAGATGGTGTGATGTTGTCGCACTGCGCTGAAATGAGAGAACCACGGCAAAGCAGCGCCGCGCCATCGCGCCGCGCCGAAAACCCGCGATGACACTGCGGCTGGAGCGGACTGCGGTGGAGGGGCATGGCGCGGTCACCCCACGCTGGTCGGAACCAGGCCGCTACCTTTAGTCGCGGCGGTGTAGGGAGCGGCGGCCAGCTACCGGGCACCGGCGCCGGAGGAGGAGGGCGGGACAGCGGGGTCCCGTGGTAGTAGCACGGTCGACCTGCCGGGCCGGCCGAATGATGAATCGGGGGTCGTAACCCCTTCCCGGACGAAGGACCAGCCCCCCACATGGGGGCCGCATTTTTTCAAACTAGGGGGCAGCCCCCCCCCCCCCTCTTTAGCTAGGCCGTTACAACCGAGCCGCCTGGCCACGCTGGCCAGGAAGAGCGCGCCAGGCCGGGCCGTGCCCAGGCCGGGTCGGGCCGCGCCCAAATGGGCCGGACCCAGACCCGGGTTGGGTCAACCCGGTTCGGGCCGACTTAGGGGGTATCGGGCCGGGTCGGACCGGGGCCAAACCCCGTATTTCTGGACCACTTTCAGTCTTTTTCCCATAACATGGGATACAGACCTCCGATCGACGCATCGTTAGTTGTGATGCGATCCATGGATCGAGACGGCCATTTCGGTATATTACACTCTAGGTTTCGGAGAACTTGAGGTTCGGATGGGTTGGTTCGAACACGAAACCAACCGGGCCCTCAGAGCGGAAACGCTTATAACTTGAGCTCCGGACGTCTGATTGACATGTCATCGACATTTTTGGATTCATCTTAGTGAGACGGACCTTTTGGCTTACTCCGCTCAAGGTTTGGACGTAGTTGGAGTATTTCCAGATTGGATATGAATTAAAAACCAACAGGGCCCCTCGGACGAAAAAGCCAATAACTCACAGACCGGACGTCCGATTGACGCGCCGTCTATGACGTTGAGTTCCTATTGATGATACAGAACTTTTGGATTCATCAACTATAGACTTCGTGTCAGTTGATGTATCAGCCCCTCGGCTAATGGAGCGAACCCTCCCGAACGAGCTTGTTGTGTGCGGGAACCCTAGAGATGGCTGCGACTGTGATGACGATGACGACTGTACAGAAATCCTCTATGGATTTGACGACGACGACTACAGCACTCAGCGATCCTACATAGATCAGGTCTACCGATCCTGTGTGGGTCAGATCCTGTGTGGGTCATTGCGGGGGTTAGTACCTATTGATCCTTTGTGGGTCATTGCGAGGGTTAGTACCTATCGATCCTGTGTGGGTCTGACAGCTTAGATGAATCAGTGGCTACATCTGATCATCTCTATCGTCTTACGAAGACGTATACATGTGTGAGCTGAATCTTGACTTTCAATCATTATCTTCGATATGATTGATGTGCTTTCCTATGTGGATTGTGTTGTGATATCCTGTGTGGACATGATAGAACTTGGGCTTGGATGTGGGAGCTGAACTAGAATTGATGACTTAGGTATATGTGTGGCCATATACCTAAGTAGTGTTGGATGTTACTTCGTGATTGTATCATTCCCTTGTGGATTATCCTTTGTGGATTCTGGGAGACCTTCGGGGGTCTCGGGTTCCCTACTGAGTAGAGTATACTCACCCCTGCACGGGATATGCCCGCACTACGTTGTGTTGGATGTAGATGACGGACAGTGGTGATCGTGGTAGAGGCTAGTGGAGCAGTCTGTACCTGGAGGTGGACCACAGGGCAGGACGTACACGGAGCTGACAGCTGGACCCGAGGAGCTGTGGAGGCTATCTATACCAACCCTTCAGGGGGGACTTCTAGTGGACGGCCCAACGTTGCGGCTTTACTTTTTCTGTTGTTGTACTCCATTTTTCAGTTGTACTTTACTTTTAGTTTGGGTTTGTATTCTGGCCCACTTACTTTTTCGCACTTACTATTGTACCCAATTTTACTTATTGTTCACTTCTTCTTGCTTAGTCTGTGTGTTTTTTACTTTACAAGGAAATTCCTTCCCATTCTTATTGGGATTTACGCCTTGGTGCTAGTCGCCAGCCCCTGGCCTATGGAAGGTGGGCTTGGGTTAATCACGGCACGGGCCCCGAGGTTGGTAGTGACAAATTGTTATCAGAGGTGTTCAGTTCTACCGAAAAACTCAGAACTCTGATCTTTTTCTAGGTGAAGCAATAGTGTTAAGGGTATTGAGTGTGGTTATTAGTCCAGGGAGTCCAGTTTTGGTGCAGTGGCCGACGTATCCGTACACCAAGACCCTGACTTCTGATTTTCGACTCAATGCACGAAAACATTGATAGCATGTGTGTTTTAAAAGTTTTCTTTGTGATTACTTTTTGTCAGCTCACTAGGTATACTGTTTGACCGTGGTGAACCTGTTTCTTTTCAGGATGGCCCAACGATGGCAGCCAGCTAGGGTTTCGAGCGTTGTGTGAGACGACAGCCCACCGAGCGACGAGGCCTCGGTGCAGGGCCCTTTTACAGCAGAGGCATCGGCGGTACCTCTACCTACTGAGCCACCGATGCTACCAGTCCCAGCCGTTGATAGTGCACGTCACCTTAGTGCATTGCAGGAGTTTCAACATCAACGACCACCCAGGTTCCACGGGGAGACAGACCCCCAGGCAACCGAGGATTGGATGGAGGTAGTTGTACGTGTTTTCCATTTGATTGGGACACCAGCAGACCTCATGGTGATCCTTGTTGCGAGTCTCCTGCACGCGGTAGCAGGCAGATGGTGGAGCTTGAATCTCCAGGTGCACGACGAGGCATCACTCCTCTGGACGGACCTTGAGAGCTTCATCCACTCAGAGTTCGTTCCAGCCACCCTCCATGTGGTGCACATCCAAGAGCTACTACAGCTGTGGAAGGGCAGTTTTATAGTCGCCCAGTACTCGACGAGATTTACCGATCTCTCGCGCTATTCGACGGACAGGGTCTGGGAACCATTCTTCCAGGCCCAAACCTTCAAGCAGGGATTGAGGCATGAGATCAGGGCATCGCTGTTCTCCATCAGCATTAAGACACAGATACGGGTACTAGAGCGAGCGCTTCTCATCGAGAGCTTTCTTGCTGAGCCTACATCACCAGCGAGACCTACCACAGGGCAGCACGTAGCAGAGTCTTCTGCAGCTAGCAGTCGACGGATGAAACATGGGTCTAGGATAACCAGACCCTCAGGCGGACTACCTCAGGACACTGGCTCAGAGGTGCGGGGAACACAGTGCAGAGCCAGTCTTACGAGAGGTAGACGGTGCTACGCATGCGGCGGGCAGAGCCACATGGCTCGTGACTGCCCGACCCGCCGTGCAGAGGAGCAGCAGACGATTGAGGAAACACCCATTCAGAGGCATTGGGTCGACATTGGTAGTCCGCAAGGAGTAGGTGGACAAGGCAGAGGATCTGGCTGAGTAGCAGGTGGTGGGCGATGCTCTGAGGCTCTACCACCACCACCACCAGGAGGTCCACCCCAACCCCAGGGAGCTGGCGGGAAGAGACAGGCACAACTCCAGGTAGCAAGGGACTACGACCACGGTGTGCCCAAGATGATTCGAGGTACTATCTGTTTCTATTCCTCCCTTGCTGCAGTTCTTATAGACACGGGAGAGAGTCATTCTTTCATAGTCGTTGCCCTTGTTCGGAGCTCAAAGATTCTGACAGAGTCGATGGCTCGATTGTTACAGCTAGAGAATCTTACGGGAGTAGACTCGATGATTACGCACTGGTGTCGGTATTGTGAGATTACTCTAGGAGGCGAGAGCTTCAGCTGGGATCTTCTTGTAGCGGCGTCGAGGCCTTATGACATCATCTTGGGCATTGATCGGTTATCTACAGTTCATGCTCAGAGACTGTATTAGGTGCATGGTGCGATGTGTTCGCACCGATGGGAGCAGGTTCACCTTCACTGGCAAGAAGGGAACCTATACAGCACAGGATGGACTCACAAAGAGGAGAGGGTAGCCCATCACTCATCAGTTGGCTAGCCTCATCCATGGAGTAGTTGACGTGCGGAGTCCGAGCTTACCTGTATTGGTGGATTAGTATGCGGACGTTTTTCCCGACGACGTTCCAGGACTACCTCCTCATAGAGAGGTATAATTTTATATTGAACTATACCCCGGGACAGCCCCAATATCCACCCCAGCATGTCGGATGGCTCCCTCTGAGTTTCAAGAGCTACGGGTACAGCTAG
The DNA here is from genome assembly GCA_963277665.1 of Viscum album. Lineage (NCBI taxonomy): Eukaryota > Viridiplantae > Streptophyta > Magnoliopsida > Santalales > Viscaceae > Viscum > Viscum album. Next base: position 1,395,684,132 of record OY728160.1, on the reverse strand, counting down.
AGGACTTACAGTCCAAGGGATTCATCTGACCCAGTGTTTCACCCTGGGCTTCCCCGATATTGTTCGCCAAGAAGGCGGACGGGAGCTTACGAATGTGTGTCGAATATTGTCGCCTGAACCAAGTGACCGTGAGGAACAAGTATCCACTACTAAGGATTGATGACCTCCTCAATCAGCTCAAGGGAGCACAGTGGTTCTCGAAGATAGACCTCAGTTCAGGTTATCATCATCTCAGAGTTCGGGACGACGACGTGCAGAAGACAGCCTTCAGATGTCGGTATGGCCACTATGAGTTCTTGGATGTGCCATTCGGCATAACCAATTCTCCAGCAGTGTTCATGGACCTCATGAATTGGATCTTTCAGCCTTACCTCGATCGATTTTTGGGGTCTTCATCGATGACATTTTGATATACTCGATGACTGAGACGGAGCACGCCTACCACTTGCGGGTTGTACTGGACACACTTCTAGAGCACCAGCTTTATGGAAAGCTCTCTAAGTGTCAGTTCTGGATACGTGAGGTCCACTTCTTAGGACACTTCATCTCTGAGGTGGGAGTTGTGGTGGATCCTGTGAAGATCGAGGCAATGCTAACTTGGGAGCCACCCAGGAGCGTGACGGAGGTGTGGAGTTTCTTGGGGCTAGATGGGTACTAACGGAGATTCTTGGAAGACTTTTCCATAGTTTCAGAACCACTCATAGCTTTGGCGAAGAAGGGGAAAACCTTTGTGTGGTCAGATAGATGTCAGTAGAGCTTCCAGGAGCAGAGACAGAGATTGACCAGCGCGCCTATCTTGAGGCAACCAGAGGAGGGAGTTGGGTATGTAGTTTACTGTGATGCATCAGGTACCAGACTCGAATGTGTCCTGATGTTTGAGCGGTCTATGATCGCCTATAGATCATGTCAGTTGAGGCAGCAAGAGTAGAACTATGCTACCCATGACCTGGAGTTATCAGCAGTGGTCTTCGCTCTGAAGATGTGGCGACACTATCTGATGGGAGAGCACTTTACAGTCTATTCTGATCATCAGAGTCTCAGGTACATCTTCTTGCAGAAGGACCTAAACCTGAGATAGTGTCGATGGCTCGAGTTCCTCCAGGAATATGACTTTGAGATATTCTATACTCCTACAAATGGGAACGTAGTAGTCGATGCTCTCAGCAGGAGGACGAACAATCAACTACTTGGGGAGGCGACAAAGCATCTAGCTACTTTGCAGATATCCTACGTGGATAGTGATGGAGCAGCCTTTCTACAGTCACTCACAGTCACTCCTCCACTACTACAGTGGGTTAGAGAGGTACAGCGTGGGGATGTTGACTGTGATACACGGCGTGCACAGATATCCTCAGGACAGGCACCTGATGGATTTTCTGTGGGAGGAGAGCACGTCATCCTTTTCATAGGACGTACCATGGTACCAACTGCTTTACGGGAGGAGGTAATGAGGGAGTTCCACACTTCCCCTTTAGCGGTACATCCAGGGGTGAAGAAGATGTACCAGGACCTCAGACAACAGCACGGGTGTCCGAGAATGAAGAAGGTTGTGGCAGAGTTTGTTTCTCGATGCCTCACCTGTCAGCAGGTGAAGGCGGAGCACCAGGTACCAGCAAGCTTGGTACAGCCTTTGGAGGTCCCAGAGTGGAAGTGTGACAGGATATATATGGACTTCGTGACTGAACTTCCATGCACTTCCAGAGGTCACGACTCCATTTGGGTGATTGTTGACCGACTCACCAAGTTGGCTCACTTCTTACCCATCAGAGAGCAGGGATCAGTGGAGAGCATGGGACGTCTCTACGTTCAGGAGATTGTATGGCTTCATGGAGTGACATCATCTATCATCTACGATCGAGATGCTGGCTTTAATTCCCGACTTTAGAAGGGGTTTTAGGAGGCGTTCGGGACGCAGCTACATCTGAGCACCGCCTTTCACCCTCAGACAGATGGTCAGACGAAGAGGACCATTCAGACACTCGAGTACATGCTCCGCGCATGTGTCCTCGACTTTGGTCGCAGTTGGGAGGACCACCTACCCTTGGTGGAGTTCCCGTCCAACAACAGCCACCACTCCACCATCAGGATGGCACCATACGAGGAATTGTACGACCGACCTTGCAGATCACCTCTGTGCTAGACAGACCCTGGGGAGTCAGCAATTGTGGGATCGGATATGGTCCAGGCCATGATGGAGAAGGTCAAGGTCATCCCGGAGTGGATGAGGACAGCTCAGAGCCGGCAGAAGTCTTATGCTGATAGGAGGCGGAGACCACTGGAGTTCGAGGATGGCGACCACATTTGCTTACGGGTCTCACCTCGACGTGGATTACGGAGATTTGGCTGCGGTGTCAAGTTGTCTCTGCGCTTCATCAGACCATTCCAGGTCCTCAGCAGGATTGGCGAGGTGGCTTATCACCTGGCTCTACCACCTCAGTTGCACCGGGTGCACGACGTCTTCCACGTATCTCAATTGAGGAGATACGTGCATGGCATGACGCATATCATTGACCATGGGGAGCAGGACATTGATGATGGGGAGACGCTTGCGGAGGTCTCGGTGGAGATCGAGGATCGATAGGAGCGAGTCCTACGTGGATGGTCGATTCCTCTAGTACACATCAGATGGCAGCACGGGAACCTCCAAGAGAGCACTTGGGAGCGAGAGGCTTAGATGTGTGCACAGTACCCACTTTTGTTTCCCTAGTTTTTAATGTATCTTTACGGGGATGATAAGCCCTGAGGTGGGAGTAATGTAAAGACTCGTAAAATTCAAGGGAAATTTGTTTCTTAATTTTCTTTTAGATTTTACAATAATGCAGTTTCGGACGAAACCTGATTCCGAGGCCCGGTGTGCCCGGAATAATTTACCGAAGTTTAGCTTGGGTACATTTAGTGAACGAACGAGCGGGTTTTTCTAACTTTTGAACGAGTGCTCGGAATCGAAATCTGAGGACACCGATGGAATCGCAGCGCTGGTAATTGCTTAACAAGACCTTTACTGGGGTTTTGTTTTCTCAGGTGGAGTAATTAAAAATTGTGGAAGGTAAAAAAAAGTGAGCTAGAATTTTATTTCTTTTTAAGTGGTTAAATCCTTTGAGTGGAAGTTGGGAAAATACCCATGAGAGGTTAAGAGGGTGGTGGGGCCCACACGAACTCCACCTCTTCAAATTCTCTAAACCCCCATAAATCTTCCTCTTTAAACCCCCATGTATTAAATTATGTGACTTCCTTCACATTAAAGCATGAAATTTATTTTCGAAGTTAAGCATTTGAATTTTAAAAATTTAAAGGCATGGAATGTTATAATAAAATAAGAATAACACTTATTTTATTTGGGGGTTGTTTTGTGGTGTTGGGTTTTTGAAAGAGGGAGCAATATTCCTCTGAAGAAGTTCATCATCTACGTTGAAGAACGCGAAGAACGCCACTCTCCGATGAAGAACGCGATCACCCAAGAAAGACGATGTGTCTTTCTACTCCTCTCTGTTGCCGGTGTGAGACACTGCCCCACCTCAGTCGATCTCAGTCAAGCATGTACAGAACCCACTTCCGCAACGCCTTCTTCCGCGATGTTCAATTCCGCGACGAACCTTCGTTCAACCTTTCCTTCGAGGTAGGGGTTTGATTTTATGTCGTGTATAATTTTGGGCGTTCATCGTTTAACTTTAGCCGCATTCTATCAATTAACGGGAGGGAGCCGGACCGCACAAACACGGCCAACCCCCCTCCCTTATTATTATCTTTTCCTTCATTTTGGTTTGGAACGGAGATGGCGTTGTGTCGTCGCACTACGCGGAAACGAGAGAACCACGGCAAAGCATTGTGGCACCGTCGCACCGCGCCGGGAAACCGCAAAGACACCGGGGTAGGAGTGGGCCTTGGCGGAGGGGAGCGGCGCCGTCGTGTCGTGCCAGTCGGACCAAGGACGTGGAATTTGGCCGCGGCGGAGCAGGGAGCGATGGCTGGCTACTGGCCGTTGGCGCCAGAGCAGCAGGGCGGGACAGCGGGGTCCCGCGCAGCAACACGGCCGGCCAGCCGGGCCGGCCGAATGAAGAACCGGGGGTCGTAACCCCCGGTCGGCCGAAGGAGCGGCCCCCCACATGGGGGCCGCAGTTTACCAAACAGGGGGGAAGCCCCCCCCCCCCCCTCTTCCGCTGGGCCGTTATGGCCGAGCCACCCGGCCACACCAGCCTGGCCGAGCACGCCAGGACGGGCCGCCAGATCGGGCCGCTAGGCCGGGCCACGCCCTATTGGGCCGGACCTGGAATAGGGTCTAGTCGACCCGTTTTGGGCCAGCCTAGGGGGTATCGGGCCGGGTCGGACCGGGCCCGAACCCCCTATTTGCGGACCTCATTCGGTCTTTTTCCCATAACATGGGCTTCGGACCTCTGATCGACGCACTGTTAGCTGCGATGTGATCCTTGGATTGAGACGGTCATTTCAGTATATTACACTCTAGGTTTCGGTGAACATGGGGTTCGGCCGTGTTGGTTCGAACACGAAACCAACCGGGGCCCTTAGAGCGGAAACGCCTATAACTTGAGCTCCGGACGTCGGATTGATGTGCCGTTGACTTTGTTGGATTCCTCATAGTGAGACGGACCTTTTGTCTTACTCCACTCAAGGTTTGGATGTAGTTGGAGTATAGTCTGATGGGTTTTGACATAAAACCCAACAGGGCCCCTAGGACGAAAAGGCCAATAACTCACAGATCGGGCGTTCGATTGACGTTCCATCTGTGAAATTGAGTTCCTGTTGACGATACAGAACTTTTGGATACATCAACTCCAGAATTCATGTCAGTTGATGTATCAACCCCTCGGCTCATGGAGAAGACCCTCCCGAACGAGCTTGTTGTGTGCGGAACCCTAGAGCTGGCTACGACTACGACGACGATGACGACTGTACAGAAAACCTCTGTAGATTCGACTACGACGACTACAACACTCAGAGATCCTACGTGGATCAGTGCTACCGATCCTGTGTGGGTTAGATTCTGTGTGGGTCAGCGCTCAGTGGTCCTATGTGGGCCAGCGAATACCGATCCTGTGTGGGTCAGATCCTGTGTGGGTCATTGCGGGGGTTAGTACCTATTGATCCTTTGTGGGTAATTGCGGGGGTTAGTACCTATCGATCCTGTGTCGGTCCGACGGCTTAGATAAATCTGTGGCTACATCTAATCATCTCTATCATCTTATGAAGAAGTATACCTATGTGTTCTGAATCTTAACTTTCAATCATTATCTTCGATATGATTGACTTGCTTTCCTATGTGGATTGTGTTGTGCTATCCTGTGTGGACGTGATCGAACATCGGCTCGGATGTTGGAGCCGAACTAGAATTGATGACAAAGGTATATGTATGGGAATATACCTAAGTAGTGTCGGATGTTACTTCGTGATTGTATCTTTGCTTTTTGGATTATCCTTTTTGGATTCTGGGAGACCTTCGGGGGTCTCGGGGTCCCTACTGAGTAGAGTATACTCACCCCTGCACGGGCTATGCCCGCACTACGTTGTGTTGGATGCAAATGACGGACAGCGCTGATCGTGGTAGAGGCTAGTGGAGAAGTCGGTACGTAGAGGTGGACCACAGGGCATGACGTACAAGGAGTGGATGGCTGGACCTAAGGATCTGTGGAGGCTATCGGTAGCCACCCTTTAGGTGGGACTTCTAGTGGACGGCCCGATGTTACATCTTTACTTTTTCAGTTGTTGTACTCCCTTTTTCAATTGTACTTTACTTTCAGTTTGGGTTTGTATTCTGGCCCACTTACTTTTCTGCACTTACTATTGTACCCAGTTTTACTTAGTGTTTACGTTTGCTTGCTTACTTTGTATGTTTGTTTACTTTACAAGGCAATGTCTTCCCCTTTTTATCGGGATTTACGCCTTGGTACTAGTCGCCAGCCCCTGGCCTATAGAAGGCGGGCTTGGGGTTGTCACGGCATGGGCCCCAAGGTCAGTTCGTGATAGTCCACAAAGCATGTAATTGGGTTTAAACAACATGTGATGTCTATCTATCTCCAGAAACCCTATCTTCTACTATGTGGGGTCCACAGGCCATGTGGCCCAAATAAAACGCTATGTTCATTGTGATTTTCCAGAAACCATATCCTTTCTATGCATGAATCAAGAAATTCCTTTAGATCTCTATATAATGGTTTTTTATTTAAAAACTATATATCTAGGGTCATATCTTCATCACAACACCTAATATTTGAGTTTTAGGCCTTCAATCGACATTGAACTATATTTTAATCCATCCTAATGCAAACCACTCGTTGAACAGTTTCTCCATATTTGGTTTTATCCATCCATCCCCATCATCATCGCACCTCCATTAGGTCATCCCAATGTTGGATGAGCAATTTTTTATTGTTATTCCAAGAAACAAGTTCACAATGATCAATCGTTCATAATAACCAAAGAAAAAAGAATGTGTAGAGTGTTGGGGGAGAAAAATAACTGAGAACAAACCTAAGGAATGAACCTTGAATATTGTTTTTTTCTAACATCAATCCATTCCCAGAATAAATATCAATAAATAAAAATCAACTCTCATTCAACAAACCCCGATAAAGCCCTGTAATTAAAGATCATCCTACAAGAACAATCGATCTATAGACCAACCTGTTCTTTGGATGGTCCATGTTCATCATTGAATCTAAGAACAAGGAAAGAGAAATAAAATCAAAACTCCCAACTTTGGAGAATGATTTTTCACTATCGTAGATCAGTTTCCATATCACCATCATTGGTGAGATCTCCCAAAAATGATGCTCTTTGATCTTAGATCCAATGTCCCATCATCATTTGTCGTTGAGATAATTCTCCATGTTTCTCTCCAGATCCTCCAAGAAATTTCTAGGGTTATGAGCATAACCCTAGATCCCTTCCCTTAGGTTTATTTTAAAAAAAACACTCTATTGATGAAACATTAAAAAAAATCTTTCCATTTATTTTATTTATTAAAATGCATGAAAACTAATTTTCACATTCGACTCGTGCAAGCTAATGTTATGTCACTCCTTGTGTAAATTCACTACTATGAATACAATAGAATCCTTGGATTTCTGATACAAGAACCTTTTAGAATTTATTTTTATTTTTTTAGGAAAACTCTGTGTACAGGCTATATAATATAATTTATATATTCCAACATTTATTTTGAGAAAACTAGGCCTCAGAATCACATGTCGTCTCACCTCCTGTTCTTGAATTAATTCCATATAATATTTTATAGTAATACATAAAAAAATAAAGTCCATTATATAGCCAATATATTCAATTTAGAATGAGATTCATACACTTCGTGGTCTGTGTCATCTAAATAAAAGCCTCAAAAATATTGTTACCATCCCATAATATATATGATACCAAAAATTTGAAATTTTGTATGTATTCAACCAATTTATAATTTCATAGATGTATATAACATTTATAAAATTAATATTTATGTCCCTTATAGTCGGTAAAAATATTTAACCTTTCACCTTGATGAAAATTCCTCTAATATATTAAGCCTACAACCACTACAGCCAACTCAATATCATGCATAGGATAATTATATTCATGTAACCTTGAATTTTTTTTACCCTTTTTCCATGTATCAGTTTCTATGTATCAATACTTCTCCATTTCTAAACCTAGATTCATCAAAATATATAGTATATTCTATACATGGTTTGGCATTGATCAGAATGGTTTTATGGGAAAACACCTTTTAAAATGTTGGAAATCATTCTCAAAAGATATATACACTCAAATATTATGCCTTTATTGGTTTATCCTAAGATTGGAAATTATATGAGTGAAATCCCTTGATAAAACATTTTTTGTTTTATGATAATACAAAAAATTTTAATTGTAAAAAATATTCTATGGTTTATCCTAAGAAACATGAACTCAAACCTTATTATGTTGAGAGATTCAACTTCTTTTGAGATGATGTACCTAATAAATGAAAATTTTCTATCTAGAAATTTCATTTAGATAAAATCGAGTATATATGATGCACTATCACTATACTAAAGATGATGTCAATATTTTGGTAATCATCATATCTAGACTAGGAGTACACTAAATTATCATCAATAAAAACAAAGACATATTGGTCAAAATATGGGTGGAATATTCGTCTCATCGAGTACATAAACATAGAAGTTGAATTAATCAGTCCAAATGGAATCACAAAAAATTACATAACCCATATCTACCTATAGAATAATTCCATGGTATATTAGAAAGTATCACCCTCAACTGATAGTGTCCTAATCTTAAATAAATTAAGGGGAATACATAAGAACCCCTCTGTAGGTTAAAGAGATCATCAATCCAAACAAGGGGTTACCAGTTCTTAATTGTCATCTAATTTAGCTTCTGGTAATCGACTTATAATATCATCTTCAATATTCCTTATTGGAAAATATAATAGGAGAACCCCAAGGTGAAATACTTAGCTAAATGAACCCTTTGACCTCCAATACCTCCAATAGTGGTTTACGCTCTTGATTCTAAAAATGTTAAGTTATATATAGTGGAAATGAAATTGAACCTTCACTAGGAACCATCAAAATAGTTCACTCAATCTCTCTCGTATGTGGAAACTCTAAAAAATCCTTAGAAAAAACATCCTAAAATGGATCCATAATAGGAGGTAAAACTTCTTACTTTACAACCAAAACATCATCCACTAGACTCTAAAAATAGGCTATGATCTCACCCAACTTATAGAAAAAATGAGAAACATGGATTTCTTGGGTATCACATTATAGGTGATGAACATAGTTTTCCCCATCAACAGTAATGAAACTAACATTAAAATAGTAATAATAAATGTGATCCTTGTATCAAACTATCAATAAAATAGTAATAATCAATGTGATCCTTGTATGAAACTAACTATTAAATTCATAGGATCATGTAAAATCCTAAAATCTTAATTATGGAACAGTTTCAAAGGAAATGAAGCCCACAAATATTGTGGGAACACCACATAAAATTATAGATACCCTTTGATCTCACTATTAATAGCATGTAAATGGACTTATCCTAATATAAGAAGTCAACCACTAAGACCATAACATTCAAAAATTGGGAATATTGAAATTAATGTGATGCTTTTAAATCCAATAGTGCACAAGAAATTATGTAATTCATAATAATTATACCTCATATAGTTGATGTCGAAGACTCATTACCGGTGGTAGTAGGCTAAAATTAATGCTGCAAGCCTATCTCTCTACCTTAATCTCTTACTCGAGTCATGTGACTACTAAAACATCCACTCTTATATGGTATTACCACATCCTACACCCTGAATGGTACATCTGGTAGAACTAAAACTTCAAAATTTATTATACATTAAAGATAACCAATTGATATTCTCTATCAATCATGGTCTTCCATCATAATCCATCTATTCAGTGTTCCTAGATAAAAACTTTACTTTCCCCATCCTACCATATGATTAGAACTCCATTAGTGGTAAAATACACTGACCTTACATTTCACTAGGCCTTAAGAAATAGTGTTAGACCACAATATAATTTCAATCAGTGTTTAATCCACTATCCAAGATGTTCTCCCTTCCTCCTCCTTAGTGAAATTTCCCATTATGGATCTATTTACTATATGATGGTGTACTACTAGGTAACCCAACTACAATAATATACCCTTCACAAGAAGCCTCCTTATTTTCCCTTTTAGTAATGAGAGCATGATTTAGCAACATAGTGGTTTTTTCTAGAATAAAATATCTACCCATTACTTGATCATACATTTGAGACTATCTTGATAACGTTTCTCTTTAGATGCCTCACCTATTTCCAGCTTCTGATCCAAATCGTGTAGTTTAGTGAAGTGGAAAACATAATCCATCACAAATATATTCACATAGGCCAAATGAAAAAACTCCTTGTATCATTCTTGTTTTAGGGTCTCTGGGTAGAATTGTTTCAAGAACATCACCGGGAAGTCCATACATGACATTCCCTTAACAAGGTTATTTTGGACCTGAATATACCACTTGTGATTCACTGGTCCCAACATCATCTATGATTCCTACATGAAACTCATATCCAAATGATCCCCCATGTGTCCAAGTATTGTCTGTATAGACACAATATTGAACTATTATGCCTCAAGAACACCCTCCCAGACGAAAATTAAGGGATTCAATAGCTGGAACTCCCTAGTTAGATCAAACCTGGATGGTGTAAGATGAACTAAATCCTTATCCAAAACAATTGATAATTTAGGTTAAATTATCACTAATTTATTCTTCTAACATATCACTCAGACCCAATGGGGGATCTGGTTCAACTATTGGAGGAGTATTCTCTACAGTTCTCTCCTTTCACCCTACTAAAAAACATCATCATGAAGTAATATGTCTACATTGAGAAACATATGTTTCAAGGTAAATATCATATAATATACACTGTTACACAAAATAGGGGTCACTACTTGCCAAAGTCAAGGTACTCTGCATGCACTATCTCAATGGATTTGATCATAACACTATCACTACACCAAACCATCCATATACAGGTCCACTGGCTAAATCATGATAAAAGTAATTTTTATTGATATAATATAGGTATTAAATGGAATTTTAACAATTAGATTTAACATCAATCAATTGAAAATAGTTAAAACCTATTTTCAAGGCACAATTTTTTAAAAAAACAAAAATGCTTTAGAGAGTTGTTTTACTTCCTGCAAAAATATTTTTCTATATAAAATAAAATGGATCATAATAGAATATTCCTTGTGTGTCACATATGATGTGTGACACATAATCCATGATTGCCTAAAATTATTCATGTATAAATAATATCATGTCATACTGGACCAAGAGAAAAATATAAAATATTAGTAACATCACACAAAAATTGTATCACCCAAGGTGAAATAACATTTGAACTATAATAATCAAACATCAATAAAAAATCTCATCCCTATAATCCTGGTTCTACCCCCCCCCCCACGGCTTATCTTCTACATGAATTTTCTCATTACTAAGAACGAACACATTTTGTTAAATTGTTTACCATTCCCAAATAGTACTGTAAATGAAGGGAATCCATTTTATATCAATTTTTAACCTCCTTTCCCATCTCTCATCAAATATTACAGGAACCTGTTCACCGGTGGACATCATGTGCATCTTACCATATCTTAGAGGATACCGACTATTAGAGAGGGTCTACTAATAAATGTGGGGAGACTATACCATATTTATAAAATAAAAAAATAGTGAAATTAATAAGAATTTATATAAATAATGTAACCACACATCACATACCAAATTCCCAAAACTGGGTTAGTTCTAGTCAACTAATAAAATAAACATGTCATGTTATGACATTCTCATGGTTCAGAATGATCCCAATAGAAGTAATCAAACTAAAAATCAGAAAAATGGTTTTTGAATCCTACCCCTATCCATCATCCAAGCTCAACCACATAAGTCTAAAATAAAATATCGATCACTATGCCTTTTTTTCTCATTACATTCAACCATTAAGTCTTATCAGGTAATAACGGCAACCTGCACAGGGTTTGAGCACTACTCAGTTTTCCACAAACAAAAATGTCTCAAGAAATAATCATTATATGTTAAAACTTTATGGATATATAAAATTGAATAATAGACAAGGAAATAAATGAAAACCAATTTTTAAAAAATAAATATTTATTAATTAACCTTTTTTCCTTGAGGTTGTAATGTGATAATGGGTCCAACCGAACCATCTTCAACCAAAGTTTGTCATCAAATCAATAAATCATAGGGTACACATAATTTAAGTAAAATAATGTTTTTTCAGTAATTATTTAATTCTTAGTAAAAATAAGCATCATTCCAAGGTATCCATTCCTTGTTTATGTACAACTACTTCCTAAAGAATTAGTCTAACACAAAAAAAATGTATAAATATCATTGTTTTCCTAAGCATATTTTTGAATCCTAAACCATGTATAAATACTATTAGTTTCTTGATCCTCTATCTAAAAACTAAAACATATATTTCATTTTCAATTCAATATCCAAAACCATATTGAATAATATTGGTTTTAAAGCGTTATTTAAATATATATACCATAGATGTAAAGCATCATCCAAACAACTTAATCCATATAGAGTAATATTGGTTCTAAGACCATCTTTATGACACATAAACCTTAGATGAAGAGTGCTAGTCCAACCATATAAACCATTCCACCATTTACCCATTTCTATGGTTCTATATATTTGACCCTTTAAAACTGTATGATGATAAGGATTATCTATTCTCATAATAGTAGTTCACTGTGCTCTATCATATCTATCACCTTTAAACAAAATTCCATTATTAAACAAATTTATCATTTATTCATGTATTGAAACCATTAAATATTATTTAAAACAACATTAAAACCTAAAAAACTCCTACTCACTGATTTCCAATTTTTTCATCTTAATGTGTCTTAAGACATTTAATCCCATGTTATACTTAGTATCCCCTTTTAAAACACTATCAAGAATACCAAAGATCCTAAATGTGTTGAGATTTTAATATACTTATCTATCTATATTACACCCCACAATAAAAAATTCAAGAATTGGAATATCCCATGAGTGACAGTAAGTTCAGTATCATAATCACTGATGGACCTGATGAGATATGTGAAAGCTCTAAGACATTATTTCATGGACAAAAATATCTTTTTTATCAAGGAGAAAAGCACAAAACATATTGGTGAGAGCACACATACTACATAAAAATGAAATATATGAATATGATGGGAAATATATCTTATACCACCTATATTATTTCAATAGATATCTACTCATCCAATGCCAACATTAGATTGAAGAAAAAAAAGAATACAATGACTTATGAAAAAAATGGCCCTTAAAATAAGGCATATGATACATAAATGAAGTGGGAAATAAAGTAGTTTATCATAAGAATAATATAAGGAAAAAATTATATAGACTTACGTGGGTATTATTGTCACATGAAGATACAGTCTAAATAACTTTTGATCAAATTATATTTTCCCTTGGAATAGGAGAAGAAGCTTTGGACACACCTTCGGATGTTGGGTATGAAATGTGGGAAAAAATCATGTGATTTGGAAATAATATTAGCATGTAAAAGTGGTAAATTTTAATGTTATTAATTTATAAATTGTTAGGATTCATGATTTTTCGTTTCATATTCCAATCCTGTGATCCCCATTGTCCAAGGAAAACCATTTTTTCATGGTTTCTAGGGCCACCCAAATTTTTGGGTAAACAAGATAGAAGTCATGTCAATCAGATTTGGATATTTGTTGACCAAATTTTTATAGTAACTAGGGAATAATTTCATGGTTTTCCAAACTATCCCCACCCCAACTGAGCCAGATGTTTTTGTTTCACACTTAGCACTATCCAAGTTATAATAGTGTGATATGTGTTATATGGCCTGATTTATAACATTCCAAGTCCCAAAACCCTATAATTATCTTGTGACCTTCCCTAATGGTCGGAATGTTTTCCATTTTTGATCATTAAAATCGTTTAACACAATCTAAAATCAAAACATAACTCTACAAGGGTCGAGATCATACAATAGTAAAGTATCTTATTAATTATTAAACAATCAATGAATTGTCCCCAACTACTTTGAGGTATGGAAAACAATGGTTGGTATGGGATTCTTGGTGATGTGTGTAATCTTTATAATTTTTATTGAAATATACTATATGAACTCTTTCCAATATTTTTCATGTCACATTAATCATTCACAAAGTGACTATCATCACATAATTTACATGTACTTATGTGGTTTTTCCTAACTCAAAAAACATAATGAACATTAAAAAAATGTCAAATAATGGATAGATACATCACTTATAAAAATTATCTAACCATAGAAATTTTCTCTAAAAACAACATTTCCACCATTTATTTGGCTTATATATTAATATTTTGACTTTTTTCTGGCCCAATGTTGTGAACAATAGCTATTTAGGCGCAAAATGTTTCTTCCATTGGTAACCAAAAATCTATCCTAAAATAATTGAAATATCATTTTTGATAATTTATTATCATTAGGTCCATATATTTTAAAAAATACTTTAGTTTTGCCACATTTTTTGAACTATTCTAGGAATAATAACAAAATAAACCATAGAAACGTTGTTCTTAGTACTTTAAATGTATTTATTCTTCTATAATGATATTTGAATCACCTATTATGTGCTAATTGTTATTTAATAAAAATTTTACACTTTAATGAAATAATTAATTTGATGGAAAGTGTTTCCTTTATGAAGAAAAAAACAAATTTTTGAAAATACCATAATAGGATTAAATTTTTTACAATATCTATTCAAATTAACTAATATTGAAGTGAAGTTAGATATTATATTCATATGTTATTAAATTTCATACATATGAGTAAAAATAATACTATGATACGAGGATGTAATTGAAATAATAAAATATATTTGAATTTTAGTTAACACTATGTTCTAAAATACTATTGTTGGATTTTGAGACATTAGCCATAGCTTTAGAATGATTCATTGAAAACTTTTTAGTTATTTTCTTCAAGTTGATAATTTATTCATATAATTATTCATGTAATGGATAACAATAATCCACTTTATGTTAAGAATATAATGATTCTAAAATAATATTATAAATATATTCATTTACAATATCAAAGAAGCATGTTCAATTTCATGAAGTTTTAGAAAAAAAGAATCAGGTATTGTTTTATAACTATGAGAACCACTTTATGTACATTAATATTCATTATCAATCCACGTATCAATGTCCTTTAAAACAATATATCATTTATATTGAGATGATATTTTTTAATACTTTTATTTCCTTCTCAATTATGGATAATCTAGTTTAATATATCCTAGAATCTTGCATCCATGTCAATAGACACTGTTAGAATTATTCTTATGAACCCTAATTCATGAAATATCAAATATCTCATCTATATATTTTATCATTTTTCATGAATTAATTCATCTAAAATAGAATTTCAATGAAATTTTTTATTTGAGAAAATTTCCAGTCACTATGTTCAATAACACCATCATCCAAATAGTGCATAGAAATATCCATAGTTGTATTCTCTAAAGTAGTATATATGGTTGTAGCTATGGGAAATAAGATTATTTTCACCAAATCATACTTCTCAGTATCTCTCTTTAACTAAATTTATTATTTTGTTAATGATTTATTTAAAATATTATTTCAATATTAGCGTGTGAAATATATCGTCATTAGTTAACATGGGAATAAGTTTTGTATCATCAATTTTGGTCCTCTTTGACTTATATTAATTTTATATATTTTCAAAAATCATTTCAACCAACTAATCCCTAGTAATATTACATAAATTAATTTATTGAATAATTTTCACAATAGTCATAAATATATAAAAAAAAATTGAGAAACTGATTCATTTTAATGAAATTACAATTTTTAATAATATGAATTTAGTATAATCATTATAGTCATTAAAACTGTTGAAATTATATAAAGGGATAATTTTTAAGATCTTCCAGATATTTTTTGCAGTTTCACAAAATGGTATTAGAATTTAGATATGTTGCCTCATAGAAAATTGAAGTATGTTCAGAATACTGAGATTCATCTGATTTTCAATCTTCTCACATTGAGTTAACTATTTATAACTCTATGTAAAATATTGTATTCACCAAACATCAAATTATAGTTAAAATAAACTGCATTAATAAAAATTATTTCAATAAATATCTCCAATATTCATAATCTGTGCCATCAATGATAGGTGGTTGACATGCAATTGGATTCAAAGATGTTTTTATGAGGATATTTCATTTCATAGAGAAATATTTTCTCTAATAAATGTTAATGAATATAAAATTTAGATTGGATTTGATGTACAATTGTTTCCTAATAATATAGTATTATGACTTGGTGAATTTAATTATTTACAATTATTTGAGATTTCCATATTCTAGAACATAATTTTTATGATATTACTCATTCCAAAATTAACATAGAAACAAATTATGTTTTGAAGCACAATTATTATTTTTGAATGATATTTACTATATATGTTAGAACAAAATGTGGAATAAGTATTATATAAATAAAATAACATACTTTTGTGCTGATGTTCTAGAGAACCATTTTCATACTATAAAAGATTATTCATGAAAGGATAGTCTAGTAATTTTCCATGAAAAAATAAATTTATAATGTAATTTTTAGGTAGAATATATCCTTAATCTATAAGCACACAATGGGTCATATTGGAAGATCTTTTATCCAATAATAAAAAATAATCCTAAATATAGATTTGTTAAATAAATGGATAGAATTTCTAGATCATACCCAATAATTATTTGATCATTGAAGAATGAAAGCCTCAAATACTTACCCAATAAACTGTTCCACCATTGAAGTTCATATGTTAAATCGGTACTAAAGAAACACATAGGCCTTTTTTATTGAAATGAATATAATGAAATCATTAATATCACAAAAATAATGATAGGCCTCTATGAAAATATTCTTGAGAGGAACTCATATTTTATCACATTGATATCAAGATATCAAAGTCATAGACATATATTTGTTGTTGTTGATTGTAAAAACTCATAACAATAATTCTGATGACTTTTTTATGATAGTAAACACTATAACATCTATGAATGACTCAAGATAATTTCCCCAATGAACATGATTTAGGTTTTATATTGATATATTCAAGAATAAGAAGGATTCAGGTGATAAAAATTACATGTTTATAACTCAATAAATTAAAATTTAAATAGATATTATCTTATATAAGTAAAATATAAAGAGTCATGTGAATCATTAAAATTGGATGTGAATGATTTCATATTATGAAACATGTATCCAAAATTTATGTTTCCTCATAGTATTAAAAAATGTATTCTATTCACATGATTAATTTATTATTTTAATATCAAGTTTATTTCCATTATATATAGAATAATAGTTTCTGACCATATTAGGTTTTCTTTGGTGGGACACAAATTATACAGTTATCCATACAATTTTGTATAGTTTTATATCCCCTACGATAATTATGAATATACATGACACAATGATATTTTTCTTTAATATAATGCATAGACAAGATATAGTTATCTTTCTCCATATTTTAATGATGTCTTGGTTGTTAGCCATGATTTGTATTATGATGTTTTATATTTATGTATATACCATATTAAATGTAATTACACTATGAATCATATATATATATAATCCAGTTCATATAATATTATTATGATAATCAACTCCCATGTATTTATGATTTATCAATCATTTTCATCCTGATTATTCCTCCCATTATCAATATATTATCTCACTCTTTTTTTATGTATATCCCAATGTAATAAAAGTTAATAAAAAATTTATAAAAACATATTGTATGATAAGGATTATCTATATAAATTAATCATTATATTTTATTAATGTTTTTTATATATAAACTTATTTGTAGAAGACAGTAGTCAAATATATGTTGATATTTTTATTATTATAAATAAATGAAATTACTATGTATTTAATTTAGGGATTTCTATATTGGAGGGAATAAGTAGTTTTATAATTAGTAGTTTGGATGATATTAGCATATTATTATAAATGTAATAAATGATATTTTAAAAAACAAATATGTAATTTTAATGAATTCTTAAACATTATACATTTTTATAAAATGAATTTCATTTAATTTTTTAGATGAAATATAAATCATGGATATATTATAAATGGATTGATGTAATTCAATGAAGGGGTGGAAAGAAAATATATAATTTTTTAGAAATGTGAATAAAATATTTTAAAATTCAAATAAATGTTAATGAAATATAATGGATTTTATGAGTTATTTATTAAATTTATCAAGTTTAAAAAAGAAAATTTAATGAAATATAGCATATATATGTAAAATAAATTAATTAATAATCATGTCATGTTAATGATTTTGTTTGTAATTTAAATAACATACCAAATATACAAAAAGATATTTTTCATAAAAATTTTTATTTTTATTATATTCTATTTTTGTATTGAGATGTTAAATTTATTATATTTATTATTTGAATTTGATATAATAAATTAGGAATTTAGAAACCAAAATTTTAAATCAATGAAAAATGAAACATATTCTATTTTTTAATTTAATAATTACTATGTTCAATGATTAAATTAAGTAAAAGTATGAAATTATTGGATGTGTTTAGGTATTTATCCATGTAGATATATCCCATTGTTTCTAACTCACATATTAGGTTTCTTAATAATGGTGTAATGTATAACAAAAATATATACCTGGTATTCATGTGACAATAAAAACATTGAAACCCTAATTAAAGTATCAAATCCCACTCATGACATGGCTTTAAAGTCATTCCCAATCCACATATTCTAAAAAACTATAGCTTCAAAATCAAATGTAAAAAAGTGATAATTATTTCACATCACCAAACAGGCGTAACACAAAAATTTTTCTATGATTTCTATTATGAATACTTTTTAAGTTGATTATCACCAAAAAAATTAATAATAACAACAAAATTGTATTAATCATGTAAAAAATCTCATACATCAAAAAAATCGAAGATGCATATCTAAGTTATTAATTAAAATTTGGGAAAAAAATTTATACTAATATGAAAAGGAAAATAATGAAATGAAATAGTATATAATAAGTATAAAATTCTTAATTAATGTTCAGGAAATAACCAAATCATCTCTATGTATCAAGAAAAATGTTCATTTTCGTATTACCAACATCAAACATGAATATGAAATCCCAAGGAAATCCACTACGAACAATAAAAATATAAAAGAAATTTTAAACAATATATAGGTGAGAGTGTAAAATCCTAGTACTTGTTCCCCCACAACCTATTAATAAATGTTCAATGTATATTTTTCCCCATTTTAAAAATACATTTATTAATTAGAATTTTCATTTAATGAAAAATATCACATGCCAACAACACTTAAATTCATTTTCAAAAATAACTTATTTTCCTATAAAATTATAATCAAAAATGGAACACCAGAGGAAGAGGATATTTTTTTGAAAAAGGTGAAGGCTTTGCCTCTTTTATTCAAAAAAATCAGACAATTCAAGGAACCAGATAGAGAGTAGTAATACAAAGAAAACTGACCAAAATATGACTAAAATAAATGATATTTATGAAATAGAAAATTTAATATAGAAATTAAAAGTTAATAGAAATATTATCCACTCAGTTATGAAATAATATATTGGGGATAGACATAAATAAAATCACATAATGAAATAATACAATTAAATTAAAATGGACATAAAATCAATAAAAGAAATTAAAAGAAAAAAATACATTGTATCATGGTAGAAAAACTATATGGATATGGTCGAAGAAACATGTGAACCTCATACTATTTTCAGATCTAATAAATTAGTGTATAATGTATGCATTGGCTCCTAATAGGAGAATTAATTAGCCATGTTTGTAGTGAAACCCATTTTATGGACCCATAACCCCAGTTTCTACAAATTACATGCCTTTTCATAGTAAAATTATGACACCCATATGATTTAATCATTACCATTTCATTCCTTTCTTTAAAGTGTATCATTAATGTGTCATAATCTAAAGATCGACTTAATCTAATATTCCCCTATAAAAATAACGGTTTCCAGGATCATTAAACTAAAGTGAGTAAACCAATTATTAAATATATCATATAAAACATCAAGGGAAGATCGCATCATCTCTCACCCCCTCCCTAAACATAACCAATTCCTTAAGAAAAACAGATTACACACCACAACTATCAATATTAAAAAAATATGAATCATGGTCTCAATATATAACTTGTCATAAAATTCCATCTATTTATATGGAAAAATATTTTTGGAAATAAATTTATAAAATTATTTCATGTGATCTGAACCATAAAAAACATTCACAAATTTCTGGAAGACATATCGTTATTTTTTAAAAATCAAGTAACAATATAAAAATTAATATATCAATAAAAAATCATTAAATAATCCCAATGGAATGTTAAATAAAAAGATTATATTAGACAAAATTACATTCTTCATTTTAAAATCATATAAAAAATTAATTTCACTCCCTTAGAGCTGTTGAAAATATTAAAAAGTCTTTTTAGTTTATGATTTTTGTAGAAAAACACCCTTATTTCATTTTTAGCAGACACTAAGAATGCATAAGGGAATAAATTTATAGTATAAATATGTAATCAATTCATATAATCTCATGGAGAACTAGACGATAAACAAATTCATTCAGTGGAGGATACTTATATACACGTTTTATTACTTTTAATATATTAATGTAATATATAAATATAGAAATTAAATCAATGATTTAAATTTAAAGGTTCATTCAGAAATCAAAATTCATTAACTGATGATCCATACACTGATCCCAAGCTCATTGAGACATGCTCTGAGTATATGGCCAGTGAATAAACCATAAATACAACTATATTAAAAAACCCAACATCCAAAACATAAATAACACATTGAAATAATTATTTCCAAACTCAATAATCATAGAAGAGATAATATCTAGAAAAATAATTTTATGGGACTACCAAAACACACATGAACACATGCCAAAAAATTAACACATGTAAATTACATAATATATCCAAAAATTGAACAAAAAATTTCCATAACCCAAAATAAAAACATTAGAGACATATAACTCTATGAAAACAAGTAACAATTGTAAAATAATCCCCTCATGCGACATCTTCTATTAATTACATAGAAAATTAAAATAATGAGCAGTGACTTGACTATAACATAGAGAAATAAGCTCTAAACACCCTATTTAGAGAGGCCAAATTAGAGAAAAATCAAGAGGATGAACAATATTGACAAGAGAAGGAAGTCATACCCATAATTGATTTGAAAAAAATCTCTTAAACTGGCCAGAAAAATGGAAATCCAAGGGGAAGAGGGGAAATAATATAGCATGACCTCTACAAGAACATTCATAACATAAATTAATGAATCTAAAAGTGGTTCCAATTTATAATTCTCTTGAAAAATACAATCAAATCCTTTAACAAAATTACCTGATACACTGGCCATGACTTGACCACTAATAGTCTGACCATAGTGAAATGCTTCCAAACTACTTCATAGGACATCCTTTGTAGGTTTTACAGTGACCACCACCAAGGAAGGGGCCTCCCCAAATGTTTCAGTGTCATGTTATCATGACTTTTTTGTTTATGGAATTAATACCTTCATGAAAGGACCACAATACAAGGTCAACATTGTTGTGGTGTGTGCGCTTTAAAACAAAACATGAATGTACCAAGGTATAGGAATAAACCCCAATAAAACATCACCATAGTATGATTAAAAATCATCATATTGTGACACAATGTTGTAGTAATCTTCCAACACCAACACTTGGGAAACCAATCATAGTTTTCTCCCTCTAAACCACTATCAAATCATCCCAAAAACCATCTATTAAAGGATAATATTTTAATTCCATGATATAAATTCATAAAATTAAATTCCCCCATAAATTTATAAACTCTAAATGACAAGGTTCATTACAATTTACCCATAATAAAAAAATTCCATCACAAGAAATTCTCAAAGCCACTATTTGAAGGAAATCACTCACAAAAAATGGATAAACTCTCTTACATGTAAACTCCACACCAAATTTCATAAAACATTCACAAAAAACATGTATGTAGTTAGGTTCCATGGAAACATAACCTAGTGAAAAAACAAGTATTGTCTAAATAATATAAATATCCGTGAAAATTCATCAATAATGAAAAAATAAAATCACCATGAACGCAATACTAATAACCAAATTCCTTTATTATGGACACACCAAATGAAATATACAACTCATAAAATTTAACTATGTTCTAAATATATATACCATTTATAATTAAAATAATTTCATAAAATAATAAAATAAAAATATAATCCTTTCAAAATAAAATATTCTATTGATTTTAAAAACAAGCATTGTATAACCCACATAAAACCACATGAATCCACAAGATTCTTCATTGGCCTTAATTAGTAAAAAACTTAATTTCCCATGACATAATCCAAGAATCTATTTTGAATACGTAATATTCATTTAATTATATATTTAAAATAAAAAAAAAATATCCATCCATAACATTTTTTATCACTACTTTATCCAATATAGTTTTTTTTTAAAATTATTTATTAATAAAGATGACTAAGATAATGATTTAAAACATAAACTTCCAAAAACAAATTACTAGTAAACTATGAAAATTTAGATCCCATTGATAAAAATCATTTATAGCATGATAGAAAACAAATTTAGTGAATATTAAATCAAAATAATTTCCATATCACATAATGGAAGCCCACCAAAAACAATGAATTATATGCACATAATCCAATAATGGAAGAAAATTATCTTAATAAAAACATTTTTATTCCCAAATCCATTTTGAAAACAACCACAATCATATAATGATTTTAATGAAAAAAATTATAAGGCCTAAAAATGATAAAATATTAAAACATTATCATCATAAAAAATTCAAATGATATAATTTCCAACACATTAATCATCGCATAATGATACCATATTTTAATCCTTTTTTACATTTTAATTAATTAAAAGAAATAGAAATCCTAATTTTCAAATCCCATACATTATATAAATAAACACCCTTTCATTTATTGAAATCTCATTGAATTTTCAATTAGACTGCATTAAAATGAAAACTCCATATATATTTTTAAAAAGTCACTTACAAAGTACCATCATCAAAAAATCTAATGGACATAACATAATAAAAGAGATCCAACATAGTAAAATTACAATCATACTAAAAAACCATTCCAACTCATCCAAAACATCAATCAAACTATGATAAAATAAGCTATAAAAACACTAGTAATAATAGTCATTATTATTTTATAATATCAATATATAAATATAGAAAAAAAATAATTATACCTCACCATTCCAAGATTCATATAATTCTTACACAATTTTCTTCTTATACACCACGCCCATGTTGCTCAGTGATTGATTTTACAACATATATCAAATAATTAATTGTATATATATATTAGGATAAATCAAATCCAAGAATATAATTATTAATTCATGAGTTCCTTTTTAAATTCAAGGATCAGAATAAGAGAAGGTTATAACATTCCTACCTAAGACCAACAATCAGAGTTCTAGTAACCCTATCTCATGTATTCTATGACTCCCTAAATAATAAAAAATAAAATGAAGCTCTCATTCCATTTATTTATGAAATAATACAATCCAAACTGAAATTGGGCTCCCAAGCTAGCTGATGATATGTCCCAAGTACCATTATTATTCCATATGGGTTGACAAATATTTCCTAGAAATAAAATGTCTATATGGGTGGGTGGTTTTTTCAGATGAAATAAATTTGATGTTGAACATTCACATGGATTTATATCAAGAATAACCTATAAGATGGATGATCATGAATCAAAAATAAATGGTTATTAATAATAAGATAACCAAACTAGAATAAACATATAACATAATGCATACATAATAAAAATTATGACTACAATAATCGAAATATCCATCTAAATCATCAGGAACAATTTTATAAAATTACCTTAAAATGAAAACAATGAAATTTGAAAATACATAATAAGAATAAATTACAAAAATAAACCAAATACTACCCATGAATAATAAATATATTTCAACAACAATACCATTTTACTTAGTACACCATCAAATTCAAAATGGAAATCCCTAGACAAACCATTATTTCCAAGATGAAGAAAAACTGAACCTTAAATGTTATAAATGTTAGAGAATAAAATTGTAGTAGGTATCATCACCATAAATTATACATAACATATAAAATTGAATCAATTTCATGAAATATTTTATATTCAATCATAATGTAGTCATTTAGTTTTAAATAAAAAAATTTACATGAAGACATTAATATTTTTACCAAAACAACTCATTCACCCATTAAATTAATAATAATCATTGATCAAAATAAAAATAGATGAAATTTATAAGAAAATAAACATCTTCAGAACTATTATTTTATAAATTAAAAAAATCCAATTAATGAAATGTAAAAACTTTTTAACCCATTTATTTAATGATTTGAAAATACATGGACGAAGATACATTAAAAAATCAAAGGTTTCCCCGAAAATAAATAATACCCGAATATCAGCAACACAAAAACATGAATCAAAAAGATGTCATGGTTATAAGAAATAACTTCATTAATAAAAATAAAATAAATAACACCCACTCTGTTATATAAGTAGAAATTAGTGATATAAAATAATAACATAACTTCAAATAAATAGAATAAAAGAATTAAATACTATTAGAATCACTAAACTATGGGAGAATAAAATAAAATAACATATATCATTGTAGAACCACTAAGGATGTAAGGATAAGGAAACATGAAATCCTTATACTATCTTGTAGTCTAATCAATATATATCTATTTCAGACATGAGATTTAATAGAGATCATTTCTTGGTAATGAAATTCGGTGAAACCCATCTGATAGAACCAAATCAAATGCAACTAATTAAAAAATTTCATTGGGTAATTGTATTGTGAAACCCATTTCAGGGATCCACTATAATATCATTCCTTTCCTATTACTGGTTAATTTTTGTGGTGTAATAAAAATTTTTACCTAAGCATAGTATTTATAAAAAATCAGTCATTGTTTCCATAATCATTCAAATAATTGTGATTAAACCAGTTTTAACATCAATCATATATAACACTATGGGAATATCACATCATCAAAATAGAGAAGATGAATTTTTTGATTAAAATTAAATTGAGGATCTCATCAATGGGTATAGATGGTTTTGTCTAGATAACACAAGAATACACATTTTGTAGTTGGAACTACATGTCGTGTATTTGTGTTCGATTCATCAGAAGTAATTATGAAATTACTCAAGTCCTGGGAATTAATGACATGTGGTGTAATTAATAGATACACCATGTGTTGAATAGGACACACTAGCGCATGATCAGCTAGACTACACACTGTGTGTCCCACTATGCATGGCGTGTAGTCCCTTTTGGTCAGGGTCAAGTCATGTATCCCATACATGGCTTCCCTGGCTAGTGAATTTGTAACACGGAGTCTAAAATATGTGTGCAATATTAGAGTGGTCATGTACTCTGACTATTTTAAAAGTACACCTCACACACCATTTTCTTTGGCGTGTACTTCGGATGGATGGTGAGGTTGTTACACGCCATGTAATTAGATCTACACGCCGTGTACTACTTCCAGATTATGCATATTTACAAATTTATTATTATATTATCTAACCATTGAGACGTGTAACATTGTGTGGGCATAAATTTGGGACACAAAATGTTATAGGTGATATGTGTGTGTGTGTGTGTGTGTTTAATTAACATCTTCCTAATGTTCAAAGATCTCCACATCATGTTTGAGATGTATTACAATTATAATTCTTCGTTCATGTTACAACACACAAAGAATAAAGTGTATAAAAGTATAAATACATACTAGGAATTTTTGGATGTGTATTCACTGGTTTGCTTCTATGGTTGAATTTATGTACAACGTTATGTATGAGAATCTTAAGGAAATTTATAAAAGTATTTAGTTAAAAAGGATTGATTAATTAAATATAATGATTAATCTATTTGAGTGTAATTTTTCTTAATAAGAAGTATAAAAGAATTAATGCAAGTTTCATTAAATGAGTAATTTGTTTCATGTATGTGGATAATCATGAGCTAGACTACACATTTGTATGTTTTTTGTTTTCTTTTAATTTATTTATTAAATGAAAATTGATGGCATGTGTTCCTTCTTCTCATTAATGTGTATGGCATGCTTTCCCATAGTTTATTTTATGTAAACCCCGTTTTACCCCTCACCTTCATGCGAATTAAATGTATATATATTAGATGGTGATCCCAAGATAGTGGAGGCGTATCAAGTTAGGAGCCAAGGAAAAACCAATCCAAGGAGATACAATGGTCGACTGGTGGAATGTTGTAAACATGAACCTTAAACGGTTCAAGTTGTCTCTCCCCTAGGCTAGTGTTAGTTTATAAACAGTTAGAAGAACTATCTAATTGTAAATCTCATGATCATAATATTTATTTTATTTCTGTCAGTTTTATGGTTATTCATTGTGGATGTTTGACATGATAACATAATTAATGAACTAACAAGCATATAATATGGAACTTAAATAAAATGGATTATTCATAAATATTTTATATACATGGTTAATGGATTATGTATATACCAATTAACATTAAAAATCATGGGAAAAGATAATAAGTGGAAATTTACAGCTGAAGGATAAAATCCCTCAATTAAATATTAAGTCAGTATGGCCTTCCATTACATCTATTAGAATAAAACCATAGTTCACAGTGATTGACCGACCCTTGTTGGGGTTATTTCAATTATCATGGAATTATATTATGATTTTTTGGGTTGAAATAGAATAGTTTACATCAGGGGTTGACTTCACTAACAGGACATGGTCTAACTGAGAGGCAAAGGTTGAGGAAATCCAAAATTTAGGATTTTAGGATTGGTGAGTCCACTCAATAGATCCCAGAGCTATGAGTTAATGAAATTGTAATTTTGAATGACTACATAAAACCATTCAAGTTTCTTCACCAACCCTAGTTTGGGTAATGTTAAGGGAAATATGGATCCCTACTGCTAGAGTGTCCAATTAATAGGATATTTCAAAGACAATGGTGAGGGATATTGGGTTTTTACATAATAGTGGGAGACTAATATATATTAATTTATTTATTTGTCTATATTTATCTAGATAAACATCTAAAACTCTGTTCATATTAATTTGTAGAAACAACAATCAAAATGACATCAATAATAACATTGTTATCCATACTTGAGAAGGAAAACCTTCTCACCAGCACAAATGTCCAAGAGTGTAAAATCAGCCATTGGGTTATCCTTTTCCATGAGAGAAAATGTTATGTTTTAGAAGAGCCTTTTCCAGTTTCACCTAGAAACGAGTTGGTCGATGAGAAACTCTCTATGTATGAGAATCATCGAAATAATGATACGGATGTTCAGTGCCTCATACAATCATCCATGACCATTTTGATCTTGAAGAAACATGAAGAAATGGTTTCTTATAGCATGATGTATCACCTTTTGGATCTCTATCAAGGGAAAGTGAGATAGGAGAGGTATGAGATCTCTAACGTTTTGTTCAATACTAATCTTGGAGAGTATTTTCTAGCTTAACCACATGTAGTCAATATTATTGGATACATTGAGCATCTAGACATCGTAGGGATTAAATTCCTAGATGGATTTCATATACATCTCATACTGTCATCTCTGCCAAAGACCTTATCTAGTATTATTGTGAATTATAATTTGAGAAATAATGAGAAGAGTTTATCGGAGCTTCTTAACCTAATTCTCCAAATTGATTAGGACATGGGGCATGGGAAACCCACATTCCTTACCGTGAATAGGAATATTAAGGACAAGGAAAATGGTCCTATGAAATATATGTAATCTAAAGACTTTGAGCATCATCTGAACATGAAGTACAAGATCTAGTGGAAATCCATGAAATGGAGGCAGTATGCATGAATGTGGCATGTCGGGCCACTAGAAGAGGAACTGCACCCATGGGCAAGGAGAATCCAATGTTTTGTTTGTTATTGAGTGAAATTATTCCATTTATACAAATTTTGTATTATATATATATATTTTTTGTGCTCATATATATATTCAAATTAGGGAACCAAGTAGATTTCAGAAAATTTACTGGGGAGAGGTGGATCTGGGAGAAACCAATGGGGTGAGGATGGCTACTCATGCCATTGGTGACTACCACCTCACATTACTGACAGGATTGATTTTCATTTTACATGGCAGTTATTATATACCTATTGTTACCAATAACATAATTTATGTATCGAGTTTAGATACATATTTATTTTTTTCAGGTTAGGAAATAGTGTTATAACATTTATAAGTACAACATATGTTATGGTATGGAACATGTAAATGACAATCTATATGTATGAAATTATGAAAACTAGGTGTTGGAAATTGATTACAAACCAAGTTCACATGACTCATACAACACCCAGTCACAACTGTAAAATAAGCATTTACCAACGGTTACAAACCATTGGTAAAATCCCCAAAACCATTGGGAAATTATATCCCAACAGTTCGCTGAACGGTTGGGTTTTGAGGCATGGGGATAGCCATTTCCCAACGGTTCAGCCCAAACTGTTGGGATTGGTTTGTTGTATTTTCAAAATACCAACAGTTTAGTGTTAATTGTTAGTAAATTTCTATCCCAACGGTTAATAACTGTAGGTTTATACAACTAAACCAATAGTTTTCAACCATTTGTATACACCAATTATAACTGTTCATAGTGAACCATTTCCATAATTTGGGTGGTATTGGTATATAGCAACGGTTGTTAAACTATTGTTATACCACCTAGAGCACACTACTCCCACAGTTTCATTGAAACTATTGGGATATAGGTATAGCATTGGTTTCAGAACCATTGGTATATACTAGTCAATATTTATACCAACAGTTCATAGAACCCTTGGTATTTCATATTCTCTATAAAAAAATGGTACGCACCTCTTCCAAGCGGACCCCCTTCTAGCCAGAACCAGCATACATAGGCCTCCCCTCTATAGCAAGGAGTATAAAGAGGCCTCACTTCTCTAATTCCTATACTACAATTACAACAAGCTGGATGTCCCTTCCTCCACTCAAGAATTATAGTACAAACCTGTAGAATAAGGATGAATATAAAAAAATCATGCAGATAATATACAATGGTTAATACAAAACTAGATATTACAGAATTTAAAAAAAAATCATGCAGAAAATAGAATGTACAAAATTCAAAAAAAAAACTCATGAAATATATTTTATGGTTGTGTGTGGATTTATAGGTCTTCACATTTAATAAAAAACACCCCACCCCATTTAACACCCCCTCCCCAATTCCCCCCAGGATAGCCCGCTTGCACACCATGCACCCCATGCACCCCTGGACAGCCCTCGTGCACCCCCCTGAACATCCCCCTTCCACCCCCATGAACCCCCCCACCCCCAGGACATCCCCCTTACACCACCCTAGATATCCCTCTTTCACCCCCACTGGACACCCCCTCCCCCATAGACACCCCCCTAGACTCCCCCTGGACCCCCCCCATAAACCCCCTCCTAGACACCCCACCTACTCCTTACCCCTTCCCAACAGACACCCCCCCCAGAGAGCCCTTGGACACCCCCCTGGACAGCCCCTCCTAGACACCCGACCTGCACTTCCCCCTTCCCTACAGCCCCCCTACCCCCCCCAGACATCCCCCTTTCACCCCACTTGACACCCCCTCCCCCCTAGACACCCCACTGACACCCCATCCACCCTGACCCCCCTGTAAACCCCCTCCTAGACACCCCACATTCACCCTCCCCCTACCCTTCAGAGCCCCCATGCAACCTCCCCCCCCCCCCGGACATCCCTTGGACACCCCCATGATAACCCTTCATAAACACCCCACTTTCACCTTCCCGCTTCCCTATAGACCCCCATGCACCCTCCCCCTAGACGACCCCCTTTCACCCCCATGGATAGTCCCCTTGTACCCCCACTAGACACCCCATCCCCCTCCCCTTCCGTAAAGACCCCCTTCGACCCCCCCCCCCCCCCAGAACCCCCTCACCCCCATGAAACCCCCGCCTAGACACCCCACCCACACCGTCCCCCTACACTGCAGAACCCCCTCCCCCAACACCCCATGGACAGCCTCAGGGTTCCATACAGTACACAGCAGCATTCCTATTTTCCCAGTACATCTAAAATTTCATTCTAGATAGTTAATATATTAACCAATATAATAAAACAAATATGAATCACCTCAATGGATTCAGTATCCCAAATACTCCATCTAGTAGTCTAAATTGATTCATGTTACCCAATATAATCACATTTTTTAGATCCATCTGGTCATCTAACAAAAATACATCTAGTGATCATAACAACAATGTTTCTTATGTCCCACTTTTTGGCATTGATATAAAACCATGCAATTTATCATAAAAGAATTAGGTGAATAAAATATATTTTTTTGAAACCACATCTTATAGAGTCTAACATAACACTTTATTTTTCCTTTATTGGAGATTCCTCCACCACCCCTAAGAATAGAAGAAACAGAAATAAAAGAATCATGAAATACCTCTAGTGATCCTACTAATCATGTATCAACATTGATAGCTTATCTCACAACCAGACTATATAAGTGGAGTCCAAAAGAAGAAACAGCTAGTGACAAGTCATCAAAGACTTTACTCAATCCACCAAGCCATTAAGGAATCATCCATGTCTAATTAGGAATGTATGGAACCAAGTGGATAAAGTTATTTGTGTACTCAAACCCTATTTCATCTCCTTACTCGAGCCTAGAAAATTCTATAGCCATCAAAACCTTCATTCGTTGTAAAATAATGCTAAATGAACCATGCCTTTATACATTTCCAAGAAGAGTCCTTGTTTGGATTAGTCTAAATAAAAGACTTCCAACACATATAATTCAGACCCTCTAGTAGGATGGTTTCGAAAATAACCTTAAGTGACTCATAAATCTATAGATGGATAAAAATATCCTCCACATTCAGTACCAAAACCAATTCATCCTAAAATATTGTTACCTAAAGAAATGAATAGTAATAACATTTTGGAACCCTCATAAATAATTCACACGTTAGGAAAAGAGAGGAAGAACAGTAGGCTCAAACACTAAAGAAAGCAAAAAACATCCCAAGAAGCTCTAGATCAACCAAAAAATCCATTAAATCCAAATGGGGATATACTCTAAAACAAGTAATACAAACACTGTCAAAATGGACTTCAAAACACCAACCCCATGAGACATAAACTAAATGAATAAGTAATCTCAATATGTCATTTATATAAAACTAAAATCCAATACATTATTAATTCATAAAAATACCACAATATGGACTTTTACTTCATTGAATAAGAGATCCAAATGTTCATATTTAAACCAATATTGTTTTATCAAAATTTTATTTCAAAAATAACTTTCATTCATTTAAACATCATTTTTACTCATGAGGTTTTGAAAAAACCTCGTCTAATAATGAGAAATTTTAATTGTTTTTGAAACCATTTAAACATAATTATAGATATTGGTAAAACATTTATAACATCCAAATAGTTCAAAAGCATCTATTTTAAAAGTACATTCGGCTTAAATCCTTTAAAATATTCAAATTATGCTTTATTAATATCTTTTTAAAACCTTGAAAATAATTAACACTATCACTTTTTATAATGAAAATGAAAAAATTTCCAAAAATAGATTATCATTTTAAATACAAAAAATTTTAGACACTTTTCCAAATAAAAATATCTTTATAAAAGTATTCCCATGTCTTCTTATTGTCCAACATGTACTATGATGTCCCTTACGAACTTAGATAGTACATGTAGAATACAAGTATTAAGATTCACCCTAATCACCAATTTGGTCTACAGGTGACTAAATATTTTCATTAGAGACTCAATCCAGGGATTTTATACCCGAGGTCCTCCCTCCCCATTTACTATGGGTGGGTAATTTTTCTAAAACATAAACCCATAGATAAATGGTTTCATAAACTCATTTTTCAGAAACATAATTAATAATATTTTTGGATAACAGATTTTATCCTTATTTTTATAAATAATTTTATATAATTTCATATGAAATTAATGAATCCATATAATTGAAAAATCAGTATTGGACTCCACTATTGTTGCACATGGAACCAAGTGGTCATGGAATTAAGTGGGGAGGACTAGTGATCAAATAGAGTTTTTAAGTATTATCGAAATTATATTCTACATACCAATTTCTACATTATAAATTAGAATTTTGATTACTCTTTATACAGGATTCCAAAAAAATCCTATGTAGTTGTCTTTCACATTATAGAAAATGATCTTATGATATAAAAACCGACTCATGATTCGGGATTGTGATATGATAAAGATATATATTTTATATTCATTGTTTTCAAAAGTGGTACTAGGTAGCTTACACTACTGATTGAGATTCACATTATACAGTTGTATTACTTATCAACAGTATATGCATTTCATGGAACTCTATTAATAAAACATCAGTCACCTTGAAGAAAGTAGTATTTGAGTATGTTTTAACATCTCAAGATGAAACACAAATATTACGGGAGAATTTATATATATAAAAAATTATGGTGAATATTTTATATCCAATTATAATAATAATTTATAATAAAACATTAACCAACTTGATGAAATATAGTGAAATATTTTTATTCATTGAAACTTTTCATTGAGTACCACTTCATGAAGTAGAAGAGGGAACATGGATACATGTGAGGAGGAGATAGAATATTGAATTACATATCTATTCTCATTTTAATCACACTTTTAATTGGATTTTGGGTACATATTTCAAATTCATCCCTTATTCATTTATATAATTATATTAGAGTATGGATATTAGTATCACGGGAGTTCAATTTCAGGGATTAAAAAAATGATAAAAATGGTTTATGAACCATGTAAAAACTCTTATGAGATGGTAATTCTATAACGTGTAATCAATTTGGATTTATTCATCACCATATTTAGGTATATTACCAATATGTAGCTTCAATAAATTAATTTTACCCTTAATCCTTTGATTACTGAGAATGGGAAAGAGGATGATTGGTGGACCTTCACGACTGGTGGTTTCTCAAGAGGATAGGGATTCAGATTCGGATTCCCATATCACGTCCAGGGATGTCGAACATGCAGAGGATTCTATCAGATTCTCTAAAAAGAAAAGAAAAAACACCATCATTGACTTAATGGGGTACATCAAGCACTCTTGAAGGTTTCAGAAGAAAAAAAACTTGTTCTCCTTACCTAGCCCTCATGTCACAATATTCTCAAGAAAATGGAAGATCCCTCTGAAGGTTCCCAATCATGTGGTGACAAATTATACAAAGGATCTTGTTCCAATTGTAGGAAAATAAATAATTCGTCTATTTCATGACATTTTGATTGACTATCTATCTATGTACTCTATTGTATTTACATTTTTCCTTAAAAGTCATTTCTTAATTAAAAACTTATAATTGCGGCATGTTTTCCATTTAATAAAAGAATCCAAAAACTGTAGGAATTGAAGGTGTGTTTGGTTAGTTACATGGTATGACTAGGATCACAAGTAACAGTGTTTATCATAGTGGATTTTTTCATACACACAATGCGCTGAGTTTCTAGAAAAAATCACTTTAAAAATATTGTGAATGAAAAAAAATAGTCACAAGAAAAAAAAATAGAAATTATCATCCCATCTGGGGAAGAGAGCATACTCATAATGGAGGAATGACATATTTTGTATGAAATAGGAAGAATTATTTCTCAAGGACTAAAAATGGGGAGACAAAGATGGTTTTCCTTCAAAATGTGGTCTTGAGAGCTCTTTTGATAATGATAGAACACGGTACTAGAGTTAGTGTGGTGGCGTGGAATTGTAAGCATATGCAGACTTGGATTTAAGGAATGTTCCAAGAATATAATATAGTATTTTAGGTCATCATGAGGTTATTATTTCTTTTTTGGGTATGATACTGATTTTAGTCTCAAGGACACTGGTGGATTCCCTAGTGTAAGATATATGAGTACCAAGAGGACATACATTTTTTACTATGATGGTGAGACATTTTGAATATTAGGTTTTAGGTTCCTAGGAACTAAAACCCTATACCTATCTAGTGAGCTATGATATGGACCAAATTCCCTTGTTGTTATTTCATACACATGTTAGGTTACAAATTCTAACAAGAATTTTGATATATCATAAGGAATGACAACACTTTGAGTGATAAGGTGTTGGAAGGACAATGTCCTTTGAGCTAAATGAGTATGATAACACAATTTATATTATTCAAAGAAAACAAAAAGTAACTAGCCACAAAACAAACACCAACGCGATACAGAAGAAAAAATGAAACCAAATATAAACATTATACAAATAACCATCACTAATCATTGGTTTAAAAGACAACAAAACTCTTTTGGATGGGTTTTATTATAAAATCATGGAATTGATTTATCAATAAAATAATTTAATTATATTTATCATTTATTCTAAAACTCAATCAGCATAAATCTGATTAAATAAGTTAAGAAACTAGATCAACATAATTGTCACCGTGAGTTTTAACAGACATTGCAACTCCATTGGAGGGGTTTTATTATAACCACATGACTTTTTTATCAAATTAAACAATTATATTAAAGAACAGTTATTCAAGATATGAAATTAAACATAATTAAGTGGAATTAAGAAAGAACCTAAATTCAATTTAAATAAATCATGAATTAAAGAGGCTAGGGAAGGGACCCTACATCAAAGTGGAACCAAGCCATCCACCTCAGCTCTTGGATCTTTCTAACAAAATGTTGTTTCTCCCACACAGGGTATACGCACCTTCACTCAAATGCAAGGACACCTATCCCCTATGCACACACCCACATGGCCATGGGCATTTGAAAGGGGATCCTTGAACATATGATTATATGAATATACAAGTCTCCAATCACCTACATATGCATTTATTCAATTCCTTGATTCTTCTATGGTGTCCTCGGTCCGACGTGGAAGGCCAGAATAGGTCATAAAGACTCCGGTAAATGCTGACGGGTTTTGTGGACTCGGCCAACTCCATGGTTGTGTGGGGAAGGTCATTTGGTCTCTTCCAGCCTTCTTTGGCCTGTGTGTTGTAACCTCATTTTCAGAATGAGCTTTGGGTAGTTTTAGTGATCTTCTCAAGTAAGATTGATGGTGGAGATGTGATTTTTCCAGTTGTGGAGGGCCATTCTTCTAACATTGGTTCTGGTACATGGGAGTCCACCATGGTTGTGATGGATTACAATATTTTTTTCTGACTTTTTGAATCTTCTACTACTATGAATATGCTTCTGATATAAATATGCTTCTTGCTGAAAATCTGCTTCTTACCATGAAGCTTCATCTTGTTGGGATTTTGCTTCATGTTGTGAATCTGTTTTGCAAGTGTGTGAATCTGTTTTGGTGGTGTTTTATCTATGTGTCTACGATATTTTGTTCAAGTGTCTATGATCCCAGGTCTTCTTCAGAGGTAGATACAAATGAGGTTTTGAGATGAGAGTTTTCTCTTGAACATTTCTATCCAAAATTTGATGTTTGAGAGGGTATGGCTTTTTCCATTGGTACTAGGAAAATGCATTTTCACACGGGACAACTAACTGAGCAGTGATGGGAAGGTGGAAGCAGGACATAATGTTTTTTTTCAGGGGAGGGATTTACATTGTTGAAATTGATCTGTTTTTATTGATTTTGGACCATGGGGGAACAATTAAATGTTTTATGTCTTTGATGTCATGTTGGTTCCCCCTCAACCCTTAAAAGGGGTTTGTGATAATAATAAAAATTATTTTTCAGTCAGTCACCAATAACCTATTTTATGTTTTCCTATATCACATTTTGGTGGAATTATACATAACCAAATCATTTCTCTATTATTTTACATGATATGAATCATCATATAATTATGTTGTTATATGTTCCTGGATGTGACCTAATATTTGAATGGGGTGGTATATTATACTGATTCTCAATAAGGATGGGTTCTTTAAATTGGGTGATCTACCCATAAAATTAGACTAATTTTATGTGTGGAAATTTAGATGATCTACTGATACCTTCTAGTAATTAATCATCAAGATCGAATGATGTGATATCACGTTGGTGGGTGAGACTGAGCATTTATGGGTTAATTCAATTGGAGGATGATAGACCAATGTTTTATATAAGACTAGTTGTGGTATGGGTGGAACAATATTGATATAGTCAATATACCATTGGGGATACATTATCGATAGGTGATTCCTATGATTCAGACCACCATTTTTTGGAATTGATCTGTGTGATCCATGTATTATAGTGGGGAGGACCATATGGTTTAGAATGATTGGTTTATGATACAATGTTGTCTTGGGATAGATTGGAGTAGTTTCATGTTTTCTCGATTTTAACTATGGTGATGAGTAGTGATTTTGATGTTTGGTGAATACTGGGCTTTGGTGTTTTTTGTTACAAATCCAAAAATAATTTTATATTACAAGATAAAATTATATGAGTTATCTACAAATTAATGATCTATGTAGGTCAATATTGATGGGTAGATTATCACTATATAATATAAGAAATCCTTTAACATCTCTCTATGGTTTATGGTTGTTGTTAACATGAATCCTATATGTGGTCTCACCATGAATGGGATGTATAACTCCACTTGTTCCACATCCCACACATTAAATTCCATCCTCTTCAGAAGGAATTCCCTTAAATAATACATACAGGATGAAATGTGTGAGGTATTTAGCTAAGAAATCTCACCCAAAGTCATCAAGATTTTTGTTTTCTTACTGTAATCATCAAATTTATTAATTATCACTTCTTGTATAAAGAAAGTATTAAGAAACTCTATAGACCCCTAAAAACTAGCATGATTATTCATTATAGTTTTCCAAGGGATTAATTCTAACTATATTCCATGGGATTCATGGACTCTAAGAACATTAAATGAAAGGAAATATATTAACATAGTAGACCTATAGATATGGTGTTCACATGCAACCTAGGTTTAGAGAAGCTTCTTTTGTGATTTTATAGAAATGAAATCACCCTTTCACTAGTTCACCTTGTGGATAAGATATCGATTTGGATATAAAAGGTCTAACATATATATTAAAATTGGGATGATATGTGTATGGACTAGATGAGGGTTTAGATCATGTAATATATTACTATGAGGAATGGGCTTTGTAGTGATAGGTGTGTCAATTGTACGTCTAGTGTTTGATGAGGAAATACTTATGTGGATGGATTGGAATCTTGGTGGGTTCATAGAGTGGGATGGTCCCTCTAGGTGTATAAAATGTATTATGAAAGGTTTTACTCCATTTAATGATTTAAGAGTTAAACTAAAGAGATGAAGGATGATATGATAGTGTGGGTATTGGGTTTTTTCAGACAGATTGGAATAATACTTCCAAGAGGATGGGTGTGATTTAGCTTAGAATGTAACCTCTTTAGTGGGGTTGGGTTATAATACATTATTTTGATGAGGTTCTTGACTGTATTATTAAGAATATAATTAATGAATGGTCGACATGCCGATAGAATATTATAGTGTGTGGGATAAGGATTATGGTAACTGAGTAGCAACTAGGATAGGCCTGAGGGACCCTATAGGATTCACATGTTGATGAGATAAGAATGAATATAGGTTTGACAAGGTGTGCTTTTGTGATTAGGATAATCATGAGGTGAAAAATCCTCATTTTCTAGTTCGATGATGAGATGTGCATCGAGGACTGGGATAATACTCGAGAGATGAGTCCATACTATATGACTGAGAGGATATACTAGGATATGTTTGATATGATTGGGTGAGTGGTCATCCCATGAGACGATGATACAATGTATGGAGACACTTGGAGACACTTCGGGTTATTTATGATATCTCTTGGGGAAACTTGGGGTTATTTCATGACTTCAACATACTACATATATGTTTCCACACAATGATTTAGAAATAAAATTCCATCTCAGGGAAGACCCCAAGTCTACTCTATCTTTCAATATTTCCTCACACTTACACCTCATGCTATTATAGTATACAAGTGATCTACGTCAACTAGTCTGAATCACATCACTACCCTCCGTCCGTAGAAAGTAGTAGAAGACCTAAGTGGTCAATGTGATAATGAAAATAAAATAAAAACTAAACAAAAGCATACCTTTATCCTATTACTATACATGTCAATTCCTAATATATAAGAACAAAAACGCCCCATGGGTCAAATCATGATCCTACAAGCAAGGGGGAAACATTTCCATTTAATAATCTCTTATTTTGTATTATGTTCTTTACATATCATGGTGTTGGATAGACTAGACTAGTACACTTATACCGTGAATATGCACCTATTCATCATTATTTATGTTGAAGATTGTGCAAATATCCCACATCACTATGGAAAGAACCTCATAGGGACCACAATAAATGTTTAGTAGTTGATCCTTTTCTTGAACCTCATCAGGAACCAGTCCATGAACCAGATGGAATACTTGTTCATGAGGGTGAAAACCATTTCATTATACTATAATAAAAATAAATGTGTTGGTATCTAATATAATAAAAATGGGAATTTCTCAAGGATTGAGTGAAAATCGACTTTAGTTCCTTATTTAATGTGCCCTTAACTTTTAGTAGATGTCATGGGGTGTCTTGTGGTGTGTAGTGTCTATCTATTATTTATGTTGTGCTTTCGTATTGTGGAAAATGTGTATTTCATGGTTAGTTTAATAAATACATTGGTCAATTGGAAAATAAATCCCTTGTTAACAGATACATATCACCTTTTTATAGAGAATACCATCCATATAACAAACTCATAAATGTAAGACCCACATTTTAAATTACCAATTACAATTACATACAACACCAACTTATGTATTCTGAAAAAACAAATTAAAGGGAATGAAACTCCTCACAATAACCCATAAAATCTCATATATCATCACTCACCTCTAATTAACCCACATCATTGTCTATCATAATGACAATACAACCACATCACATATATATAAGGATTAAGAAAAAAATCCAACACAATATTATTTCTAATAGGGGTATATAGAGGAAAATATGAGGTTTTTAAAAAATCATGAACATTTTATTGAACGAATTGTTATAATAAATTTTTTTAAACCTATGAATCTAACCCTATATTTCTGGAAGACTCTATTTTGAAAAAAAAACAATTTACCCAATAATTCCCCACACAATGAGTT
This sequence comes from Viscum album, assembly GCA_963277665.1. Taxonomy (NCBI): domain Eukaryota; kingdom Viridiplantae; phylum Streptophyta; class Magnoliopsida; order Santalales; family Viscaceae; genus Viscum; species Viscum album. The sequence continues at coordinate 1,395,645,078 of OY728160.1, read as the reverse complement.
GGTTACTACCAAAAACTCTAGAAAATCCGTGATTTAAATGAATGGTTATCCAAGATATGAACCAAAAAATAAATTCCATGTTTCCTAATTTATTTAAAAAGAAGACTAATTCTTACCTTGAAGTATCAATCAAGAACCCTTATCAAATTTGGGATAAATGGTGAAAGGAAAGGGAGCCGAGAGAGGGGGATGTCCCATGGGGTGTTCAGCCATGGTGGGTCTCATGTGTGACTGGAGAGAGCCCGATGGATGTCGGAGGAGGGGAGGTAGCTGAGAGGGGAGGGGGATGTCACCAAGATTGGGATCCGAGAGGGGATGGGGAATGTCACCAAGACCCGAGAGGGGAGGGGGACGTCTTCGTCGGAGAGGGAGCTGAGAGGGGAATGGGGAACGTCTCCATAGGAGAGGGACCTGAGAGGGGATGGGGGATGGGAGGTGGAGGTGATGGTTGGGAGGTTGAGGAGGTCATGGTTAGGGTGGGTAGGGGAGGGTCAGGAGGTGCAGGTTGGGGAAGGTTCACATGGGGGATGAAAAATCATGAGGGAGTCCTAAAATCTGAAATTGGGTGACTTTTTCCAACGCTTAATAAAAAACATAGTTAATATTTTCTTTCCCAACGGTTTAACAAAACCATTGAAAAAGGAAAACATATAAATACATCTACCAACATTTCTATAGAACTGTTGGTATAGCTTCTTTATCCAAACAGTTTTTTTCAAACCATTGGGAAAAAATTGTAGGTATAAGCTAGCTTTCCAGTAGTGAGTTGTGGCATCACTACCTTGGTCATGTAAATGATAAGCACCTAACAAAGCTCTTTCATGATGGTTAGTTATACTCTTACTAACTAAAACCACTTGATAGATGTCATAATTTTTTTCAAGGGAAAATGACCAAATCACCATTTGGGGGAGAGGGTGAAAAGGCCACAGAGCCTCTATGATTGGTACACACTTATGTGTGTGGACCATTTCGAGTAGAAGTTATAGGTGGATATTTTTACTTCATTAATTTCACTGCTTACTTGAGTAGATATGTATATTTCTACATAATGAGGTATAAGTTTGAGTCCTTTGAGAAATTCAAGGAGTTCAAGAATGAATTAAGGAATCATATTGGTTTGAAGATAAAGAAACGTCGATCAGATCGAGGTAGAGAATATCTTAACTAATAGCTCATCGGCCTTTTACGGGAGTCTAGGATTCTATCTCAACTCATACCACCATACACACTACAGTGGAATAGTGTTAGTGAAAGGAGGAATTGTACCTTGTGGTACATGGTATGGTCAATGTAGATTCATGCATATCTTCTATTATCCTTTTGGGGATATTCATTTCAAACTGTGGAAAACAGATTAATCCAAGTGCCAACTAAGGAGGAAGATGGGATTCCCTTCGAGCTATAGAGTGGAAGGAAATCCACTTTGTTGCATACATGGGTATGGGGATGTGAGGCTTTTGTTAAGGATTTCTTAGGAAACAGTCTCACAACTTGGGGCACAAAGTGTATCTTTATAGGGCATTCCATGAAATCAAAAGGATACTATCTATACAACCCCCCAGACAAGAAAGAGACTTTTTGATGACAGGTTGTCTTTCTTGAGAGGGAGAACGTCCTTAAAAATTATAGCGGGATAAATATTTACTTATATGATGTTCATGCCCACAATATATAGGATTTGGTACTGGACCATGTTCCACATGTCCCATTGAAAGAGGAAGTTTCTGAGACGCAAGTATTGCATAGCAGCAAAGTGAGGTAAGGGAACCAGAGAGATATGGTTTCTTTGTCACTGAGGATGGTGACTCATTATTTGTGGACAATGATGAACCTCTCCCCTAAAAGGAAGCAGTAGAGATCTTGGAAGCTACAAGGTGTCTATAATATATGAATTTAGAGATGGATTCCATGTATAAGAATCAAGTTTGTGTTCCATTCGATCTGTCAACTGATGTAAATCCTATTGTGTGTAAATGGGTATTCAATAGGAAACTAGACATTTAAGGAAATGTTAGTACCTATAGAGCAAGGCTAGTGGGTAAAGGATTTAAACTTCATCAAGTAATTGACTATGATGAAACCTTTTCACCAATTTCCTTGTTTAAATTCATATGAATAATACTTTCCATGGTATCTTTTCATGACTATGTGATTTGGTAGATGGATATCAAAACTGCACTCCTTAATGGGAACCATCAAGAAGATGTCTATATGACACAACCAGAAGGGTTTGTGACACCAAGTGATGCTAAAAGGTTAAGGAAGTCATAAAAATAAATTTATGTATTAAACCAAGAATCTAGGTCATGGAAAATTCTATTTGATGAAGCCATATGATATTTGGTTTCATTAATAATGAATGGGAGCCTTGTTTTTACAAGTGGTTTAATGAGAATGTGATCATTGCCCTTGTAGTGAATGTTGGAGACATATTTATTATTGTAAATGCCACACTTGTATAGTAGTTAGCCAATAATGGGATGTAGAAGTGCATATCCATGAAAGATGTAGGCGAAGAAGCCTACATTCTGGGGATCAAGATAATTTGTGACAGATCCAAGGGAGTTCTTGAACTAAATCAAAGTAGATGCATTGAACAAATAATAAAGGTATTTTTTATGGATCAATACAAGAGAAGATTGGTTCCACTGACACATGGTATACATATTTACATGTAATTGGGTCCATAGACACAACATGAGGAAGATAGTATGTGTAAGATTCCATATGCTTCAAAGATAGGATCTATCATGTATTCCATCTAATGTACCAGACTTGATGTTGCCTTTGCATTGAGCAGGGTAGGAAGATATCAAGAAAATCTTGGAGAACAACATTGGACAGCTATCAATACTATCCATAAGTATCTGAGAATACCTAAATATATATTCCTTGTGTATGGAGGAGATGCAGATATTGTCATCAGAGGGTATTCAAATACCGGTTTTAAGATAGATTAGAATGATCTAAAGTTGCAATCAGGATATGTTTTTTATCTCAAAAGAGGAGTTGTGAGATGGAAGAGTTCAAAGAATACATTTTTCATTGACTCTATAGCAGAGATAGAATATATAGTAGCTTTTTATGCATCCCAGGAAGCTATCTAGATTTGGAACATTGTCAATGATCTTGATGTGGTGCCTAACAGTAATTATCACATTACATTTTATTGTGATAATATTGTAGTGGTGGATATTGAAAAATACACGAGGTCACATCAATAGAAAAAGAATATACTCAAGATGCATCACCTATTAAGGGATTTCTATCATATTGGTAAAGTTTCTGTTTGTTTAGTGTCCACATAAGAGAACATGGTGGACCCCTATACTCAAGTTAAATCTTAGAAAAATCATGAATATCATGTGATAGATAGTGGACTTAAGGTTGTTAGTAGTTAGCTATAGTGAAAGTATGAGTATGTTGGAGTTAGTGCCCTAGAAACAAACTTATTTTTAATTTATGATAAACCTATATTCATTGGATTAATATTAATAAACTCTTATGACATCAAGATTGTTCTTCTTCATAACATAGTGTGTGATAATGTACTAAGAATAGTTATCGCACAAAAAGGTCATAGAAAATCCCTATTATGATGAGAACCTGGAAGTTCCATGACACCATTCTTGAATATATTTTCTCTATTTGGATGATATCATTTGATGTGACACAAATGATATCGGCTACTAGGGAATGGGACTCATGAAACTCTGAGGCACCTTCTCCCGATGTGTGCCCTAGGTAATATCCAGGAGGATATTAAAAGAAAAAGACCCTCTAGTAAGAAATCCACATTCATAAGTGTCATTGGAAGTTTGTATCTAAAGACGTGTGTATTGTTCTTTATAATTTATTATTATTATTAATGGTTATTATGAGTCACACAATTAGATGTATAGACAAAAACATTGACAACAGATGTTTATGACCAAGTAGGATATGTTGGGTTCATCATGAGTAATACTACATTAATGAATAATGTGAGAATGGTTTCATCACTTCTGCAGAAGTAGATATCTCTTGCCATTTTATGGAAAATGATATAGCCTAACTAAATCCATAGACATGGTGTTATATATGAATGTTCAATTTTGCGAAGTTAAATAATGAAAAGTAGATCATATGGGTAGATGACACTAGCATGCAACCCGCTTGATTGGAGATATTAGGAAAAATGGATTATATTACATAGTAAGCATTCATATGAGGTGACATGTCATTGCAGAATCAACTTTTCTCTATTGGGTGCCTGGAACAACTACTAGATAGTAATCTGGGACATTAGGCAAGCCCACCTAATGCCAATGAAAAAGAGGCCTAGAGGTTCACACACTATGTGTCGCTGGTATCTTAGTTAAATAATTTATTTATTTAACATGTTGATTAAATATTATTCACAGTTTTGGTTTAATAATTATTCAAGTATGCTTGATTGAATTTATTTCATCTCAAGTTATTCAAGATATTATATTGTGGATATAATATTTATTTATCGGTGAATAATGTAGTTATATTTATTTAACAAAATAGTCATGATTCAATGCCTGGTAAATATTGAGGAAGATTGGTGGACCAAGTTATGGGTTTAGTGAGAAATTATATTAAATATTATTTTATTAAAAAATATTTAAATATAAATTTCTTATTAAGAACATGTCATGGAAATTATAGTGTTGTTATTATTATTTGACATGGGGTTTTCACATGGAATAATAAATTATGTAATGAAAACTGTGATAATTGTTTATTGTTACTTGTTGAATTAAATTCATTAAGCACAAATCATGGAAATAATAGCATTCCTATTATTATTTTACATGGGGTTTTTAAAATGGAATAATAAATTAAGTAGTGGAACATGTGCTAATTATTTATAACTACCTAGGGAATTAAATTCCCCATTATGTTATTAGTCTCCATATATGTTATGGGGTCATTCCATCGGCTAACCAATATTTATGTGCACACCATCATTAGAAAAAAGCTCTAGATCTTAGAGAACTATTCCCTCTAAATGAATTCTCTCAAGAACGAGAGAGATACTCCTCCACTGAATCTAGGAGAATGCTTTGGAAGCAATTCTCAAGGCAATTAAAGGAATACATTGCAAGCACAAGGATCTTCTGTGGTGGTACCCAAAGACTTGTTTGGGGACATCCGGAGATACATGGAGCACATGTGGATCCCTACTAGAGGATTAATATCCTTTGATTCTACATCATAATGAAGTTTCACCTCAGACACATGATCAGATTCATCAATAAAGCAATAATCACCTTGGAGGTAATTCTATAATTTAATTAAAATAATTTTAAACAAAATATGTCAATCCTCTCTTCTTGGTTTCGTGTTCTCTCCTCTATCTTTTATTTTACATTCAATTTCATGGATACTGGTATTAATCATCATATTGATCCTAGATTAATCATTGATTATGGTAGTTTGAAAGGTTGGGTACACGCCAATCTTGTGCTTCCACTGTGCCTGTAACCTAGAATTGGCACAAGGAAACAACCAAGTACGTGGAAAAATCCTTGTACACAATCATTAGAAGGGGTTCATGGGTACAAACATGAGTATTTCTAGGTTTAGAGATACACAGTGTGTACTCTATATACACATTGTGTACTTACTATATGTTTTTTTGGAGACCTTAGTCTCTTCTATTTACATTGGGTTTCACTGGTTATGTTCCTATGTTTTATACCTAAGATGGTATAGTGAGTTAAAACATACAGGGCATTGTATTGTGATCCCCTATATGGGATGAGTCTTAGAGGGAGTTTTTGGTGGCCCTCTATTTGAATTAGGGTGTGATCCTCTATCATTTTTTTCTTTGCATAGATTAGGCTCATGGTATTATTATTACCATCAGACAAAGAGTTTCTATCCCCATATCATTAAGTTCAATCCAAGAGGGTTTGTGGAATCTTCTCGTGGCCCTAGATGTGATCTCATTTATAAGGTGTGTTATATTTTTAGTTCCAATGAGTTCTTCTTCATTGAAATACCAAATGAGAATCCACCCTAAGATGTGAACCATATAATATATCATATCTTGTGGAGTGAGTTCTCTTGGATGATCATTACCCTGAACCATTGAGATAATTCTGATGGATGGAAATATAGTTGAGACCTCTTTGTAACTTGGTGTCTACTATGATTATATCGTGGTTTATTTTATTATTATTTCATGTGTGACTATTCTCTTGGTAATTTGTGTTTGTTAATCTGGGGGTGTCCTACTAGGTATTGTTATACTCACCTATGTATGATATCATCCCACATTTCTCATGTATTATACAGATTATAGGCCTTTTAATGGTGTCCTGGGAGTTCATGGAGTAGATAGAGAATAGTTTAGGATAGATTGACTATGCTTTTACCAATAATTTCATTTTATAGCATTCTCATACTTCTTAGCAGGTTTGACTCTTTTTCAATTTGCCTTGGGCATATATTTTTTATATTATTCTTCTGAGTACTTATGTAATTGAATGATTATAGGGTATAGATGATATGCAAGAATTCTGTTATTAGTTGTATTTACCTTCCATTATTGTATACATATTTGGAGAAGTGGGATATTTTGTAAAGGTACTTTATGCTAAGGCCTCCCATGTGTGAGATATGCCTACATGGTACTTTTTCCTCTCCCCTATCCTATTGGAGGCCATATTGGGGGATCACAATTTTATTATGACCGTCCAAATGGGCTTTGGTGGGTTTGGTCAAAAAAGAGTGGTATTAGAGAAGTTATATCTTAGAACCATCATATGGAGATTTTCTAACTCTGTGGTTTTTTGGGAACTAGGGTAATAATTTTGTAATGTATAAAGTTCAGATATTAGTCCAAGAAATACATTTTTCGTGTAGTGGCCAGCATATCGATTCACTAGGATCCTGGAAAAAAACTTATTGACATGGTATATGTAGATATTATTTTTATGAAATACATCGGTACATGCATCATATATGAATGATTTGTGGTCCCGATGTACTTCTTGGGCAAGATCCCCATATATATTCTTTGAATGTGGTGTGTCTTGTTTATTTTTGGATTCCTTTTTGAATATTTTAAGCTAGTAATTCATAGTAGGATCACATGGATGATCCACCTAATGGTGAGGAATCAGTACAGGGGCCATTATAAAAGGTGGTACCTCTGGGTGGTTTTCCATATTTTATACAACTCATTTAGTGGTTGGATGAATTTTTAGTATCATATAATAATTTTTATAGGACGAGCTAACTATATGAGTTTTTTAGGAAGAAACATCAAAGGTTTTAGGGAATGTCAGGCCCCCAAATAGTTGAGGGCTAGTTTGAGGTAGTCACCAGATTTTTTCTCCTTGTGATGAAACATCCAAATCAAATAGTGGTCCTATAAACAAATATTCAAAATGGATTTTATGGAAAATTGTGGATTTTGGAGACTCGTATGTGTGATGATACAACACTATCATGGTCAAATTTTAGGAATCTCTTTAGGGAGGAGATCTATCCAGCCAAGTTGTGATCAGTGCGTGTATTCGAGCAAAAAGAGATACACTAGGGAAACAATATTGTGATAGAGTACTCATCGAGATTGGCCAACCTCTCAAGATAAAATATAGATATGGTTTGAAATAATTTATTCCAAACATGGTCCATTGAAGAAGTCCTAATTTGAGATATCAGGGATGGTGTTATATCACTTTTCATTACAAAAGGTTTTGGATTTCTTGACCAGGTTCAAGTATTCAAGAGATTTTTGGAAGAGTATAAGTTGATAATGGAAGTTGGTAGTAGATACATAGGAGTTGTGACCTCTAATGCTCATATCTGATTTTAGAAATAGGGATCTATTTGTTTGAGACACATTAGGAGAAAATTTATGGAGATAGGTTCTACAGTTCAAGTATCTAAGGATGTTTCTAGTCATCCTAGAGAGAGGTGGTGTGTCTCCACAAACGTTTTGGGAAAACTCTTGTGAGGCAGTCTGACCTGTTGCATAGTTAATTGATAGATAGTCGACTGACCAATTACACAAAGACCAGAGTAGAAAAAGGTAGTTGAATAGGTTGAAAAATGTGTAATATGATTAGGGTATGTAGATGGAGGTGGAAGATGGTTAGACCTTTTTATACCACCACCTCATTTGGTCCATGTCTTTATTAGAAAGATGGTTAGTAGGGATGAGGATAGTAGAAGGAAATGAAATCCTATGACACATATGATCCATGATGATTAGACATATGATCTACTTATTATACATTAGATATTGTACTAATAGTCATAGATGTGATAAACTCCTTTATTTCAACTTCTCTAGTTATATATGTAGAGTATGTAATTGAGCCCTTGGTATGACCTTTTCACTCATAGACTCCATCAAGAGGGCATTCACTGATCACACGCTTCTTCTAAAAGTGTGATCTAACTCAAGGTTGAGAGATACTCTTGTGTGATCACTTTATAGTAGTAATGAGGTGTTATGACATCATCTTGGGAATATGGTGGCTGTCCATAGATCATACCCATATAAAATATTTCAGGTGGAGGATGTGGTGTGTTCGGTGTGATGGGATAGGCTTTTACATTGTTGTTTATAAATAACATGAGATAGAGGAGGATGGGAACATATATATAAGTATGTAGTAGATTCTCACCATTTTTCTAGTATTTCACTCAAAGAATTAGATTCTATAGGCTCCAAGTTTCCTACAGTAGTGGATGATTATGTAGAAAACTATCCGGAGGATATTCTAATATTATTTCCCCATAGAGGGGTTAACTTCTACAAAGAATTATTCCTAAGGCACTCGAGGAAAAATTTTCCAGCATTTTGGATGGATCCCATAGAGCTTCATGATCTGAAGTTGTAGTTGGAAGATTTATAGAGGAAGGCCATTATCAAAATCAGTATTTCCCCTAGGCAGACCTAGTATTGTTCAACAAAAATGTGGATGTGAGATGGATTATTTAGGTGTATTTCCCATGAAAAAACTAATATAATGTAATTAATACTTATCCACAATTGAGGATCAATGAAATCTTCAATCAATTGAGAATGATGAGATTGTTCTCAAATATTTCCCTCAGATTAGGCTTTCACTATCTTGGAGAATGATATATGGATATACTGAAGATGAAATATAGATGTGTCTATAATAATATTGAGTATATTGTGATTACATTTAGTAGGAATAAATCCCCAATAGTGATCATGGGTGTCATAAATTGGTACTTTTATCCAATATTAGAAGGATTTTTCATGGCACTGATCGAAGAAAACCTAATGTAATTGGTGTCTGAGGAGGTTCATGAGGGAATTTTAAGGATAGTCATAGACTTACTCAGAGAGAATTAGATTTATGGGAATCTATTGAAGTTTCTGTTTGGGATACCAGAGGGACACTTTTTGGTAAATGTCATCTCAGTAGTGGGAGTAGTATTGGGTCTGGTGATAGTGGAGGAAGTGCTAGCCTTGGATCTTCCTAGGAGCCTAAAGGAGGTGTGAGAATTCCTTAAATTTTTTGGATACTATCATAGAATCTTGACTAATTTCCATAGTAAATCCTAAAAATTTAAATATTTGATATACAAGGGGAATACAATTGTTAGGATGTGGTTCTACCAACACAATTTCCAGTAGTTACAACAAATGTTGACAAAATCCTCCATCATGAGACTTCCAGAGGAGGGTGTTGAGTACATAGTACTCTACAATGGTTCAGACTCCATGCTTGGATGTTTCATAATGAAGATGTCGGTAATTATTTCTAATGGGTCTCGACATTTGATAGCTCATGAGAATAACTATGTGACCCATGATCTAGTGTTGGAAGTAGTGTTCTTCATCGTAAAGATGTTGCAACACTACCTTATGATTGAGAGATTTATCATCTATTCTGACCATAGGAGTCTTAAGTATATATATTCTCATAGAAAAATCCTAACTTAATATAGAGGTTATGGATAGAGTTCCTTCTGTATTATGATATCAAGATAGTCTATAACCTTGGGAAGGGTAATGTGGTGGAATATGCTCTCAACATTTGATCTTTTACATAGTTATTGGGAAAAGTGTTAGAGAAGATAGTGTCATTACAATTATCATAAATGGAATAGTATGGTTCAGCTTACCTCCAATATATGGTTGTTACCCCACATCTTCTATGTATTCTTTTAGTCTTATATTAGAGATACCTTATGTGAGAACTGACATTCTTAGTTTTCCATTGGACGTTCTTTGGATGAATTTTCTGAAGGTGGGAAACATTTCATCCTTTTTCAGAGAAAAAAGTGAATGAACTAGTGATTTGGAATGGGGATGTTTCAAGGTATTTTCATACACCCTCTGGGTGGTAAATCCAAGTGAGTAAAAGCATTATAAGGACCTTCAAAAAAATTCTAGTGGCCAGTTATGAAGAAGAGTGTAGCTAAGTTTTTTCATTGATAGCTCTCTTTTCATTAGGTGTAGTCTAGGTACCGGGTTCCAATGTTTTTTTCAAACCCTAGATGTTATAAACTGTAAGGATGATGGTATATTTATTGAAATATTGATAGGGATACCATATACTTCGAGATTACATAATTTTATCATAGTGATCATGGAATTACTTACAATGTCGGCCCACTACCTAACTATCTAAAAGTAGAGTTCAGCAAAGTGATTAGAACTCCATTACATATAGAAGATAGTATGGATTAATAGAGTTCCTTTAATGAAATTTTTAGTCCTTTATTATTTCATCACATCATGATTATGGATAGGATTACAGGATGCCTTTGAGACTCATTTTCATTTTAGAATGGCATTTCATGGGTGTACCATTCAGATTATAGAGGACATGTAGTAAGATTTCCTATTAAAATTTGTCGTTCCTTGGGAGGATCACCTACACATTGTGTATTTTACATAAAAAAAGTTCTAAATTCGACCATTTGTATAGAACCATTTGAATCCTTGTATAGGAGACACTATAGGTCATCATTGTACCAGATTGATTCGGGTGAGTCAGCACACTTAGGCCTATATTTAGTGTGATCCATGACAATGAATGAGAAAAATTTCCATGTTTAGATGAATATTTCCCATAGACATAACAATTTTTTTCATATATATTAAATAGGCCTTTGGAATTTGAGGAGGGATACTGAGTGTTCTTAATTGTCTCACCTCGATGTGGATTTTAGATATTTTGTTCGGGATGACATGTTATCTGTGATATTCATTGCACCATTATGAATACTATGTAGGGTCGAATAGTTGGAATGCTTTTATAGCTATAATGAGTACATAATGACTTCTTTGTGTCAAAATAGAGGAGTAATGTTAAAAAGCAGCCACATGTTATTGTCTAGGGAGATTTGTACACAAATATGGATCTATGATTAAAGAGTACACAATGGAGATCAAGAATGGACATTATAATTTTCTTTCATGGGTGAGTGATTCCCTTAAAATGTGTTTAGAGGAAATTAGATAATCTTTAGAGGGAACCATGGATTATGATACCTAGATTTGATCTATGTATCCACACTTGTTTGAGTATTACTTTTTATTTTAGGGAATAAAATAACTTTGGTGGGGAGAATGTAACAACTATTTAATCCGTGTAAAACTTTGATAAATTTTGAATAATATTTTTTAAACCCTGAGCTATGTTAGAATTCGATTTATGTGCACAAAGAGCCTTGATATGGATATAATATAAATTTGAAATATATTATATCATGCACAAATGGTTTTTTTGAAATAATAGATGAAATATTTAATGGTGAATTATATGGGAAATTTGAGACCACCATTGAGACTGAAAGGTTGGTTTTACCCAAGGTTAGACAAAAATATGAAGTGCTTCAGGTTCTTTGGTTTAGCATATTCATGGGGAGAATAATAATTAAATATATTAATATATGTATTTATTGTTTATTAATTTTCATAAACCTAGTATCCTCTATAAATACATGTTTATTGAGAAATCATAGGACTGGAATATAACCCTTATCATTTTAGAAGAGAAAATGGAGGGGTGTTCATGGATGTTAGGATAATAGATCAATTATTAGAGTAGCATATGGATCCCAAATGGTAATAGAGTTTTTAGATCTCACCAAAAATGATAATGCATAACCATTACTCATTAGTGATCAATTCAAACTCAATGTAGCACATTGTTTATATGTAAAATCTGTGTTGTGAAAACAAACATGTTATAAGTTTTATTCCTCGTGTTTTTGTTTTATGAATTTTTATCCTCGTTTATGTGAGATATTGCATGGAATTTTTGTTCATCCATCTATTTGAAAAAAACTATATAAAATATTGTTTCACAAATGGTCTTTTGAATAAAGGATTTTTACTATGGATTTTGTATGGATATTGATGGCATGAATGTTGTTTCTAGAAATTATAGAGGATAGGTTTTTGATTTAGATATCTCCATGTGCAGCTTAGCATGCAGTGATGAAATGGTGTGGTGGGAGGAGATTCCTGAGAAGAGGATGTGGTCATAATCTGGTCATTGGATACATCAAGTCTTGGATTCATTGAGATTAATGATTAGTGTTGAGTCTCAGGGTGGATTTATTTGGGGCGATTGTGTAGTTGTATGTGTGGAGTAGTGTTTAATTTATATAAAATTCATGACTAGACGTCGTGTATTATAAAAACACATACCATGTAGTGTTATTTTTCGGTTTTAGGGTTAAATAATAGTGAAAAATATCACACATAATGTGACATGTGTAAAATTTCTTATGACCCGATGTTGGTGTCTCATCATGTATCCTAAGGGAAAACAGGTACAGATAAGGAAAGGAACATGGGTGAAACTATAATACATGGGCACAACCATGTACCTAAGCATGTCGAGGTATACAAAATTACCCTAGTAAAAAATAATGACCAAATTTATAATGGAATTGGAAGAGGAAAAAAGGGCATGGAAACGAGTAGGTCAAGGTTTATAGGTACATTTCATATTCAATATAAACATGTTGTATAATTCCTATAAGGGATTTTAAAGCCTTTTGTCTATTCAGTTTAGACTAGTTTTAGTTCTGTGTGTTCCTTGGGTCTATCCCTATGAGGGTATAGTGAGGAATTATGTCTTTGTCATGGGATTTTGATCCCCTCTAAGGGATTTATATTAGATTGGGTTTGTGGTGTCCCTCCATATAACTCAGGGTGTGACCAATTATCATTCATTCTTCCTCTAGAAGGGGTTCCTAGTATTTTCATGACCATAATACATAGTGTGTCAATCCCCTATCAAGACAGTTGATATGGTAGGGTTCAGGATTTCCCCAAGCTGTCCTGGGTGTGATCTTGTGTCTAAGTAGCAATATATTTGGTTTTATTGTGATTACATAATAACTAAAATACATAATGATCAAAACCTATTGGATGAGTTCCATCGGTGAAAACATGGATTGTGGAATGAGTTTTTGCAGATGAGTGTCACCATGAATCCTCGAGCAGAATCCTGCGGATGGTAGTATAGTTACAACATTGTTGAGACATTGTGTTCTCTATGATAATATCTCGGTGTATTCTTATTTTTATGTCTCGCATCTTGATTGACATTTCCTTATGTCGAAGAGTTTAATAGTATCTTGATTCTTTGTGTTTGAAAGTTTTTGGGTGTTCTATTGGGTATTTTCATACCCACCATAGCATAGGCATTTCCCATATTTGTCTTGTAAAGGGTAGAAAACAATCCTTTTTATAGTTTCCTAGGAGGACCAAAATGAGGTGGAGCATAGTTAGGACTACACAGACCATGGTTTTAATAAGAATTTCACTTGACAATATTGCCCTCCCATTGAGTATGTTAGACTCTTATTTAGATTATTTAAGGATTTTATTTGGTCTTTTATGCTTTCTAGTAAATATGTAATACCTTGATTGTGGGATATAGATGTTATGCATGAATTGTGGTATCAGTGTATTTACCATCGTTCATTTTATGGGTATTTGATGATTTATGTGTACAAGTACTTTAGTGTAATTCCTCCCATGTGTGATATATTACTACTAGGTACTTTTCACTATCCATGGATTTATTGGTGGTTGGATTGGGGTTTAACACTGATTTAATCATTGGGAAAGTGGACCCATGTGGGTTAGGTCGTGACATGTATCAAGCCACATAACATAAATGATGAACCATGCATCAATACAAATCTAATATTGTCCTTCACCAGGTCCACGATAAACAATAAAAAATATATACTACTATATAATTAATTCCAACATCTAAAAATAAAATACAATAATGTCATAATTAATACCAAATTCACTGAATGGTGTTATTGTTTTGAACCACATAATGAAGATTTATGGTCCACCACCGATATGCACCCAACCACAATACACAAAAATCCCCAACCAAAACACTCTCGCTAACAAAAAATTAGTCCCACAATATATATTTTTAAATAATAAATTATAGAGAAAAATATTGAATGATAATATTAATGAAATTAATGGAATCCCTTCCCACGACCACTTCTATAGTCCACACATTAAAAACCCAACAATTTGAGTGATTCCACCATACATTGGTATATTTGGATCCTCAAATCCCTAAATGGATGTTCCTAAATAACAAATAAACGAATAGGATAAAACTAAATTGGATAGGAGGAAATATTATCAATTATTGATGTGATTATACACATCTAAACAAGATTTATATAATGGAAACAAAGGTAAGGAGGGGTATAAGAGGACTATATCCATCCCCAGTGATCACACAATCAAAACTAAGGACTTTATAGTGGTTTCCCAATTTAAATTACCTTTAAAAATACCATCCATCGCTTAAAAAACTCACCTAGAACATCATATGTGGGGAAACCCTTGATGGTCATGTTTTGGTGCTATATCACCTATGATGGTCATAACATAAACTTTGTGGATCAAGAAGGGTCCTCATACAAGATAGGACCCTCACCTAGTGTGGTAACATCACATCACAACCCCTTCAAGGTAAAAATGAATCTACATTCATGTTGGTGGGGAAAACCCATTGGGAACACCGTCTTGACGAGTCCCATCTTGTTTGAGACATGACTATCTGAACGCAAAGGGATCAACCACAACTAAATACCATCATGGTGTAAAGTCCAATTTTCAATTCTCATTTCTATACTGCATTATCCAATAACCAAAAAACAATATGGAATTCGATCCATGTTTTAATTCACATAAACCATTCTAAAACAACCCATAAACCATTTTTGATATATCCAAATCACCTGGTCCATGATATAAATAAAAAAATTAATTTTACATACACCATCACTAATCCAAAAGAAAATTGTTCAATATTCTCCAAAAAAATGTGTACTCCTTATTTCTATGTGTGCCTCATTTCTCTAGTTGTACTGTTTTCACATTGATAGTTATTCCAATAGATGTCTTTTTATACTTTCTTATTTTCCAAGTTATCCTAATGGATTGACCATAACTTGTTTCCCATAAACTATAATTATTATTTGCTTCTACTCCACAATGCACTCCATCGTGGTTTTTCCCCTTGGGGACCACGACAATATATATAACAATAAAAATATGTGTTTCCATTTTGAAAACATCATGATTCACTTGTTAGTAAATTACATAAGTCTTTTTTTCTATAAACCTTAGTGTCATTTATCCATTCACATATTCCATGAGTATTCTATATTATTGGTTATTATGAATAAATTAAATATTTTTATGGATTTATAATGATATAAAAAAATATATAATATATGAATTTGGTGTTTGTGATTGATGTTACCAACAAATAGTTTCGTTCTATTCAATGCTTTAATATTTATTTTGTGAATAAATATGAGAAATTTGGTTCTTACATATTAAATATAAAATTAATTTTATGTCAATAGATTGAAGATTACATGGTTTAATTCAAGAAAAATATATAAATGAATTTCTAGGACTTTTGGTGTGATATTTTTCAATTTTGAAAGATATGTAATTTTAATGTGGAAGTGTATCCTACACCATTTGATGAAGGTTGATGTATTCCAAAATTTTAGAGACTAAATTTTTTGTATTTAGAAGGATTTATAGAATATGATATTTCAAAAAACCATCCGAAATTATGTGGGATGTCTAAAATATTCACATAATACCCAAAATTATTTTCATAATGATTTGAGTGTTATGGAGGTGTATTTGAGTTATTGAGAAGGACCAAGGATACATTATGTAGGTTTACTAAATAATTTTTGAAATCTAGAAATTATTTATAGCTAAATCACGTTTTATATATTGTAAATGAGGAATTCAATTTCACATGTAAATGTAATAGGAGAAACCTATGTGTTAGAAAAAAAATAACCCTATCTATGTAAGGTATAACAACATCTATAAAAGGGAAACCTAAAAATTACATGTGCTATGTAATGGTTAGATATAGGCTATATAAAGGTAACTCAAAAACTAAAATCATCTAGTGAGGGTAATCTAAACCCGTGTAAAGGAAACTAATGAGTTTCATAAATGAAAAAAATATACATAATTATCTTCTTAAGAGCTGTGTAAGGGTAAACTAAGATTAATAGGCCTACGTGAGGGAATTTCATTGAGATATTACGAATAATATACTGAATTAATGGTGTTTTAATTTAAATGATGTGATATTAAGTTATTCATTTTTTAAATATAATAATCCATCAAATTTTCATAATTTATTCTAATAATTAAGGATATCCAACCTTGGATGTAATAGATTCTGAGATGATGTCCACACTAAATAAATGTGAATTATATCATGAATCCAATTGATGCATTGAAGAAGATGTAGAGCCTATGAGCTTCATGGATTCATTATTAAAATAATTTTTAATGATTCATGATTTTGGAGATAAATATATTTACATGTTTTCATATCATATAAAATATAAAATGATACTGACTAATTTAATGATTAAATGGTTTTTCAAGGAAACAAATATCGCATTATTATCTTTTTATTTGCCACATTAATTTGGAAACAACATCATCCATATATTAATGTGAAGATGATGCCTTCTGGTTATTAAAGGAGTTTAAATATTCAAATGGAAAGACAATATTCAAGTGAAATTATTCTATGAATATATATAAAGTATATTTGTTGAACTATATGGAGTAGAAAATTTTTGAACTCAAAAATATTGGAGGGTGAGATAATTCAAAGTTCACAATTCTTGTCTATATCAAGGAAATGGAAGGAGTTCTAAGTCAAGTGTTCTTTGAGAAAAAATAATATTATTTTGGTCAATTACTTGATAAGTTGTAGTTAACTAGTTCACATGGTGATATGGAATTTAGATATAATTGGATTTTTGTGTCCTAAAGAAGGAATGTGTGGTTGAAATTTAAAGACTTTTACACATTTTTACTAGAATATCCATTGGATTGTGGAGGAGTAAAGACATAAAGAGGTAAAAATTAATCCAGAAGACATTATCAAGTATTTATATATTGAATCATCTTACTATAATAGATGTTTTATCTTTAAATGGGATTTGGAAGCTGTAGGATCATAGTAAACACTATTTTGTAGATGATTTTTTGGATATTTGAGGATTAAATGAACTAATGGTTAATTAATCCTGGAAATGTGAAGTCTATTCTAGTTGAACCTTATAAACACTCTCTGATACTCTATCTCCCTCTCTATCCCTAAAAAAGTGACTATTAAACACATGGTGAGGATGTGAAAGTATTCTGAGTGTAATAAGAATCTTAGGAAGTTCGAGTGTATTAATTAAGTGATTTCATCATTTGTGACTACAGATTCACCCCCCCAAGTGGTCTATCAACCCTTGGTATCAAAATTTGTATTAAATATTTCATGTTGGATATTATTATCCAAGGAATATATTAATGAGAAATATATAATCATAATCCTTTTAATAATGAAGGAGTAGATAACATTGATGACACAATCTACCAATTCTGTTTAAATATTATACTTTTCCACCTATTTTCGCTTGGCCTATAATTTAGACATATTTTTGTAATGGATTTTCAACCTATTTTTTAGGGTTCTTATATGAATCAAGATGTTAATTAAAAATAAGATTTTCATGGAAACTCTCAAAATTCAGTATTGATATCTCTATATGATATGGTCAACTCAAATATAATGTTCCTTCAAATTGAAAAAGATACATGGTAAAAATTAAGAAGTAGCTATGATGGTAATTTCTACATAATGTGATAAAAAATTATGATTGGATGAGTAGTTTTGAGGATATAAAAATTAAAATTGATGGATTTATAGAATGCCATTTGACATCAATAGAATGATCTAGTCAGTAACATTCCCTGATTTCACCATTGAAAAAAAATCTAATGATATAATTCCCAGTATTTTTATATCTCATTGTTTCACATTTGGAGGATAGGTATGATATACGAAAAGGTGACATTCACAAAATTATAATATCATAAATTATGAAATACAATGTCATTTTTAATAAGAAAACAAAATATGGGATGTTATTTGTATCACTGGGGAAATGAAATATAAAATAAGATGAAGTTGAATGAGAATGTAACTCTGATGATGATAAGGAAGATGAAAAATTCAATAAAACAGTTCTTTTTTTATCAAATAGATACCATAATATAAAATAGAATAGAATATATAACTAATTTATGAAATTTTATAATTTTGGTTAAATTTTCAATATTGAAATATGTTTCCCAAAGAAGTCGGTGGAAGAATATTAATCTGATGAGGTGGATTAGCATACACAGAATTATATAAAAAGAATGAATAAAAACTAATTATTCCAATATCAAAAGAAGAAGTCTTATGAGAGATAAAGGGATATATGAATCATATAAGAGTTTAGATGATGGATTAAACTTATTTTAACATGTTTATAAATGAATATATTTACTATATTTTGATTATAATGGAGACGAAATAATTGAACCATAGTGGGAGAATAAAGTTAAGTTGGAAACATTTCATCATCAATTTGAACAAATCATGAAATGGAACAAATATCTGTTGAATGAGTGAATTAAATAAGTTAAATAAAATATGTATATAATTAATAAATATGAATCCTAGGTTGAAAAGATAAATTTTAAGAAATTATTATTTCTAGACAAGAGAATCTAGTGTGAGATCTTAAAGAAAAATTGTCCAAGAATAAATAATAACTATATAAGACATATTTTATATGTATCATAGTTCACTATGAGTTGAAAAAGACCAGAGTGGACATTATCATTCCAACTAAGGTTAAAATGGATTCATCATTTCATTATTATAAGAATGAATCTAGGGAATATAGTGAATTTTCCCCCAATAAATTTGAGATAAATTCTTCCTCATTAACGGATAAATAAAATAAAAAAATAGCATTCCACTATTCAAAAGAAGGCTCGATCAGAAGGAAGACAACACCGTCATAAATATGGAAATATTTAATGATGATCAATATTCTAGGATATTTTCTACTATTTTGGAATCCATAAAAAATATTATTATTATTGGTTCAATATATCATTATAGGTAAATAAGATAGAATCATGGGGGATCGTTGCTAAGATTATGAGGAAAATTTTAATATATAATAAAGCAGATGTCATGATGGATTTTTTGAAATTTCTTTCTAAAAAACCAGTGAAATATAAAAGAAATTAAATTGTAATAATTGAGAGTTGGATAACAATAAATTATGTGATATCATAAGGTAACTCAACTAAAGAAAGTAACATAAAAAAAAGACAGGATGTGTGAGGGTTGCAGGAAATTAAGTCATGGTATAAAATATTATATGAAAATATTATAAGACCTAGAGGAATTCATAAGAAGTAAGATTAAATGATCAAATAATAAATCTACCCTGGTTATTTCTATAGAGAAGATATCTCTGCTTAGAGAAACAAAACATGGGATTAAAATAAATGAAGAAATTATGATGGTGTCACAATGTTAACGAAGGATACAAATATTGAGTTTGGAATGGAAAAGAGGGAAATGATATCAAAAATTGTAACACTAAATTTTTATTATAAGGAAAAAAATATCCCTCTCTTTATTTGATAATGTTTTGTATATTTTTGGATAACAATATGGCAATTAAAGTAGTATATTGGGACCATCATATCTGGAAACAATAGATGAATAAATTATCATGGAGTTATATTATTGAAAAAAACACAATGAAGAGAAATATAAAGTATCCCATGAGGAATAGAAAATATGAGAATCATTTTTCAAATAAAAAATTACATCCTCATATTTTAAATTAAGAATATTATGCTTGATAGCTTATATGACATATAAAAATGAGACTAAATAAACCAGAAAATATTATTAATTAAATATAAATATAATAAACATTTAATATAATTGGGTGTATGAATATGAGTATTAAAATTATAGAATATATATATTTTTCCTACTCAATAATATTTTATTACTTAATTATTATGAAATAAAACTCAATTTTTAGAAGACATGTTACTTTTCAAAAAATAAATTTTTTTCAAAAATGTTTTGTTATAATTTTTTCAGAGAAAATATTAAAGTTAATTTATCAAACATTTACGGTGTATATTCCATTAGATAAAATTAATTTTTAAATTTATAATATCTAAATTATCTTGGGGTGAAATTATTATATTTTTCTGAAGAATGATTTGTCAATTAATAGTGAAAAATAATGATATTTATTGAAAACAACCATTGTGATTCAATAATTTTCTATGTTACATTTTTTTAAATGTTTTAAAAATAAAATTATTTATATTATATTATTTATAATCTAATTATGTTCATTAGAATAACATTGGTGGGGGAATATGGTATACAATACATTATTATACTTAAAAAGGATTATTTTGGAAATTTATTTTTCATTTCCTTTTGAATTTTAATATTAAATTAATTTAATCCAATTATAGAAATTGAATCTTGAAGAAATGATTCCATATTTTTAGTCAAGAGGACCACATTTAGTAAATAGTTACGTTTTGTTTTTAGTCATTATGAATAGTTACCATAGTAAATAATTATCACCACGATAAGGGTAAATTTGGTAATTATTTTTATAAATAATAAGATAAGAACAATTAAATGTCCTCTAAAATTAACATTATTTGATTAAATGAGTATTTTTAATCCATAATCATTAAATATTTTAATATATAGTGTTTTTCCATTTCTATCTGAATTTTTATCTTTATAATAAATACGTAAATTATAAACTAAAAAATGAATCTTTATTTCTTTTAATAACCATAATATTTCAAGATAGTGATAAAACCAAATTATGTTTTATTGCAAATATTCACATGAAATATAAATTTTTCTTTTTTATAATGATAATTTATTTAATTTTTTAGTGAGTAAATAATTACCTGAAATGCTTACGCAACACCGAAAAAATATTAATTCAATTAAAAGATAAATAAAGTAACTGATTTTTTAAATACAAAACAAAATATAATTTGAATTAATTATTATTATCAATTAATTTTTTAGATATTAAGGGTATGTGCCTTCCCATCCTTTTACTATTCTGGTTTTGGTGGTTAGAGGTGTTCAGAGGAGGTTCTTAGAGTTTTTGTTAGAAGTTGCTGGTGTGGTAATGCTTTTGTAGGGGTTACACATCGTGTAAATGGATAACACGTTGTGAAACTTGGTTTCATGGATTTTTATGAGTTTTTAATGGTGTGTATGTTTTTGGTGTTAAATAATAAATAGGTGGTGAATTTTTTGGTGGAAATGGAACCCCAGTTATTACATGACGTGAAAGGGGTATTAAACATCATGTAATACCACTATTCAGTTTAGTTTAAAAAAACTTTTATTTGAACATTCATTCATTCGGTCGGGTTCACTTATTATTATCATTTGGGGAGAACCCTAGCCACCCTAATGTTATATTCCATACCTACTCCTCCATATTAGATATGTCGATCCTGGTGGTTGTTCTTTGGAGATCTTTGGTTGATCTGTGATGAGTTTTCTCCACTTTCTCATCCATTTTATTTAATTATTCTTCCATGGATCAACAACAGTGGTGTTTCTATGGTTTGGGGTGTGAGTTAGGTTTTGTTTTATTGTATTGGTATGTGTCATAGGTTTATCTAATATTCCTCATGGTGTTGTTTTGGTTTTCATGCATTCTTCCTCTCCCTGCGATGCAAAAATATTCATTGAGGTTTAATTTACTTCATTCCTATTTAATTTTGCACCATGAAGTAGGTATTTGATTTATTTACCTATTTATTATGTTTGTTCTAGTTTATTAAAAGATTAAAAAATTGGATAAATGAAATAGAAATGGGTAAAGGGGTATGATCATCATCCTTTTATAGCTTTGATACTGATTGTGATATTGTGTTTTGTATGGGCTAAACACCCCACTGAAAATTTTGCTCATTGGTGAATTTTCATGCCATGGGTATGTATGTGGTGGTTGTTTATTGACTGATATTGTTTGGTATCAACCTAAAAATGGAAATTGGTTAATTATTTACACGTTTCTAATGAATTGGTTTCCCCAAGATTGTCTTTTAGTCATAGCGCCCCATCTAAATATAGAGGGATGTGATAAATGTTATTTTGAACATGTAAGATGTTTTGTTGTCATGATGGGTGATATTCAATGGTTTTAACATGTGGTGGTGTGGATAGAATGTGGGTTTATTGTGGTTATGTGATGGTCATGGTGTGATTATAAATCAAGGATGTGAAACTAGTTTTTTGTAATGTCTTGTTGGATGTGGTTGTGATTTGGGGGTTTATTTTGATTGGTATGGTGGTTTGTGTAAGAAGAATTTGAAGTAAGAACATAGTGATTTTTATGGGTAATTCACCCAGAGTTTCTCCACGAATAGCATGTATAAAGATTCACCACATATCACAGGGATTGATATGTGATCCTCAATGTGAAGGTGTGTTAAATTATCAGGGCTCCCCACCTAATAAAATGACTATTTTTGTGTTGTTACATATGCATTTTATAATGGTATTTTCCCAGTACGTGTTGATGGTAATTGAATTATTATTTAGGGAAGAGGTTAAAATGGTAAAATTTGGATATTTTTTAATTGATAAGTAAATATTGAAAAAAATGTGGCTTCTGTTCTATTTGTGGGGAGTTCTGTATTTAGTGGTTGTAAAAAAGTGGGGAAACATGAGTTGGTTAGAGATTTTGTTTTTAAAATCTTATTTTGGGATTTTTTTATTTCAGTTATATATATATACTATGTATATTTTTGTGATTTCTATACGCATCCCACCCTTATTCAGTGTTACGTGCTAACCACCTGCATAGTCACACAAGGGGTGTCTTTTAAAAACATCTTGGTGGGAGGAGAGATAGATGGAAAACCTATCTTCCATACTCCCTCTTCTGCATGATTATTGCCCAAGATTATTCGAGCTTGTTGTGGTGAGAGTGAGTCCCAGCTGTGTGCGGGTCGGTTTTTTTGCACTTTCCCATGTGTCTTTAGGATGAGAAATGGTTTTCTTTAATAGGTTACTTCAGGATGAGATGTGTTTTTTGGCCCATGTGTGTGCATTCAGCATGTGATGTGGTTTGGGGAACATGTGTGTTTTGTCAGTATGTGATGTGGTTTTTTTTAGGTGTGTGATGGCAGGTTGTGATGTGGTATATTCAGAAGAGGTGGCAGCTCCAGGACATTTTCTGTTGGGGTGTGAGAGTGGCTAATCAGTAGGAAAGTGGTGTGGGGTACCCCATCAGGGATTTTTTTTTCTTATATTACATTACATTGTTGGAATTATTTAGTGATCATGCCTTAATGAGGTTGGGATTGTTATTATACTTATTTAGGGATGGTTCAGTTCTATGGTTTATCACAAGTTCATTAGTATTCTCCTTTCACAAGTGCATGAGAGAATTTGGTTTTCTTATTGAGTATACTGGTATGCTCACCCTATGTATATAAAACCATTTTTTGGTTTCTAGGAGTATTATGTGGATAATGTTGGAAATTCGTATCCGGGGTATTGGAAAAGTTGTTGTGTCACTTCTTTTTCTTTACTTTTTGGTATTTTACTTTGGATATTTTGTTGCATTTGTATTAGTTCAACTTCTACATGCATTGTGGGATGGTTTATGGTATCCTTATAAAATTATAGATGTTTTTTATGGATGATTCATCTTATCCCCCAATGTTTTTCTTCTTATAATTGGTAATTACTTCTATATATTGATATTTTTACATCCATGGGGATAGTCTCTAACCTGAGGCCTAATGGAGGTGGGACTGAGGGGTCATTATCTATCTTTCATAATTTTTTACCAAGGAGGGGTATCTTTGGAAGATGGGGTCATGACAGAAACACATAATAAGTGATTGATGATAGATAGGTTGTATTTAGAATTTAGGCACAGTGATGATTTCTTGGGTTGGTAGGGAACCAGTGTCAGGTGATCTTGGAGTTTGACAACGGCCTAGGAAGATTAGTTAAGACTTGGGATTTTAGGGACCCCTTTGATTCAATTAAAGGAATCTAATCCAACCAAATAACATAGTAATGCTACAACATTTTCAAGGTAAATCCTTAGGAAAGGTACATGCATAATAATAACTAGTTTTCTTGTTTTAATTGGGTTGTTTTTGGAAATGTCAAAATGAATAAAATTTGATTAAATCGATTAAAGCTAATTAAAATATTTCATAATGAAATTTTGTACTACCATACTTATGATGTTTTTTGTTTTCCTTTCATCTATGGCTTCTAGTCATCGTATGCATGTGCATCAGGATATTGAGGTCTGGTTGGCTAATCTGGTTGATCACTAAAGGGTTTATCCAGTTGAAGGGGATGTCAAGTGGTATATGTCATTACATTATTTCCCATGGAATTATTTAAGAAATTATGAGGGTAGTGTTTTATATTTGGAGATATAGAGTTTTAAAGAAGATACATCGGTTACTTTTATTTTTAACTAGCCCCTAACGAAGTAATGGGTCCCTTTAGCAGTCAGTCAGATTTGAGTAACTACACATTAGAGGTGGGTATTGTATTTGAAATAGAATAATGAGGTATATGTTTTGTGGTTCTACTTATAAAATGACATCCATGATGATTTCCTTTCATCGACCATGAAGGAATTGAACAGGTAAGAGATTTTTCTCTTCAGTAGGGGATCATGCTTGTGTGGAAGATGGGAATAATGTTTAAGGAGCCTCATCATTTTCCCCTAGATCTTTTTCTAGATGAGGAGTCTCATATGGGACGTATTTAGGAGTCACTTCATCCTTATATCCAATTTACTGTTACTCCTTTAACATTTTCTAGGTATTATGAGGTTCAAAAGAAGGATGAGGTGATCGAGCTGGTCCGTTCTTGAGGAGGTGGACTGTGAGAGGGGTCAAGAAGGGTTCTTTAAGGGGAAGAGTTGTTAGTGGAAGGTGTTAGGAACCAGGACTATTGAGGATTTTACTGGAAGGTAAAATACCTTAGTAGCTTCATTTCTAGCCTTCTTATGGCAATGGTTTCGTTCAATTACTTTGGTATTGGGTACAATGTGTTTCTTCTGGGGGGGGGGTTTCCACCATCATCAGAACTAGTTCCCTAGGGTTTCTCAAGATTAGTCTGGTGGAGGTGGAATGGGTTAGTGACAACCTCATTAGTAGTTTCATGTGAGTCTATTTCAGTAGAAGAGGGAGAAGGCTTATCCTCTTCCGATAGGGGATAGAGCATAGAGAGTTTTACCTCAGGATGTTTCTCATGTTCAGGGACCTTTACCCAAGAATATTTATAGATGTGGTTATCATTAGATATGTAGAGTATTAGGGTGTGGTCAGTTTCATGTAGTGGAGGCAGTAGTTCTAAAAGGACCAGAGATCACTATAGGTACGATCGGTTTGTTAAGTACCATTTTTTGTGCCTTGTTTGATTTTGTGTCTTTTCACTCCTCTATTTAACCAACTTTAGACTATGATATTGGACTAGATGTACAGATTCTTCTTGTGCTTCTTTTGTTGAATATGATAGTTGGTAGCCAGACCTGCATGTTTGATGTGTGCCAGGGGTGTATAATGATGATGGGGACGCATCCGTCCTGCGTATAACTTTTATTATTAGATAAGAAGCTATAAAATGTCATCCTTGGCATCATATTATTGTATTCTATAAGTTACTTTAATGAATTTCTCCATTATAGAGGTTTTTTTGGATGTGTATATCCATAATGTGGTTTTCAATGGAGATCATGGTTTTCTATTTGGTCAGCAGCATGTGGATCCCCTTCTCTAATGGTTGGTTGAGTTGTCAATGGAATCAGTAGATGCTAAGACAGTAGATGTTCCTAGCATCATTTTTAAGTTCTTGGATATTTTTCCAAGGTGGTTTTGATGATACCCCCTCGAAGGGATGTTTAGTTTGAGATAAACATGTAGCCTAATGATTCTACAATTTTGATGGCTCCTTATCAGATTGAACCTTCTAAGTGTGGGATTTGAGGATTCAAATAGATGATCTAATATGTAAGGGTTTTATTTATCGTAGTATGTCAATGTGGGGTGAACCAATGTTATTCACCAAGATGGATAATGGGGGACTGAGATTGTGTATACACTACTGGTGGTTGAATCAGGTGATGGTCAAAATCCATTATCCTATTCTAAGGATAGAAAAACATTTAACCAGCTGAGAAAGGAATGTTTCTTTTCTAATATTGATCTTTGGTCTGGATATAACAAGTTGAGGGTGAAATAGGTCGATATCCTAAAGTCATCATTCATATGAAGGTATGGGGACTTTAAGTTTCTAGTTATTTGATTCGATGTTACGATTGCACTAGTCATGTTCAGGGTGACTAGGAATGACTTGTTCTATGAGTCCTTGGATTGGTTCTTCATTATATTCATCAATGATATCTTAATCTACTAAAAGTTAGAGTAGGATCATATCAATCATTTTCCGAACCATATTTCATATTATTCGATGCCACTAGCTATATGGAAAGTTGTCGAAGTGTAAATTATGGACATGAGATATGAATTTCCTCGAGCATGTGGTGTCTCAATAGGGTTTGTGGTAGGCTCTTAGAATGTTTAAGCAATTGTTTCATGGCAATATTCCCTGGATATAGTAGAATTGAATAGTTTTCATGGTCTTATAGGATATTATTATAGGTTTGTACCTGATTTCCCTTGATTTTCAGCCTCATTGACTACTTTAACTAGGAAAGTTCAAGCTTTTGTGTGGATTGATCAGTGTCAGGAATTGTTCGATTACCAAAAGGAATATTTTTTTAGTGCTCCAGTGCTCTATTTTTCTAAGGAAGGGGTGATGTTTGAGGTGTTACATGATACTTCCCTTCTTGTGTTGGGATGTTTCTTGATGTAGAAATGGGAAGTGATCTCTTATGGGTCTGGTTAGTTACATCCCCATGAGCGTAACTATGCCACCCACAACCTAGATCTATCTATAGTTGTGTTTGCACAAATATTTTGGTGGTATTACCACTTGGAGAGTTTTTTTCTCCAATGATCATAAGAGTTTTAGGTATATATTTTCCTAGTGATATATGAACATGCGACAATGGAGGGGTGGAGTTTCTTTGTGAATATCATTGTTATATATCTTACACCATTGGAATAGGAAATTTTTTGGTAGACGCTTTGAGCATTAAGTCATGGAAGGAATGTTTTCCATGAGTCATGGGATGCTTAGAGAGTGACGGAGGAGTTGGAAGCCTTACGCTTAGATGAAAGGGTTAATGGTGGTACATGCTTATTTTTTCAGATGACAGTGCAGTCTTCTCTGATAGAGATGGTGGATGATTCTTAGTGGGGAGACTCAAGGGCAGAGGTGTTACATGACTATTTTGGCCATGTTGATGCTTTAGAGGGATGGTCAGAGGATGGTCAGAACCAGTTTTTCTTTTGTGGAAGGTTGTTCATTTTAATAGTGATGCACAAGGGATTCCTTTGTGAGTTTCATAACTCACCTTTAAAGGTGCACTCCGAAATTACCAGTACTTACTATGGATTGAGGTTTTAGTAATGGTGGCCCATGATGAAATAGGAAGTGATGGATTTTGTGTCAAGGTGTTTGGTATGCTGGTAAGTAAATTTCGAGCATTCTGTTACAAGTTTTTTTTTGTAGCCCTTGGATGATCGTGAGTGGAGATTGGATGACATATTGATGTATTTCATCACAAGGTTGCACATAACTCTTGTATGTTGTGGTTTTACCTGGGTGATAGTGGATTAGGGGATGAAATTAGCTCACTTATTAGAAATAATGAATTTAGGTATAAAGGATTCCTTGGATAAGAGGTACATGAATGATGAGGGACGGTTTTATAGAATTCTGAGGTCTATTGTCTTAGATCGGGACACAGATTTTACCTTATGAGTCTGGAGGGGATTTCATCTTGCTTTTGGCACCCATTTATGCATCAACACTACTTTTCACCCTTAGATAGATGTGCAGACAAAACAAACTATACAGTCACTGAAGGATATGTTGCGGGCATGTGTCTTGGATTTTGGTGGATCTTTGGTATGACACTGACCCTTGGTGTAGTTTTCTTATAATAAAATCTATAACTCTGTTGCTAGCATGCCTCCATTTTAATATTTTTATGAAATAATTTGAAATTCACTTTTGTGCTGGAAAGAGATTGGGGAGATAGTTGTTCTTCATCCCCAAGTGGTGAAAATGCCAACAGAGAAAGTTCATCCTATTTGTGAGAGGATGATAGGAGCACAGGACCATAATAATTCTTATATCGATCAGAGAAGTAGGCCTTTGGAGTTCTATTTTGGGGACCACGTGTTATTTAATGTTTCCCTTTAACATGGGTAGAAGAGGATTGGAAGAGGGAGTATGCTTCCTCACAGGTTTGTTGGACCCATTGAGGTGTTGGGGTGATTTGCTGATGTGGCATTTCAGTTGGCATTGCCACCGTGGATAGAGAGGATCCATGATGTCTTCCACATATCTCAAATTTTGTGGTATCTTGACAATGACACCCATGTCATTGAATGGGGAGAGTTTTATATAGAGGACATTGTGAGGTTTTTGGAGCGGCCAGTAGGGATTCCGGATTGTCAAGATAAGGTGATTCATGGGTGGACCATTCATCTGGTCTATGTGTTGTGGAGACATGGTGTCTAGGAGGAGAGTACTTGGGATAATGAGATCCATATGCATTCTCAGTACCCAAAGTTGTTTTTGTGTTTTTATTTTTCATATTTTTCTATGTGATGTGATGTTTGAGATCTTTTTTGTTTTATGAAATTAGTTTTTCTCCTTGGTTTTTGATGTGTGTGGTGTGATTTTTAATAATGATATAACATATGAAAATGTGACAACATGATTTCGTATCGAGTTGCATTAAATATGATGCCATTAAACTCGTGTGGGTGAGTTAGTGCCGCCCAGAGCAGAAATTATCTTGACATGGAAGACTGAATTCCATGGTTTGTGTGATCAAGATGGTGTGGTTTTTAGGATACAGTTATTGATGGTTGGGATAGGTGGACGTTGATATGGTTGGGAAGTGGTTGTGTGACAATGTGGTTGTCTAATAAGATGCATCTTGTGGTTTTGGTGACGTGGTTGTGTAGAGTTTCTATGTGGTCATTTGGGTTGGTGTGTTTGGATGGAGGAAGAATTTAAGGTGTGGTGAGACTAATGAGATGTATCCCATGGGGTGGTTTTTTGAATCACTTTTTCATCTATAATTGGTTTTTGTATTATTGTGGAAGAGAATCATTTGAGAGGTATTTGATGTAAATGTTTGTACCATCACATCCCATTACATTGCCTATTTTCTATATTGGTGGTGTTCAGAGGTGTTTTTGGGAGTTTTCATAGGAATTGGAGGTGTGCAAAAGCTGTTACAGGGGTTACACATCGTATAAGTGGATTACACAACTCGAAACATGGATTCATGGATTTTTATGAGTGGTTCATGGTGTGTAATTTTTCATGGATAAATAATAAAAAGGTAATGTGTTTATTAGTAGAAACCCAACCCTGATTATTACACGATGTGAATAGGGATTGCATGTCATGTAATACCCTAGTCTATTTTAGTTTAAAAAATTCCTTTTGGCCAAACATTCATTCATTAATTGGTGATCTCTTCTTCATCTCATTTTTTGTGAACCCTAGTTTACCAAAGGTGTTCTATGAGCCTTAATCCTCCCACTTTGATTTGTCGACCTTAGTGGTTGTTTGTCAGATATCCATAGTTGATCCATGGTGAGTTATCTCCTATTTCTCATTAGATTTCCTCCATTATTTTATTGGGGATCCTCTAAGGTGGTGTTTCTTTGGTTTGGGGTTTGTGATAGGGATCGTTTAATGGTCTTGGGATGCAGTCTGGTAGATCTGCAGTTCCCTATGGTGTGGATATGGTTTGCAAGTTCTGTTCCTCACCCTATGCTTCTAAAATCATCCTTGAAGTTGGATTTCCTTTATTTCTCTTTTATTGTACATTATAAGGGGAGCGGTTTGATTTTTTCCCTATGGATTATGGTATTTTTGTATTATTCAAAGATAAATAATTGGATAAATTAATTTGAAAGTGGTAAATGGGTTGGATTCACAAGCTTTAACATCTTTGATATTGATTGTGATATTGTGTTTGTTTGGGATAAATTACACATTAAAAATCATTTCAATTGGTGGAATTTCTTATGCTTGGTATGTCATCTGTGGTTTTTTCTTGATTGATATTGTTTTGTATTACCCTAAAATGGAAATTGGTTAATTATTTACACTTTTATAATGAATCAATTTCCCCATGTTTTGTTTTTTGTGATAACACCCAAAATAAAATTAGTAGAATGTTATAAATGTTCATGTGAACCTATAAGATGTTTTCTTTTGATGTGATTTTTTATTTTCCATGGTTTCTACATGTAGGGGAGTGGATGGAATGTGGTTTTATAGTGGGGTTGTTATGGGAATTGTGTGATTATGCAGCACGTTTGAAAAAAATAGTTTTTTTGTAATGTGTTTCTATATGACCTTGTGAGTTGGGGTTTTTTTGTTGGTATGGTGGTTTGGGAAAGATGACTTTGAAGAAGGACAATAGTGATTGGTATGGGTACTTATCTTATATTTTCTCCCTAAATAGAATTTATACAGCTTCACCACATATCTTGTGGATTGATATGTGTTGTGTAATGGATATTTGTTAAATGGAGAGGTAATGTGTAGCTGTGTTAAATTACAAGGGATCTTCCCCTTGAAAAATGATTCTTTCTATGTTATTTGATATGCGTTATTCCATGATAGTTTCCCGCTAAGTGTGGATGGTAAATGAATGAATATTAATGGTATGGGTAGATATCTTAAAACCTTGATAATGGAAAAGTGATAAATAAAGATTGAAAATGAATTGTGTCTTGTGTTCTATTTGTGTAGAGTTGTGCATTTAGAGTTAGCAACAAAGTGGGGAAAACTTGAGTAGGATGGTTATTTTATTTATAAACCCATATGTTGAGATTGTGTTCTTTTCTCTTTATATATATACTCTATATATTATTGTGATTTCTATATGTACCCCATCCTTGTTATGAACTATGTTTTGACCACATTTATAGTCACATAGGGGGTGCCTTGCCTAAACATCCCGGATGGAGGATGGATGCCTGGACAACTGCTTTTCCATGTTCCCTCTTCCAGGAGTTGATGTCCTGGGATTCTTTGGGTAGGTTATGGAGATATGTGAGGCCCAGTTGTGTGTGGGTGAGTATTATTGAGATTTCCTAGGTATCTTCAGAATAAGATATGTTGGGATTTTCCAAGTATCTTTAGGATGAGATGTGGTCTGTGGCCCATCTGTCAATGGGTGGGTTGTTGTTTGTGGCCTAGGTGTGTACGGGTGGGATGTGATGTGGTTTGTGACCTGATTTTGGGCTGGTAGATATAATATCATTTGTGGACTATGTATGTGCATGCATGATGTGATATGGTTTTTGGGCCATGTGTGTGTGGTTGGGTTGTGATGTGGTATATTCAGAAGAGGTGGGAGAACCGGGACATTTGACGTTGGGGTGTGAGAGTGGCTAATTAGTGGGAAAGTGGTGCAGGGTACCCTATCATTTATATGATTTACATTTATTACATTACTCGGTTTGGGTTATTTGGTGAGTGTGCCTTGGTGAGGATGAGATGGTTAGTATAACATTTTAGGTGATGTTCGGTTCTAGTGTTTCTCACAGGTATATTAGTATGCACCTTTCACATGAGCACGAGAGACCTTGGTATCCCTACTGAGTAAACTTGTATGCTCACCCTACGTATATAAAACTGCTTTCAGGTTTCCATGAGGATTATGTGGACTTTTCGGAACATTACTAGCTCAATCAATGGGACAGTTGCTGTGTCGCTACTTTAGATTCACTTTTGTGTATTTTACTTTTGTTATTTTGTAGCATTTATATTTGTTCAATATATACATATAGTATGGTAAGGTTTTTGGTTTCCTTATAAATGCCTGGTATTTTTTTTATTAATCTTATCTCCCGATTTTGTTTCTCTATAAAGGTTAATTCCTCCCATATAGTGAGATTTGTGCACCCTTTATGCTAATCACCATCCCACAACCTACAAGAGGCAGAACTGAGGGGACATTATCTTCCTTTCTGTATTTCCTGCCTAGGAGGGGTATCATTGGAGGGAGGGGATTAAGAAAAGATAAATATAACAATATTTGTTGGTTTAAAATGATTATATTCATAATAATTTTCTATCATTTTGTTTTCCAATTCGAATTAAATGAATAGTACTATAATTGAAATTAATGATATTTTATAATAAATATTAAATTATTAAATGATTTAAAATTCCTGAAAATATTATCCATGGAAAATTGAATGTGATATGAGACATAATATCATTCATGTTCAATTTAAGGAATGTTTTACCTTTTATAGTTACATTCATTTTTTCATTATTCTAAAAAATGATACCATGGTAAGATTCAAAAGGGTTAACGGGGGTTAAAACCAAAAGATAAAGATGAAAAAATCACCTGAACTAGTCCAAATTTTATTTAATGAGAGGAATCCAAAAAATACTCGTAATATATTAAAATTATTTCGGTTAAAAACTTTCTTCAATGAAAATTATTTTATATTAATTTTATATTTTATGAAATTTCATGAGTTTCAATCCCTTCAATTATAAAATGGAACCTCCAGTCCTCTTCTCACCACACATCAAAATAATTTTTTAGAAAATATTTATCTGAAAACATTCCTTATATCCTTATCGACGTCTTATATCCCATATTTGGAACATAAAACCACCCTAGGAATGCTTTTTTTGTAAACCATAAGGGGTTGTTTGAAGAAGAGGCATAGTTCTTACCCAATTATTTTCATTTTATTTCATCTCCTACCACTTCCAAATATCTATAAAAATGATGTAATTATTAAAAATTATATAAAATATATATTTTTGTTGTCATTTTAATTTAATAACTAATATTTATATCCTCTTCCATAAAATGAGAAGTGAAACAATCATTTGTATGTATAGAGGACTATCACCTCACGAATTGAAGTAATTCATTTTCCATTAGGGCCTCTAATGCATATTTATAATGAAGGATTTAAGTTATATATATAAATATATTATATTAATGGTATATTGAAAATAATTTAATGAAAATATATCATATAATTTCTTACTCTTCCATCCATTAAATAATGATAACGTCATCTGTATGCACGTGTGGATTACCACCTCTACGAAGCGATGTGATTCATTTTTCATCACTAAATCCCATGGATGGAATATATAACCATATTTAAATAAATAATATGATATTTATGATATAATTATAAATGTATATGGTAAATATGATAACTACCTTATTTCCATTATTTTCTTTGGAAAATGAAAATGTTACTCATGCATATGTATGACATATTGTCTCTATCATCCTAAAATAGTTCATTTTTAATAACCATATTTCATGGTTTGTTTGAAATTTATAATTTAATGATTCTTAAAATGTTATTATTAAGTATTTGATTTAAATAATTAACTATTTTATGATTTTAACTTAGCAAAATCATTTTGGACATATGAACAAAAAATCATCAAAACGAATGGCCTAACGTAAATTGATCATGTAATTTGGAATAACATGGTATTAAACAAAATATCATTCATAAAGATCTTGAAAATGAATGTTAATAATTTAAAAAATTTGCATAATTATATTATTTAGGATTCTAATGAACGTACATTACATGTTGGACTTGAGGAAAGGGACACTTCATTTTACAATCATGTTTTAAAAGATATAGAAGATTTATTATAAAATTGGTTTCCCTCCAAGTCATTATTCTTGAAAATAAAAATATATTTATGTATATAAATTAATTATAAAATAAATTTACTGTTTTTTTACAATAACTAATTTTTTTTCAAAATGAATATTTTAATATATTTGACACTGAACATTTTGAATTTCATCAGAAAATACCAAAGGAATTTCTATATTAACATAAATAGAGTCAATGGATTTTTCCTCTTCTATAACTATAATTTACTTTTTATTTCCCCTAACATTATGTTATGTTATCTTAAAAGAGAAACTGTATATCCCTTATGTTTTGTATATTTTAGTAATTAAAATGTGTGTTTTTATAAAATAAATGGTATTTAAATATTCAAAATTTCATTGGATGTGGGATTAAATGACTTTTTCCTGGGTTTTATGATGAAAATATGTAAGATGAAAACATTTATTCATTATATTGTACATGATAACAATATATGAGAATGGATGGGACTTATATAGCTTAAATGATGGGTGAGACCCATTATAACTCTCTAAGGAATTGGGTAATGTTCCATGTCTTAAAAAACAACAATAGAGTTAA
Source organism: Viscum album (assembly GCA_963277665.1). NCBI lineage: Eukaryota > Viridiplantae > Streptophyta > Magnoliopsida > Santalales > Viscaceae > Viscum > Viscum album. Next base: position 1,395,610,205 of record OY728160.1, on the reverse strand, counting down.
TCGATTTAAATTCTCTTATAGATTTAACTATGATCTTGATATTTATGATATTATTTGAAGATGGGTTATGAATATAATGCTCAAATTTTCTAAAAATTATTTCCAATTTCATTCATTTTGATTAAATGTTTTTATTTGAGAAAAAATTGTGTTTATCATTTGGATATAATTTATTTCATTGGTTTTCATGTGTTTTCAATAGACTAATCGGTTTTCCTTTTTTGTCCCTTACTAATCATTTTTTTCTCATCCAATGTTGTAAAATATTTTTTAGGTGATTTATGGAGGGATAGGAACAAAGAAGAAATTGAGCTGAATGTCTTGAAGATTTTCCCTAAAAATTAAATGTGTTTATTTTTAATAGATATATATTGTTGGGAAAATGGATACTAAATAGATTTTTAATCATGGAAATATATTGATCTGATATATTTGTGTTATGGACTAATTATCTACAAATTTAAACCATAAAGATCCTTGAATTCGAAGAAAGTTAATTCTTAATTAAAAATTTGTGAAAAACTAATGATATACGTCAAGGTCAATATATTTGGTTAATGGAACGGTTTATAAAAATTTGGTTATTTAGATGTTTTCATGAGATTTTAACATAATTATTAGGGTAAGAATCATCATATTATATGTTTAACATTGATCAAAAGATTAATGGTGTAGAAACCCCTTTTTTAGTTGTTATGTTATTGGATATTTTAGTGACTATATATATTTTTTGGAGATGTTTTATTGGTATCAGGTATATATAAACCTTAGGTTTAACATAAAGGATTATTATGGAAGAATTATAATATATTATTGGTAGCATAAGATGAAAGGCATAAGAAAAACATTATCGTTAAAACATTTTTTAATGTTGATCTTATTAAGATTAATTTTGAGGTTGTAAATAATATTATTATGACGGTTGCAGGAATTATATTAATATTGTTCTATAAAATGGATAACCCACATGTTGGTTGATAACCAGACATATCTAGAATGATCATAGGGCTTGAAACTTCAACTTAAGGGAGACATGTGTGTAATTCCTGCCACTATTATACTTATTGTCCAAATTAGCTATATATTTTACCTAAATGATTTCATAGATAAAGAATAAGTTGATTATGGGAATAAATTTTCTTACATAAATATAACTATAGTATTGAAAAGTGAATTTTTGATTCTGTAATTAATTTTATTTGAAAAGAATATCACTTGAAAATTAGGGAATCATTATATGACTAATGTAAATAGAATATTATGATATTTTAGTTTGGTAATGAAGAATGCATTTCATTTTGTATTCATATAAATGATTTTTGTGTGGAGTTATGGTTATTTAGATTACTTATTGAAAAAATGACACTCATGCCATATCCACTACCTCGGATGACCTAGGCAGTGGCAGCTGCATCGCCCCCCCCCCCCCCCCCCTCCCCCATTGTCCCTCACCGGTTGGGGGGAGTCGTATTCCTCTTACATCGCTTGCTCTTCCTTTTTCCTTCACTCCACTTAAAGACCCATTGTCCCTCCCTATCTTTATTTCCATTTAGGTTAGAACTAATGTCAAATCATGCGTTGATGGGGTTCCTGCGGTAATAATTTCATCCATAAAGTTCACTAAGGACTCTCCGTTGATAGATCATTCTCTGATCACTCGATTCGTTAAGAAACTCCCTTCCATTGACATCTTAGAGAGATTCATATCCAATAGGTGGAATCTTCAAAAATGTGCGACTATAGGGATATTGGATTCCAAACATTTATTGGTTCGTTTCTTATCAGAAGAACACCTAATATCTACATTGGTGAATACTTTGCGCACAATCATAGTTTAATTATTTTCCATCTTTCAGTGGTATTTCAATTTTCATTTGATGTGATATCCTCCTTCCACAGATATTTGGATATCAATCCCTAGTCTTCCACTTATGTTTCAGAACCTAGTTATTATTTTCCTGATTGGTAACATGTAGGGTCATTTCCTCTACATGGACCAGAGAACCCGCATCGTCTGCCACCCGATTTCTCCAAGGATTTTTGTTAAAGTCGGCATATCCAATGAACTAAAGAAAATTGTTTGTATTGATATAGATATTGAACTATGATTGTATCAAAAAAATTATAAATCATTGGTATATTTTTTTCTGTCCTATAATCTTCTTGGTCCTGAATCCCTCAGTTACCGGAAAGGAAAGCTCATTTTTTCACAGGTGGTACTTCCTTCGATCATCTCAAGTGAAGTAAAATCTATGAGGGTTGGGGAGATGTGTGGAATGGAACTTTAGGATACTATTTCTAAAATTGAGATGGTGAATCTGAATGCTCCCTCAATTCGTAAGTAGGCTATATACATGCCATCGGAACCTAAGGTTTCTGCGGTTTTTAAGCGATTGAGACACGATTTGGGAATCTAATCAACAGAATAGGGGGAGACAGAGGGTCCCCTGTGAAGTGTCTCTTCTCCCCTCTCTTATTAAGAGGGTTTGACTTCAAATTGTGGCATTATTCTGACTCAGAAGTTGCATGATGGAGTTGAAATTATTTGTAAATAGGGTGTTGTTCAGCTAAGTGCAATGGAAGAGATTATCCTGGATATTCTCAAAGATTATTCACAAGCTTCGATGGTGGTTGGGACCCCATTAGATGATGTGAATTTTATAGATGGTCAGGAGGGTGAGGTTCCTATGCTTGTACCAAGAAGGCCGCTATGTCCCAAACAAGGTTCCATTTTGAGGAACAATCTCGTCAATATCAATTTGAACAACCTCTTTGAGGGTCTGAGCTCTGATGGAGGGGCTGAATTCAAATAATTTTACCCCTCAGAAATGGATTCAGATAAGGAAGGACAAACCATAGGTGATAATGTTATAGGAGATATCATAAAAGACCCTCACAACCCAAGGAGGAAGAAGCCAAGTAATGAAAATAAGGACCTGGGGTGCTACATTGTTTTTAGGATGTAGAAACCAAATGGTTGAAAAGTCTACTCATATCTCCATAGGCCAATGGACACTTGGTCTTCCAAAAAGCTGTTATATCCAAGTAACATGAGGTCCGGAAATTTTTAGGTGAGGATGAAAATCATTTTAGAGACTCGGGGTCTTTAGAGAATGGCAAGGATAAGTCTACGGACAATTACATATTGGATGTTTCAGTTAAACATCTGGGGGATGCAGCTGAGATGTTAGAGGTTCCAATTGGGGAGATATGAAATGTTATCATCCATTCCAAGGAATATATATTGGAGAAATCGATTCAATTAAAATCCAAAAAAGGGGATTGTGATAATATGTCTGAGAGAGAACTTCAGGTGTCCACAATCAAGGTTCAAAATAGAGTGGATTGACAAGAAATATCATATTTTCACAAGAGTATTTAATGAATGGAATTTAATCATGGGGGAGTTCATATAGATGTGGGAAAATCTGTCTATTTGGTTTGAGGACCTATTCAACGATGACCTGTATTTAGAGGGAAACATACTTCTTTGGAAACTCCTTAGGAATAATGTGTCTAATGGACACAAACTTGATTTCAACAGTTTTATTGTATCATTAGTTGTGTGATGCTAGGATTTTTAATGGACATGGGTTCTCACATCCCATTAAAAGTGATTGAAAATAAAAAACTAATTTTCAGATCAGTTTATTTATGGAAATGAATAACATATCTTCTAGAATATTAAATTAAGGAATTTAAATTTCTAGTTTCAGAATATAAGAGTGATTGGTGTTATTTAGAGATAAATGTAAAATTTACCTTGGAGGAATATGTGATAAAATCATTCTAATCATGGGGTTTCAATAATAGTTAGGAGTATTTTGGGAAATTTTATGTTTAGTTATTCATTAAATAAAATTTTTTGACCACTGATTATTACTGTTGATACTTTGTAGAGTATTTTTTTCTTCATTTGAAGACCAATTAATTTTCTAAACATTCTTATCTTATTCTAAACGTTTTGATTTTAGTTAATGTATAATGATAGAAAGAATTTCTTTTTATACTTTTTTTTATTTTTTAAACCAATATAATCTTATTTTAGTACTTCTTGCAAGAGGATTTCATCTTAAATACTCATCAATTGGAGAAAATTTGAGATTTTGGTAGAAATTTATTAAATAATGAAATATTACATTTCAAATAAGAATATTTATTTATATTATCATTATATATTGAAAATTATTTCCTAAACTCTAAGAAATTAATATTCAAACAAAATCATTATCTAGTTGCATTATTCATTGATGAATCAATGGTATTTTAACACCTCATTGACTTATGGTTTGGAGGACTTTAATTTTATCTTGATCATAGACATTTTTTTGACCAGTGATTTATATGAATCACCATAATTATTTTAAAAAAAATTCTATCCTCCATTTTCCATATTTTAACTTCCCACAAATTTTCTCATGTTTGGAAACCTAGGTATGTGTTATTCCAGATGACATTCTTATTTACTTGTCCTTGTTTTAAAGTTTTTGTTTTCTTAACCCTTTTTACAATGTGGCTTTACAAAATAATTTTTTTAACATCAAGACATTGATTATAAGGCTCACGTCCAAATTTTAAGGATGATATTTATTATATGGGGTATAATTTATCAGACATATATTTTAATAGAACGTAATTTTTAATAGTATATACCACATGTTACAATGAGCTTAAACAAACCACAAAATATTATTATTTAAATATGTCTATTAGAAAATGGTCATTGAAGTAGAAGGTATGAATAATAATAATCAAATTATGAAATATATATAAATGGATCACTCAATAAAAAATTATTAATTAATTTGTATGAAATAAGAACTCAATTTTTAGAAAAGTCATTTTCTTCATCAAAAATAAATCTTTTTCTTCAGAATTTTTTTTATTTCATTTTGTGGAAAATATTATAATTAACTAGTTGAAATTATAGAAAATTTATTTTAGAAAATGAAAATAATTTTTTAAATCATAATATAAAATTTATCTTAAGGTAAAACTTTGGAATTTTTTAAAAAAGTTTGATTTTTAGAAGAATAGTGAAAAATACTCATTTTTATTAAAAAAATATTGTTTCAAGAATTTATAAGGATAAATTTTGATTTATAATAATATAAAAGAAACAATTTTTATATTATAGTTTCAAAAATCTAAATGAGGTCGTTCGAATCAATTTTATGGTTAAATTTTTTATAAAAAACATTTTTATACATGAAAAGACATTTTTTTTAAAAAAATGTTTTCATATTAATTTACATTTTAATCTTAAATTCATTCCAGCCACATTTATTAATTGAATATAGAATCTTTTAAAAATTGGGAATATGTGGTAAAAAAATTAATATACTCCCCCTTTATTTTAGGTCACTATAAATAGTTATTATAGAAAAAAATTCTCATTATAGTAAGTGTAAATCTGGTAATTAAGATTAAAAAATATATAATAAGGATGGAAAAATGATCATAACTCTTTCCAATATTTCATTAGATTAGTCAATTTTCTCTATAATCATCCAATATTCAATTATAAATCCTTTTTTTCTTTTTTGATATGATTTTTAACTTTATAATAATTATGTAAAAGATAAATAAAAAATGAAACAATCTTACATTTAATATATGTAATAATTTTATCACAGGGATAAAAAAACATATATTCAGTTATAAATGGTCATGTGAAATACAAATAATTTTTTAACGTGCTAATTGATTTCTATTTTTAATTGATGAAATACTCACTTTATATTTTTACGCAACACCGGCATAATATTAATTCAATTAAAAGAAAAATAATAATAATAATTTTTTAAATGGTAAAATTAATATAATTTAAATTAATTATAATGTTCCAATAAATTTATAGATAAATTTAGTGTTTTAGGGCATGTGAAATTTTTATATTCAAATTCCTTTTCTATCACATTTTCTTTAATGTCGAATTAAATGAGTAGTTCCAAAATTGATATTAATTATATTTTATGAACAATAATGTTTTATTAAAATATTTAAAATTCCAAAAAAACATATATTCATTCATGTTAATGGTATGTGATTTTTAATTTCAATCCTGATCTTTTTATTATTCTTTTTTTATTTTATAGTGACATTCTTGACAACATTATTGTAAAAAAAACATTGATACACTAGTAAGTGTCGAATGGGTTAACAAGGGGTTAAATCCAAAACATAAGGATAAAAATATTACCTAAAATGTTCCCAGTATAACTATATGATAGTATTTAGATCCATACTCATCATATATTTGAACTATTTCTGTTTTTATTCTTTTATCAATGAAAATTAATTTATATTAATTAATTTTTTTCACATGTTCCAATATTTCCCCTTCATTCACTTATAAAAGGGAATATCATCCCCTCTTTTCATCACAATTAGAACTCGTTTTTCTTGAGTAAATCCAAACCCATATACATTTCTTACTTCACTAGACATCTCATGGAAGATATTATTGATAAAAAACAAACATTGAAATTATTTTGGTTTAAAACATTAGGGGTTGTTTGAAGAAGACATATTGTTATTAACCAAGTTTTTTAATTTTATTTATTCTTATACATTTCCCAAATATTATTTAAAAAGGATGGAATAATAACCCCAGCATCTGCCATAAAAATATTTTTAATGTTAATGTAATAACCTGTATCCTTATCTTATTCTGTAAAATGGGATGTGGAACGATTTGTTTTAGTACCATAGAGCACCGGCTCGCGAACCAGTGTAATTTTTTTCCATCACTTCCTCTTACAGATAATTATAATTATGGATTCTATCTCTATGTGTGTGTGTGTGTATGATATTCTTGAAAATTTTATCATTCTGAAATGATAATATATCTTATAATTTCTTACCTTTCTACCCATTGAATAATTATGACATCCTTACTCCCTATGTGTGGATTACGATATCCATCAGGTGATGTGATACATTATTCGTCACCAAATTACATGGTTGGTATATATATATTTTTTTAAATAAAGAGTATAAAATTTATTATATAATGATAATTCGTGAAATATGAAATCATACGTAATGGTATATTTGGAATTATGGGTTCTATATATTGAAAAAATCATTCTTCAGGGTACACTGGTCATCATAAAAGATAAAATCATTCTTAAGGGTACATTATGATTAATTCATAAGTTTTATGTAAAGGTACCAACATCTAAATAATGGTCATCATAATATATGTTTAAGGGTGAACTAGAAATTATGAGGTCTACATAAGGGTAACACTCTGAGATATAAATAATAATATTCTAGTTACATGGGGTTTTAATTCAGAAAATGGGATAATATATTCATAATGGTTTAAATATTATGATCTATTAAATGATAATAATTCATTCCATGAATTAAGGAGAACTTTACTAAGATGAATTTTCTTGAAATTGAGCTTATATCCATGTCTCAAACTTCATTTATATATCATAAGACTAGTGAATGAATTCATGTATACATGGATGCCATGTGTTTCATGGAGAATTTTATAAAAGAATTTTATAATCAATGAGAGTTTTGGAGATCATGAGATTGAAGTATTTTTACATAAAAAGAAACTGAAAATAATACCATGTCATTTGGAATATTAAATTAGTATTTATTGAAAATAAAAACCTATAAAAATTATGGAGTTTCAAATTTATTTTAGATACAATATCATATATATTATGAATTAGAAGATCTCACTTGTCAATGATTTAGGGAGTCTCGAAATTAAAATTGAAAAAAAATATTCACAAGATTTTATTATATGTATGTAAAAATATGGATATGGAATCATGTATGATTGAAAAGAATAATTTAAAACTCAAATACTATAAGGCCCCGACCTTAAACCTTACTTAATATTGAACTAAATGAATAATTCACATTGAGGAGCTTTTCATGTTTAGAGTTTTAGAGAATTAGGACATAACTATTACATCTCAGAAGATTACAAAGTAGACACTTCTACTATGTTTCCATAAAATAAAAACTCTTAAAAATAAACATGTCTAGTTCCTTGTTTTAGATAGCATGACTTTCCCTTGATCCCATCTTTGACCCTATTCCACATTAAGTCCAATGAAAAACATTTCAAAAAAACATGGGGTGAGCATAAAAAGCTCAGTAAGGGATACACAATGAATGAAAACCGTTAGTTTTTCAAACATCAAGTAAACCATGTATACTTTATCAAAGTAATACCTTCACCTTCATGAAGTAGTAAAAACTCTTCACTGAATATATTATAATTACTTACCATTTTGTGACCAAATATTACCATAAAACCCATATAAAGAACACATAACATATAAAGGTAGCTTGGGACATAAACATACTTAAGTGGAATAACCACATGGTCGACTTCCACACATATCACATAATGGAATAGCCATACGGCCGACTTCCACACATACTTAATGGAACAGCCATTCGGCCAACTTCCATACCCAATGTATTGGAGGTTATAACATAACCACCCATCCTGGTATTCACGGCACCACCCGTCATATGGTTTATCACGTAACCACCCATCAAATGTCCAAGTACCATTATAAAATCATAAGACAAAAAATAAACATAATGGAAAGAAAACGTTTCCACATTCTGATCACAATATATCACATAAATATATTGACATAACAAATCCATTAAAAAAATCATTTTCAATACCAAAAATACATAAAAGAGTATATGGTATTTATTTCATTTTAAAAAAACATTATGGCTTGTTGAGGAATCCAAAGACCAAATAATACTCGCGGTGGCGGAAAAGGTCGTTGTCACCGCGTACGTTAAAAAAAATTCCTTTTTGTCATTTAGTAAAATGCTACGTAGAAAAAGATTCCTTTTGTATAAAATTAAAATTCAAAGGGGTTTATAAACCATATAAAAGAAAGTTGTGTATAAAACGAAATATGCCTCAATGAAAGGAAATTGAGACGAAGTCCCTTACCTCGGGTCTGACTTGACTCGATCGTTCTTTAACGTCCTGAATAATAAACTTTAGTTAATTTATACTTTATTAAAAACATTTTTCAAGTTAAATATTCCTTTTATATCACTTATTACTAGGTTATTAACACTATGTAATTATTTAAGTTAATAATGGTCGTTTTTTCGATCCTTGGTACTTGAGTAAAAAATAAAATCTTTATAATTACAAGTTGTTCATGTGGTAAAATATCCATTATATCAAGAATTATATTCGTGATTTATATATCATATATATCATATATATCCAGTATATACATGAATTTATAATATTACATAATCATTTAGAGGTAAGAAATGAAATGCATTGTTCATGGAGACGGTAAGCCGTACGTACACATGAATGCTACTTTCATTTCTATGTCATATTAATGGAATTAAAACTAAATTAGAGGTATGTATATTTTAATTCCATAATTATATTCATCACATATATGTAACATACATCATATATATCCATTATATATATGTACTTATAATTGGACATTACATTTGGGGATAAGAAATGAAATACACCGTTCATGGAGACGATAAGCCGTACGTACGCATGAACGCTACTTTCATTCCTATCTCATACTTTAATGGAAAGAAAATAATAATGATATAAAGGTATATTATAATTCTAGTATAATATCATATATAATAACTTTAAATCCATCCTTCATACGTCCCACATATGGCATTAACGAATCAAATCACTTTGAGGGGGCGGTAGTCCGCACTTCCTAAAATGAAATTATCGTGTTTACCCACAATGGAAACCATAAAGGTATGACATAAATGAAAAATACAGAAGCTTAAGTAAAAAATAAACATATTATATATCATATAAAAATATAGTGACATCCTAATGGCCACCTTTGAAGGTGTTATATGAGTGTTGAACAATCATCGTTTCATGAGGCAGAAATTCGCCATCCACAGAAACAGTATGTTCTTTAACCATTAGATGTAGGTTTGTGTAAGTGTAGCTCGAATCATTATTATAACAAAATCCTAGTATATTTAAGATACTGTATTTATTACCAAATAAATGAATAAAAAGAGTTTAGTGGGTTGGAGAAGCAAAATAAAACAAAAGAACACAAGAGAAGACACTACCTTTAAATCGGGTAACTCTTTTTGATTAGAGATCAAAGGCTTCCTTGGAAAGACTTCATCCCAAATTGAGGCTTCTAGGAGTAATAGAGGAATTTGGAGAGACAAAATGGCCAGGTTTTGGCCAAGCCAAAGGCTTTGGAAGTGTGGGTAAGGAGGTAGAGGTGGGGGCCTTTTATAAGAGGAGAGGAGGGGCACTCTTGGAAAGTAAGGCAATGTTACTTTATTTTAGAATGAGTTTCGGATTTTAATGGTCCCACATTGATGTTTTTCGAGGATAAGGTGATAACGGTTAGAAATACACCCATCCAATAGGTTTTGTACATGTGTAGGTCCTAGATTGTACATTATCATTCCATTTTCTTTAAATCATTAAATAATGAGGTAATCGTTGCATCACCATGGTGTCATAAATAATTTAATTTAGTTAATGTCTAAAAATTATGAAACAAATAATATGATATAGTAAATCGTTTTAGCTTTCCAATGAATATTTATAGTCAAAACCCTGACTTGTATAACCCCATTTAAAAATTGTTTTAGTAAAAAACTCATGTTTGTGTCATTTTTACTTTTACATTAAATAAAAAGTTATTTATGTCTTTTCCCAACCAAAGTGGCTCCATAGGGTCCCCAAGTTGACCCATGGATTTTCTTGGTCTTCCATGACACATCCAATGAGGGTAAAACATTTTTCAAGCTCATCTCATATTATTAAAACATTATTTTTACCTTAAACTACACTAATTACATTTAATCGTGATTAAAAACATAAAAGTTACAATTCACCAAAAAATTATTTTAATCCCATTGAACCACATTTTACTTCTTAATGACAACCATGTATGTCAAATTTTTGAAATTCAAAACACAGAGGTGGTAAAATTTCATTTAAACAAAAAATCAGTTTTTTAAGTACCACTTAGTGGTTTCACTATTCATCAAAAATTGAAGTTTTTCAGAAAAATACCAAAAATTCACCCTAAGCTATATTTGATATTCTGATTTCAAAAATGATGTCTATTTTACAAAATTCAAAACATATAAGTTGAATTAATTAATTTAATAATTAAATCCTACTGTTAGAGCAAATAGCGTGTTTTTATGAAACAATAAGTATCAAAAGATTGACACTAGTTTAAGTCCAATATCAAAGTGAAATTAATTCCAACGACCACTATTGGATTCAATGGTAAAAATATATTCTAATTCACTTTAAAACCACCTAAAAAGATAATCTAATCATAATAATAAGTTATATTAAAAAGTGGTTTTGAATTAAAATACAACATTTTTCACTATTCATTAAAAAATTATCTTTATCGGAAAAATACCTAAATTTTACACAAAGTAAATTTTGATGTCCTGATTCTAAAAAAGAATTTTATTTGGTCCAATAGAATGTATAAGAGTGACCAAAACAATATTTAATGACGATTCGCCATTAAAAGTTGATAAGTGGACCTTTAGTGAAAATTAGAGTATATATGCCTAAAATTGAATTCTTTTCATATTTTAAGGCTTTATCCTTTATTGGATAAGTATAAAAACATTTAACAAACATATAAAATAATATTTTAGTTATTTATATTCATTCCCGCCAATACAACGGCTATGTGTTAACTAACATTTAAAATAATATTATTTTATTACTAGTGTGCAACATAAGATTTCAAAGAAACTCTTTGTTGCGTATCGGGTACGTTATCGAACATAGCAACCCCTCTAAAGTAAAATTAATATTTAATTTGAAAATATTAATAAATATGAAAATGTATTATTCTTTATTTACCTAGTATGTTACATCCTTCCCCCTTTTGGGAATTGTGTCCCTGCAATTTTATTCACTTATCAAAATAAGTGTGGGTATTTATACCTCATAGCATTTTCAGATTCCCACATTGCCTCTTCAACCATATGGTTTTTTCACAAAACCTTTACCTGGTGAATTACCTTATTTCTCAACACTTCCTCTCTTTGGTCAAGAATCTCTACTGGTTGTTCTTCATAAGAGAGATTCTCTTCCAACTGAACTACCTATGGGCTCAAAAAATGAGATGGATCGGGCATATACTTTCTCAACATCGAAACATGAAAAACATTGTGTGCCTGAGATAAACTCAGAGGTAAAGCCACTCGGTAAGAAACTGATCCAACTTTCTCCAAAATTTCATATGGTCCAATGAACCTTGGACTCATCTTTCCTTTCTTACCAAATCGCATCACACTCTTCCATGGAGAGACATTGAGAAAAACATGATCACCTACCTTGAAAGATAGATCCATCCTCCAGTTATCCGCATAACTCTTCTGTCTTCTCTGAGCTGTTTTCATGTGTTTCTGAATCAACTGAACTTTTCCTGCCATCTCTTCTACCAATTCTGGTCCCATCAGCTTCCTTTCACCCACTTCATCCCAAAAAGCTGGAGTTCGACACCGTTTACCATATAATGCTTCAAATGGTGCCATCTGTATACTGGAATGAAAACTGTTATTATATGAAAACTCAACCAAAGAAAGATGTTGGTCCCAACTTCCCTGATAATCCATAGAGCAGGCACGTGGCATATCCTCCAAGGTCTGAATTGTTCGTTCTGACTTCCCAACTGATTGTACATGAAAATCTGTAGTAAAATTTAATTTAGTACACAGTGACTTTTGAAGGCCCTTCCAAAAGTTAGGAGTAAACCTAGGATCATGATCGGATACAATGGATAGAGGAACTCCATGCAACCTGACTATCTCTTTAAGGTACAATCGAGAAAGTTGATCTAGAGAGAAAGTATCTCGAATAGGAAGGAAATGAGTAGATTTAGTCAATCGATCAACAATAACCTAGATTGCATTATTACCTAGAGGTGTCTTCGGCAATCCCACAAAAAAGTCTATATATATATTTCCCCATTTCCACTCTGGAACTGGTAAAGGCTGAAGCATCCCTTTAGGTAACTGCCACTCTGATTTAACCTGCTGACAAGTCAAACACTTCACAGTAAAATCAGCAATATCTCTTTTCATTCCATCCCACCAGTAATACTCCCGAAGATCTCTATACATCTTAGTACTGTCAGGACGAACCGAAAACGGAGAACTATGAGCTTCACATAACAACTCTCTCTTCAACTGTAAATCACAAGTCACACACAATCTCTTCCCAAATCTCAAAACACAATCATTATCAATGTTGAATTCAGGCAACTTACCCTTCTGAACCAGCTCTACCTTTTTCTGCAACTCACTGTCTTGCTTCTGTGCTTTCTTAATTCTGTCTGATACGGATGATCTCACTAATACTTGAAACAAAACGGAAGAACTTCCTGCACAAACAATTTCCATGCCCAATTTCATCACATCAAAAACCAAAGTATCTCGTTCCAAATGTAGCATGGTTAATGAAGCATTTCTTTTTTGACTCAAAGCATCGGTCACTTTATTTGCTTTTCCCAGATGGTAATGAATTGTACAATAATAATCCTTGATTAATTCCACCAATCTCCTATGTATCATGTTCAATTATTTCTGAGTAAATATATACTTTAAACTTTTGTGATCAGTATATATTTTACACTTTACTACATACAAATTATGCCTCCAAATTTTTAGAGCAAAACCAACAACAGCTAATTCCAAATCATGTGTGGGGTAATTTACCTCATGAGTTTTCAATTGATGTGAAGCATATGCAATTACCTTATCATTATGCATAAGGACACAACCAAGTCCCTTCAATGAAGCATCACTGTATATAAAAAACTTACCATTCCTGGAAGGAAGTGCCAAAACTGGAGCATTCACCAATCTTCTTATCAACTCCTGAAAACAATCATCACATTCTTTTGTCCAGATAAACTTAACACCCTTCAAAGTTAGCTTAGTCATTAGACTAGATAACCATGAAGAAATTTCAACAAACCTTCGGTAGTAACCTGACAAACCATGAAAACTACGGATCTCGGATACATTTGTGGGTCTTGGACATTCTTCAACAACTTTTGTTTTAGCGGGATCAACAATTATCCCATTTTTTGAAACAATGTGACCAAGGAAATAAATGTTTTGTAACCAAAACTCATCCATATAGTTTCTATTCATTTTAGGTTTGAAAGATAACCCTTAAATTTCTTTCATGCTCCTCTTTACTTTTTGAAACACCACAATATCATCAATAAAAACAACCAACATTTTTCACCTGATTCAACCGAGCCATCACTGCAGCAAACTGTTTAGTTCTGATTCTAACCATCTTAGGATACTGATTTGAAAGGTCATTTCCCATTGTATGCCTTCCCAAAAAAGTTGATCTATTTCCTCTACGAAAAAAAATTCTTAACATAGAAATATCTTAGGCAAAGCAACATGGTAATCCGTAAATGCTATATCATTTCAATCATATTATAATTTAACACTTTTCTAACTCCTAAAGTTGTCTAAACCGACCTTTGATACCAACTATAAGGCCCCACACTTAAACCTTACTTAATATTGAATTAAATGAATAATTTACATTGAGGATCTTTTCAGGTTTATAGTTTTAGAGAATTTGGACATAACTATTACATCTCAAAAGATTACAAAGTAGACACTTCTACTATGTTTCCAAAAAATAAAAACTCTTAAAAAGAAACATGTCTACTTCCATGTTTTAGATAGTATGACTTTCCCTTGACCATATTCCACATTATGTCCTGTGAAAAACATTTCAAAGAAACTTGGGGTGTGCATAAAAATCTCAGTAAGGGATACACAAAGAATGAAAACTGTTAGTTTCTCAAACATCAAGCAAACCATGTATACTTTATCAAAGTAATACCTTCACCTTCATGAAGTAGTAAAAACTCTTCACTGAATATAATATCATTACTTACCCATTTGTAACCAAATATTACCATAAAACCCGTATAAAGAACACATAACATATAAAGGAAACTTGGGACATAAACATACTTAAGTGGAATAACCACACGGTCGACTTCCACACATATCACTTAATGGAATAGCCATACGACCGACTACCACACATACTTAATGGAATAGCCATACGGCCGACTTCTATACCCAATGCATTGGAGGTTATAACGTAACCACTCTTCCTGGTATTCACGGCACCACCCGTCATATGGTTTATCACGTAACCACCCGTCAAATGTCCAAGTACCATTATAAAATCATAAGACCTAAAATAAACATAATGGAAAGAAAACATTTCCACATTCCGATCACAATATATCACATAAATATATTGACATAACAAATCCATTATAAAAACAATTTTCAATACCAAAAATACATAAAAGAGTATATGGTATTTATTTCATTTTAAAAAAAACATTACGGCTTGTTGAGGAAGCCAAAGACCAAATAATACTCGCGGCGGCGGAAAAGGTCATTGTCACCACGTACATTAAAAAAAATTCCTTTTTTTCGTTTAGTAAAACGCTTCGTAGAAAAAGATTCTTTTGTATAAAAGTAAAATTCAATGAGGTTTATACCCCGTATAAAATAATGTTGTGTATAAAATGAAATATGCCTCAATGAAAGGAGATTGAGACGAAGTCCCTTACCTTGGGTCTGACTTGACTCGATCGTTCTTTAACGTCCTGAATAATAAACTTGAGTTAATTTCTACTTTCTTAAGAACCTTTTTCAAGTTCATTATTTCTTTTATATCACTTATTATCATGTTATGAACACTATGTAATTATTTAAGTTAATAATGGTCGTTTTGTCGATCCTTGGTACTTGAGTCAAAAATAAACTCTTTATAATTCATGTGGTAAAATATCCATTATATCAAGAATTATATTCATGATGTAGATATAATATATATCATATATATCCATTATATACATGAATTTATAATATTACATAATCATTTAGAGGTATGAAATGAAATGCACCGTTCATGGAGACGGTAATCCGTACGTACGCATGAACGCTACTTTCATTTCTATGTCATATTAATGGAATTAAAACTAAATGAGAGGTATGTATATTTTAATTCCAGAATTATATTAATCACTTTTATGTAACATAAATCATATAAATCCATTATATATATGTACTTATAATTGTACATTACATTTGGGGATAAGAAATGAAATGCACCATTAATGGATACGGTAAGCCGTACGTATGCATGAACGCTACTTTCATTCCTATATTATACTTTAATGGAAAGAAAATAATAATGAAATAAAGGTATATTATAATTCCAGTATTATATCATATATAATAACTTTAAATCCATCTTTTATACGTCCCACATATGCCATTAACGAATCAAATCACTTTGAGGGGGCGGTAGTCCGCACTTCCTAAAATGAAATTATCGTGTTTACCCACAATAGAAACCATAAAGGTATTCCATAAATGAAAAATACAGCAACTTAAGTAAAACATAAACATATTATATATCATATATAAATATAGTGACATCCTAATTTCCACCTTTGAAGGTGTTATATGAGTGTTGAACAATCATCGTTTCATGAGGCAGAAATTCGCCATCCACAGAAATAGTATGTTCTTTAACCATTAGATGTAGGTGTGTGTAATTTTAGCTCGAATAATTCTTATAAAAAAATCATATTATATTGAATATAATGGATTTGTTACAAAAGAAATTAATAAAAAGTGTTTAGGGGGTTGGAGAAGCAAAAAAAAAGAACACAAGAGAAGACCCTACCTTTAAATCAGGTAACTCTTTTTTATTTGAGATCAAACGCTTCCTTGAAAAGACTTTTGCCCAATGTGAGGCTTCTAAGAGTAAGATAGGAATGTGGAGAGACAAAATGGGCAGGTTTTGGCCGAGTCAAAGGCTTTGGAAGTGTGGGTAAGGAGGTAGAGGTGGGGCCATTTATAAGAGGAGAGGAGGGGCACCCCTGGAAAGTAAGGAAATGTTACTTTATTTTATAATGGTTTTCGGATTATAATGGTCCCACATTGATGTGTTTCAAGGATAAGGTGATAAGGGTTCGAAATTAACCCATACAATAGGTTTTTTACATGTGTAGGTCTTATATTTTACATTATCTTTCCATTTTATTTAAATTGTTAAATAATGAGGTAATCGATGCATCATCATGGTGTCATAAATAATTCTATTTAGTTAATGTCTAAAAATTATTAAAAAAATACTATGATGTAGGAAATAGTTTAAGATTTCCAATGAATATTTATAGTCAAAAATAGGACCTGTATAACCTCATTTAAAAAAAATTAGTAAAACAACTCATGTTTGTGTCATTTTTACTTTTACATTAAATAAAAATTTATTTATGTCATTTCCCAACCAAAGTGGCTCCATGGGTTCCCCAAGTTGACACATGGATTGTCTTGTTTTTACATGACACATGAAATGAGGGTAGGACATGTGTCATGCTCATCTCATATTATTAAAACATTATTTTTTCCTTAAACTACACTAATTACCTCTAATCATGATTAAAAACATAAAAGTCACTATTTACCATAAAATTATTTTAATCCCATTGAACCACATTTTACTTCTTAATGACAACCATGTATGTCAGATTTTTGAAATTCAAAACACAGATGTGGTAAAATTTCATTTAAACGAAAAATCAATTTTTTAAGTACCACTTAGTGGTTTCACTATTCATCAAAAATTTAAGTTTTTTAGAAAAATACCAAAAATTCACCCTAAGCTATATTTGATATTCCGAATTAAAAAATGATTTCTATTTTAAAAAATTCCAAACATATAAGTTTAATTAATTAAATAAATAATTAATTCCTGCTGTCATAGCAAATAGCGTGTTTTTATGAAACAATAAGTATCAAAAGATTGACACTAGTTTATGTCCAATTTCAAAGTGAAATTAATTCCAATGACCACTATTGGATTAAATGGTAAAAATATATTCTAATTTAACTTTAAAACCACCTCAAAAGATAATCTAATTATATTAATAAATTAGATTAAAAAGAGGTTTTGAATTAAAATACAACATTTTTCACTATTCATTAAAAAAATGATCTTTATCAGAAAAATACCTAAAATTTACAAATTGTAAATTTTGATGTCCCGATCTTAAATATGAATTTTATTTTGTCCAATAGAATGTATAAGAGTGACCAAAACTATATTTAATGACGGTTCGCCATTAAAAGTTGATAAGTGGACCTTTAGTGAAAATTAGAGTATATATGCCTAAAATTGAATTCTTTTCGTATTTTAAGCCTTTATCCTTTATTGGATAAGTATAAAAACATTTAACAAACATATATAATAATATTTTAGTTATTTATATTCATTCCTTCCAATACAATGGCTACATGTTAACTAACATTTAAAATAATATTATTTTATTACTAGTGTGCAACGTAAGATTTCAAAGAAACTCTTTATTGCGTATCGGGTACGCTATCTAACATAGCAACCCCTCTAAAGTAAAATTAGTATTTAATTCAGAAATATTAATAAATATGAAAATGTATTATTCTTTATTTACCTGGGATGTTACAAATACCCTAGAGTTAAAGTAAATTTTACAATCCCAATACATATTTTATCATTGATAGATAAGGATTCTGAAGCTAGGATCAATTTAAGGAAGTAGAAGCAGGTTTTGACTAAGAATTGGATGAGGTAAGGAGAAACAATTCTTGTGAGGAGAATGTGTGCATATAATCTTAGATATGAATTTACTGAAGAAGGATTTTATATCTGAAACATGTAGAATCGTTCACACATAGGCCTACAGATCCATTTTTCATGGAGGAAGACAATCATAAAAAGGTTTATATGACACTATAATAGTGTTTCAAGATTTTCAATTCAGTAAAATATTTATATAAGAGCTATTGTATATTCACATAGAATTTGTAAGCTCTGGGTGAATAGACTACTTATTTTTTAGATGATTTTTGAATATAATCAAAGACTCAATGATTAAGGGTAACTAATATGGAAAACTATACACTATTATACAAAACAATTGTAAACCTTGTGTGATATTATCCTTGTCCTTATTTGGTTTGTATTGCACATGATGTGAGGCTTTGATTTTATACTAACCAGATTGATTCACATAACTAGTTGAATATTTTTAATTGATATAATTCCTAAATGAGGACTATTAATTCACCATATCCTCTCATTTGTCAATAGAAACGTGGAATCACACAGATGATTTCATAATCATTGTATCTTTTCAACATTAATGTTCATTGATATTGAATACTTCCATTTTCTCGTAATATATAAATCCATCTTCATGATGGTAATTAAATAAAGGATATTATGATCCCATTTATCTTCTCTCAAGTACTGTTGCATTGGCTCTATCACTTTGATATACTCATAGGTTATGTAAAGTAAAATTTATTCATGGATTTTATATAGGATGGGAGAGGAAATTAATTTCTTTCTATATTTCATATGATATTATAATGTTAAACACTAGTGTTTCTAGGTTTAGGTGTATATGATTATTGTGATATCTAACTAATTGTTCATGAGATGGTCACTGTTTTGCATGTGGTGACTAGTTACGGTGCCCCACATGGCTTTCCCAATGGTGGTGATTAGTTTTATTGTTTACTCATAATATATCATCATTCTAGGATTAGAATAAATATTTTAAATTACATATATTTTTCATGGTTTCATTATATTTATTCTTATTTTATGGTTTTATCACTCTCAATGGGTTCTCATCGTTCCATGATATTTTTGTATGATAATTAGAGATAGTTTTTTTCATCTATGTCTAATGATATGTGATTATTTGACTGTGACCTTGTAGTGATATTGTGGCCTAATTAATCTATGAATTGTTTGTTACATTGGTGGCATGATGTAAGGTATTTAGGTAAAGACATGAGAGGTAAATATTTTAACTAGTTGATCTTACAAAAACCCCCACCCCATACACCCTCTCCTTCCCTAACTATTTCATCACTTGTTTCTTGAACATGGTATATTGTGTTGTTTAGTTTATTTATATTTTATCATTTTTATCATAATTAAATGGAGTTATTTTGTTATTTTAGGATTCCAACATAACCAATAAATGTGTCTTTAATCTAAAATACTAAAAAATGAACATTAAAAAGATGTTAAATCAGGTAAAATTATATTAAAAAATTTATGAATAATTAATAAAATATTTATTTTTTTAAAACAAATGTGATAGGTGGTGTATTCAGTAGAAAAATTCTACCCAACATCTCCATACATAACTCTTCCAATTCCCATGTGATTCAATGTTAACCCTTCACCAAACTCGTATTCCCAAAAAAATGTCCCTCAATTTCATCTATAAATGAACACCTACTCTACTAAATAAAAACCACACACATCACCCATTTTTAATTTAAATACCTCCATAATTTTCATTTAAAAATTTATAGTTTTTATTTTTATATCCTTTTCACGAAAATAGAGTCATAAATTCATTCATTATGATGGAATTTTTTTAAGAGGAACCGATTTAATCAATGTATGCAATGAGTTCTTATTTAACTAATTTAATTTCTCATATATACTCTTATTTAATTTTTTATCACCTCTCTAATGATGTACAATTAACATCATTAGGATTCTATTAAAATTTTACTATAACATTTAATCCTACATTCTAATTCCATTATGAGAAATACATTTATTTATTTGGGATGGTTGAACAACCTTCAAGAATGATGTTGTACTATCTTCAAAATATCAATCATGTGTGAATATCAAAACAAACATAGTTGAAATAGATGAAATTAACATATAATTTATTTTTCTATTATATTATGATAATTGTGTCAATAAAATTAATTTCCATTGATAAGTACCACTTTATTATTGTAGAATCCACCCAAAATACTTGTGTTATAAATTATATTTTGGATAACAAAAAAAATATAGTTTTTAAAATGGTAATAGAAATGAATATATTATTATAATATTAATATTTTAATTCCATGAATAACATGCCATTGAAAATAATTAATAATTTGGAATGAGGAGAAACACCACTATACATAACAAATAAATGCACTAATAATACAAATAATGATGGATAAATAATTAAAATATAAAATGATCAATAAATGTTTAATAAGAAATTATAAATTATAATTATTTTGTAAAATAAATATAACTATGTTTATTATAAAAGTTGTTATAAAACAAAATCGATTATATATATAGAGATATAGTGTGTTTGACCATACGTGTGAATTCATGGAGAGGGTTTATCCGGAATCAACATTTTGTCTATTCGGTCATCACCATTCATCATTTATTATGATTATCTATGTAATATATACTACTCCTCATGAATAATAAATTATATATTTTCTATTTAATTTTTTAGATAATAAATTTACCTTTCAAAATCATCTTCATGCATCATTCATACTTTTAAAAATATGTTTTGGCAAAGGGAACCCTCTTCTCTCTTTATTGATTATTTATACTTCGTATCCATACTCACTACTCACATAAATTAATATATTATTATGTAAAATAAAAAAAATTATCCTATCAATCAATCATATTTATGTTTATAAATATTTAAAAGGATAATTTTTACATATTTTTATTGATTATGGATATTTACATAATTATATATGTTTAAAGATGTATTTAATTATACATATTTTAATTATTTGTCTTGTGATCTATATTTCATATACATTCACCTTTGTGTAATTGTTTTGGTAAAATTATCCGGACATTTAATTTTTTAATAAATTTCTCAAATAAAATTTTCACCCTAACAAAATTATTTTGAAATATATTTTTTAAAAAATTTATAAAAATAGAAAGAAAACTCATTTATCTAATTTGGAGTCTAATATCTCTATATTAGTGAATTATATATCATTGATGAAATTATATTTCATTATTATAATTTATGATATCCTATCTTATGTGTTAGTTAGGTAAATAAATATTTTTTTTAATTTGATCCATTTGTTGATTTATTCTTAAGTGATTACCAATAAAAATACTTTACAACCAATTTAATTTCGATAGGGGAGTCCATATTTGATGTATTATTGATTTCATGTAGCATAGACATGTATTTATAATAATTATGGGATGTCTTGTATTAGATTCATATATCAATCCAATGAATTGGGTAATTATTTATATCTCATAAGATTATTGTGGCACAGGTGTAGCTATCAAACATCTGCTATGTTTTCATAGATTGGTGATTAAACTATCCCATTATAATATAAGACATAGGTAGATATCAAATTGAAAAATTATACAATTATCCCATAGGGTAACCATTAAATGTTTTATTATTCTAAATTATTATGAATATTCATTATTTCTCTATTATGTTTTTATTACATTGGAAATCTGCCTTCTGTTTACACATTCTTATACCATCTTACAATTTGTTCAATCATGATGATACATAAATAATTTTGGCCTATAATCTATATTATTCTATCATTCCTTAGGGTAAATTTTAATTTCTCCATCTTCAAATTAAAATAATAAATTATTTATACCATGTTCTTATTCTCTAATGTTGTTATGATATAATATTATATAACTCGTTGATTTATTTTTCACATATTCTTTATTTTTTATCAATCCATTCTTATAATTCTTACTTTCTATAGGAAATTATATAAATAAACAGACCTTGTAATACCCTGAGATTTTGAGATTTATTTTTTTAATTAATCGAATCTTTTTGAAATTTAACATTTCTCACAACACTAAAATAAGTTTTTTTATATCACTAAGTCGTAAATTCATTATATTATACACCAAATAAATCTTTCCCTACACACACAACTAATTAGGCTTTCATTTCATGCAACACTAAGTTTCAATGAAACAACACATTATTATTATAATTATTTAATCAAGATAGTTATAAACCAGATGTTAAATTTGGTAATATAAATAATAAAAACGAATTTTTATATGTTTTGTATAATGTTTTCATATAAATATTTCATATTTATAATGAAATATATAATTTTGGGTAAATTCTTTATAGGTTTAAAAAACCATTTTCTTATAGTAACTGCCTTTTATGTCCCACTTTCAAAACTAATAAAATAAATTTTAGACACTCATAAAAATGTAATTTGATAAAATAAACGTAACTTTTGAATTAATAATGTCTAAATTATCTTATGATGAATTTTTGGGATTTTTCTGAGATACTTCATCTTTGGATGATTAGTGAAAACACGGAATTTTAATTCAAAAGTGATTTTTTTTAATTTATTTATATAGAGAAATTATATTCTAAATTGGTTTTAATGTCAAAAATATATCCATAAAACAATTATTAATCCAATTTAGTTCATTTAAATCATTCTTTTATTGTATTTAGATTTAGAAGATTATTGTTCTTTTGAATATTCTCACTTTTAAAAACTTGCTTTCAGCCGCGTCTGCAGGATTGGCATTTAACATAATTTTTTAACTCTTTTAATTCAATTCATAAAAATGAAAATATAAAATTTAATCATTATGATATTTATATTCTAATAATATCACATTAATATTTGACCAATAATATTAGTGATAGTGATTGAAATTAATTACAATGATTAGGGTAAAATTGGGCTTAATAAGAGACTAAACCTTAACCATAAGGCCCAAAATGACCTATAAACTTTTAAAAAACCCCTTATATGGATATATTTCAGCCATAACCCTCTAATTATCGAGTTTAGTTGGTTTTTGATGAATTTGGTTAGGTAAAAATGTGGTTAGACCTAACTTTTTTTAAAAAATGTCATGTGTGTCCTTTCCCTCGACTATAAAAAGGAACTCACCCGCACCACTTCGTCACACATATCAAACCAATTTTTATTGAACAATATCTATCCAAATATTTTTTTAACATCCCTCCACTAAATATAGAATCCTAACCTTGGTCATAAATTCATCAAAGGAATCACATTGGTGCAATCCAAAAAAAGTTACCCAAAGAAGAGGTAACATCCTTCCTAAATCTCCTTTCATTTATTTTCATTCTCAACTACCTCAATTAGTATCATCCCATGCATAAATTATATCCTACGTATCCTAAATATACTACAAAAATTATGATATGTTTTCAACCTACAATTAAACACATATCCATCTAATGGGTAACAAACATATCATTCGTGTGTACGGCAAACTACCACCTCACAAGATGATGTTGTTCATTTTTCCTTTACCACCTCTCTATGTTGGGAACTATGATAGAAAATATATTTTATATGATATATATGATATATAAAATCTATTTATGATTAATTAATTATTATAATAAATATACCTTTTTTATTCCCATTTTTTGTAAATACATTAATTTCATTTGCGGAAGTGTGGACTATTGCCCCATCAAAGTGATGTGATTCATTCAAAAACTAAATAGAATGTATTAATTATGGTTTTATCTATAAGTCTCCATCTTTGAACCTTAATTAATCTTGAGTTACTACCAGATTACAGATTGAGGATCTTTTTAGGTTTAGTGTTTTAGAAAATGAGATCATAAAACATGCATTACATTCCACATTTAAACAAAGTGGTTACATAAAAGATAGTATTCATTTTTCCCATCAACGGAAACATATTTAAAATAAAACATGTATTCTTTCTTGACACTTCCTTGACACTATCATAATATCACGTACCATTCCCTTGACCTATGAAAAACATTTCCAAAACATGGGATGAGCATAAAAAGCTCAGTAAGGGATATAAAAATATGGAAAGGAAACATGAGAACATATGTATGTAAGAATGAAATCATACTTTACCCATAAAACATAAGCACTTTAACATACCTCATCAAATCATGAATAAATAATATAAATCATAAGACATAAAGGTAACTTGAGTCATTCATAACATTCTAATGTAGGGAGTAACCCTCTTGGTTACGATTGGAATACCCATCACAGTACATTCCCTAAATCCTTTCATATAAACCTTAACGTTTAACTCCTTCATGTTACCCAATGAATTGGAGAGCTATATCGGGCTCACCCGCCCTTAAGTTTATCACGGAACCACCCGTCTTCATAAACAATTCCCAAGAACCATAACATAATCACAGCACATAACTTAAGCATAAAGGAAAGATAACATTCCCACATTTCAATGACAATATAACATTTTAAGATATTGAAATAATGAATCTATTCTAAAACCAATTTTTAAAACCATTTAAAACATTTAATAAATAGATTTTTGAATCAAAGTGTCCCATACAACTTTGAATCTTTTAACATTTTAAACCATTAATATCCATATAAATAAATCCTTAAAACCATTTGGAAAACATGGATATTAATGAGAAATATTTATAAGAATAAATCATTAAAACATTAAAACGATATTTTAGTTAAAGGGTTTTTAACAAAATGAGTGACACTGGAATACAATAATTGAGGAATAACATTTAATAAGAACTTGATAATATAACGAGAATAAAGGGATGATATAATATTCCAAAGGACAGTATATACACCATATAAGAGTGAACTAGTGCATAACAACAATGAAGTCTCAATAGAAATGGAAAATTATATGATATCCATTATAAAGAAGGTATCCTTAAATTAAGGATAAATAAATCTCATAATTATGTGTTACAAATATAAATACACCCAATATAAGTGGATACTAAGTTTAAAAAAATAAAATTTCATTCACACATATTCAAAGGATGACATATTCAATAAGAACATGTTGATCCCAAAGAAATCGAAATTGGGTTAAGAAGTTCCCTTGGTAAAATATGATAGCCTAACTACATCACTTTAAAATTCATAACATTAGTTGATGAGAGGGAAAATGGTATCTCATCACTTGGACATAAAATTTACATCAATAATTCTATATAAGAACACATCCCAACATAAAAAGATGTAAATTAAAAGACATAACAAAATCAGTCTTTTTAAAAGAGGAGTGTGAAAGGTTCCCTTATAGATTTGGGCAACTTTCGAAACATACACCCCATGAAAGAAGGGTCATACAATGAATATTTAACTACCCCTAAATGAGAGTATATTATAAAAATAGTAATATAATGGGCACTACTTACACCACACAAAAGGAAATAGTGGAAAATGTATCATGAATCTCACGGGAATTAAAAGTGAGATGAAAATCCCCTTATGAACATTCGGCAGCCTAACGGTGCCACATAAAACTTCAAAAAATGGATTGATGAGATAAAATAGGGTCTCTAATATTATTAACATAAAATTTATAGCAATAGTTATATAAAAGAACCTCCCCCAACATAAGAAAGAGGAGCCTAAAGAAGTGACATAAAGGAGAGTACTTTAAAAGAAAGAGAAAGGTTGGATCTCTTACAAAAATTCGGCAGCCTAACGGCGCCACTTAAAAATTCTAAAAATGAATTGATGAGAGTAAGAGGGGGTATATCATTATTTTAAAATACAAATTACATTATGGTTAATTTATAATAACATCCTTCAACATAAGAACATGGAGCATAAATGAAATGACATAAAAGAGGGTACTTGGAAAGAAAGAGAGAGTTCGGATCTCATACCTCAAGTCCGACTTGACTCGATCACTCTTTAATATCCTGAATAATAAACTAAAGTTAATTTATAATTTATAAATAATTTTTTTCAATTTTATTATTCCTTTTGTACAACTTATTTCCATTTTATAAACAATATGTAATCATTTAAGTTAATAAAGTTCATTTTGTTGATATTTGGTACTTAAGTCAAAAATGGAATTCTTACAATTACATGTTGTTTATGGGGTCAAAGGATCATTATATCCAAAATGATATTCATGATTTGGATATCATATATATCATATATATCCTTCATATACATGTATTTATAATAGTACGTATCATTTAGAGGTAAGAAATGAAATGCACCGTTCATGGAGACGGTAAGCCGTACGTACGCATGAATGCTACTTCCATTCCTATTTCATATTTAATGGAAGTAAAACATAATGATACATAATAGTATTATAATTCCAGTATCGTATCATATATAATATTATTAAATCTATCCTTTATAGGTATCACGTATGGTATTAATGAATCAAATCACTTTGAGGGGGAGGTAGTCCGAACTTCTTAAAATGAAGATATCGCGTTTACCCATAATGGAAACCGTAAAGGTATGCAATAAATGAAAAATACATAATCTTAAGGAAAACATAAACACATTATATATCATATATAAATATAGTGACCTCTTAATGGCCACCTTTGAAGGTGTTAAAATAATATTGAACAATCATCGTTTTGTGAGGCAGAAATTCACCATCCACAGAAACCATATGTTCTTTAACCATTAGATGTAGGTTTTTGTAAGTGTAGATATAATCCTTATTATAAAAATATCCTAATATATTTAAGATACTGTAGTTGTTACAAAATAAATTAATAAAAAGAGTTTATGGGGTTGGAGAAGAAAAATAAAACAAAAGAACAAAAGTGAAGACATTACAGTAAAATCAGGTAACTCTTTTGATTTCAGCTCAAAGGCTTCCTTGGGAAGATTTCTTCCCAAAGTGAGGCTTCTAGGAGTAATAGAGGTATGTGGAGAGACAAAATGGGTAGGGTTTGGCCGATCCAAAGGCTTGAGAGGTGTGTGTAAGGAGGTAGAGGTGGGGGCCTTTTATAAGAGGGGAGGAGGGGCACTCTTGGAAGGTCTTGAAAAGTAATATTATTATAAAATGAATTTCTGATTTTAAAGGTCCCACAATTATATATTTCGAGGATAAGGTGATAATAGTTTGAAATCTACACATCCAACACATCCAATAGGTTTTTGACATGTGTAGGTCTTAGATTTTACATTATCTTTTCATTTTATTTAAATCGTTAAATAATGAGGTAATCATAGCATCATCATGATGTCATAAATAATTTAATTTATTTAATTTTTAAAAATTATAATAAAAATACTATGATGTAGGAAATATTTTTATATTTCCAATGACTATTTATAGTCAAAAATCGAACTTGTATAACCCCATGTAAAATTTGTTTTAGTAAAACAATACATGTTTGTGTCATTTTTACTTTTACTTTAAATAAAAGGCATTAATGTCATTATCTTACCCAAGTGGCTCCATGGGGTCCCTAAAATAGACACATGGGTTGTCTTGGTTGGTCAT
The DNA here is from genome assembly GCA_963277665.1 of Viscum album. NCBI lineage: Eukaryota > Viridiplantae > Streptophyta > Magnoliopsida > Santalales > Viscaceae > Viscum > Viscum album. The sequence continues at coordinate 1,395,581,986 of OY728160.1, read as the reverse complement.
GACTCATCCAATATGGTTTGGACAAGTGTCAAGTTATTTTCATTTTATTATAATATCATTTTTACCTTAAATCACACTAATTACCTCTAATCGCGATTAAAAACATAAAAGTTACTATTCACCAAAAAAATTATTTTAATCCCATTAAACAACATTTTAATTTCTAATGACAACAATGTATGTCGGATTTTTGAAATTCAAATCACAGAAGTGGAAAAGTTTCATTTAAACGAAAAATCAGTTTTTTTAAGTACCACTTAGTGGTTTCACTATTAATCAAAAATTGAAGTTTTTCAGAAAAATACCAAAACTTCACCCTAAGTTATATTTGATAATAAAAATTCAAAAATGATGTCTATTTTACAAAATTCAAAACATATAAGTGACATTAATTAATTTATTAATTATTTCTCGTTGTCAGAACAAATAGCGTGTTTTTATGAAACAATATATATCAAAAGATTGACACTAGTTTAAGTCCAATTTCAAAGTGAAATTAATTACAATGAACACTACTAGATTTAATGGTAAAAATATATTCTAATTTAATTTTAAAACCAATTCAAAATATAATATAATCATATAAATAAATTAGATTAAAAAGGGCTTTGAATTAAATTACAACATTTTTCACTATTCATTAATAAAAATGAACTTTATTGGAAAAATAACAAAAATATACCCAAAGTAAATTTTTATGTCCCGATTCTAAAGAATAATTTTATTTGGATAATAGAATGTATAAGAGTGACCAAAACTATATTAAAGAGGGTTCACCATCAAAATGTGATAAATCGACCTTTTAGTGAATTTTAGAGTATTTATGCTTAAAATTGAATTCTTTTCTTATTTTAAGCCTTTATCTTTTATTGGATAAATGTAAAAACATTTAACAAACATATATAATCATATTTTAGTTATTTCTATTCATTCCCGCCAATACAATGACTAGACGTTAACTTCCATTTAAAATAATATTATTTTATTATTATCGTGCAATGTAAGATTTCAAAGAAACTCATTTTTGCGTATTGGGTACGCCATCGAGCATAGAATTCCCTTTAAAGTAATATTAATATTTTATTCACAAATATTAATAAACACGAAAAAGTAATATTCTTTTTATACCTGAGATGTTACATCCTTCCTCCCTTTTTGGGAATTGCATCCTCACAATTTTAAAATTGGGCTTGGAAACTTCATTGAAAGCTCCACATCGGAAAAGGAGTCAGTAAAACTATCACTTAAAAAGAATGGGAGAGAAGTAAAAAGGTCATATGAGTTAACCCATACTAGGATTCGAAGTATGAAAATATGGACATGGTGGAAAAAACAAAGTGTCATGTTCTGATGGAGAGTGATAGTAAACATGTCTAGGAGAAAGTTAACCACAAGAAAATCACAAACTTGTGATGGGTTAAACGGTATTCGATTCCCCAGTAGGAAAAGTTAATAGACAACATTTTTGTTTTAAGTTACTCTTAATTGAGTAATTTATTTTTGATCTTAACTAAATCATAATGAAACATACTAAATTGTCACGTAGACTTTCAACTTTTACTAGATTCCTAAATCAAACTCATATTTTCTCCAAAAGACGAGTATTTAGGAAGACTTGTTCGTATTAAGAGTACTATAATCAACTTCTTGAGAATCACCTAATCCAAAAAAGAGAACTATATACTTCCAATGTCTTTATACTTTAACCAAAACCGAAAAGGTTAGTACAAGATCAGATAATACCTAAAAAGGATAATCATTTTTTTTAAACAAATCTATTCTAAATCTCCAGAATTTGTCAAACAATACCCAAAGTTCAACGAAGACCATTCGATAAACAATTTGTCCATAAAATTCTTCAAATTAAACCAAACTAAGATTGAAACCCAAATATTTGTAGGATTTAATCACATAGTCTTCCAAGGTACAAAATAACACTTATCTCCAAATGACATTAGTTGCTCTTAAAGTCTCATATTGAAAAGTAATTAACATAATCACTTATACTCTATGGTAGGTTAATAATTTCCATAGATAACCCAAAATCAACTTACACTTAATTCATAAAATCATCTAACTAAAAAGAATAAATCATACTAACCAGGGACTTCACATAGTCCAGTGGTAGGCGATAAATACCAGTCACACTTTAGTTGTGGGTTCAATTCTCGCAGCTTCCTCCGACGCGACGGTTGTCACACAGTCTGCATGTTGTCCATTTTCCAAAACTATATAAAAAAATTCCCTAAAAAGATATAAAATATTCAAAAATAACCATTACATAATTTAACCACAAAGGTTATCTAATAACTTTCATTTTACAACCCAAAATTTATTAACTAGTAATTGCCTCAAATTCAAGTATCATATAAACACAATTGGTTCTTTATAACTATTTCCACAAAAGAAATGATAATTATTCCTCGAATAAAATTTTCATATATCAAATATCAGGGTTACATATACTATAAAAAAGTCTTCTAATGTACCTCCATCATCAAAAGATACTTAATACATTTAAGAGTTTCACCATATTAAAATCTACCATAACTCTTGAATCCCTTATATGTTGACTTATTACTCATTAAACATTCTTCATGATCCATTAACCATTCATTTTCAACTTATTCTGAAATTATTCTTTCCTACAAAAAAAATTATGAATCATATCCTAAGATTCCAATAATAGGAAAACATATGTTAAGAAATAATCCATACCTTTCATTGGTTATTGTCAGTTTCATCATCCTCAATCGGAATGGCATTAGGTATTGGTAAACGAATATTTGTACGATCTTGGTGACCCCATTCCCGAAACATCTTCGTAGGAAAAGTGTTTTCATAACGACCATGCACACCACATTTGAAACATTAAATTGATCCTTCATAAAGAACTTCTTTCCCCTTCCTAGATTCAACTAGATGCTTCCTTTTTCCATGGAAGGTTCCTCCTTTATGACCTTCATTTCCACATCTATAGCATCTTTATGTCCCTTTGAAACATTTTCCTATGTGTTTTTTCCACATCTTTGACAAATAGGTTTTTTAATATACTTACCTTTATGATTATTACCTGAACATCTGTAGGGATTTGTTTCTCGCATATACGATGCCTTATAAAAATCAATATGGTTCATGTGGTCAATCATGACTCCAGACAGTTGGTTGAGGATAACCACAAGCGTTCTCATTGTAGCACCCATATCATTCAGTTGTTCTTTCATAAACCATCACAGTTTTCTTTAAATCCACTGTTACTTTGGTGCCTGCGAGATCCAGCCCTTTACTAAAACCAAAAAGGTCAGTGTGAGTATATCAGTAAAATAATCATATAATAAAGAAGAAGATAAACACCAAGATATACTTATCCAAGTTATCTCAAACTCTTTCTAACTTTCAAAAAAAACAATGACTCCATCTAATATACTAACCATTGTGGTTATACAGAACTTGTCACTTTTTCATAAACAACACTCTAACCTCTAAAGTTATCTAAACTGACCTCTGATAACAACTATAAGGCCCCAGCCACAAACCTTACTTAATCTTGAGTTACTACAGGATTACAGATTGAGGATATTTTCAGGTTTAGAGCTTTAGAGAATTAGATCATAAAACATGCATTACATTCCACATTTAAACAAAGTGGTTACATAAAAGATAGTATTCATTTTTCCCATCAACGGAAACATATTTAAAATAAAACATGTATTCTTTCTTGAAACTTCATTGACCCTATCATCATATCATGTACCATTACCTTGACCTGTGAAAAACATTTCAAAAACTTGGGATGAGCATAAAAAGCTCAGTAAGGTATAAAAAAATATGGAAAGGAAACATGAGAACATATGTACATAAGAATGAAATCATATTTTACCCATAAAACACAAGCACTTTAACATACCTCATCAAATCATGAATAAATCATAGAAATCATAAGACATAAAGGTAACTTGAGGCATTCATAACATTATTATGTACGGAGTAACCCTCTTGGTTACGTTTGGAATACCCATCACAGTATATTCCCAAAATCTCTTCAGAGAAACCTTAACATTTGACTCCTTCATGTTACCCAATGCATTGGATAGCTATATCGGGCTCACCCACCCTTAGTTTATCACGGAACCACCCATCTTTATAAAAAATTCCCAAAAACCATAACATAATCAAAGAAGATAACTTAAGCATAAAGGAAAGATATCATTCCCACATTTCAATAACAATATAACATTTTATGATATTGAAACAATTAATCCGTTCTAAAAACATTTTTAAAGCATTTAAAACATTTAATAAAGTGATTTTTGAATCAAAGTGTCACATACCACTTTAAATATTTTAACACTTTAAACCATTAATATCCATATAAATAAATCCTTAAAACCATTTTAAAAATAGGGTTATTAATGAGAAATATTTATATGAATAAATCATTAAAACATTTAAAAATATATTTTAGTTAAAGGGTTTTTAACAAAATGAGTGACACTTGAATACAATAATTGAGGAATAACATTTAATAAGAACTTGATAATATCACGAGAATAAAGGGATGACATAATATTCCAAAGGAAAGTATATACACCATATAAGAGTTAACTGGTGCATAACAACAATGAAGTCTCAATAGAAATGGAAAATGAGATGAAACCCATTATAAAGAAGGTATCGTTAAACTAAGGATAAATCAATCTCATAATTATGTGTGACAAATATAAATACACCCAATATAAGTGGATACTAAGTGTAAAATAACAAAATCTCATTCACAAATATTCAAAGGATGACATATTCAATAATTACATGTTGAACCCAAAGAAATCGAAATTGGGTTAACATGTTCCCTTGGTAAAATTTGGCAGTCTAACGGTGTCACTTTAAAATTCATAACATTAGTTGATGAGAGAGAAAATGGTATCTCATCACGTGGACATAAAATTTACATCAGTAAGGATATATAAGAACATATCCCAACATAAAAATATGTAAATTAAAAGACATAACAAAATAAGTCTTTTTAAAAGAGGAGTGTGAAAGGTTTCCTTACCGATTTGGGCAACTTTCGAAACGTACACCCCATGAAAGAAGGGTCATACAAAGAAGATGTAACTACCCATAAATGAGAGTATATTATACAAATAGTAAAATAATTGGTATTTCATACACCACACAAAAGGAAATAGTGGCCAATGTAGCATGAATCTCACGGGAATAAAACGTGAGATGAAAATCCCCTTATGAACATTCGGTAGCTTAACGGTGCCACATAAAACTTCGAAAAATGGATTGATGAGATCTAATAGTGTCTCTCGTCATATTAACATAAAATTTACATCAAGAGGAATATAAAATAACCTCCCCCAACATAAGTAATAGGAGATTAAATAAGTTACATAAAGGAGAGTACTTTAAAAGAAACAGAGAGGTTGGATCTCTTATGAAAATTTGGCAGCCTAACAGCGCCGCATAAAAATTATAAAAATGAATTGATGAGAGTAAGAGGGGTATATCATCATTTTAAAATAAAAAATAAAGTATGGTTAATTTTGAATAACATCCTCCAACATAAGAACATGGAGCATAAATGAAATTACATAAAAGAGGGTACTTGGAAAGAAAGACAAAGGTCGGATCCCTTACCTCAAGTCCGACTTGACTCGATCACTCTTTAATCTCATGAATAATAAACTAAAGTTAATTTATACTTTCTTAAGAAATTTTTTTTAAATTTTATTATTCCTTTTATACAACTTATTTCCATGTTATAAACAATATGTAATCATTTTAGTTAATAAAGTTCGTTTTGTCAATATTTGGTACTTAAGTCAAAAAAGGACTTCTTACAATTACATTTGTTTATGTGGTCAAAGGTTCATTATATCCAGAATTATATTCATGATTTGGATTTCATATATATCATATATATCCTGAATATAAATGTATTTATAATAGTACATATCATTTAGAGGTAAGAAATGAAATGCCCCGTTTATGGAGACGGTAAGTCGTACGTACGCATGAACACTACTTCCATTTCTATTTCATATTTAATGGAATTAAAACAAAATGATACATAATAGAATTATAATTCCATTATGGTATCATATATAATATTATTAAATCTATACTTTATACGTACCACGTATGGTATTAACGAATCAAATCACTTTGAGGGGGCGGTAGTCCGTACTTTCTAAAATGAATATATCGTGTTTACCCATAATAGAAACCATAAAGGTATGATATAAATGATAAATACATAATTTTAAGGAAAACATAAACATATTATATATCATATATAAATATAGTGACATCTTACTGGCCACCTTTTAAGGTGTTAAAAGAATATTGAACAATCATCATTTCAAGAGGCAGAAATTCACCATCCACAAAACTAGTATGTTCTTTAACCATTAGATGAAGTTGTGTGTAAGTGTAGCTCGAATCCTTGTTATAAAAATATCCTAATATATTTAAGATACTGTATTTGTTACAAAATAAATGAATAAAAAGAGTTTATGGGGTTGGAGAAGCAAAATAAAACAAAAGAACACAAGTGAAGACATTACCTTAAAATCGGGTAACTCTTTTTGATTTGAGCTCAAAGGATTCCTTGGGAAGACTTCTGCCCAATGTGAGGCTTCTAGGAGTAATAGAGGGATTTGGAGAGACAAAATGGGCCGGGGTTGGCCGATACAAAGGCTTGAGAGGTGTGTGTAAGGAGGTAGAGTTGGCGGCCTTTTATAAGAGAAGAGGTGGGGCACTCTTGGAAGGTCTTGTAAAGTAACATTATTATAAAATACATTTCAGATTTTAAAGGTCCCACAATTATATATTACAAGGATAAGGTGGTAATAGTTTTATATACACACATACAATAGGTTTTTGACATGTGTAGATCTTAGATTTTACATTATCTTTTCATTTTATTTAAATCGTTAAATAATGAGGTAATCGCTACATCATCATAATGTCATCAATAATTTAATTTATTTAATGTCTGAAAATTATAATAAAAATAATATGATGTAGGAAATATTTTTATCTTTCTAATGACTATTTATAGTCAAAAATATGACTTGTATAACCCCATGTAAAAAGTGTTTTAGTAAAACAATACTTGTTTGTGTCATTTTTACTTTTACTTTAAATAAAAGGAATTAATGTCATTATCTTGCACAAGTGGCTCCATGGGGTCCCACAAATCGACCCATGGGTTGTCTTGGTCTGTCATGACTCATCCAATAGGTTTTGGACAAGTTTAAAGTTATTTTCATTTCATTATAATATCATTTTACCTTAAATGACACTAATTACCTCTAATCGCGATTAAAAACTTAAAAGTTATTATTCACCAAAAAATTATTTTAATCCCATTGAAGTACATTTTACTTCCTAATGAAAACCATGTATGACAGATTTTTTAAATTCAAATCACAGAAGTGTTAAATTTTCATTTAAACGAAAAATCAATTTTTTTTAAGTACCACTTAGTGGTTTCACTATTAATCAAAAATTGAAGTTTTTCAGAAAAATACCAAAACTTCACCCTAAGCTATATTTGATATTCCAAATTCAAAAATGATGTCTATTTTAAAAAATTCAAAACATATAAGTTACATTAATTAATTTAATAATTAATTCCCGCTCTCAGAACAAATAGCTTGTTTTTATGAAACAATATATATCAAAAGATTGACACTAGTTTAAGTCCAATTTCAAAGTGAAATTAATTTCAATGAACACTACTGGATTAAATGGTAAAAATATATTCTAATTTCATTTTAAAATCAATTAAAAAGATAATCTAATCATATAAATAAATTATATTAAAAAGAGTTTTGAATTAAAGTACAACATTTTTCACTATTCATTAAAAAATGAACTTTATTGGAAAAATACCAAAAATATACACAAAGTAAATTTTTATATCCCGATTCTAAAGAAAATTTTAATTTGGTCTAATAGAATGTATAAGAATGTCCAAAAATATATTAAAGAGGGTTCACCATCAAAATTTGATAAATCTACCATTTAGTGAATTTTAGAGTATTTATGCTTACAATTGAATTCTTTTCTTATTTTAATCCTTTATCTTTTATTGGATAAATGAAAAAAACATTTAACAAACATATATAATAATATTTTAGTTATTTATATTCATTCCCTCCAATACAACGACTAGGCGTTAACTACTATTTAAAGTAATATTATTTTATTATTAGAGTGTAACGTAATATTTCAAAAAAACTCGTTGTTGCGTATTGGGTACGCCATAGGGGATAGCCTTCCCTTTAAAGTAATATTAATATTTTATTCACAAATATTAATAAATACGAAAAAGTAATATTATTTATTTACCTAGGATGTTACATTATCCAACACATATGGTTTATATGAAATAATAATGATAATATAATGATATTATATATATACATATATTTCATTTGCTATATTTTTTCAATATGACACGTAAAAATAGAAACGGCGTCCATGCATATGTACGGCCTACCATCTCCAAGAACGGTGTATTCCATTTTATATTTATATATTGTAAGGATTATTATAAATATATATATACTTAATATAAAGGATATTTATTTCATTTTTTACATTTTTAATCATTATATAAGTATGAAAATAAAAAATATATCAAATTAAGACAGGTGTGAGAAACAAAGAGGATATTACCCTAAGCAAAACCAATACTTGGAATCATTAATAAGATGGTAATATAAATTAATAATAACCAAGTATATGGTATTAGAAAAAATAATATGATTATTTAAATGATGTAAAATAACATTATATTTTTTATATAGGAGCTTTTAAGGAGTACGAAGAGTCCAGACATAAGGTAAGGGTATTTCTCATCTCACTTTTTATTATCTCTGAGGTATATTCCATGTTCCCCACCCGTTTTTTTGTGTGGTGTATATACAACCCATGAATTTATTTTGTGATTATTACTCTTAAATTTATGGGTATTAATAAATCAATTTTATAATCTTTCATTCTTTGGTTTTATGTTTCAAAAGTTACAAAATTGGTAATGTAATTTGGTCTAAATTTTCCTTCTTTGAGACACATGCCATGATATGCACCTGTATTTTTAAATGAGGTGTATATACTACCTTTGACAAGTTATATCATGAATCTCATTATTTTTCATGATATTATAAGCTTAATTTAATTTTATTATTTCTATTTTATTATGGTTTAGTGTTACTTAAGTGGAAATGGTTTATAGCTACAATATCATCATTTATCGAGATTTTTCTTGATTATGCATTCGTTGATTAAATCTTATGAATAAATAACTCAATAAAACTCAATAATATTAATTCTCATTTTGTATTAATGTTTTATTCACGTATTATTACCATTTTACACTCTTTTTTACGTAAGATAATTTAGAAAATGTTTCTATAAAAATCCAACTTTATTTCTCTTTTAAATCAAGAATCTATGTTCTTTCAAAACCAAGCTTTCTTAAATGTTTTTAAAATTGTTTGTAAAGTTATTTTATAAGTTTTCATGAAAAAAGTTTTTAAAAATTAAATTAACCATTCTTTATAAGTTTTCAAATTACTTTCTATGAAAATAATTTTCAAAATTATTTCAGGCTTATTTTATATGTTTCATGGAAAAGGTTTTTCAAAAATGTTTTCTAGTTTCCTTTTCAAATATATAGTTATCAACACATTTTGATTATTTATTTATATTTTTTCAATGAAAAAGGTTTTCAAAATGTTTTTAAAACATCCTTCATAATATTTCAATTTATTTTCAAGGGTAATGGTTTTCAAAAGAAATTTTGAGAATCCTTTTCAAATAAATTGTTTTAAAAATGTTTTCAAGCTTACTTTATATATTTTCATGGGAAATTATTTTCAAAATGTTTCTAATATTCTATTTTATGTTTTCAATGACATTAATTTTTTAAAGGCTTTATGTTTTAAAAGAATTTTTTTAGAAGAAATGATATTTTCCCCCAAGAAAAGTTAATAAAGGGATATTTCCTTATTATTTTCCATCTAGGATGACATCCATTGGTGGTACTAGAGATTTTAGGGGAAAATTATCCAAGGGTTCCATTCAAATTATTTCTTTGAATTATTATTTTTAGATGGAATGATGTTTATGAAACCAGATTCTCTTTCATGGGTTATATATATATAACTGATTTCTCTTTCACGGGATATATACTTATGAAACTTGATTCTTTTCACCAGTTTTCCCTTAGATAAATGATTTTGAACTATATCTTTTCTCCTAAGTCTATGATATTATTTCATGTTTTTACACTAATTTCATTCCATGGGTTATTATAGGATTTTTAGAAAATCCGTATCTTTTTATGGGTCATGATATGACAAATTTTTTATTAACTTTGGGTGCATTTTTAAATGATTTTATTTTGAGATAGGTGGGACCTATATATCCATCCAATTAATTGGTTAAGAATTTTCATATCATGATATTATAATGGTAATCACCATTATGATATTGGTCCACTATGGGATTTTGGGGAACCTGATTCCTTATAAAGAAAGGTTTATACTTGGGGATGATGGTGTGTCCCACCCAGTAGTTGTAGTCAACATGAAGATATGAGATAGGGAAACCTAATCCACTATGGGAAGATGTGTAATCCTGATCCACAATCAGAATATGGGGAAACCCAATACATTATGGGAAGATTGGGAAACCCTATCCACTATGAGAATATGGGGAACCTTGATCCCTTACAAGGAATGCAGTGAAACAATGGATGGTGGTGTGTCTCGCAGAGTAGGTTTAGTCCCCATGAAGTTCCCTGATAAGTTATAGAAATGAATATTAACTTATATATAATGATATTAAATGTTTATGTGTATTCCACAATCCCAAGTCTAATTTCTAAGTTATGATTTCATTTATTATTCTCTTGTTTCCCTTATGAATCATATCCTGTGAACTGAAAATCATTATGAAATGATTCATTATATGATCTTTTATATGTGTATTGTGATCTTATAAAGTCATGATCACATTCTCATAACCATATTCTCATAACCATATTCTCATGGTTATGCTTACATATCTCCCATTATTACCCTTACTAGGCATCTGAGATGAATTCTTTTTATATTTCCTTACCAAAGATATGAAGATATATATTAAGTATGTTGTTTCTATGAATATTTCTATTAATGAAAAACCTTGTGGGATATAATATATCTCACTCATGTTTTATATTTTTTGTTTCCATGTTTCTATATGGCACTAAACTAATATGGTTCTCAGGTGTCTATTTGTGTAATTTTTTAAGTATTCCAAAAAAAATGATGTAATGATTACATATGCTAAGAATGGTTTGTTATATAACTAGGATGAAATAACATGATAATAATTTTAAAATATATTTTTAATATTTATTATGTATTAAAATGGTTATGTTGTTAATCTTCAATAATAATAAAAATATAGGTTCTATAGGATTGTTTTATTTGGGGAATGTATTGATTAATTAGGTTAAGATATGTAATGTCTTTTAATATTATTCATGGGTAATCCAATTTTCTATATGACTAGTGTTTTAATATTTTTTATATTTGGTTAATATTTATAAAATATCTAATATAGAATAAAGATATAATGAAAAAAAATGTTATTATAGGTTTAAATGTAGGTTTCATAAGACAGATCATCATATTGTTTTCTATGAAATTTATAAGACAATTTTTTTTATTTTTCAAGATAATTTTTTATATTACTCAAGTTATATAAATTTTAGAAAATTAATTAAACATAGGGAAATTAATTAGATAAGTAATATAGTGGAAAATTTTTTTGTTTTCTAATTTAACAACCAAATGGGATGGGAGATGGTGTGATAACTAGGATGGATAGGTTGTCTTAGCTTATAAGTTATAACATAAAACATGTTTATCTCCCAAACAATAAAATGAAAGAGAAATCATCTATATATTACTTCATGTGAAAATTACCACCATTTTTTAGTGGAACTATAGATCTACCAATCCCTGAGAAATGGATCAATAAATCAGAGAAAATATTTTCTATTATACATTCTACGAAGAAATAAAAGGTATTTCTGGTTAATTACTATTAAGATGTTGTAACAGGTCAATAGTCATATTTGATCAATAACATAAGGTAAAATTATGATCTTTACTCCATGTAATGGGTTTTTTTTAATATTTTTTAATAAATATTTCTAGTAAACTATCCAAAATGTATACTTTATAAATTCAATGATATTAAATAAAAGTTAGAAAAGTTAATTAGTTCATATTAATCAAAGATCATGAGACTCAAAAGTTATATATCTTATTATTATATTTATATAGAGATTATGATTAATCATTTCATTATTAGAATAAATATATATCTTCAAAATTAATTAGATAAAATGGAAATAGGTTTATAAAAAATTGATGTAAGTGTAAGATGGAAAATGGGAATAATATAATCAAATTATTTTTATAGGATTTGGGAATAATTTATCATAAAATGAAATACAGTAGGTGTTCAAAATATAAGGAACATATAGAGGAGATGATTCAACTATATTAATTCCAATTGGGTGGGTAGAATCACCCCAAAAATTACATCAATGTAATGTGGAATTATTCTATGTATAAAACATGAGGTGAATAAAAACATGAATATAGATTATATATAAGGATTGAGATGAAAATAATATAGACTGAAAAAGGATCTAACAAATCATAAACTAGTATTTCAATGTCTCATTTGGAAATAAATTTATCACATAATATTTATTTTCAGTAATCCATATTCTAATTAGTGTTATTTATATTAGAAACCAAAACAATAGAGTGAAAATAGAGGAGCCTATGTAATAACATTCATTAACGTGGATCATTAAAATGACATTGTGAATGTAAAAGTCATTATCCACTCAAGAAAAATATAAATATTATTTTATTATATAAATTTTTATTCCATCTTATCATTCCTTTTTTAAAATATTATTAATTTACTAACACATAATTTAGATAGAGAGTTATTATAAAAAACCCTAACGGTGTTAAGATTTTATCTTAAGTAAATAAAAATCTATGATTTAGGTTTTTTCATTTTTAAAAATCTAGTAATTTTTATTATAGTAGGATTTTTTGTGATATTATAAATCTATTAGATAACTCAACATAATTATCTAATAAATTCCTGGGTGAGATAAATATCATTTCACTTCCCAAATCATCTCATGATCAAATACCAATTCAAGGTTGACTATGAGTGACATTGTTAATAAAAAATTAACTTTGATCTACATACGAGATAATGATGGATGTTTTGATCAAACTAGTTTACAGATGAGAATCATATTTTAAATGAATTTATTTATTTATTTCATAAATATTCATGGTTTACACTAGATTTTTAGGAGGAATTTTTAAATGGATTGAAACTAGTTTTTAAGTTTATGTAAAGAATACCATATATAATTACAAAAATTTAATTCACTAAATTTAGGAATAGTCCTAAGTAAAATTTTTAAAATTTTTATAAACCCATGCGATTCACAATATTTTAGTTTCCCTTTTTATGAGGAAGAAGAATGGATCAATGTGTTTTTTGATAAGTATTATAAGGTTAATAGGATCGTGATAAAAAATTATCATCTACCCAAATTTATATATTTTGATCCATTTAGAGGGGACTAATAGAATCTATATAGATTACCTAAAAAAAATTTTGTAAACCATTATTGATGGTATTGTTATATACTAAAATTTAATGGACGAAAATTGAGAGAAAATGAATATTTTTGTGAAGACATTGCCAAAAGAGATTTTATATCTCAAATTTAGCATGAGGTATTTTTATAATAATTACTTTTCTACTGTCATGTAATAATAACTTGTGTTATATATGGATAATTCATAGGAAAATGTCATTAAATAATGTTCTTCAACATCATTGATAATAACGAAGTATAAATTTCACAGATTGGTTGTATATTATGTTTTTTTATGGAGATATTTATTAGGATTATTAAATCCACCAAAACTTTTAAAATTGATGGGTGTAATGTTATACTACATAAAATAATGAAAATATATCTTCTAGTTTCATATGAACAATTTGGTCACTAATCCTTTCCCTTCCCTACACTATAGTTCATAAATAATTGTCATATATTATGTTGCCTCAATGAAGGGATTGGGTGAGGTATTAATGGAATATGAGAACATGATATATTATCCCTTTATTATTAAAAAACCTTGAGTTAAATTACCCATTTAATCATTTGAAATTATCCATAGTATTTTGTGAATTAATAATTTCAAGGCAATTCCAATATTAAAAGATGTATAAATAATATACTAATAAAAATGCATAAAGTATATTTTCAAAAAAAAGTATTTAATAGGAACCAATGGAGATTGTTAGTGTGGATCATAAATTATTATTTATTAATACATTTATATAAGGGAATGACGAAAAGGTATATAATTCACTAAGTTGAAATGATTATGCAACCTTATCCATGATGATGATATAATTACATTTAGTCATCCTGAATATTATTTGAGAAATAACTAAAATCCTATGGGTGCATGAAATATTTTATTTCTAAAATTGTTACACTATACTATACATATTAAATTATCAACGAGGTACAAAAGTATGATATCAATGTATAAAAAGGTATAAATTTTTGTGTATTCAAATTATTAATATGTGGTTTTATTATATTTATAACCCATATTTTTTTCCCAAATGTGTTATAATTGAAGAAGGATATTTTTATTGGATCACATTCATAATTGTTCGAATATCAGTCATTAAATATTAATTCTATATAGATATCATAATGTAAAATTTTAGTGGGAAAATCGAGTGAATTTAGAATATATATATGTTGATTTTCAGTCAATTAATAAATTAATGAGAAAAAACAAACTTTCATGGAGATGATTCAGGAATATCTATAACAATATAGAAATGAGATAACATCACCATATATATTTTCCAAGGTTATCCGAAGACCTCTAAACCAAATAATATCTTATAGGTTATATAGTATTGACTTATAATGTTGAAAAATATTGATCATTCAAGTTGAATTATCACTTGATCAACATGATATGATATTAATGATGGAAGTCATAGGGGTTCGGGGGTAAAATATTAAAATATGGTGTGATCAATATACATGGATCACATCAATTTTAATGAGAATTAATTTGTAATAATAAGCCTAAGAGATAACCATTTTCATTCAACAACATCCCCAAACTAGGATTAATCTCAATGAACAATCTATATATTAAAAGTCATATTATTGTCTTATGAAATCAGTTTCATGGGGTTTAGGATCAAAAAATTAATTTTTTGAGTTCTCATATAAAATTTAACTCTCTCGCATTCAAATGGAACCATTAGATGATTTTTATGGTATGATATTAAGAATTTTAAAGTTGTTGAATGATGTGGAAAATGGAAATTTTGGGGGCTAAATATTTTTTTTGGAAATAATTTAAAACCAAAAAATCCCATATTTCTGTAGTTATATTAAATAAAATGTGTTATATAAATAATAATGGAAATCATTGAGTGACCAATTTTAGTGAAAATAAATTTCCCTAAACACATATATGGAAGAGGTTTACAATATTCTAGATGAAGTTAAATCTATATTCTAGATACATCAAATGCTTCAAAATTATTGATCATATATCTATTATAGTTATTCTCATAGCTCTTCCACTTATCCAATGTCATGTAGGATAGATTTTTTGATGTATTTTCATTAAGGATGTATATATAATATCCATCAAATGTACTAGGATCAAAGATTATGAAATTAGTATTTGACCCCTTTCATAAGGAATATCTTGTAGATATCCTATATAGTTATGAAAATGCACTATAAAAAATGACTACTAACCTTGTAAAAATGCATAAACATTTATATGTTTAATTTAGAAATATAATAACCTTAAGTAGAACTGGGGAAAAAGTAATGTTTTAAATTTTTTATCATAGTAATAAAAATATGAAGATGAAATTATATAGGGTATAATCTAGAACCATATATAATTATTATGGAATTACAATCAAAAATACTATTTTTTAATAGAATAGCATACACAAAACATTAGGATAAAATAAAATACCACATATTTCATTAAGGTTGAATATTAAAATATAGAATTATATTAAATGGAAGAAAAATAAATGAAAAATAATAAGGATAATATAAAAAGTTATTAAACCATATGTAAATAAAAAATATATAGGATCAAAAAAATTCAAAACCACCCATCATTTAGATTATATCACCATTAAAAAAATTAAAAATAAAAACAATTGAACTTCATGATGAAAAATAGAATTAAATGAGATAATATGATGAATTGTTTCAAATAAGTGTGTACGGTATTTAACAGTAATTTATAAATGTAATAAAATCATTATATTAGGGTTGGGAATATATATCCATTATTATTATATTATATTTGGACTGAGATGACCACCGATTTTATATAGAAATTGGGTGTATAAAATAATGGGTTATAAATGTTATTAAATATAAAAATTATATATTTATTAGACTAAAAATTTGATATATTAATAAAATTTAACTCTAATGATATAGTCATTTAATTGGTGTGTATAAGTATAATTAATTACATTTTTAAATGTATGTATATTGGATTAAGAAATTGAATAATGTAGTAGAAGTCTTCCATAAGAGAAAAATATTTCAAAGAATGAAATTGTGGTGTCTTCAATATGGTTTTCCCATGACTAATCCCATGAAGAACATCAATAAGTGCTACTTGGGAAGAATCATCTCCAAGAGACGTTCATGCTTGTAGAAATAACTACCTCAACCTTTATTGATGATTCACCATCCACGATAACCACAATAGCTTATCTCGTAATTATGGATTATATATAGGTAATAATGGGTTTTTTATAATGAAGGTTGGATGATTTAAACAACTAAAATTTAATAAAGTAATACATATTTTAAAAATATATATTTTATTGAGACCAAAATGTACTGTGCTTATTGTTGTATTATTCAGGGGTTGGTAATTTAGATAAAAATATATGATATAGTGTGCTTGATTTTGTTTTCAATAAATAAATCATATTCAAATTGTATTATATGATTCTACTAGAAATATTCTTTTTTCATGTATAATTAATGGTGTTCTTGATTCAAGAAAAACTGAAGGAAATGTTGAGATGATTTATAATGTCAAGAAGTAGTGGACTAAAAATTGGTATAGGGGAAAACACTATAGTATCAGTTTATATGATACACCAAAAGTGTTCCTCACTATAGAGGATAAATCAAATGATTTCCCTAGACTATAGTGAAGGGACACACTGTAAAGGAGGTAGGGACAGTTTTTAGTGGCATTAGAAAACCCTATACCTCCGGGCCATAGTGTGGAGTCCATGTTGTAGGTCACTATATGATAGAATTTTATGGTTCAAGAAAAATGAATAACGCTATTCTATAGCATAAATTCTATGATGTGTTCACTAGAATGTGTGGAAGACCAAACTATATTGACCAGTCCACACCACAAAGTTATGTTGGATGGATTCAGATAGCTTTGTAAATTTAGGACCTCCAATTTTATTCCATTATCCACATAGTAGTCAAAACACTTTCTGAAGGAGTACACTGTAACACCTATATCCATGAAATAGCATATGTAGAAGTTATATTAACATTAGAGAAAACTTGTAAGATACAAGATAATACCTATGACCATGTCTTATATGTTCTAATCTAGGAAGTCTAATGAAAGATTCTATATTGTATTCATTTGAGTTATTTGGTGGTAAATTCTTTCTAAAATGACTAAAAATTTCAAATTTTATGATCATGATCATTTTGATAAAAATACCCAAAGGATTATTTTGGAGAAGGAAGCTAATTGATTGAATTTGAATTCCAAATTCAAATTAAATCAATATAAAATGTGTGTTATTGTGTAAGTTTTTGTATTTGAAAAAAAAACAGATTAATAATGTATTAAGAGGAATAAAAAAAATTAATAAAGATTATTCTATGCATATTGGTACAGAGAGAAGATATCATTCATAAGATTCTATAGGTTGAAAAATAATAATAGGACCACTACTTCATCAATTTAATACTATGTTTGGATAAATTTATATTTGTTGAGATTGAAATTTCTGTTATAATTATTACAATGTTGGATGAACTATCATACTCGATAGACTTGATGTAATGAAAGTTCAAGGATAAACCCCACTAGTTGTACCTACATGTTCAAACTAGTGGGTCATTTTATCTTAGTGGGATTTGGCTAATTCCAAGTACTAGCCTTCTATTTTTTATAAGTGAACCTTATAAAATTGTTGTCCCTTTCTATGGGTGAGTGTTTAAATGTGATCAAGACTCATATTAACCCATGATGAGGGGGGTTTCACTAATAAAACTTATAATAATTAGAATAAAAATTTAATCCCCTCTCAATGATTCATCATTATTCTAGGATATGTCTTTTAAAGTGGTGTTAGGGTCTAGGATCTCATCCATTGTGATTTTCACTTTCTAGTTTGAGAAAGGGTTTCCCACTATTCAAAGTGTTTGATTCTTAATTTTTTGATATTTTTATGGAAAATCTTAATTTAATGAATATCAAGGGTATTCTAACCTTTATTCGATAAATAATCGCATATGGAAACACATTTTGATTCCTTATCTTCTATCAATCATTTTATAAGTTCATGATGATTCAACTAATCATTTTCCACCTCTAGATAATAATGTCATTGAATGTAATAGATAAAAATTATATTAATATTTATGTCCATTATAAGAATAATTTTATATCATAATTATCTAATAAGTAATTTTTCAAATTTATAGGTGTCATGATAGAATATGGAATTTGGGATAAACATGTTAATTTCTATGAAAGAAAAAATAAAGCAAAGGAGGATGAGATAAAAATTTGGAGATCAAATTATGAAGTTTCATAAATTCCATAAGATGAAACTCTATATGATATCATCCCTATAGTTTTTTTGATTTTGAGTATTATTATAGGTTATGGTGATAAACTGGATGATTCTATAGTGGTAGAGAAGATACATCATATTTTACTATAAATGTTTGATGATAAAGTTCCTATTATTTAATATTATAATATTGAATCAATTCCTAAATGTTATTTTCATAGTATCCTTGCTACATATGTAATTATAATAGAAATTATTATCAAGAATAGGTGAAATACTAAAATACAATCTCTTTTAAGGCCTCAATGAAAGATATACATATGAAAAAGGTTGATGAAGAAGATGTTGTTCTTTCTGATTCTGATTTTTATTTGAGTCATAATTTTGATAAGATGATATCGTTAATATCTAGAAATTTTAGAAGTGTAGATGTTTATTTTAAATGTAAAATTACAGATAAACGATTCAAGTACAGAGTAGTCAATAATTCTGATACACACTTTAAGTTAAAAGAAGAAGAATTCAGTGATGATGAAGAATAAGTAACAGGGGGTGTCATTAATAGGAGATCATCAATGTTTGAAAATTACTATTCTCTTCCAATGTTAAGATGTTAAATTTATAAAAAAAATAAAAATGAGAAATTTATTATCAATATTTGAAAGTAGTGATAATTATGATGAGGAAGAGGTAATGGAGATTTCAAGAGATATTGATGAAAAAAAGATCATTGATAAGGTGAAAATAGAATAATTCAATACTAAAAGATGTAGTGAAGTTGAAGACAATGAAGAAACATAAATGGAATTCATGCTCAAAAAAGAACTCAAGGAGTGTCCTTCAATGATATCTCAGCAGGAAATGTATATAAGTAATTTGAATAATGAATATAAATATTCTTGAATAAATGACTCGGTAGTTATTGATGAAAAGTTAAAGGTATATGAAGAATTTAATAACATGGAAAAGCCTACTATTGAAATGAATAACTCAAGATTCTAGATGGAAGATGGATTAAATGGAAAAAGAAATGGATTTATTACTTTTACCAAAAATGGTGAGTATGGTGAATGAGCTTGAAATTTTTATATACAGTTCTTCATAAATTATTATTGTTGTTTGGGAAATATCATTTACAGTCAAGTCTCGTGAACATTAGTGAGGATTAGTCTCAAATGAAAAGAAATACAATGGTGGAACTTCTGATATGTATGAGAATTAGAATCAATTTTTAAATACCATACTTGTAGGAAAATCTTACGATTTTCTAGAAACTAGAAATTTTGATTCAACTTAATTGAATGAAAAATATATTATAAATGATAATGAAAAAATGTATAAGGGGAATTTGAGTATGAATAAGTATGTTTCATAAATTCACCAAAATTTTGGTTTTCATATATGACCCAAAATTAATGGTAAGAAAGTTAATATACAATTTTACAGATCCTAAAAACATGATGTCTATAAAGTTAATATTATTTTAAATATATGTCTTGACCTTTAGAGGTTTTGGTCACATGTAGAGAATGTGTTTGATTCATTAAAAATAAAATTATGAGTTTATATGGTTTGAAAATTTAAAATTTAGGGGGAATCATCTCACTCAATGGATAAAAATTCAGAGATCACAAGGGAATTATGAATTAAAACTAAAAATAGAATTCAACAATTAGAATATTTTTCTGAAATATGTTAGAATCCTGGTAAACATTAAAAATGGTATATTCTTACGTTTCATAATAAATTTTTATTTGGATAAATTGATGATAAGTATCCAAATATGAAGAAGAAAGTAAAATAAAAATCTCTCGTTTGTAATGATTCCTACAAAGAAACCGAATAATAATGTCCATATATTATAGAGAGTGGTTTTTCTACCCATATATTAGGATACCTAAATCTTCTCATGGATGTTGAAAAATTTAAAGCATTATTTGTGACCATTTTGAATTGTGGATCACTCAAAATAAAAGGATATCGATCAAAATTTATTGGAAAAGATTGATTGAAGCCCAAAAGCACATTATATGTTAAATGACTAAAACACAATATTATAAGTTTATCTTAGTTATATGATGATGGAAATTTTGTGACCAATTTAAAAGATGGGTTTATTATGAAGAGATTTAAATATGTATGTATCATACAAAGAGTTCAATTAATAATAAGTAATTTAATTCATATTACTAATATAGTAAATTCTTGTTATTAAATCATGAATGAATAAAATATAATATGGAATGAATTATTTGGTGTTTATAGATGAAAAAACATATATAATCACATTTAAAAATACAATTCTTGTGATGTTCCAATGTTTTAAAGAGAATTTAATTATGTGTATTCCACTTTTCAAAGGGCAATTATTGTGAATACTCCACACTAGAAGGATAAATTTCAAACTACTCATCCCTTAGAGCATATTAACTTTGATATTTTCAGTCCCATGAGGAAATAATCAACCAATGGAGGTAAATATTTTATTTAACTTATTGATTGTTTTACATCAATTACATGAATTATTTCTATTAAACATAAATTTGAAAATTTTAAGAGGTTGAAATGTTTTAGGATAGGTATAGAAAAATATTTTGGTCAATCTTTTTAAATATTTGAAATAATATTTTAGATGAGTTTACCTATGGATGATTTAAATCTCAACTTGAAAAGAAAGACAATAATCATGAATTCTATGCACAATACACACCACAATAAATTATGTAGCCGAAAATAAAGAATAAAATTTTGGTTCAAATTGATTAAACTATTTTATAAAAGTATAAAGAATCAAAAAAAAAATTGGATAGAGGCTATTAGAGTAGTGTTTCCTATTAAAATCCTTTTTTATTTAAGATAAAAATTCAAATAAGTCATTATATGATATGTATTGAAAAAAATATCCAATTTTTAAATATTTTATAGTGTTTAGAATACCCAATGCTATTGATGTTAAAGGTAAATATCAAGGAAAATTTGAAGAAGATGTTCTATTGGTGTCTTCTTTAGTTGTCCAAAAATTGGAAATGGATATCATTGACTTAATAAAGAGATTGTGAATATTATTGATTCTTTTGATATGAAAGAGTTGGAACACATATGTACCCTCCCGGTTCTGGGAGTCACCCAGAGGTTCCCTGTACCCGGTTGGTCTCATGGACATATGAAAATTTATCCGAACTCCAGAGGCTACTGACTAGCAGTGAGGGAATTGGGTGTGATAGTGGGGAAATTTTTTCCTCATTGGAAGACTAAAATAGTGGAAGTAAAACAGATAGTAATAGTGGAAGCATTAAAATATGTGATAAGTAAATAGGTGAAGTAATAAACAACAGGAGAACACATATATAAATGATTCAAGATGTATATGTCTAGGAAATAATCCATAAAAGACAAAATATAGGAGAATAGTAATAAACCAAGTACAAAAGAAAGCAGATAATCTAAAGCAGCATCACAAACCTTAGTTTTGTCCCATTCTCTCCAGCTCCATGTCAATCTAGTACCTGAGGTAGAAGGGTACTTGCCTTTATCTAGACTTGAAACATTATAATTTGTTTGGGCCCAAAAGCATTACCGAAATAGGGTTTCAGACTAATCCCAGTATGAAACCACCCAAATATATGTTCTTAACAGTCAGTGAATATATATGGCAGGTAATAAGCAAAAGATGCAGTAAACAAGGAAGTACCCAAAAGTAAACAGTACTACAGTTTCATTTACCAACTTTTACTTTTAAGTATTTAACCAACCAGAAACAAATTCAAGCAACCTTCTACGTAGTTCTCACAGCTTAACCCCCTTATAGTCATGTGTGAACAAAGACTCTCTGAGGAAGCACTCATCATATATTCCCCCCCATAGTATTTTAAGATTAAACTATAGACATGCTGAGGAAGCACTCAATGTCAATTCCTCTAATGGAATCGTAACATAACTATAGACAATCTGAGAGAGCACTCAATGGGAATCCCCAATATGGTCTTGTAGAGTGATAAAATATAACACAATCTGAGAAATCCCTCAACGTTAATTTCCCCTATGGTCTCACTACACTATATTCCCGTAGCCCCTTGTAAAGTAATCATGCACAAAATATAATCAGTATCCAATGTAATCCTCAAGAACTACTTGTCTAAACAGTCTACAACAAATCATAGAATATCAGATAATAATCACTCGACCCTAACAATACTAGGAATGGAATGAAATGTTGTAGCCTAATAGTCAAGTATATCAATGGTCAAAAACCAGCAAACATGGGTAGAACATTGAATGCTTGTAAAAGATAACCCTAATCTCAAAAAATTAACCTCTATCCAATCAACCAAGGCATAGCAAGCAAATAGAAGGGCTAAAACCATAAACACACAATACCCCGAACAATGGTATTGAGAACTTTTGAACACATAACTCAAAGACTAACTATATAAAGTCACAAACCACCTACCTCAGCATTGTGATATTGATATATGTGAACCTCATGCCTTGAATCTCTATAGAATGTCATAGATCTAAAAAATCACTAAAAATGTTCACCTGTGGAAAACTCACGAAAGAAGAATAATCAAGAGATGAGGATATAGAATAAGGAAGATATTACCATCGAGATTCTAATGCAATCAACAGTGGTTGATTTGGAGAATGTACATTGAGTTAGGGGCTCAGAAAAGATTCAGGTCGTACAGTTTCTCCCATACGAGATGGACAAAAAAGTATTGTTTTCTATCCATCAGACACGACCCTAGTCTATTTAAGGAAATAAAAAATGTACAAGGCATGTTCCTTAAAATTAAACAGCATGTAATTTCCTTTTTCGGCCACCTCTTTAGGCAGTCTCCAGGTCATGACACACAGCCATGTACTCAGTTGTTTCCCGTCAAGTACACAGTCACCCATAGAAACTGAGTACACGACGTGTACTTATAAGTACATGGAATGTACTCCAGAATTTTTCAGAAACTTCTATTATTCCGCAAAACAACCCAAAAAACATACCTAAAAAGAATATACAGGTTCTTACAAACATACCCTCTTAAAAAATTTGTTCCTGAATTTCCCTAGCAAGGCGGCATAGAAGAAGAAACCTCGAATAGCTCCAGCCACTATGATCGTACATCAGCCTCCCTCTCCCAGGTCTCGTCATGTACTCGCTAGTGGTTCCCTAGCCTTCGTACTAGAGGAATAAACTGGCCATAGATAACTTTTCACTTCGATCAATAATACGGATAATATGCTCCTTGAAAGACGCATCCACTTCAAGTTCAACCTCCTCGGGTTGGAAAACATGATATGGGACTGAGAAGTACGTC
Source organism: Viscum album (assembly GCA_963277665.1). NCBI lineage: Eukaryota > Viridiplantae > Streptophyta > Magnoliopsida > Santalales > Viscaceae > Viscum > Viscum album. Next base: position 1,395,557,669 of record OY728160.1, on the reverse strand, counting down.
AAATTTGAGAAACATGGAACACATCATACATAACCTAGTGCCTCTGGGGTAACAACAACCAACAGGAAATCATCTCGACTCTCCCCAACACCTTAAATGGCCCGAAGTATCTTGGTGAAAGCTTACCCTATCTCATAATCCTCTTGTATACCAACCTTGCTGTGACACGAAGGAAAACCTGATCTCCGACCTCGAACTCCAAAGGTTGTCTCTATCGATAAAAAAAAGACTTATTCCATGACTGTGCATTAGATATCCTCTTCCAAATCAACAATATCTTCAATGTGGTATCCTTGATAGGATGAGGTGCCGACATAGCTACCTCCCCTGCCACCAGCAAGCATAAGGGTGATCAACATGGCCTACCATACAAAGAATCATAAGGTTCTATATGGATTGTTTATTGAAAAGTATTATTGTAGGAAAACTCCACAAGAGATATATGCTTCTCCCAAGAACCACCAAAATCCAGGATGTATACTCGAAGAATGTCCTCAATAACTTGAATCTTACACTCAGACGGACCATCTATCTAGGGATAGTATGTTGTACTTAGAAGTACCTGTGTTCCCAAAGCCCTTTGTAGTCCCTACCAGACCCGAGGAGTAAAATGTGCATCCCTATCAAAAACAATGGAGTGTAGAAATCCATGTAAACTTAAAATCTCTTGGATGTACAACCTTCCCAGCTCATCAACACTGAATGTCTCCTTGATCAGAAAAAAGTGATAAACCTTCATGAGTCTTTCAATGACAACTCATACTGCATCATTCCCTCGAGGAGACTTTGGAAAACCTATCACAAAATCTATCACAATATCATTACACTTCCACCCGAGAATGGGTAACAGCTGAAAAATCCCTATTGGTTGTTGATTCTATACCTTCACCTGTTAACAGGTGTACACCTCATGAAAAAACCAGAAACATCTCTCTTCATACCTAGCCACCAATACAGACGGTGCAGATCATAATACATCTTGGTGAGACCAGGGTGAACTACCCAAACTGTGTAATGAAAGTCCTACATAAACTCCTCACGTGAGTCTGATAGCACCCACACGTTCCCATGAAAATGAATGATCTCATCCCTGTCTATGGTTCATTCAAGAATAGGGTCATTTTCTGACACACTCTCGTATAGGACTAGGCCTTCTGAATCTGATAGCTGACTCATTTGCACTCGATCAAGTTGAGTAGAGGTAACAGCTACCGAAGATAGAAACCTCTACACCTATCTACAATGCCCCTCCAAATACATCTCATAGAACAGTGCCATAAGATTCCACTCACTGTTGGCCTCCTGAACTACATGTTTTTGAGCCATCCTACTCTATGCATCAGCCACAACATTGCCTTTCTCAGGCGCATAGGCAAGGTCAAATTCAGAGTACTGAAGGTACTCAACCCACCTTCGTTTTCTCAAATTCAGATACCACTTAGTGAAGAAATACTTGAGACTTTTGTGGTCGGTGAAAACCAGAAAATGGTCACCTAGAAGATAATTTCTCCAACAACATAAAACATGGATATTTGCAGCCATCTTGAGATCCTGTGTTGGGAAATTTCTCTCATGTGGCCTCAACTGCCGAGACCTATACGTAATGACTCCTTCCCCTGCATAAGCACAACTCCCATCCTAATACCTGATGCATCATAGTAAATAGTATATCTCCTTCCCTGCTCTAGAAATACTGGTATCTGTGTGAAACTCAACCTCCCTTTCAACTCCTGAAAGGCTGACCCGCAAAAATATGACCACAATTACTTCACACCATTCTTAGTTAGACCTGTAAGTGGTGCTACTAAGCATGAAATTTTCTATATGAATTTTATGTATTATTCATCTATCCCTATAAAACTCCACACCTCAAAGACATTCTTTGGCTGCTCCTAGGAAACTATTACTCTCACTTTCTATGGGTCTACCAAAACTCCTGTCTTTGAGAAAACATGACCTAATAAGTGAATCGGATCCATCCAAAAGTGGAATCTTGAGATCTTATCATATAATTGATGCTCTCTAAGTGTACTCAAAACCATCTAAAGATGGGTAGCATGGTCATGTTGAGTGTGAGAGTACGCAATGATATCGTCCATGAAGACTACCATGAAAAAATACAACTATGGATGGAACAATGAGTTCATCAGTTCCATGAAGACTAAAGGCGCGTTCGTGAGACCGAACAACATAACCAACTATTTTTATATACCATACCTGATTTGAAAGGTTTTAAGAGGTATACCAGATGTTCTAACGCACAATTGATGATAAACAAATCTCAAGTCAATATTAGAGAACACTCAGGCTCCTTGATTCTGGTCAAATAGATCATCAATCCCCAGAAAGGGATATCGGTTCTTGACTGTCAACTAGTTCAGCTTCCAATAATCCATGAAAAGTATGAGGGTACCATCTTCCTTCTTTTCAAACAGGATAGGTGAACCCCAAGAAAAAGTACTGGGCTGGATGAAAACCTTTCTCTGAAACTCCTCCAACTACTTCTTGATATCTTGTAACTCTGATGTAGCCATCCTATAAGGAGGAATAGATACTCGTGCCACTCCTAGCACAAGATCAAAATAAAATTCCACCTCTCGCTCTGGAGGAAAACTTGAAAATTCCTCTGGAAAGAAATCCCTAAAACGATCCACCACTAGAGGATGGTCTAACTGTGAAGTCCCCTGGTCATCCAGATATAGAATAGCAATTTGGGTTGTAACTCCTCCCAACCCATGATGCTTGTGTCTTTCTATGTTCTCTCAGATAACCCATTCTCCCTTATAAAGAAATTATCTACTCTCTAGTGAAGTGAAACTCACCATACAGTGATTGAAGTCAACAATATTCTGGAAGGGAACTAACCAGACCATTCTGAGAATGACATCATAACCCATCATCTCTAAGACATAGAGGTACCATAAGAAGTGACACCCACCATCCTCAAGAGGGAACTCCTTGAACTATCATACACTAGTCGTTCTAGTCCCCAATGGAGTGTCTAGAATCAAGATATCAGTAGAGGAAAAGATACAGATCCCAAGGATCTCCAAAATAGCAACATATATAAAGCTATGGGAAGCTCATGTATCGAAAAGAGAATAAGCTAAAACTGAGGCAACAATAATGGTACCTCGAACTGTTGATGTTCTGGGATCCTACTCTTGTTAAATCTACTCCATTGAAAAATTTGACCAGCATCGCAGCTCAGTGACCCTACCTAACCACTCTGAGCTTATCCACCCAATTCTCACTACATGCCTAGCGACTGGCTACCCCGACCATGACCTCTACCTTGGACTGAACGGTCAGAAGAACTCTAGTTCCCATACTAGTGCGATACTGGTGGTGTTGCTCCTGAATGCAGAGTCATAGAAGAACCCATGTCACCAGCTGCCCGTGAGATGAACTAGAAGAACTGATGAAGATGAACTATCTTTCCATAATATCAGCACTCCACTAGGTCTCTCAAGAAATGTCTTCTTGTATTCCCTACGTTCAAACACTGGTATCATACCACCTGGATCCCGGAAGATGCATCCCACCTACTCGGATCTCTAGGTGTAGGCTCCCTACGGCACTTCCTACTATCAGCCGGAGAAATACCGACTCTGGATGATGAACCTCCATGGCCCATATCTCTAGAATCCCTCAGGTTGAGCTCCATGATCTCTACCCGATTGACTATAGATGTGATGGAAGTTAGTCTGATGATGTTCACCTGAGCCCGAATGTCTTGTCTAAGACCATCCTCCAACTTCCTCACTAGGAATAACACATATTCCCCTAAAAATGGTGTAAGGAATTGTAGCTCTGTAAAGTGAGAAGATTTCTCTATAACTGAATGAGTAACATGCACCAGATTCATGAAAACTTGGGCTCGATTGGCCCTCAAATTCTCTAGGTAAAGGTAGTCATATAAGTTATGCTAAAACTTTTCCAACGCCATAACCTACTGGTGTGGCGCCTGGGAGATCACATCCCACCATCTCTTGGTGGAGTACTGAAGCATATATGTAGCGAGTGTCACCCTCCACTCTGGAGCCGTCTCCAGATGCTCAAAGATCATCAGTATGGAATCTAGCCATGACTTTACAACCTAGGGTCCTCCATCCCCTAAAAAAGTGGAAGGATGTTGCTGCTAGAAAACCTGTGTAAACTCTACCATAGATGGGGCAAGATGTGGTACTCCCTGTAAGGTATGGATAGATCTCATAAATCCCTCTCGTTACTATGAATATTCACTTGTTTCCGGAATGACGGATGGTGCCAAGACAGGCTCTACGGGAGGATCTAATGGTAGTCCCTAATCAGCCATGTCTGGTGTCTAATCACTTCCCTATAACTGGCAGACAACTAGAGGACGTCTCGGTGGAATGACTCTGCAAGTTCAAGTGCACACCTTATATTAAGATTAAAAGGGACTGAAACATAGAAGTTTAAGAAGGGAATAAGAGAAGGAAAGCGTTCATGTTTTTTAAAACATGGAAACATGGAGTGTATAATTCATACATGGTGTGTTCCATTAATTCTTCACATATGAATGTACTTTGGTCTTCCCATGTCATGAAGCACCTCATACACACTGCGTATTGTCCTAACACCATTCGTGTACTTGAATCCTCTTCTCCTATCTGATCTCTCTTAAACGGCTAAGCCACATGATTCTCCTAGAACAAGACTACATGGCATGTTAGTTCCAAGCACGGTGTGTACTTGATGAACCTCAACCATCCGTGTTGTAAGTCACACGGTCGGTTACATGGCTCACTCTACATGGCGTGTTCTAGATGGACACAACATGTACTTCTTAGGTTTCAACATCCTGTATTGTTAGTCACATGGGTGGACACACGGCTGACTCTACATAGTGTGTTTATTCCTGACACGACGTGCACTAGATGGATTCCACCATCCCATGTTGTTCATTACATGGTCAAATACAAGGGTTACACTACACGGCATGTTCAAGCTTGAAATGGAATGTATAAACTATTTTTTATCCATCTATGTCATTAGTCACATGGGTGGACACACGATTAACTCTACACAGAATTTTTATTCCAGACACGGTGTACACTAGAAGGATTCCATCGTCCTATGTTATTTGTTACATGGCTAGATACAAAGGTTACACTACATGGACTGTTCAAGCTTGAATCGGTGTGTATAACCTATGTTTTATCCATTCATGTTGTTAGTGACATGGGTGGACACACGGCTGACTCTACACAGCGTGTTTATTCTAGACATGATGTGCACTAGAACAAGTCCATCATCCTGTGTTGTTCGTTACACGGCCGAATACAATGGTTACACTACACGGCATGATAAATTTCTAGATGGCGTGTATAACCTATGTTTTACCCATCTGTGTTGTTAATTACATGGGTGTACACATGGCCTACACAACACAACATATTCAATCGATACATGGTGTGTTCCGCCAAAGATTCACCAACCCCATGTCTCTTCCCACACAGGTTGTGACATGGTTAGAGACTACATGGCATGTACGTATAGTACACTGTGTGTTCATAAGAAAAATAGTTCCTTCCTAAACAAAAGGACATATGTCTTTCATTTATCAAGACATGTCATGTGTTCTGGGTTTTTCCGGATAGTAAGCCCCAGAAACTACCCTGGATCCCATTAAAACACTAAAATAAAAAATTTAAGTTCCAAATTCTGATCCATGAGGGCCCAAACTCCTCGTGAGTCAAATATTCTCATCTCATACATGTTATATACAAGAAAACAAGGCAATGATCCACTAAATTACGATCGATGAGGGCCCATAACACCTCATGAACCAGTTTTTGGCTTTCATTCAAACAAACCATGCCCAAATCAATACACTATCAAATAAATGGTATTTTATCAAGGCCTCTATCACAACAGAATTCATATCTAATCACAAAATCTATCATAAAAACATGAAACCACTAATGCACCATAACTGGCATGGTAGGAATGCATGACATGTGATTTCTAATAAGTGGCTATATGATACATGAGATGGAATAGCCTCATCTCATCGGGATTCAATAGAAATGGAACCTCAATATTATCCAAAATAACAGCACAAAACAAGTGAATCACCTAATAGTGAAATCAACCCAACTGTAAAATTACAAAACTAGAAAAAGTGAAATAATGAGGTAGATTGGATTTTCCCTGTAAATGGATTCTCTACTCCCAGGAACAAATTATTTCCAAGTACTTATTCTTTCCAATCCTTGGATATAAGCTCCAAATAGTAAATCAAGAAGAAAATAATTCCTTTGATACCACTTTGTAATGTCTCGGTTCTTGGAGCTACCCAGAGGTGCCCCGTACCCGGTTGGTCACATGGCCTCAAGAGCATTTCCCCGAACGCCAGACGATGACGACTAGCAGTAAGGGCCTTGGGTGTGATAGTGGGGAAACTAATCCCTCATTGGCAGAGTAACACGGTGGAAGTAAAATAGATAGTAATACAAGAAGTTGGAATACATGGGACAAGTAAACAGTGAAAGTAATAAACAACTGGAGCAACCATAAATAAATGATGCAAGATACATATTTCTAGGAAAGCAGCCAAACAAGTCACAAATTTTGAAAATAGTAATAAACCAAGTAAAAAAATTAAATAAATAATCTCTAGTAGCATTGCAAGCCTCAGCTTGGTCCCATGCTCTCAAGCTCCATGGAAATCAAGTGCCTGAGGTTAAAGGGAGCTTGACCTTATATATACCAGCAACAATATAATATGTTTGGGAACAAAAGAATGACCCAAACAGGGTGTGATACTTATCCTAGTAGGAAACCACCCAAATATTTCTGGCTAACAGTCAGTGAATGTATATGGCAGGCAATAAGCAAGAGAAGAAGTAAACAAGGAAGTACTCAAAAGTAAACAGTAATAAATTTTCATTTACAAACATTTACATTAAGTATTTAATAAACCAAAAACAAATACAATATATCATCTAGGTAGTTCTCATAGCCTTACCCCTCAGGTTCACAATACAAGCAAATATATAACAAAAAATCTCTAAGGAAGCACTCACTATCAATTCCCCCTATAGTCATGTGTGATTAAAGACTCTCTGAGGAAGCACTCACCACCAATTCCTCCTCTAGTATTTTAATAGTAAAATATAGACACTCTAAGGAAGCACTCAATTTCAATTCCTCATGTGGCCTCATAACATAACTATAGACACTCTGGGGGAGAACTCAACGCCAATCCCCTCTATGGTCTCGCAGCGTGATAAAATATAAAAGGCACTCTGGGAAAGCTCTCAACGTCAATTTCCCCTATGATCTCACTACACCAGGTTCATGTAGCCCTATGTAAAGCAATCATGCACAAATGATAATTATAAGCCAAAGTAAAACCCATGAACTACTCGGATAAACAATCTACATCATATCATAGCATGTAAGATAATAATCACTCCACCCTAACAAAACTAGGAATGTAAAGAGAAGATGAAAACTAACAGGAAATGATAGAATAACGGTCAAAAATAGGAAAACATGGGTAGAACATCCATATCATGGAATATATAACCCTTTTCTCAAAACATTTACCTCTATCAAATCAAACAAGGCATTGTTGGCAAATAAAAGGGATAAAACCATAAACACACAATACCCAGAACAAGGGTATTGGGTACTTCTGCACATATAACTCTAAGACTAACTATGGAAAGGCACAAACCACCTACCTTAGTGTCGTGAGATTGATATATGTCAACCTCATGCATTGAATCTCCCAATAACTCTATAGATCTACAAAAATGGTAAAAACATTCCACAGAGGAAAACTCACAAAAGAGGAAGAATCAAGGGATGAATCTCTAGAAGAAGGAAGCACTTACCATGGTGATTCCAACGTAATCGATGGGAGTCGATTCAGAGAACGGACGGCGAGTCTAGGGCTTATAAGAAATTTTTGTTATACGATTGCTCCTAGACGAGACGAACGAAGAAGAAGTGTGTTTTTTCCATCTGACACGACCCCAGTCAATTTAATGAAATAAAAATAAAGTACATGGCGTGTTATTTAAAAGTACACGGTGTGTACTTGCCTTTTTCAACCTCTGATTTTGGATATCTCCAGGTCACCACACCCGGCCATGTACTCGGCTGTTACCCAGCCAGTACACAGTCACTCAAGGCAACCGAGTACATGGCGTTTACTTATAAGTACACGGTGTGTAATCCAGAATTTTTCATAAAATCATCTTTTTCCTCAAAACAACCAGAAAATAAAAAAACATACCTGAAAAGAAGATCTAGGTACTTAAAACATGAATGTTGTGGACTCCCATGAAAGATCATGTTTCAAAAGTGACGATGATTTTTTTGTTCTTTGAAGAAGAAATGTAATTCTTAAAAAATTGAGAATAATGAAGAGTTCCCAAATTAATATATTGATTACTCAAATACAAGTGTCAAATAATAATCATTTAAACATCAAATCAATTTTAAAAAGTAATAATATCTCCAAAATATTATTGTAAATCATGATAAATTGATTCAATCTAGAAGAAATTTGGTGAATAACTCCCAAATACCATTTTTGTAACATCCAAGGTAATTATAGAATAATAATTTTTTATACTTATTAAAAAAATAGAATTATATAATAATTTAACAATAAAAGGGATTCTATGTTTGATAGCATACTATACGTGTAAAGAAGAGTTTCTCTAAAATCTTATGTTGCACGCAAGACTGAGTTATACCAAAAAAATAATATTTTGTTAATATTATTATATTAAGTGGTAGTTATTTCCTTATCATTGTGTTGGTGGGAATAAATAAGAATAAATATATTAAGTTTACACATGTTTATTAAAAAAATTACATTCATCCAATAAATTTGATAGACATAAAATAATATTAAAGTCCAATTTTAATCATAAAAACATAAATTTTTTTAAAGCTAGTTTTCACATATTTTAATAGTGAATCTATTTTAAATCTAGTTTCCGAGACTCTTATTGATTTTATATGTCAAAAAAAACTTCATTGTTTGAATTTTAATCATAAAAAATATTTCAATCAGAGTTTTTGGTTTTAATCTTTGATGTTTCAATTTTTAATGAATATTGATAAATAATGAGTTTTAATTCAAAACTGCTTTTCCATATAATTTATTTACAAGGATAAATTATATTTTTAAATGGATTTAAATTTTAATTATATTTTTTTTGTACCAATATATCTCAATGGATTATATATCACTTTTAAATTGACTATAAATACATAGCAATCGTTCAGACTTTTTTACTTTAAAAACACGCATTATCTTCCCAGCTGTGGGATTAAATTTAATTTACATTCCTCCAATTTTTAATTGGAATTTGTAAAAATAGATTCCAATTTTGTAATAATAATAATTTTTAATTTCTAATAACTTACAATTAGTTTTTGTGAAAAAATATTAGTGAAATTAATTAAAATTAATTGCTATAATTAAGGAAAAATTAATCTAAACAAGGGACTAAACCTTAATCTTAAGGGATCCAATGACCTATAAAATTTTCCAAAATACAATGTATTGACATATTTAGACCCTATCATCCCTTGGATAAAATATGGACAATTATGGGATCCAATTTTCATATGAAAAGGTTTCATGGAATTATTTAGTCAAAATATTGCAAGAGTGACACTCCTCGTCCACTATAAAAATGCCTCCTCTCCTCCTACTTCCTCACACCTCTAAAGATATATTATCTCGATAAAAATCTTCTCAAATAGCTAAAAAATATCTCTAATATCATCCTATAATCCTCACCTTGTTCATAAATTAATCCATGGATTCATTTTGGTACAATCAAAAAGAATTTACTCGATTAAGAGGTAATATCTTTCCTTAAGATCTTTAGTCTTATTTCCATTCTCAACCCCCTCAATCTTACTACTACATGAATATATAAAAAACAATATAATAAGTATTAATAGATATTTTCAGGTTATTTCTTTGACTTAAATAACACACACTAACATCTAATTGTTAACAAACATAATGTTTATGTGTTTGGGGAACTACAACCTCACAAAATGATGATTATTCATTTTTCCTTTAACACCTTTCAAGGTTGGAAATTATGTTGTAAAATATGTTTATATATTTTATATATTATATTTATTATTTATTTATTCTTCTTTAGTTATTTTATAACATATAACTTTATACTTTCCATTTTGTGTAAATATGATAACATCTTTTGTGGAGGTGTGGATTATTGTCCCCTGAAAGCGATATGATTCATTCACACTATACATGGAATGTATAAAGGATTATTTTAATTAAAAATATATGACATAAACAACATATATATATATATGATATTATGATATAATTACCTTTCTGTATAAATAATATACAATTTTCTTTATTACCCTTTTAACATGCAAAAAGTGATAACGTCAATCAGGGATATGTGGACTCCCACCTCCTCGACGCAATGTGAACACATTTAAATCACAATAATTATATATATATATATATATATATGTTTATATGTTTAAATAAAATATTATTTATGATATAAGGAACATTATTGGAGGAAAAATTATTACCTACCTTCTTTCCAAAATGATCATTGAAAAATGAGAACGTTACTCATGTGTACATACAGCCAACCGCCTCTATAATTATAACATTGGTTCATTTTTCATAACCATATCTTATGATTTCATTTAAATGTATACATAATTTATAAATATGATAATTATTTCATGATTATTATTCTAGATATGTTTATATAATAACCCCGTTGACCATAGTTTACCTACCAAAGTCGTTTTTGACACATAAACCAAATATGGTCAAAGCACATGACGTAAATAGAATTGTTAAAGAAGTTGGTTAAAATTGGAATATTTAAAATAAAACTAATGAAAATATTGAAAAATTTTATAAAAAATCCCACTAATTTACATTAGTTCATTTTTTTTGAAAGATAAAGACACACGTGATAAGTTAGACCAAACGTAATAGATTTTTGTCTCAATATACTTTCATTGAGACATTTCCTGATGATATACACCTTTATTCAGTTATAAAGTTTGTATAAAGATATTTGAAATTATATAAAAATATTTTATCACTTCTATGTTAATTTAATGTTTCATTAAATGTCATTCAACATGGATATTATGATTTAAATAATCCAAGTGGTATGAGATGTTATTAATGATTAAATATGTAATCCGTTCACAATGTCAATACTCTTGATATTATTTTAAATATTTGTTTATATGGATATAAAATAACTACAAAGAAAATTGTATGTCTATTTTTATATTTTGATTCCTTTACCAAAGTCCATGTTTATTAAAATAATATAAAACCCCTCTTTGCCTTTTTGGGTATTTCATTTTTGGAATTAGTTTTTTGAAAATGGATTGACTATTTTAATAAATTTCAATGTTTATTATGATTGGAAATAAAAATTTTTGACTGAAATGTTGAAAATTGAAATATTTTATGTTTTATAAATACATAATGATACTTTGAAATTTGATGGGTTGTTCCGTACGAAACCAATGACTGGTGGTTGCGTGATAAAACAATGATGGGTGGGTCCATGATAGCCCTCTAATACATTTGTTATGGAATTTAGTGGTATGGCTATTAAAATATAAGAGTGGAATATATGGAAGTAGATCATATGATTATTCCATTTATAAGAGTGTTAATTATATTGATGTCCCAAGTTACCTTTTTTATTTTTTATTCATGCAATGGGTTTTATGGTAATATTGTGTTTTTAAAAAAGGTAAGAAATAAGATTATTATAAAATGAAATTATTTACTACTTTTTAAGGTAAAAGGTATTACTTCATGTTAAAGTTTTCATATATTTTTAATGTTTATAAATGGACAAACATTTTCCTCTAGTTTATATCCCATAGTGAGATTTCTATGATCATAACTTGTTTTTAATATTTTCATAGGACCTAAGGATGAGTAAGGGATTGGGATAAGTCATGATTAAAGTAATTAAGAGTTTCCATAAAACAGATTATGATTTATTTTAAAGGTTTTAGATTATAGGAAAATTGGAAATTGTTTAGATGTTTCCACTTTTTATTTTATTGTTTTATTATGTATGACTAAGGATATAATTATATAAATAAAGTGAAACTCAATTTTAGATAAAGTAAAATTCTTGATTTAACTATTGATTAGGTAATGTTTTGTGTTTTGTTTCTTATAGTTGGTATTAAAATTTATTTTAGTTAAATTTAGAGGTTTGGATAAGTGTTAATATTTTTCCCTTAGAATATTTTACAATGTGGCTAAGTTAAAATGATATATAATTTGAATATTACCATGTTGACTCATCTAATGTATGTTTGTTTATAATGGTTTTCCGAATAGAAAACAAGGAAACTCTAGTGGTAAGGCACTAAGAGTAAAATATCCTTCCAAATCAACATCCCATGATGGTTGGAATCATAACCGGTCAGTTTGTTCTAGTAATAGCTCAGTTGAATCAAAATATAAATAGTGGTGATATCCATATAAAATAGAAACCAGATCTTCCATAGAGTAACATGAAATTAGTGGATAATTTTATACAAAAACATCTCCCATTATTCAGAGGATCATATGACCTCATGATAGCTGATGGTTGGATTAGATCCCTATAAAAGATATTTTATGACATTGGTTATTTATATCACCAGAAGGTGATTCTTAAAATGTATCATTTTGAAGGAGAAGAAAATTATGGTGGTCAACGGTTAATCATATCAGGGAAAGTGAAGAGATTTATGCCATATAATGGGATAAATTTAATAATATTTTCATTGTGAAATATATTCCTATTATTGTTCAACTATGAATGGAAAATATATTCTTGGAATTGAGCCAGAAGGGGGAAGATCTGGTGGCTTAATATGAAAAAACTTCTCTCTACTTGTGAGATATGTCCCAAATTTTTGCTGAGATATTGATAGAAAGATAAATAACTTTTTTGTCGGTATTAAATCCAATATATTGAAGGGCCTTAGATTCTAGTGAGTTCAAGAGCTGTGAGAAACTATTTTGAGGTGCTAAGAAGGTTGAAATATAGTTTTCAAATGATCGTATCTCCCCTGAAATCAAGAAAAATAAGAGGTCCAATAGATAAGTAATGGGAAAAAATTCATCAAATATGATTTGAGGTATGAGAAATAAATTCCCATCTTGTGAGAAGTGTATTAAAAATCTTCTATAAGAATGTATTTCAATGTCTAGGTAGTACTTCTGATGTGGTAATATTTTTCTTATAGTTTGTGACTGCTAGGAATATGATTAGACGGGTAATGAAATGCCATTGTTAAGATGTTTTAGTTTCAAATTGTTATGCCATTATAGCGATGTGACTCCAATGATGAATACCCAGGGTGGAAATCAGGAAGATCGAAAGAAAAATGGTGTGGAAAATAATTTTCTATAACTAAAATTAATTTTGGTCCATCAAATTATGTGGTGATAGGTATGTTACATTTATAATCAAATTACACCAACACTTTGTTTAATTTAGTATATTTTCATTCTTTCATTTCTGGTAAATTTTTTTAAAAATAAAAATATCACCTCATAAAATTAAGATATATATTTGGGTAAAAAATCCATGTGTAAGTGTTTAAGAAACCAAGATTTATATGAATCTTATTGTTAATTTTAGTGGGTATATATTTCCTAAAAATCATGTGTAATTTATGATAGTGGATTTTATATCATTTTTGGTATGGATTGGATTTCAGTTTATCATGAAAACCTGATTGAAAATAAAATAAAAATTCATTCAATGATTTCATTCCCTCGATAACATACCAATAAGCATAGAAATTGAACAAAGATGGTAATGAGAGTTATCTATATCCTGTTTTTTAAAATAAAGTAACATTTCTGATTAGTTACATCCAATTAGTAAATGAATTTACATATGTTTTTCATGGAGGATAGCCATGTGTTGTTCCTTATCAGGAAGTTGAATTTACTATTTATTTAGTTCCTGATGCTAACTGTATTATTAAACCCCCTTATATAATTTCTCAATTAGAACTTATGAAAATAAAAACCCAATAATAATAATTTCCTGGAAAAAGTTTCATTTGACCTAGAACATCATCATGGGGTGCCCCAGTTTTATTAGTGAAAAACAAATATTATTCTATTCAAAATTGAATTTATTATATATCCTTGAATGACATCACCCATAATTACAAGTATCATTTTCCTTATACAGTTTATTTATATGATCATAACTTGGCAGCTCAGTGTTTTTTGAAGATTGATCTGATGTCTGGGTTCTATCAGCTTATGGTGAAAGAGGATGACATTCTGAAGATAGCATTTTGGAAAATATATGGTCATCATTTGTTTGTTATTATTCTATTTGGGTTATCTAATTCACCTAAAATATTTATAAATTCAATTAATAGAGAATTCCATCAGTTTTTGGATTAGTTTCTCATTGTTTTTATATATGATATTTTCTTATATTATAAAATCAAAAACAACATGAAACTCACTTATGGATATTTTTTAAAACATCAAAAGAAAATAAACTATAAGGAAATTTTATTAAGAATGAATTTTGGTCGAAAAAAAATTAAATCCTTAGACATATTATTTATAAGGATAGAATAACTATTGACCCTATTAAATAAAAAGTTATTAAAGAGTGTCCAAGACCTAAAAATTTCATAGATATTCAAAGTTTCCTTGGATTAGTGGGTAACTACAAACAGTTTGTTGAAAATTTTCATAGTTATCTAGACCATAGACTATGTTAACTCAAAAACTAGTTAATTTCACCTGGACCATAGAATTTGGTGTTTTTTAGGAGATGAAAAGAATAATGTTAAATGCTATTGTTTTTGAAATACCATCTTGAAATTGCTAATTTTACATATACATTGATGCTTCATTAAATGGACTTGGTTATTCCATAATATAGATTAAAAATTTAATTTCATATGGTTTACATTTGTTTAAAACTCATGATTTAAATTACCGAACACATGATTTGGAGTTGGCATGTTTTTTTACATTAAAAATATAGAGGCGTCATTTGAATGGGGTGAGGTCTGATATTTACACCGATCACAAAATATTTAAGTTCATATTCACTCATAAGGAATCGATCATGAGATAGTTGATATGGCTAAAACTAATCAAGGATTATTATTTCTTGATTCATTATCACCCTAGAAAAGAAAATAAAGTGGTTGATGTATTGAATCGAAAAATTAATGTAACAATATCCATTTTACATTTGGAATGTGGCCATTTTTTAATTATTTATTGAATTTTGGATTATAAGATTTTTATATAGGTGAATAATCTATTTAGTTTTAAGTTTTAGTGTAGTCGACTTTTTTAGAAATATTTTATACAGCTCAGAAGGTGGGTCAATATTTGAATGAAAAGGTAGAATTTATTCAAAATGGTAAGTTTACTAATTTTAATATTGATGAAGAATGTGTGTTATGATTTGGTAATGGATTATGTGTGCCTTGTGATTAATATTTGAAGAAGGATTTGTTGAATAATGATCAGATTTCTCTATTTTCTGTTCATCAAGGTAGCGCTAAGATGTATAGAGAATATCAAACGTATTGTTGGTGAGATGGAATAAAAAGTGATATTATTGAATTTAATTTGAAGTGTTTGACTTATCAACAGGTGAAATAATAGGAACAATTACCTAATGTGATGATGAAATATTTTCTAGTTCCATATTTGAAATCAAATAATATTTTAATGGATTTCGTGGTTTTTTTTATAAGGTATTATAAATTTAATAATGTGATTTGGGTTATTGTTGATCAATTAACCAAATATGAAAATTTTCTTCCAATGAGATATTTAATGTATTTAGATCATATTTTTATACTATATTTTAAAGATATTTTCATGTTACAAGGAGTACCACTCTCTATCATATCTGACCATGATCCTAGGATCACATCCAATTCTTGGAAAGGACTTTAGAAGTTGATCAGTACTGAATTAAATTTCACTACTGCTTTTTATCCTCAGTCTGATGGACAGTCTGTGACAACGATTCGGAATTTAGAATATATGCTTCATGCATTCTCAATATAGTATTAAGAAATTTTGGGATCAACATATTTATTTTATTAAATTTTCTTATAATAACATTTTTCATTATATTATATAGATGGAACCATTTAAATATTTATCTGGAAAGTGCTGTCGAACACCAGCTTTTGGGATAATATAGGAGAAAGGAAGTTGATGGGACCATATTTGGTAGAGGAAATATCAAATAAATTCCTTTTGATTCAGAAACACATGAGGACACCTCAAAGTATGAAGAATATTTAGGTGGATAACTAGATAAAATATTTTTCTTTTGAATGAGGTGATCATGCCTTTTTGAATGTTTCTCAATGGGAAAGTGTGATGTGTTTTGGTAAGAAGGGTAAGTTGAGTTAATGGTTCATTGGACCAGGTAAT
The DNA here is from genome assembly GCA_963277665.1 of Viscum album. Lineage (NCBI taxonomy): Eukaryota > Viridiplantae > Streptophyta > Magnoliopsida > Santalales > Viscaceae > Viscum > Viscum album. Next base: position 1,395,541,180 of record OY728160.1, on the reverse strand, counting down.
GTCTTGGAGATTTTTGGAATAGTTTCCTACCAAGTTTCCTTACCTCTGTGTTTATCTCTGGTACAAAACTTATATCTTGTTTGCATGTTATGTAAATATGTACTTCACTCATGTAATTTTTGAGCCATGGAGTAGTTCTTCTAGAATATATTATGTCTTATGAGGAATAGAAATTCAGATTCTTGACCACAGAGAGACACTTTGGAATAATATGGTAACTCACCAGGTTATAGTTTTAGGGAAAAACCAAATGGTTTAAGAGCTAATGTGTGAATCTAAAAATTCTATGATGGAGAAATACAACCACTTAATTTATAAGTGAATAAAATTGTGAGTACGCAATTTCCAAAACAGGGGAAGGATATAACATCCCAATTAATTATAGAATAATACATTCTTAATTTTTTTAATAATTATTAATTAGATATTAATTTCAACATAAAATGGATTCTATGTTTGATAGTGTACCCAACACAAAATAAGGAGTTTCTCTGAAATATTATGTTATACACAAGACTGAGTTATATCGAAAAAATAATATATTCTTAGTATTATTATTTTAAGTGATAGTTATCACCTAGAAATTTTTCAGTGGGAATAAATAAGACTAACTATATTATTTTTACACATATTTATTCAATGATTTTATATTCATCCAATGAATTTTATTGGATTATAATAAGATTTAAATCCAATTTTATGCATAAAATGTTCTATATTTTTTAAAGGTAGTTTTATCATTTTTTAATAGTGAACCAATTTTAAATCAAATTTTTTGAATTTTTTTGATTTTATATGTCTAAATAAACATTATTTTCTAATTATAAACCTAAATATTTTATTACTGTAAATTTTTTGCATTAATTTGTGAAGTTACATTTTTTTATTGAATATTGAAAAAAAATGAGTTTTATTTCAAAAAAAGGTTTTAGTATACTTTATTTATAATGTTAAATTGTATTTTAAAACACTTTTAAAGAATCATTATATTATATTTTTATCAATTAATCAAATTTAGGTCATTTTAATCAATTTCACATTTAAATTGATTATAAAATATTTAAATATTTTGTACATTCTTACTTTAAAACCCCACATTGTCTTCCCATCTGCGGTATTAAAATTAAATTACATTCTAACAATTATTTGATTAGAATTTGTAAAAATGGATTTCAGATTTGGAATCATAATAATTTATAATTTATAATAATTTTAACTTTGTTTTTTACCAAAAAAATAATAGTGAAACTAATTAAAATTATTAACAATTTTTTAGGAAAAATTAAGATTAACAAGTGACTAAACCATAATCATAAGGGCCAAAATTACCTATAAACTTGTCCAAAATACATTTGATGTACATATATAGACCCTATAATACCTTTTAATGATTTTTTAACCTTTATCCAATACACTTTCAATGTGAAAATTGTGTAAGGAAATGCTTTTTCAAAATATTACAAGAGTTCTACTCTTCTTCCACTATAGAAGGCCTCGTCTCCTCCCACTTCCTCACACCTCCCAATAAACTTTTTCTCTACCAAAATCTGCCCAAATATCTCCTTAAAATCCCTCCTATCATCATATAAGCCTCACCTTGTTCATAAATCAATCCAATTAAGACTTTTGATACAAACATAAATAATGTACTTGATAAATTTGAAATATATTTTCTTAAACTCTTTTGTTTTATTTTCATTATCCACCCATAAACACTTATTAATAAATTATTATATAAATAAATCAGTATAAAAAATTAATAATATGGTTTTATGTAATTTTTTTGACCAACAATCATACATGCTACCATCTAATCGGTGACAAACATAATGGTTACGTTTACGGCGAACTATTGCCTCATGAAACGATGACTATATACTTTTCCTTTTCTATCTTTAAAGGTTGGGAATTATGATATAAACTCAATTTATATTTGTTATATATAATATTTATTATTTCATTATGTTTATTTTAATTATTTAATAACACTTACCTTGATAATTTCTATTTATATAAATACGATAACATAGTTTGTGAAAGTGTGGACTACTACCCCTCAAAGTGATGTGATTCGTTCGCACCATACATAGAACATATAAAGAATGGTTTTAATTAAACATATGTGAAATAAAAAAAACTTTTATACTATATTCATTATATAATTATAATTATGTATAAATAATATATAATGTTATTTATTACATTTTTCATACAAAAAAAGTGATAATGTCGATCAGGGATGTGTGGGCTACCGCCGCCTCGACGTGATGTGATTACTTTTACAACAATATAATTTTAAATATATGTATATATTATTAAATATAATATTATTTATGATATAAAAATCATTATGGATATATAAATTGTTTCCTACCTTTTCCTATATTGATCATGGAGAACATAGAACATTACTCATGAGTACGTACGACCTATTGTCTCCATGACTGTAACATTGGTTCATTTTTCATAATACCAACTTAGGATTGGTTTTAAAAGTATAAATTATTTTTAAATATAATAATTATTTCATGATTATCATTATATATATGTTTATATAATAATTCTTTTGACCATAGTCTACTTAGAAAATCTATTTTTGACACATAAACCAAATATAGTCAAATCACCCGATGTAAACATAATTGTATAAGTCATTGTTTACAAAATTGTAATAAGTAAAATAAAAGTAATGATAAACTTGAAAATGGTTTTAAAGAAAGTAAATAATTAACATTATTTAATTATTCTATAAGATAAATACACACATAACAATTCATACCCAAGGTAAGGGATTTTCATCTCAATCTCCTTTTATAGAGACATTTCTTGATGATACGTGCCTTTATTATTTTATAAATTGAATATAAATACCCATTGACATTATATATACATAATTTATCAATTCCCTTTTAATTTAATGTTTTATTAAATGTTATTCTTCATATAGATTGTGATTTAAATGATCAAAGTGGTATGACAAGATTTGAAGGTTTAAAGATATAATCCTTTCCTAATATCATTACTCTTGATATTATTTTAAATATTTATTTATATGGATATAAAAGGACTAAAAAATTATTACTATTTTTATATTTGGTTTTGTAACACCCCAAGATTTCATAGTGTGTTATTTCTTCAAACTAATTTAATAACTTGCACTACACGCAACATCGAGTTCCAATTGCACCATGACTTACCAAAAAAAAAAGCCATTAAAAGAGGTCATGAATAGTATTAACTAAATTTTAAACTTTATATAATCCTTATAATTTTAGAATCCATATTATGAGTTTCTTAGTCATAATGCAAGAACAGATTCATTTTCAGTATTGCACTTTTATCAACTTTTGATAGTGAAACCTTTTTAAATACAATATTTTAAACTTTTTGACTAAATGGAGACATCAAAAAATTTAAAATGAAACATCACAAGCGTCCACGGTACGCTTTCCTTTGGATAAAACAGTAGCGTGTGTTGTACGCAACTTCGAGTTCTAACACACCGTAACCAATCAAACTAGTTGTTATGAATAGTAATACCTACTTTTTGAAGTTATATATATTTTATATTTTAAAATGGACTTCATTTTTGGATTCGGAATATCAAATTTAGCCTAAGGTGAAATTTTGGTACTTTTCGGATAACTTTCATATTTTGATGAATAGTGAAAATTACTAAATTTTAATTAAAAACAACTTTTTTAATCAAAATAATTAATAGTGATAAATTATGAATTTGAGTGGTTTTAAAGTATATTTAGAATATATTTTTACTATTTAATATAATGTTGGTCATTGGACATAATTTTACAATTAAACCGAACATAAACAAGTGTCAATCTTTTGATAGTTATTATCTCTTAAAAACACGCTTTTTGGTTTGACAGCGGGAATTAATTTTAAATTAATTTCTGCCACTTCTGTGTTTTGAATTTAGGAAAATGGATTCCATATTTGGAATCAGGATGTTCAAATTGTGTAAATAGGTAACTTTTATTTTTAGACATTTTGAATAATTACTGCGGTAAATATTTTATTTACCATGGTTTAGGGTAAATCCGGTAAATAAGGGTTAAAAAATAATATTATAATAATACTAAATTACCCTAAAACGTGTCTTAACCCTATTGGTTGATACATGGTCGACCATGGGCATCTTTGTGTCAATTTTGGGACCCCATGGATCCACTTGTAAGTGATAATGACACTTTATTTTAATTAAGTCAAAATGAATACAAAAATGACACAAGCATATATCTTTTAGCAAAGTAATTGTTACATAGGGTTATATAAGTTGGATTTTAGATTATAAATATTCATTAGAAAGATAAAAAGATTTCCTACATAATGATGTTTTATTTATAATTTTTAGACATTAAATAATTTATTTTATTTATGACACAATGATGATGCAGTAATTACTATAATAGTGAAAAATTAAAATAATTGATATTATAAATACCCAAATAAATATAATATGAAACTTTTAATGAATTAAACTAATTTTCTAGGCTAATATGATATATTAGGATTGATTTAATGGACTTTGTTCGAAGTAATCAATCTGTTATGAGTTTCACAAAAATCAACTATTGAATAGTGTCAAAATTGACATAAAAGAGTTCTTAAAACAAATATTATATTATTAATTGATATTAAATTCCTAAAAATCTAAGGTTCGGCCAAGAGACTTATATTATGATAGGTTAATCATTAATGGACCACTTGGGGGTCGCTTGGATGTATATAGTAAGTTTATTAACCATATTATATAAAAATACAAAGAGACATTGTAAAAGTGAAACTAATTAACTTAGAGTTAATACTTAAAGATAAGGTTAATATAAGTACCCAAACCTGTCTAAATTCTATTGGATGAGTTGTTTTCGACCTATCCCCACCTCATCCTTTGAATAGTCAACTTTTGAGCCTTTAGAAACCGAATATGAATTTATTATAAATTAATATTTCTAGCTTTTCCAAAGGTGCCCCTCACCCCTCTTATAAAAGGGCACTCCTCCTTCTCATTTCTTCACACCTCTAAAGCCTTTTGGTTCGGCCAAACTCTGCCCAAATACTCTCACAACATCCCTCAATACAATCTAGAGGCCTTAGTTTGATCAGAAAGCCAACCTAAGGAGCCCTTTTGATCAAATCAAAAGGAAGAACCCGAAGAAGAGGTAATGATTTCACCACCCTTTTCTAAGTTCATTTCTTCTTCCACTTCTTCTTCCTTTGTTCTTACCATTCTGAAATAATAACTCCAGTATCTCACATATACTGTGATGTTATTATAAATATGGTACAATCATATTCAGTATTCTATCCACCCTTTGAATAACATGTCACCATACGTGCGTACGTACGGCTTACCGTCTCCACGTCGTGGTGTAATTGTTATTCAATATAATATTATTTGGGTATAATAATGATGTGTAACTCATGTAAATAATAAATATAACATGTTAATGATTCTGTATATATGATATACCATCCATTTATATATTATTTTAATATCAAAAGAATGATATTGTCGCTCGTGCGTACGTACGGACTACCGTCTCCACGAACGCGATGAGATTCATTCTCCATCGTAACCATTAAAGCGTAATTATCATTTTATGATTTAAAAATGATGTTTAAGGACTTGATATCATTCTGGATATGAATAATATACAACCTATCCTTTACAAACATGTCTTACGTAACAAAACATATGAAAGAAAACAAGTAAGTTAACACCCGAAACAACGATAATACTAAGATATTATTATAAAATCAATATTAAAAGATCATATATGATATCATATTAATGTATATGATTCTTGTATAATTTAGTAACAATTATTTCACTATTATACAGGAGGTTAACCTACCCCAACCAAGGAAAAGTACAAGGTAAGGGTTATTTCACAATCTCTTCATTATCCGAGGTTGTATTATACGTAATAATCTACTGGGATCTCTTTATCATCCACATCCATGTTTCTTCGAAATGTATTTCAAAACATTTTTACTATTTACAAGAATATGGGTTAAAGTCATTTATACCCTTGTTTGACTTTTTATAAGAGGTTTATAAAGGAATCTTTCCGTCGTTTTCAAAACAAGGTCCTTTTTAACCTTTTCGACAGAATTGAGGTAAGAATGTTTTTTTTTAACTTATACGGCGGGTGCGGTTATTTTCCGCCGTTATAAAATCGTCGAAGCTTCCCATACAAGCTTATAAGAATATTTTCAAAGAAAATGTTTTATTTTATATGGATCTTAAATGATTTCAAAATAAAATGAGATATTTCTTTTAAAAGAATTTTGATTTCATCTATGTCAACATCCTTTGATGGATTTTAAGATTATTTGAAGTTGATTTATTATGATACAAAACTTCTATATTGTATTGAAGGTTTTGTGATATGTTTGACTGTGGATGTGCTATTTTTATACCATTCATAGTTTATTGTGAAAGTATTGACATTTCGTATGCTAGTTTTAATACGAATGTTTATGTTATGTTTAAACCTTTTCATATGGGAATGCATTGGACTTAATAAGTGACGGGTGGAGCCCGCTATAGCTCCTCGATGCATCGGTAGGTCTCATGAGACAAACTAGTGTCTTGGAACAAGGCCTTGACAAAATCTTATTTGTAGCCTTGGCACGAGGCCTTGGCTATGTGGTTATGATAGTCTGGCATTATGCATTCCAACATTATGAAAGTGGTTATTGATTTTTGCATGTGATTATTCGATTAGTAGAATATCCATGTGAATAAGTAAATGGCATTATTTCATTTTACTTTTGCCATACCATGTTGAAGTTCAATTTTAAAAGGCTTTTGTTTTAGTAATGCATTGCCTTAAATGTTTATTCTTATTTATGAAAGTTTCCGCTATATTGTTATCCTTACTGGACATTTGAGCTCACCCCTTTTCTATGTTTTATTTTTCCCCAGGATGTGAAGAAGTAAATTATGAATGACCTGCAGGGATATTATGAGGGGATAGTAGTGTGGATTATGGAGACATTATGTTGTTGTAGTAGTTTTTCATTTTATGATGTGATGTAAAACTTATGAATATATCTAGTGTTTCCAAGGCTAATAAACCAATCGGTCTTTCGAGATTTGATCTTTCTTGTGATCATGCCAATGTTATGTAATAATGCACCGACTCTAGGCAACTGGGGTCGGGGCGTTACAGTTGGTATCAGAGGAAGTTTAGTACAAACCTTGGAAGCTAGATTTAGATAAACTCTGATTAGAGCACGTAGACCTAAGATGAACTTTGAGGATTAGTATAGAAGAACTTCCTAGAATTTTGGTATTGTAGAGATTTTGTGAGTTTTCCGAGCAATACATCCCTGTCTGGATACGAGCAGGTAGAGGCGGCTCTGGCACAGATGTACCTAGGGTTAAAACCCAAAAACACCGCTTTGAGCTAGACTCGAATGGGAACTGGTGCACGACAACGGGCCTTGCTGCACTCTTGGTTACGACACTCCCGGGGGATATGCTTAGGATAACTCTCATTTTCTTTACAAATCATTATGAAGGGTTTATGAGTATATACATCCTCAAAGGAGACATTTTTATGATTATGGATTATATCCATAAATAGTTCAATTTATGTTAAGTGTTTTATAAGTATGGGATTATGTATTTTGATTCATAAACTGATCTAGTGTATGCCATTGTTTAGAAATGGCGCCCAGTAAAAGGAATGAGAACTCCAGAAATTCACATGATCCAAAGAGAAGGAAGGATCATATCTTTCATGGTCTTAAGCTAGAATTTATAAGAGAAATAGTCTCCCATGTATTATCATCATATGAAGATATAATATCATGTGTTGATAAGATAAGTAAAGAGTTTGCTGAGTCCTATGGCCTTGAAGTGAAGCAAGAGAAGAACAAGATGGAAGAGAGAAAGATGGATAAAGGGAAGGGGGAAAAGAGGAATTTTCCCATATGTGGTAACTGTGGAAAGAAACACCCTGGAGCTTGCCTGAAAGGAATGGGAGTTTGTTATAAGTGTGGAGGAAAAGGGCACAAAGTACGTGACTGTAAGGGTAAGAAAATGGTTTAAAATGTACAATGCTTCATTTGCAAGGAGTTTGGACACTACGCGAACCTATGTCCCAGTCATCAGACTATGCCGCAAATGATGCTATTGGATAATAATCAAGTTATGATACTACCACAGATGAAGAGGAATGATTAGAGTTCTTATGTTGATTATGTCAATTGAGTGTTGTATCAACAATGTACTTGTTATAATAATTATGGAGTATATAAGGATTGTACTGCAGTACTATTTCATTAAGGACTTGAGATTGTGTGGAACAAAGAAAAGTGACTCAATAGCAGGATAAATTTTTGGAAAATATATGGTTGATATATAGTTCTGATACTGAGGTAGTGATTTTGGAATAATATGTGATTGTTTTGGATAAATTATATTGGATATTCTTGACTACCCTGGAACTGATTAATGATTTGTATATTCCATCATTTTGTTGGGGTTTAAAACATTTTTGGATTGATAAAGTATATCCAGCATTCTATATGGAATAAGGGAGAATGAATGTAATCAATAAGGAATATGGTAATTCAGGATGTTTCAGTGTATTAAAAGAATACATGATGAAGGTATTCATATGCTATTACGGGGTAAAAAGGATCTACATTATGCTTACCTTACTTAAAAATGTTGGACTGTGAGTTTTGAAAGAAGTATTTTGGATAGTTTTAGTTTGGATTATTTTGGATTGCCATAAAAGGACAACCCGGAGGTCGGGCGGCAAGCCGTCGCGTCCGGCAAGGCTACGAGACTTGAACCCGCAACCGAAGGGCGACAAGGGTGTATCACCTACCACTGGCCCATGAGATGTCCTGGATTAAATAATGTAGTTTTTATTAAAATATCATGTAGATGAATTATAAATTCATTTATTTTGGAACCCTATACGAATAGTGTAAATAGAATTTTTTTTTACATTCTATTATCTTTTAGAGTGAAAGATGAGTTTGTGGTAGAAATTTCTTAATGGATAAAACTCTAATTATAAAGTAAGTGTATCTCCTTATGATCTTAGCCAATATCATAAATAAATTCCTCAACATTATGAAAATCAACTTAGAACAAAAATGTTTTCCTAGATGGTACCTTAAATCATCACTAATTTATGGCTTTGGGATTGTTGGCCTTTTCATAGCCATGTTCTCTACCACTCTCCATCAGATAATTGATGGCTAGATTTTTCTTCCATATCCATATTTTCTTACATGGAACCCTAGTATGTGTTATTTTCGGTAATCTTCATACTTTCCACTCTTTATTTTAAATAGAGGCCTCATTAATTCATTTTTCGATGTGGGATTTCAACTAAGATATTTTGAAACGTCAAAAATGTGTTATCCTAATACCCTATGTTTTGTTGAACCGATGGTATTTCAATTCATCATAGATTGATGAATTTAAGGACCTCAATTATACACTTGTTTGTGATTGATGACCTCAATCACTACCTATAAATATTTACGTTTTTCCTTCGATTATATGTCTCTAATTACCACCAATGTTCTCCTAATCAAGATCATAATTTGGTGGTGACCCTTTCATTTCTCTTTTCCTCATATTAAGACTAAATTTTAGTAACCCAATTTCCGATGTGGGTTTTCCCACAAATATATTATCTATTTTCAACCTTTTATTTTCGAAGAACAATTTCAAATTGCGAGGACGCAATTTATTGAAGGAGGGGAGAATGTAACACCCCAAGATTTCATAGTGTGTTATTTCTTCAAACTAATTTAATAACTTGCACTACACGCAACACCGAGTTCCAATTGCACCATGACTTACCAAAAAAAATCCATTAAAAGAGGTCATGAATAGTATTAACTAAATTTTAAACTTTATATAATCCTTATAATTTTAGAATCCATATTATGAGTTTCTTAGTCATAATGCAAGAACAGATTCATTTTCAGTATTGCACTTTTATCAACTTTTGATAGTGAAACCTTTTTAAATACAATATTTTAAACTTTTTGACTAAATGGAGACATCAAAAAATTTAAAATGAAACATCCCAAGCGTCCACGGTACGCTTTCCTTTGGATAAAACAGTAGCGTGTGTTGTACGCAACTTCGAGTTCTAACACACCGTAACCAATCAAACTAGTTGTTATGAATAGTAATACCTAATTTTTGAAGTTATATATATTTTATATTTTAAAATGGACTTCATTTTTGGATTCGGAATATCAAATTTAGCCTAAGGTGAAATTTTGGTACTTTTCGGATAACTTTCATATTTTGATGAATAGTGAAAATTACTAAATTTTAATTAAAAACAACTTTTTTAATCAAAATAATTAATAGTGATAAATTATGAATTTGAGTGGTTTTAAAGTATATTTAGAATATATTTTTACTATTTAATATAATGTTGGTCATTGGACATAATTTTACAATTAAACCGAACATAAACAAGTGTCAATCTTTTGATAGTTATTATCTCTTAAAAACACGCTTTTTGGTTTGACAGCGGGAATTAATTTTAAATTAATTTCTGCCACTTCTGTGTTTTGAATTTAGGAAAATGGATTCCATATTTGGAATCAGGATGTTCAAATTTTGTAAATAGGTAACTTTTATTTTTAGACATTTTGAATAATTACTGCGGTAAATATTTTATTTACCATGGTTTAGGGTAAATCCGGTAAATAAGGGTTAAAAAATACTATTATAATAATACTAAATTACCCTAAAACGTGTCTTAACCCTATTGGTTGATACATGGTCGACCATGGGCATCTTTGTGTCAATTTTGGGACCCCATGGATCCACTTGTAAGTGATAATGACACTTTATTTTAATTAAGTCAAAATGAATACAAAAATGACACAAGCATATATCTTTTAGCAAAGTAATTGTTACATAGGGTTATATAAGTTGGATTTTAGATTATAAATATTCATTAGAAAGATAAAAAGATTTCCTACATAATGATGTTTTATTTATAATTTTTAGACATTAAATAATTTATTTTATTTATGACACAATGATGATGCAGTAATTACTATAATAGTGAAAAATTAAAATAATTGATATTATAAATACCCAAATAAATATAATATGAAACTTTTAATGAATTAAACTAATTTTCTAGGCTAATATGATATATTAGGATTGATTTAATGGACTTTGTTCGAAGTAATAAATCTGTTATGAGTTTCACAAAAATCAACTATTGAATAGTGTCAAAATTGACATAAACGAGTTCTTAAAACAAATATTATATTATTAATTGATATTAAATTCCTAAAAATCTAAGGTTCGGCCAAGAGACTTATATTATGATAGGTTAATCATTAATGGACCACTTGGGGGTCGCTTGGATGTATATAGTAAGTTTATTAACCATATTATATAAAAATACAAAGAGACATTGTAAAAGTGAAACTAATTAACTTAGAGTTAATACTTAAAGATAAGGTTAATATAAGTACCCAAACCTGTCTAAATTCTATTGGATGAGTTGTTTTCGACCTATCCCCACCTCATCCTTTGAATAGTCAACTTTGGAGCCTTTAGAAACCGAATATGAATTTATTATAAATTAATATTTCTAGCTTTTCCAAAGGTGCCCCTCACCCCTCTTATAAAAGGGCACTCCTCCTTCTCATTTCTTCACACCTCTAAAGCCTTTTGGTTCGGCCAAACTCTGCCCAAATACTCTCCCAACATCCCTCAATACAACCTAGAGGCCTTAGTTTGATCAGAAAGCCAACCTAAGGAGCCCTTTTGATCAAATCAAAAGGAAGAACCCGAAGAAGAGGTAATGATTTCACCACCCTTTTCTATGTTCATTTCTTCTTCCACTTCTTCTTCCTTTGTTCTTACCATTCTGAAATAATAACTCCAGTATCTCACATATACTGTGATGTTATTATAAATATGGTACAATCATATTCAGTATTCTATCCACCCTTTGAATAACATGTCACCATACGTGCGTACGTACGGCTTACCGTCTCCACGTCGTGGTGTAATTGTTATTCAATATAATATTATTTGGGTATAATAATGATGTGTAACTCATGTAAATAATAAATATAACATGTTAATGATTCTGTATATATGATATACCATCCATTTATATATTATTTTAATATCAAAAGAATGATATTGTCGCTCGTGCGTACGTACGGACTACCGTCTCCACGAACGCGATGAGATTCATTCTCCATCGTAACCATTAAAGCGTAATTATCATTTTATGATTTAAAAATGATGTTTAAGGACTTGATATCATTCTGGATATGAATAATATACAACCTATCCTTTACAAACATGTCTTACGTAACAAAACATATGAAAGAAAACAAGTAAGTTAACACCCGAAACAACGATAATACTAAGATATTATTATCAAATCAATATTAAAAGATCATATATGATATCATATTAATGTATATGATTCTTGTATAATTTAGTAACAATTATTTCACTATTATACAGGAGGTTAACCTACCCCAACCAAGGAAAAGTACAAGGTAAGGGTTATTTCACAATCTCTTCATTATCCGAGGTTGTATTATACGTAATAATCTACTGGGATCTCTTTATCATCCACATCCATGTTTCTTCGAAATGTATTTCAAAACATTTTTACTATTTACAAGAATATGGGTTAAAGTCATTTATACCCTTGTTTGACTTTATATAAGAGGTTTATAAAGGAATCTTTCCGTCGTTTTCAAAACAAGGTCCTTTTTAACCTTTTCGACAGAATTGAGGTAAGAATGTTTTTTTTTAACTTATACGGCGGGTGCGGTTATTTTCCGCCGTTATAAAATCGTCGAAGCTTCCCATACAAGCTTATAAGAATATTTTCAAAGAAAATGTTTTATTTTATATGGATCTTAAATGATTTCAAAATAAAAGGAGATATTTCTTTTAAAAGAATTTTGATTTCATCTATGTCAACATCCTTTGATGGATTTTAAGATTATTTGAAGTTGATTTATTATGATACAAAACTTCTATATTGTATTGAAGGTTTTGTGATATGTTTGACTGTGGATGTGCTATTTTTATACCATTCATAGTTTATTGTGAAAGTATTGACATTTCGTATGCTAGTTTTAATACGAATGTTTATGTTATGTTTAAACCTTTTCATATGGGAATGCATTGGACTTAATAAGTGACGGGTGGAGCCCGCTATAGCTCCTCGATGCATCGGTAGGTCTCATGAGACAAACTAGTGTCTTGGCACAAGGCCTTGACAAAATCTTATTTGTAGCCTTGGCACGAGGCCTTGGCTATGTGGTTATGATAGTCTGGCATTATGCATTCCAACATTATGAAAGTGGTTATTGATTTTTGCATGTGATTATTCGATTAGTAGAATATCCATGTGAATAAGTAAATGGCATTATTTCATTTTACTTTTGCCATACCATGTTGAAGTTCAATTTTAAAAGGCTTTTGTTTTAGTAATGCATTGCCTTAAATGTTTATTCTTATTTATGAAAGTTTCCGCTATATTGTTATCCTTACTGGGCATTTGAGCTCACCCCTTTTCTATGTTTTATTTTTCCCCAGGATGTGAAGAAGTAAATTATGAATGACCTGCAGGGATATTATGAGGGGATAGTAGTGTGGATTATGGAGACATTATGTTGTTGTAGTAGTTTTTCATTTTATGATGTGATGTAAAACTTATGAATATATCTAGTGTTTCCAAGGCTACTAAACCAATCGGTCTTTCGAGATTTGATCTTTCTTGTGATCATGCCAATGTTATGTAATAATGCACCGACTCTAGGCAACTGGGGTCGGGGCGTTACAGGTTTCCTTTACAAGGCACCATTTTTTCAAAATAAAATGAAACTCTTTTCCTTTTTCAGTATTTCTTTTTTGGAATTTGTTTTCTGAAAACAGATTTATTATTTTATTAGCGTTAAATGTTTCTTATGATTGAGAATAAAATTTTATGTGTCCAATGTTGAAAATTGGAATCTTTTATGTTTTATGAATATATAGTGAACATTGATCATTTAATGGGTGGTTCTATAATAAACCGATGAGGTGTGGTTCCATGATAATCCAATAGTGGGTGGGTCAGTGATTTCTCTCCAATAAATTTCTTATGGTAGTTTGATGTCTGTATATTCCATTATAAGAATGAAATGTTTGGAATTCGATAGTATGGTTATTCAATTTAAAGGAGTTACAATTATGATGATCTCCCAAGTTACCTTTATTAATTTTCTATTCTTTTTATGGGTTTTATTGTAATCTTGTGACTATAAAAAGGTATTAAATAAGATTATTATCAAAGGAAAGTATTTAGTACATGTTAAGGTCAAACTTACTAATTTATGTTAAAGTTTTCATATGTTTTTAATGTTTATAAATATACTAACAGTTTCATTATATTTATATTCCTTTTTGAGATTTTTATGCTCATCCCACATTTTTAATGTTTTTAATTGGACTTCAGAATGATTATGGGATTAGAATAATTCATGTTGAATGTTATAAAGAGTTTACATATAATATATTATGCTTATTTTTAACAGTTTTAGATTTTGGAGAAAATGGATACTGTTCTAAAACTCCCACATTTTATTTTATTATTTTGTTATGTATGATTTATGACCTAGTTATATAAAAACTCAAAACATAAAATGATCATGATTCTGATATAAAGTAAAATTATTGAATTAACTCTAGATAATGTTATGTTTTATGGCTGGTTCCTTATAATTTCAATGTCATGTTGAACTGTGATATGTTAAAGAAGCAATGAAAAATAAAGATTTGTTTGATTCAATGAATAAATAAATGGATTAGATAAAAAATAATGAGACTTTGGAGTTGGTACCCATTCCCATTCAAAAGAACATTATTGTAATGAAGTGGGTGTTCCAAAAAAAAGATGAATGAAAGGTTGATTTTGTGAGAAATACATTTTGATTAGTGTGTAATGTATATTCCCAGTCTGAAGGAGTTCTCATTTTTGAAACCATTATAATAATTATAAGACATGAAAATATACTAATTTTTCATTCTCTCTCAACACAATGGTATTTGAAGATAACTCAAATGGATTGGAAGTCATCCTTCCTTAGTTTTTAATTGGAAGAGGATGTGGATATATAAAAACCATGTAGTTTAAGGTTTTATGAATATGATATTTTTTCATGTTAAATAAGGTTTTATATATGCTAGAAAAAGCTCCATGATCTTGGTATTTCATGCTTGACACCTAGCTGAAAATGTTTAATTTCAAAAAAATAGATAGTTGGTAGTAATCTATACATAAATACTAATAATGAGGTATTTGACATTGTTACTAGTTTTGTAGATGATTTTTTTTCTGAAAATTATGATAGAATATTTTAATAGTTTTCTATTGAAATGAAGATTTTTTTAAATATTTGTGATCAGTAAGATGAAATATTCTCTCAAAATATAAATTTCTCAATCATAGGATTATATTTTTCTGTATCTAGAGAATTATATTAATGAAATTGTGAAAATCAATGGAATTGAAGATTCAAAACCAATTTCTATGAATATTTTAGTAGGTAAAATGTCATAATAAATGAATAGGTAATGGAATTTTATCCAAGTGAATTCTTCAATCTCATTGTGAATTTACATTAAATGACCACTTTAAGACTAGATAATGTGTATGTTATTACAATTTTTACATGATATCAATGATCTAAAATTGGGTCTCACTTTATGGATGAAAAGAGAATACTCTTATATATAATAAGAAAAATGTAACTTCAATTCAAATATGATATAAAATGGAATCGTGATGTTTTTGTTTATTTAGATGTGGATTTGGAAGGCTAGGTTAATGATAGGAGGTCAATAATTTGTGTTTCTTTATCTGTTGGAGGAAAAAATGTTTTTTTGAACATGATTATGAAAATTTAAGATAATATAAGAACTAATATGGCTGAATATATGCCCCTGACTCATACCCCAACACAACTTATAGGAATGAAGTCTCAACTAGAATACTTGAATTCAAAGTGAGGTTTCCCTTAATTTTTTAGTGTGATACAAAAAGGGAAATTAACATTTTAAGAAATTTTGAAAAGAATTAATGTCAAAATAACATTGATATTAAAAAAATAATTCATGATGGAGAGAGTTTAGAAGAATGATTTCATGTTTTAACTTGTTTCTAAAATGTTTAAAATTGTATATGTGTTCATGAAGACACTGTCAAAAGATTAATTTCAATATTTTAGATTAATGATAGGCGTTCTACCTTATTTATTTCAATTACAAAAATCTAATGTGTGCTTCACCTCTATATTATTTTATATTAATGTTGTAGATAATGGTGAAGAAAATGAAAACCTAAATTAACCATTGATACTTGTATTACCTCTATAGGGAGATCATATATATACATGGAATAATTAAAAAGGGTAATCTATGAATTCTATTCATTTGAATAATTAGAACATTTTTTATAAGTTTTTTCATGAAATATAGATGTTTTAATCTTTGAATTTATTATTGATGTGATGATGAATTTTATGTGTGAAGAAATATTCTTATAGATCACTATTTAAGGATATTATGGTATTTATTATTCAGTGTTATTGTTTCATACACTATTTTCACTCATTTATAATTATAATTGTAGAATGGTGATCCATTTCTAATGTTTCATAGGTTCATAGTGATTTATGATCCTTGGATGAAAAAAACATCCAAAGGGTGATATTTGTGTTTTTGAGAGGATAGATATTTAGTTTAAAGGATATGATTTTTTATGAAGGATTCTATTCTAAATGAATAAAAATATTCAATGTAGGTAATATAATAACATATGAAATTATTTTTGTGTTAACAAATCATGAATGAATTTCATGATTCAATAAAAATTTAAGGAGAAGTGGACATGATACTTAAAGGTAAGAAGTGGTGGACCACAATGAAGTGTAAGGAACTACACTATTGAATTGGTGTTTATGCCATGAGATAAGTGTTCCTCACAACATTGGATAAGTGAATTTATTCCTTTACATCATATTGAACGACTATGTTGTAGAGGAAGAATGGTTGGATTTTAGTTACACTATAAAATTAAATACCTCCACACCATGGTATGGAGTCCATTCCATAGTGTGGAATCCACAGAACATTATAATGATTTATGAAATTTAGTGTTTCTAGAGAATTTATGATGTCCACATTTCATTCAATTTGTTATACTAAAGTTATAACAATGTATTAAAGATAGTGTTTTAGGGGGTTGTCTATGTTTTAAAGGTATCTTAGATGGAGTTTGGTGACTCTAGAGATTTGGGACCTCTATGGTGTATCCCCCTTGTCCACTCTACAGTCAGAATATTTCATGAAGGACTACGCTTCATCACATTTTGCCATGTTGTTGCCTTTATTTTAGTTATATGAAAACTACTGAAAACTAATAGGCTACACTGTAAGCCATATGAACACTCCGTAGAGGTGACAATTTTGGTTGTCATAATAAGGATACAATGTTTACTTCATTTGATAAATATGGTGGTCATTTAAGTTTGAAATACATTCCAATTAAAAATTGAATAATGATGATATTTTAAAAAAGGATCAATGTATAAGTTTAAAGAAGGAAGTTCATGAAATGATTTTTAAATTTAAATTCAAATTAAATAATGAAAAAATGTGTGCTAAAATTTATGTTATGATATGTGAAGAAAAATAGAGATATGAAATGTGACGAGGAAGAAAAAAAGTAGAATAAGTGGTTGTGCATATTGGAGTAGAGAGAATACATCCAACCTTTTTTCTATAGGTTTAAGAATAAGAAGAAGAGGAATACCTCAGCAATTTAAGTATATGGTTGGAAGGGATTATTCTAGCTGAAATCAAAATTTATTTTATCATTATTTCAGTCTGAGATTAACTATTATTATCAAGAGACATGATGTAATGAATTTTTTAGGATAAACCTTATTGGTTGTACCTATATGTTGAAACTAGTGTGTTGTATTTTCTTAGTTGAATCCAAATCATGCAAAGAACAAGCCATCTGATTTTGAGAGGTCAACCATGAAAATATTTTGTCCCCTTATATTGTATGTCTGTGGAAAAATGATCAATATTCACTTTAAATGATGATGAGGGTTGTTCCACAAAGAAAACAAATAAGAATTATAATAACTCACTCAACCCCCTCCTAGTGTTTCCTCAATGATCCCAGAGGTGTCCTTTTATTTTTTTGGTGATTTTTTAGATAGTAATAATATTTATAAAATTAGATACTTTTTAAATGATCATAAAGAAAAAAATTAATGAAATTAATATAAATATACTAAATAAATTAAAATAATATGTCAAAAAAATATTCATTTTAAAGAAATTAGAATATTTTCCAACATAATTAGAAGATAAATTTCCAAAAAAAATATTTTTTTTCTTTATATACAAATTCTATTACCTTTAACAATTAACTCATATGAAATTTAATGTTCATATGTATTAAAAATAATTTAACACTCTATTAATTATTTTTAATTTTTATTGAATAATAATAAAATTAATTACTCATGAAATTAATATTTTTCATTAAAAATGGTTTCTTATAGTCAATATATTATTAAATTTAAAGTGAAATTTTTTATATTTATATTTTTACAGTGATAAAATTCAATATAAATTTGGAAATATCATGCCGAAATTAGGTAAAGGGGAGTATGTTGTATTTTTTGTACATGAATAGTCATCATTGATGATAATTAAATCTAAAAAATGAGACAAATGTGTTAAAATTATGTGGAATGAATTTTGAGTAATTATTATTATACATAGGCAATATGAAAGATCTATTATATATTTTTAAGTCAAAAAAACTCAAACCTGAATTTTCTTAATTGAATCATCACACTCCAATATGATGTCATGATTACACTTATATTAACTCTTTTTTTATGAAATGTCCCGTGGATTCATCTATAAATGAATCACACCAGTACTCAATTTAAAAATATATATAATTTTTCGGTATTAATACCATCCATTATTTAATCCAAAAAATTCCTCTTCCACTATGCGTATCTTGTTTTCACAAGAATGTGTCCTGAATACTTCAATACAAAACAAGATGATGTAAAAAGGAGAGAACCCACTAATGTAATTATTGAGTTATTCATCAACTATATCATTTATATTCTAATATATGTTCTTCTATTATCCTTTATAAATAAATAATGACATAGTATTAACATTATTATAATTTTATAAAAATTAAATTACAATAGTATAATCATATCCTCTTACTCATTCATCAATATAACATGTTGTTGTTTTGTTTGGTTAATCTACTTACAAGAACAATGGTCTAATATCATCATCATTTCCATAATGAATGTATATAAGAAAGACATAATATTAATAAATAATAATATATAATTTATGATATCTTTTTTTCATGTAATTGTTAAACTAACATTAATATTCATTTGTATCAATACATAATTCAAAAATTCATAGTAAAAATGCATATTGTGAATTTAATTATTCAAATTTATAACAATATAATTAATAAAAATAATGTGGGAATTCCAAATTTTTTAAAATATTATGATTTTATTGCCTAGAATAAATATAATTTATGAAAGAAAAGGATTGAATCTTCTATACTGAAGCTATTATAGAACAAATGGGACAATAAGAAACTGATGAATAATTTTGGAAACAAAGGATTAAAAATCAGTAATAAGAAAAGGTAAATAATTTGTATTAAGAAAAATAAATATAAATATGGTTCTATTATAAAGAAATAATAATCAAAAAAATTATATACTGGGTTATAACATATTCGATTAATCGGGTATCTCGGGTAATGGTGTATCTATGTTAATTCATATTTTTATTTATTAATCCCATTTAGTCAATAATTATTGACAAATATGTGATTTTATTTTTAGGTAGTTATTTTGTTCATTTTAATAATACATTTATCCGTTGGGTTCCCCTTTAGTTTTTTGTGAAAATGTAAAATTTGGGCTTTTCAGTAGGTGGCGTACTATTGGCTCACAGTTAAGAGCAAACTTGTTCCCTTACCTAGGAAACCATGGTTCCAATTTCATTTTTTGATAGTGGTGAACCAAATGGTTGGAAGATAGTTAGTAAACCTATGCAGTCTAACCATTAAGCTTGTTCTTTTTAGACTTATAGGGCCACCGTTTCAACACAATCTGACTAACCATATGGGAAAACCATGTGAAATGTCTAGGTCATTAAAATTGGGAATTAACCTTTATACCCTCTTTGATTTTTAACCCTAAACCACTCCCATCCTCCCCATTCAAGATTTATAGCCATGGGAGACACATCCATGATTTATTGGAGCCTTTGATCTTCAATCCTTTGGTAGTGTATTTGATCAAGACTTGGGAGATAAATACTTAGGTTGAGTTGGAGTGCCCATTTTTGTTTCCTGATCATGTTCTAGGATGATGTTATGGGTGATGAATACTTTCATGGGGGGAAGTTGTCACATCCATGATTTTATTTGTAGGTATTTATTTTGTTTATTTTGTTCTTGTATTTAACCATTGGTTTCCCATGATTTTTTGGTGAAACATGAAAATTTATAGTTTTTAATAGGTGGCGTATTGTTGGCGCATAGTTAGGGGTAACTGTACACCCTTAAACAGAAATCATGTAGCCATTCTCATTTTTGGATAGTAGAGAGACACACTATTTACACAAATCTATTCAAAATGTGTGGGTTAACCACATGGATTTTTCATTTTAGGCAGATATGGATCCACGGTTACTGTCCAGTTTGACTAATCCTGCAAGAAAACAAAGAGAATTGTCAAGGTTAAAAATGAGGGTAATTACCTTTCTATCCTATTAAATTTTAACCCTAAACAACTCCCTTCTAGCCTATTTGGGATTCACATCCATGGGATAATCCTCTAATCTTTCATAGAGACTTTGATCTTAAATCTTTGGGTGGTTTTGGTGTGGTATCTTTATGAAATCATAAATTATGTCATTTTCTTCATGATTTCTCCCTCTTTATAGGGTTTCACCACCCTCCTTATTGAGTTCCTATTTTCCAAATGTTTTTTTATCCTAAAACGGGTTAGACTTGTGTTTTTTATTGAGATCCTGATGATTTTTTTTATCATTCTTTATTAGGGTATTTTGGTGGTGCAGTTGTGGGTTTTCATCGATTTCTAGAGGTTTCAAGTTAGAGGTAGGTGGTTCCATTCTTTTACATTATTAGATTATTTTTTATATGCTTACATGAGTGCTTTAATATGATCTATGGACTAATTTTGTGTTGAGAATCATGTTTTCAAAATGGCTTATGATGAACATGTGTTGAAAATGGGTTTTATAAAGGAAATTGTTTTTATTAATTATGTGTGTTATTGTAGTGTTTGTTGAAAATGGTTTATACCATGTATGAAAGTTTTGAAATGTGTTTTCAAGGGAATTAATGGTGATAATGTGTTAAAAGTGGATTTTTCAAGTGAAATTGGTCTCAGTGCATGGGGATCCTTTTTTTTGCACCTTTAGTAAGTCTTTAAAATTGTGAAAGTGGCTGTGAAAATGATGTGAAATTTATTTCCAAATGGATTTTGATGGGTTTGAAATGGGGATTATTTTTATGGTGGAAAATGATGGTTTCCATGTGTTCCCTGGATCATTGGATAAATGTAAAATGTGAAAGTGTAAAAGTGGTGATTTTATTGTGTAATTTTGATTCATGGAATGTGTATGTGAAAGTGATTATTTATGTGATGTGTGATATGAAATTTTAACACAATGGAAATCCTGGGTATCCAGGTGGGTGAACTAGAATAAGTATGCTGGATGATTCCAGAGACGTTGAGGCCCAGATTCATTTAGGAAGACTGATGATTACAATACTAACTAAACATGTGATTTGATCAGAGACCACTAGACTATGGTATGTGTTCCCCTTTAGTTAATTGTGTATGATATCATTATTTTAAAGGCCAATGGATTATTGGACACCTTCCCCACTAGTGGCTCATGCATGAGGATGTTGTTAATATTTTAGTATAATATTTTGATCACCGAGGTCTATGGTTTCTAGAGTCTCACTAATGATAGTTACCATTAAGGATTTTCCAATTGTTATCTCTTAAGAAATAATAATATGTGATGTGGTTTTATTCATCATCATATGTTAGACCGTGTGTACACTTTATTTCGAGCAAACTGAATTGTGAAAAATGGTTTCTTTGAATGGTGTTTCTTGGGAATGTTTTTCTTAAAATGTTTTCTTGGAAATATTTCAAATATTCTTATGGAAAAATTCATGTTGATTTTTTTTAATATTATATTATGGAACCATTATTTTGGGTGGAATAATACTGGGATTTGTATTACACCCAACATATACCTTTGGGTATATATAAACTTTGTTATGTAAGACCCAGCTAAAGAAAAGATGTGTCGTGGTGGTGATAGTGGATTTTGTTGCTTGTTTTTTTGTTCTTGTAGGTGGTGGTGGTGGTTGTGGCTTGTGGGTGATGTTTCTCTTATTTCATGGAGGTTTTTGGGATAGTTTTTGTTTCCCATATTGTTAAAGAACCGTTTTTTAATGTTGTAAAACATTGAATCTAAAAAATGTTATACCCTCTTTGGTTATTCTTATCAGTTATTGTGATGTTTTTTTATGGATTTTTTTACCATATAAACAATTGAAATTGTTTTCAATGTATATTTTTGATAACTAGCACTAGTTTCTATCTTGTGGGGATCAAGAATTCCCTTCAGGACATTCAATGAATCAGGTCGGGTGTCAGGTTGGATGGAATCCAGGTTGGGTTCATGATAATTATATACTTCTATGTTTGAAATATTGAAAACCCTTATTTTTTATTATTTTATGATATAATTATTTAATGGTATATTAAAAATGATTATTATAATCATCTTCTTGATTGATTCATAAATCATAAATCAAATTGTGGTAAAGGGAAAATTATACACTCTTTATTGGTCAATTCTTTTCTGTGTAAAACATTCATTACAACCATCAAAAATTATTTAATTATATTAAATTATAAATATCTATTATGTTACCAATATTTATGTTTTTTACATATCTATGCTTTAAGGAAAATAAATTATTTCTTTTTTGGTCAATATCTGTTTCTTTATAATTTAATATTTTTTTGAAAGGTATTTCTAAATACTTCCATAAATTTTTTAACATTCAGTACATATTTATACCAATATTTACTGTATTGAATTTTATTTTTTCCGTTATTTGGATATTTAAATTTACTATAAAATTTTAATTCTTTTTTAATAATTTTTTAAAAAAATAATGATTAACTTATAACTCCTTTTTTATGAAAATGTTTCCAAAATAATAAGAAAACAAATTTATACATTCACATTGATTTTCATCTATATCACCAAATTTCCAATAATATAAATAATTTTCATCCTTTTATAACCCTACATGGTCTCTTTTGAAACTTTTCAATTGATTTATTAAATTATGGGTATCATCCATTCCAATTCTTAATTTTTCCTTAGGTGATACTTTAGGAATAACTAGTGAAATATATTTTATTTCCTTGGTTTAATCAAGAATTGATATATTATTTATTTCTTATAAAACCCATAAAATTTAATTCTTATTCTATGAGTGGTTGGAATAAAATAATACAATAATAAAAAAAGTTCATAATTCTTTATATTTCATGAGATTCATTGTGTCATGGATGGTTAGACCATATCCGATATGTTAAGGGATACATTTGACTAAACAAGTACATTATTCTCTATAACATAAGTGGATAAAGAAGGCCACTATGATATGTACTTATTTTTTATTAAACATTATATATGATATAATTTTCAATTCATGTTAATATTCCATATTCCTACGCTACATTCTCATGGAATAGGATTGTAGTATGATATTCTTTTAAAAAAATATATTTTTTATCCATTTTAAAGTTTTCTCATATATTAATATAGTAATCCAAAGTAAAATAGTGATATTTTCCATTACTAAGTATTCGACCCCACTTTGTTCACATGTTTCCAAATTTTTCATGGCATATTATATTTGAGAATACATTTTAGTGGAATTATGTTCAATGAATTTTATAGGAAATATTTATTCACCATTATGTAAGAAGAGGGTTATGTAACCAATTTCAGATGAAACATTACACATGAATTACAAAAATATGGTTTTTTATTAGATGTAATTTTTTTTCTTATGATAAAATATGTAACATATATATATATGTGTCTGTTATAAACTCAATGGGAAAAATTTCACCCAAAATTAAAAAAACACACTCAATATTAATTATTGGAACTAAAAAATTACTATTTATCCAATATTATCTAAAAACAAATAAGAAAAAACTGTAAATTGTAAAAAATTCTATCCCTATACATTAAAAAAAGTTATAACCATAAAAATAAAAAATAAAATCAACCACACAAAAAATCCATTCAACATTCATCAAAATAAAAAAATTCCACATTAAATACAACTATAACAACATAAAATAAACAAAGATACAAAAACTATATCACCCATGTTCTTTATTCTATTCCACCATATCATTAATAAATCACACAAAGTAAATAAATCAAAACCTTACATCATTATCTATTTGATATTTATTACCTTTTAGATATACCTAAAAAAATTATCTTGTTCTGTAACCACACCACACAAATTAATCATATAAGGAGGATCATTATAATATTTTCTAATATATATGAAATGAAAAAACATTGATCCATTTATTTCAACAGAGGTAGATCTATCTAATAATCAACCTCATAAATCCATTACAATACTTCAAATGGACCATTAAATAGTCATTAAAAATTTATTCCCATAATTGTATTTTCTGTTCAAGTTGATTAAAAACTCATCCAGACACAAAATATACTTCTTTAAACTCCATTATCATCCACCCATTATTCTAAAAAAAAATCTAATCTGTGTAGTCCTCACATTATCCTAAATAACATGAAAATCTTATGACATATTCTTTACCTTATCTAACATAACCAAAACAATATCACCAATTATAAAAAACATAGTTTTACAGTTAATGTTATTCCACAAAATGCCTAATAAGTTGACATACCAATTAGGGAATGTAAATAAATATAATAAAACTCAACAAAATAAAAATAAACCAAAAATGATCGACCAAAATTAAATATGTATACTCTCAACATATCTTCTAATGTTTGAGTCAACATTATAGTTTTACATTTTCTTCTTGGTTGAAAAGTGGTGATAAGTCACATATAGGTACCAAAAGCACATAAAAATCCACTAAAATTTTCTTATGTACATCGATTATGATGATTTGAAAATATCATCATTAAAACCTCATGAATCATCACTACATTCCCTAAATAAATTTTTACTAACCTAACCACTAACATTAATTATTAAATTGGAAATAACTGAGGTAGCTTCTTTAATCAGTCCATGATGAAATAAATAGAAGAAAATCCATTCATCATTATAGGGAAATCCATAATAATATATTTATAATATTTATTCTAACTCAAGAAATATATTTTTCAATGGGTTAAATAATCCTTCCATGTTTTTTTTGTTTTCCTCTACTAGCAGACAAGAAAATGATAAAAATACTCAATTATATCCATCTATATCCCAGATAAAAAAATTATATCTTAAAAAACATGTTTCATATTTGAAAACACACAATAAACTCTTAATGTTAAACTATATAATTAAAAGTAATTATTCCCTACATAGTTTTGGGGCATACAATATCCCATGGACAACACCTGAATCTCCACATCATTAGACCATGTAATATACCAACCCTGATCAACCAATAATATTACCTAAATTAGTCCATCATAGAGCCCAAATGGATTTCCCGATAACCATGGGCTACTGACAAGCATGATGGTGTCAAAAAATAATTTTTGGAATGATTTCACACTCAATAGACATATAATAAGATGGAAAAATATTATATAACAACATATATATAAGGATACATCATATTTGAAAACAACTAAACAAAAAAGGTAACATCCAATAATTTGATAAAAAGGTCTAAAAACACAACTAAAATGAAACCTACATGAACCCATGAATTCATCTCCTTGTGATCATATGTCACCCACATCTTAACCCATCATAAGGATACATCATCAAAAATATCTATCCTCTATGTGAAACTCTTCCATTTACCAATATCCTACAAAACCAATGATACAAACAGCTAAAGGAAAAATTTGTTTGTGATCACTAATTATCATTAGGATAGCATAATATAATATATATATATAACGTCTATATAAATTCATCAATTAGTTAATTTTAAAAATATTATAAAACATATAAAAAATAAATAGTTTATCATATAAACTCATCCTTTGGTTTAATTTTCAAAAATAAGTCGTATTATAATAAACAAGGAAACATGACCTTATATAACCTTGTGGAACATGAATATGTCTAAAATATGATTCATGAATAAATATTAAAATTATTTTGGAAATTAGGGATATCAAATAAACCACCACATAATATATCCTCAAATAACCAAAAATTAAAACATTAAATGAAAGGTGTAAAAACTAGAAAAAGAACAAAACACTAGCAGACATAAGAAAATTCAAATGTCTATGGACATCAGTTCCCTAGAAAGGATACACTGAAGAATCTCCCAGATTTATATATTACTCCACCAGGGCCCAGAAATTTCAAGATTGTCATGTATCCTATTTTCATATTAATTTGATATTAAAACCACATTACATTCAAGAATCCACATTAACATTTAAATAAAATGTACAATGAAAACACATTTCATATTCAATCCCACATTTATATAAAGAATTTTCTACAATGATCCAAATAGCCTCATTCATGAAAAATCCATTTCCATTTTAAAATAATGTTTTCTTCATTTTAATAAACAAATCATGTGTATCTAAATAGATTTAAAGAACAATCCTTTCTTGATAATAATTTTCATGTTAATGAAATAAAAATTTTACAGCTCAAGGATTTCAAATCATCAATTTAATCTATAACCATATGGAACCATATAAACATAATGTAGTCAAAGGTATTGAACAAAAGATAGAGGGACCAACCTCAATAATGATTAAAACCTCATTAACTTCAAGAACGGTGAAAGGAAACAAATAGATCCTGACTTTACAATCCTATATCCAAGTGAAACACAATCAATTCACTATCAAACCATTTATATCCTGAAATCTCCACACATCAATATTGAAACTAGATAAATGGATTATAGATCAAGAAAAGATCTAGATAAAAGAGGAAAACCCCTGATAAAACTAAAAATATCATGATGAGATCCACCAAAAATGATCAACAATCACCATAAAATTGAGTTGAGAATCCTTAATGGATCATGGATGGGTGAGTTCAAGATAGTAAATAATTAATTGGAAATTAGAGTGAAAATATCCAAAAACATCAGTGTAATTTTATGTTATATATATTTTGGATCGATTCTCTTGATTAGGAATATTTATATAAACCATGACCTAGTAGTGGTGTAAATATTTTCCACTAAAAATAAATCACATGGTTTTTTGGGAATATATGAAAATTCTGAAAAACCATGATCAAAATATGTAAATTTCCATTGGAACTCATAGTGGTATATTTCATGGTTACTACATGGTTAGAACTAACCATGCACATAAATGATGTTCCATGCCTGTTTTTTCCTGAAACTCCAATGTCTCAACTCCTCGATCTTGAAATACTCTAAAAGATGATAATAGATAAACCCTTATCGAAATACAGAATTCCTAAGACTTGGTGGGTTCCAAAAACCAACCATCCAAATTATCTTTACTCATGATCATTTCTTTACACATTTTAACCTCACATTTTCCTAACTTGGACTACTCTACAAGACCCCTAAATATATATTCTTGAAATAACTCATAAAGAGAAGCATTATAACCAATCACATTAAATTTGTTCTAGAGATATAGATACAAATCTAACTCTTTACACTTTTCTCTCGTCATAAAATAATCTTCACCAAATAAAATTTTACATAATGCAGTAGTCATCACATTACCCCATACAAGTGTATAAGTGATGAAAAAAATACCATTCATGAAAAAATCCAATGCACTATTTATCTTATAAATTCATATCTTCTTGAAAAATATCTATATCTCACAATCTTATGAATAAAACCAAAAACAATTCTTCCCATAATAATATTAATAATATAATTCTTAATAAAAACACCACCAATGAATTATACTAATGATGGGTTGAATAATTATTTTCATTGGGAGAAAAATACCTATATATATATATATTTGGGTAATGAATGCTCCCCATTACATTAATACACATTCAAATCATATATAAGGGACATCATAGTATACCTCATTGGTAATAACATCCCAAATTCTTTAAATAATTTTGGAACTAAAAAATATCACAATTAGGATTTAGAATGCCAATTTGAACTCCCTCATAAAATCAAATGTTATGAAATTATTGGTTATAGATAATAATAGAGTCATAATAAATGAAAAAAGAAGTTATAAAACTCTTAAAATAACCAAATAAACTAAATAAAAAATTTTACTTAAAAAATTATTCAACATAAATTATAAAGAAACTACCACATTCATCATTAGAACTATTGTCACGCTAAGATGTGAAAAAATTTGAACCAGAAAATGGACCTCTTATATTAGAAAATGAAAGTTATACATATTTATACATATTCAATCCTCCATGATAAACTCTAACACCTTAAAAAGATGATCTATATGATAGAAATGTAATATAAAATAATATATACAACAATAAAGTGATATTTTTATACTCGAATCACTGTATTCATTAGCCATAAGAATAGGGTTAGTGTATTTATAATTGTAAATGGAAACACTAAAAAATATATCATACAATATGAAAACATAGGTTGGTGGATATATTCATCATCATCTAATAATATCAAGATCCTAAATAAATCATTAAAAACTAACTTTTATTATTAAATTCATTAAAATTTTAACTATTTTAGGAAGTAAATATTGATTTTCAGAATCACAATATTTATTCATTATGCTATAATATTAATTATAGAAACTCCTAGGTACAACTAAATTACACTCTCATTATCCTTCCTCGTATACATAAACATAAGATACATTAGTAACACATCAACATAATCCTTAAAAACAATAGTAATCTTTTCCATCATAATATCATTTTCACAAAGCACCAAACCCATAAAATGAGATTTTATACTTTGTGACATAATAAATATCCAACCTATGTTGAAGTGCTTTTATCAGATAAAATTAATCACCTATAATTAAAATAATATTAATGTATAGTAATTTAAAAAAATGCATGGGCCTATAAAAAATACAACTAACAAATCCATGTAAAAATTATATAGTGTTGTATGGGAAATAAGGTCTAGTCTTATTAACTTTGAAAATTACATTAACTTAAATTACAAATAGGTAGGTCTTTAAACCATATCTGACCTCCCACCATAGAGATCAACTCCAAAATAATTTGAAGATAATATAAATGTTGGGTTAACCCATTAAAAAGTGATGGGGTGATCGCACAATATATAAAGCTAGAATAAAAAATATAATAATGAGTAGATTAATTTTTTTCCCAAGAACAACATCAAGCCCCTATACTTCTTAAACTTTAAATCCTATAGTTTCCCTGTACCAAATTATCCCCCTTATTATAATTATTACCTTAAAAAACTTATTCTCAATTAATCTCTTTATTAAACATCTCCATGATGACATCTTCATATAGTTCCTTATATTAGTGGTCCTGAAGAACATCTATCATATACTTCTTGTGAATAAATATTCTGAGGAGGGTGACACAAATTTCTTCCAACTATCACATTATAATTTTTTCTCCTTAAAGTTCAGTAATATTATGGGATAAAATACTATTTATGGATTATACAACCACATATGAAACATTATAAGCATAACTTTCAACATAGTGGATCCATACATCCCTCACTAGAGAAACATGATGACATATTTAGCCTAATCCCATGGCCTCACATAAACCTTGATTATTTTTAAAAGTAAAAAAATCCACATTTGTCTCCATTATATGATATAAAAAATGGTTAACCATTATAAAAGGTCACAAATGTTAATATAGAATAAAATCAATTGAATGATGCATTAACTCTATAAAAAATAAAAAACTCACTGACTTATGAATTTTTATGTTTTATCATCAATAGATCACAATGTAATTATATTATAGGATTAATTATTAGGAACTCTTTCCAAGATTACCCACAAAACCTAATAAATATGATCATATTAATATCATAACTTCAAAATAAAATAATTAATTAATAACACATTAATCTTCAATGAAAAATCACTTTAAAAGGAATAAAATTATCTTCCCTTCTACGTATCAGATATAAAACATTATTTAACACTTATACCCAATTTTTAGTCTCATAAATCACCATTAATACTCCATAATATGGAAACTTTTATTTTTATAATGAACTAAAATCTATTTTCAAAATCATTAAATTTTATTGCTCGATACTCCAAGGCACAACCTCAAGTGCTTATTACACGACCTCTTCTTCAACACCACATTTGTTTTACTAAACTAAAAAAACTAAAATAACCCTATAAAACTTATATATAATTGGAATTTCTAGATATTCTACAAATATTAACCACATTTCTAATATTATGTAAAAAAATCTGTCAACAATAAAAATCACCATATGATTATAAAAAACAAAATATTTTTAAAAAAACTATTTGATTCATATATCCACACCTATTAAAGTACCCAAAATTTGGTATATTATCCCTTATGGGTTACTCCAAAGGTTATTGAGTAACCATAAAAATTATAGGGACCATTTGGTGTTAAACGTTTTTATTTATATTAAATTTTATACTAGGTTCAAAAAATACTATTTCCCTAACACAAATGTAACTTACGCCATTTTCAACTCCAAATATCATCCTAAAACAAAATATCTAATCCCATTCTACATCTTCAGGGACAAATGAACGTGGAACATAATTTTCTATAATAAACATAATATTATCGTCACCCCTATAAAATTATTTGTGTTGATGATAAAGGAGTTTCAAATTTAGGGAATAAGATAGAAATTTCATTACCATGTGACTCTTGATTTCTCACATACCAAGTGATAGTGTTCCTTTTAAAACATTACCTAATCTAGTGATGTGGGGGTGAAAACCTCCCTCCAATAGTATCATAGTGATTTTATCCTTGGTTGGACAAATGGATGCGAAAATATTTAGATAAATTATTAAAAAAATTCTAGTTATGTAAAACAAAAACTACGATTAAGATTAGTATCTGACACTATTGTTCATTTAAAAAGATTCAATTTGACATATCATAAATAACAAATAGAATTTTTGAAAAATGACTATGTATTTTTGATGTTATACTTTTTTAGAATGTTTTATTGAAGTACCATCCTTCACCAAGATCCATCCATACCCAGATGGCCCATTCCTTTCCATGCACCCATCTTCCACTGGCTCCCAAAATTTTTTGGACCTCCATACATACCATACCAATAATTTCCAACCGAATATACACTATATCTCAAAAATTATATTCTAATCTATATTTCTCAATAGCTTGAAAGATCATGGATATCGATGTGATCTTAGGTAGTATCCACCCATAGTTGGGTGAACCGGATGGGTATTTTCTATAAAAGGGTCTCATTGAGTCAAATTTTCAATATAAAGACCCACTAACTAGAAATTAAATATTACTAAATCTCCCTCAGGATTAGTTTTAGAACCTAGTTCCCCATTAATACCTTTATTTTATTTAAAAAATATAACTGAATGAAATATTATAGTTTTTATCCCATATTGGTGTATCAACTAGTGTGGAGTGATACCTAGATTATTACTATTCATGTAATCATTCCACTAAATCCCTAATTGGATAATGTGGTAAACTCCACAAGTCACACAACTAATTTTATTTAGGGTGACACATAGACCCCTTATTTGAATCCAATTAATGTGATTCAACTACTAGGGAATCTAACATCTTAGCATCGATGTACCTAGAATTCAACAACCAAGGGAATAAACTACCAAAAAACAATTTCACTGAGGTCACCTATCTTAGTTCCACTTTTCCCATGTAACCTACCCATGAACACATTCTTCCAAAACTCTTACATGGGAACCCATTCACACTGGCCTCCGACCTAGTCACCTACGCACATAGGCCACCTTATTAGATTATACTTCCCTAGGGTCACTTTCCTGGATACCCATCCTATCTATCCTAAGACATACCATGAGGGATATTCCACTCAACCCTTGGTTTAGAGTTATAATGCATCTAGGTCTCTTATATTTTGTCTGATCCATATACAATAATTATTCACTCCATAAAAAATTGAATTTCATTCCAAAAACATTTTTGGCAGTTTTATACAAGATTTTATTTTCGAAACCTATAACCCCATACATTATCCTAAATATTTTCATGATTCTAGGTTCTTATATTAGTCTCCAAATAAACTATGATTTGAGAAAATCTTACCAGTTTCATCATATTTCACCGGTTATGATTGAAATTTTGGATTTTTTTAACTCATTATTCCATGATTTCAATATGAGTTTCTTCATATGGATTTAGTCTTGAATCTCCACATGGATTGTTAAAATACACAAAGTTTACATAATTAAATTTTTCAATAAATTATCCATACTTATCTCACCTTATAGACTAAAAAAGGATAAGATATTTTGAGATGAGACAAAAAAATTAAAAATTACAATGTATTACTAGAAACATCTTCAAACACATATGGCACTAAAATACATGGATGTGGTCATAGAAGAATTACCATAAATTGAACCCATATGCTCCTTATCACTTTTCCGTTAAAGTAATAACATATCCCATTATGTGGAACCAATCTAATTTTTCTCTTGTTCTGTAATGACCATAAATTTTGAATAAATATTGTTCCCTAATTTTTGTAGGTTATTTTATTATACTAAAAAAACTATTTCAATTAATAAAATGAGTATAATTAAAATAAGACCATTGGTTATTGGCTTTTATATTACTGTTTTTCAATAAGACCGTTGGAAACTAAAATTTACAATTATTTTCTATAAATACAAGTGATCTTGGTTAATACAGGAAGAAGATTCAATGGCCCCATCTAGTAGTCTCAGGCCGATCGAAGCCCATATGACCGAACTTGGGAAGGAGGTAGCACCTTTGGACTTTGATCTTGACCAAACACAGGCCGAACTTCATCGTGTGAAGCTGGAACAGAATCTCCTTCGCAAGAAGTTCTAGCTGTTAGAAATCACTACTCGAGCAATGTTGGCCGAGCCACCCCAAGATTCTTTCACCCTAGCACACCATACTCTTAGCTCCTATGATAGTGTTGTAATGGGATATGTAACGAGACCGTAACTGCCTTGTGTAATCCCTTGATTTAAATATAAATTGTGAGTTCTTCTTATGGTGAAGTTTGTGAATTTTCAAATGTCCGGATAAATATAGTATGCATGTTATTGATGAATTTTAGAAAAAGGATATTTTAAAAATATTTATGAAAACCTTAAATAATTCATAATGTGTAATGATTTTCAAAAAATTGTCTTCTACAGTTATGTTCAGTAAGAAATTTAGAGTCTAATAAGATCAACTTAATTTTTGATGAATAGTAAAATATGAATAGTGATTTCACACTTATGATTAGTAATGTGATCAAATGGATTAGGTAACCTCACTTAAAAAAGTATTAATATAATTTAGGCACCTTTATTAAGTAATGTCAATTAATAAAATAGGTAAATAAGTATTTCAGAAATTATTGGTAAAATATTAGTTTATTTGGGTGAATAGTGTTTTTTATTTAAAAATTAAATTAAAAATATTTAGAAAATTATTTTCATAAAATTGATTTAATTTTTGATATCAAATCATTGATATTTGGTTATGGTGAATTTTTGGGATTTTTCTGAGAAAGTTGAATTTTCGGTGAATAGTGAAAATACAGTTTAGAGTTTCGGGTGTTTAATGACATCATTAAGGATGTAATAATTATGAAATAATTATGGTAGACATATGAATAGTAAGATAAGTTATGAGGTGTCCCATGTGGCCAATACCATGGGAAAATACCAATGGAAAGCCCATGGTTTTTCCAATACCACCGATGAGGTGTCCCTTGGCCATTAATGACTTGTCCACTCACTTCCCTTATAAATACCTAGCCATTCACTAATTCATTACATTTCCAAGTCATCCCCCAACGCATTTATGGTCTCTTTACCTCACAAGGAGTCCTCCCAAGGTTCCCTCAAGCCTCCCAATGTCCCGGCCTTCATGCTTTCGAAGTTACTCTTCAAGGTATGGGATCCTTTCACCCTCCTCTTTTAAGTCATGACTTCCTTTATGTTGTGCCTTATAATTTCAATCTATTTCTATTGAGGGTATGGTCTTATATGTTCTCATTTCTACCCATTTCATGTATAATTATTGAGAGACCTTATCCACTCTCATCAATTTGTTTTCTGAATTTTTAAGTGACGTTATTAGGCTACCAAATTTGCATAAAAGAAATCGCATCTTCTATTTTATTTCATGTTTCCTTTTTCATGTGGTATGTCATTAAAATATCCATACCATGATCTTATTCAGTACCCATAATGTATTATGAGTTATTTAGGAGTGGCTGACCCTTGTTCCCTCTATTTTAAATGTTTTCTAAAAGCATGTTATATAGCTGTTATGCTGCAAAATTTCATCTCAAAATTTCGATCGCTTTCTCCCAAGAAATTATATTGTTTATTTATGTGAATACCCCGACATATTTAGTTTCCATGGGTGTTCATAAATATATAAAAATTATATATTTAATTCTGGAATTGACACACATATAACCCTCACTCCCTTTCCATGGGTTATAATTAACATAATGATCTTATTATTAACCTCTTTTTAAACATCACGATTTTGACATGAAACACATTTCTTGGATTTCATTTGGGTTATTTATGAAATGATTGATTATGATCTATATGGATCACATGAAAGTAAATACATATTAAGGGTGAGCCCTGATAGCTCTCTAATGAATTGGGTAATGAATTAATCTCTAGAGATTACATGTTTTACGATACCTTGGTGAATAACCTTAGTAATTTTTATGACACCTTGGGGATGGACCTTGGTGATATGTTCATGAATGTCTAAATGAAATGTTGTAGCCACATATTCAAGTTATGTTCCAAGTTGTTTTATTTATGATATTCCTAATCTTCTATTTCTCATGTCTTTATGTTTTTTTTTTCAAGTTCTTATTGATATCACAAGTACATTGATTCCCTTGTTTACCCTTACAGGGACATTTGCTCACCCTTTCCATTGATGTCTGTCCCCAAGATATGAGATGCAGTAAATGTACATAGGATGAACCTATGATGAAGCCTTACAAGTCTTTTAGAAGAATGTTTTATGTTTCTTTTATGTATTATGTTCCTGATTTCCAAGACACTAGAATTTAAAATATCCTCTGTATGTAAAATGTAATGAAAAGTTATGTATTAAAAAGGAAGGATGGAATAGTTGGTATCAAAGGATAGTTTAGTTATTTATGGAAATTAGGTTGTGAATACTTTAGGAAGAACCCTATAGAAAATTTTAAATGTAGGAAAACTTCTTGGTATTTTGGAGAGTATATAGTTAGTGTTTTATCAATCAAAAACATCTCTATCTGGATACGAGAAGGTAGAGGAGGCTCTGGCACAGATGTACATAGAGGTAAAAACTGAAAACACCGCTTTGAGCTAGACTCAAACGAGAACTAGTGCACGACAATGGGTCTTGCTGCACTCGTGGTTATAACACTCCTGGTGGATATTTTTGGTTAATCGCAGGATTTTTATGAATCATTATGAAGGAATTACAGAGAAATATAATTATTTAATCATGATGTTTTAAGACAAAAATCCTTTATAGTTAAAAGATTCATAAATGAAATAAGTTTCTCATGAAGGATTTATTCTTTTAGAAAATGGAGGGCAACAGGAGGAAACGGGAAAATGGCGACCTCAATGGACCATGCACTGACGGCCCTTCGATAGAAGTCAGAATGGAAACATTCATGCGAATGATAAACCAGCTGACTCAAGTTTTGGGAAATAACGTGAATCATGCTGAGAGACCAATCTCACCATGAATGGAAAAACATTCTTTTGAGTCCTTTATGTGTCAAAACCCACCATCCTTGAGTGGATCGATTGACCCGTTGATTGCTAAGCAGTGGATCAACTCCATAGAGAACATCTTTTCTATGCTCCACTATTCAGAGAAAGAGAAGGTCACCCTGGATATCTATTGCTTCGAGGGAGAAGCTGATCAGTGGTGGGAACTAATAAAAAACACGAGGCTAAGATTGGAGGTTGATGCTATGGAGTGGGAAGAGTTTAGAAGGATGTTTTCTAGTAAGTATTTCCCTCTCTCCATGAGAACAAGAATGGAGAAGGAGTTTCTCGATCTGAAGCATAAGGTGAATGAATCTGTGGGATTCTACGAGATGAACTTCACCAGGCTTCCAATATATACCTCTAGCTTTGTCATGGATCCAAAAGTTAAGGTTGATAGATTCTTTGGTGGGCTGATACCTCATCTGCGGAAGAATCTATCCAACTGAGAATATGATAGCTATGAGGAGATCGTGTGGAGTGTAATGAAATTCGAGATAGAGTTTGGTGAGATGCAGTGGTCTCATAAATCAAACAACAAGAAGAGATCAATGGATCCCATCTTTGGGAGGACTTTTGATCAGGGGAGAGGAGGAAATCAAGTTCAACATCCCACGTGTAATAAATGTGGGAAGAAGCATTCGGGGAACTGCCTTCTTGGGAGTGAGAAGTGCTACAAATGTGTTATATATGGTCACATTGTGAGGAATTGTCATGGTGAGGTGAAACCTCAACTTACAAACACAAACTACAAGGGGAAGATGGTACAGTCCCTACCTGATGTCCAGTGCTTAGATTGTGGACAATGAGGGCACTTTTATAATCACTGTCCAAATATGAGGGCAGTGGAGGGGAACCACTATCAACCTCAAAAAAGGACAAGGGATTAAGTCCTTTCTTTTACTATCATGACAGTAGAAGTTGAATCTCTAAATTATGTGGTAGCATGTACTCTTGTTGTCCTCTCAAAGCTAGCAAATACTATGTTTGATTCCGATTCTACGCATTCCTTTATTTCCTCCATGTTTTCAAAGAATTTAGATTCAACCCCCAATTTGTTAAAAGTAGAATTCTCAGTCAAGACTCCTGGTGGGACTATCCAAGAATTGTCAGTGTTTAGAAACTCTAGTATTTACTTTAGTGAGTACAATCTTATTGCAAATCTAGTACTCATTCCCATGCTATAATTCAACATTATACTAGGGATAGACTGTCTCTAAAATTATAATGCTAAGATCAATTGTAGAAGCAAGGAAATATCAGTAGTATTGAATGGAAAACCTAATTTTATCTTCCAAGGAGAGATATATCAACCTGATATTTGTCTAAAAGAACCCCCTATATCCTTCTTTATGGATTTGATCAGTGAAGAAGATGATGATGATGAGAGTTTATGAAAATAAAGTGTCCCCATCATCCAGGAATATGTTGATGTATTTCCTGAGGAATTTCCCAGACCTCCCCCTGAAAGAGAGGTAGAGTTATCTATTTATCTCATACCTGGATCTCATCCAATATCAAAGACCCTGTATAGGATAAAAAATGTGGAGCTGGAGGAATTAAAGAATGAAATCCAAGATCTTTTGGACAAGGGGTTTATCTTACCAAGTGTGTCTCCTTGGGGAGTATCAGTTCTCTTTGTGAAGAAGAAAGATATATCCATGTGGCTATGCATTGATTATAGAGAACTGAATGGGATCACAGTGAAGAAAAAATACCCTCTTCCAGGAATTGATGACTTATGTGACCAACTTTGTGGGTCTCAATTATTCTCTAAGATTGATCTTCGATCTGGTTATCATTAATTGAGGGTGAAGAAAGAAGATATTCCAAAAACTGCCTTCTGATCAAGATATGGGCATTATGAGTATGTTGTAATGCCCTTTGGACTGACTAATGCACTAGATATTTTTATGGATTTGATGAATAGAGTATTTAAGGACTACCTTGATAACATTGTGGTTGTTTTTATTGATGGTATTATGATATATTCAAAAAGTCATGATGAGAATGAGGATCATCTAAGGGATATTTTACAAACACTATGGAAGGAGAGGCATTTTGCGATGTTTAGTAAATGTGAATTCTGGTTACAACAAGTTGCTTTCTTAGGGCACATTGTTACCAATGAAGGAATCACATTTGACCCTGTAAAGACAAAATTTGTCGAGGAGTGGCCTTAACCTACAACAATAACTGAGATTCATATTTTTCATGGATTATCAAGATATTATATGAGGTTTTTGAAAAACATTTCCCAACTTTCTAATCCATTAACCAAGTTATCTTGCAAAGGGGTCAAGTTCATCTGGACAGAGTGTGAGGAATGTTTCCTAGAGCTGAAGAAGAGATTGGTTACTACACCTGTGTTAACTTTTCCCTCAATTGGAGAAGTATTTTTTATTTTTAGTTATGCATCTCAATAAGGGCTTGGGTGTGTCCTCATTCAAAATGACAAGGTCATTGCTTAAGCATCTCGACAGTTTAAGACTCATGAGCAGAATTATCCCACGCATGATCTGGAGCTTGATTCTATCATTTTTGCTCTGAAGATATGGATGCACTATCTTTATGGGGAGAAATGTGTTATATACATAGACCATCAAATTTTAAGTATATTTTCACATAAAATTAATTGAACATGAGACAAAGGATATGGTTGAAGATTCTTAAAGACTATTATTGTTCAATTCATTATCATCCCAGAAGAGAAAACAAAGTTGCTGATTCATTAAGTAGGAGAGACACAGTTTTTATTTCCATAATGAGGATTCAAAGAGATCCTTTGATCAATGACCTAGTAAAGTTGGACATGGGAATTATAAGATAAGGTAAATCATCAACCCTAACCCAAATTATTTCTCCATAATCATTACTAAAGAAGATCATGAAAGCTCAGAAAGAAGATCCTTTGTTACAAAGAAAGTTTGAAGCTGTGAAGGATGGGAAGTTTCCTGAGTTCAATATTGATCAAGAGGGTGTATTGAAATTTTTTACAAGACTATTTGTTCCATATATTCCGGAAATAAAGAATGAGATGATGGATGAAGCTCATAGATCTACATTTTCTATACATCTTGGAATAAAAAACATGTATAGGGACCTTCGTGATCATTTTTTGGTGGGGTAATATGAAAAGGGAGATTAATGACTAAATTACAAGGTTCCTAGTCTGTCAGCAAGTGAAGGAAGAGTGACAACTTCTTAAAGGGGTGTTTCCACCACTACTCATACCAGCATGGAAGTGGGACAATATCACTATGGACTTTGTCACTAGTCTCCCAATAACTTACAAAAGAAACAATGTGATATGGGTTATTGTGGACTATCTCACCAAGACAACCCATTTTATCTCCATTCAGGAAGATTTATCTCTTGATCAACATTCTAGTATTTATGTGAAGGAAGTGGTAAGGCTGCATGGAGTTCCACTTTCTATCATATCTGGCCATGATCCATGGTTCACATCAAAATTTTGGAGAAGTATTTATCATGCTCTGAGCACTGAATTGAATTTCAGTAAGGCCTATCACCCCCAAACTGATGGCTAATTTGAAAGGACTATTCAAATACTCAAGGACATGCTGAGAACGTGCTCAATGGAATTTAAAGGTGGATTGGATCAACATCTCCCTTCAGTTGAGTTCTCTTACAAAAACAGATTCTAATCGATCATTCAAATGGAACCCTATGAAGCTCTATATCAGAAGCGATGTAGAACTCCAACTTGTTGGGATGAATCTGGTGAGATAAAGATTCATGGGCCTGATCTTGTGCAAGAGATCACAAAAAAAAATTCCATGCCATCCAACAACACATTATGGCTACTGAGAGTCGGCAAAAGAGCTTTGCTCACAACCATCGAAGGAACTTGGAGTTTGATGTCGGTGATAAGGTATTTCTTGTAATTTCACCTTGGAATAGTTTCATGAGGTTTGGTATGAAAGGGAAGCTCACTTATAGGTACATTGGCCCCTATTAAATCCTTGATCCTATGGGAGCAGTAGCCTATCGGCTTGCACTTCCTCCAAATCTTGCACAAGTTCATGATGTCTTCCATGTACCCCTCTTGAGAAAGTACAAACCTAATCCTTCACATGTACTAAACCCAGAGGTGGTACAACCGGAACATGACCTCTCTTATGAGGAGCATCTGGTGGAGATCTTGGATCGTAGAGACAAGGTTCTATGCAACAAGAATGCCCAAATTTTTAAGGTGTTATGGAGGAACCACAAATGTGAAGAAGCCACGTGAGTACCATAGAAGTCTATGAGGCAGAAGTACCCACAACTTTTCTCTTATGAGGGTACGAGTTGAAAATTTCAGGGACATAATTTCATAAGGGGGGGAGAATGTAATGACCTAAAATTTTGAATAAATTTTGTTCCCTAATTTTTGTGGGTTATTTTATTTTATACTCAAAATAACTATTTAAATTATAAAATGAGTATAATTAAATTGATACTGTTGGGATTCAAATGTTATATGATCATTTGTCAATATGACCGTTGGAAACTAAATTTTACAATTATTTTCTATAAATACAAGTGATCTTGGTTAATACATAAAGAAGATTTGATGGACCCATCTAGTTGTCTCGAGCCGATCGAAGCCCATTTGATAGAAATCAGAAAAGAGGTAGCACCTTTGGGCTTTGCTCTGGACCAAACCTAGGACGAACTTCATTGTGTGAAGCTGAAATGGAATCTTCTTCGTGAGAAGTTCAAGCTGATAGAAATCACAACTCGGGCAATGTTGGCTAAGCCGCCCCAAGATTATATCAACCTAGAACACCTTACTCTTATGTCTTATGCTGGTGTTATAAGGGGCTATGTAATGGGACTATAATTGCCTTTTGTAATTCTTTGATTTAAATAATAATTTTCATTTCTTCTTATGGTGAAGTTTGTGAATTTTCAAATGTCCGGATAAATACAGTATGCATATTCATGATGAATTTTAGAAAAAGGATATTTTAATAATATTTATTTAATCCTTAAATAATTTATAATGTGTAATGATTTTCAAAAAATGGTCTTCTACATTTATGTTCAAAAATAAATTTAGAGTCTAATAAGATCAACCTAATTTTTGATGAATAGTAAATTATGAATAGTGATTTTACACTTATGATTAGTAATGTGATCAAATGGATTTAGTAACCTCACTTAAGAAAGTATTATTATAATTTAGCCACCTTTATTAAGTAATGTGATTCAATAAAATAGGTAAATAACTGTTTCAGAAATTATTGGTCAAGTATTAGTGTTTTTGGGTGAATAGTATTTTTTATTTAAAAATTAAATTAAATATATTTAGAAAATCATTTTCATAAAATGGAGTTCATTTTTCAAATTAGAGCATTGATATTTGGTTAAGGTTAATTTTTCGGATTTTTCTAAGAAAGTTGAATTTTCAGTGAATAGTGCAAATACATTTTTCAGTTTTGGATGTTTAATGACATCATTAAATACGTAATAATTATGAAATAATTTTTCTTGACTTATGAATAGTACTTTAAGGTATGAGGTGCCCGAAGTGGCCAATACCATGGGCAAATACCATGGGCTTGCCCATGGTTTTTCCAATACCACTTATGAGGTGT
This sequence comes from Viscum album, assembly GCA_963277665.1. Taxonomy (NCBI): domain Eukaryota; kingdom Viridiplantae; phylum Streptophyta; class Magnoliopsida; order Santalales; family Viscaceae; genus Viscum; species Viscum album. The sequence continues at coordinate 1,395,499,204 of OY728160.1, read as the reverse complement.
CCCTTGGCCATTAATGACTTGTCCCCTCACTTATCCTATAAAAACCAAGCCATTACCTCATTAATTTCATTTATAAATCATCCCCAACGAAGTTATGGTCTGTTTACCTCCCAAGGAGCTCTCCTAAGTTTCCCTCAATCCTCCCAAGGTATCTACCTTCAAGCTTTCGAAGTTACTCTTCAAGGTAAGGATCCTTTCACCCTCCTCTTTTAAGTCATTCACTTCCTTTATGTCGTGTCTTATAATTTCCATCTCTTTATATTGAGCTTATGTTTTTATATGTTCTCATTTCTGTCCATTTCATGTATAATTATTGAGAAACCTTATCCCCACTCATCAATTTTGTTTTCTAATTTTTTAAGTGACGTTGTTAGGCTGCCGAATTTTTGTAAATGAAATCACCTCTTCTCTTTTCTTTCAAGTTTCCTTTTCCATGTGGTATGTAATTCAAATATCCATACCATGATCTTATTCAGTACCCATACTTTATTATGAGTTATTTATGAGTGGGTTACCCTTGTTCCCTCTCTTTTCAATTTTTTTTAAAACCATGTTATATAGCCATTATGCTGTAGAAAGTTTGTCTCAAAATTTCTATCTCTTTCTCTCAAGAAATTCTATTGTTTATTTATGTGAATTCCCAGGATTATTTCATTTCCATGGGTGTTCATAAATATATAAATATTTTATATTTTATTCTGTAATTGACACACATATAACCCTCACTCCCTTTTCGTGGGTTATAAATGACATAATGATCTTATTATTATGCTCTTTTTAAACGTCACGATTTTCACATGAAACCCATTTCTTTGATTCCATTTGGGTTATTTATGAAATGATTGATTATGATCTATTTGGCTCACATTAAAGTAAAGACATATTATGGTTTCTCCTTGATAGAACTCCAATGCATTGGGTAAGGAATTAATCTCTAGAGATGACAAGTTTTACGATACCTTGGTGAATAGGCTTGGTAATTTTTATGACACCTTGCTGATGGACCTTGGTGATATGTTCATGAATGTCTAAATGAAATGTTGTAGATATATATTCAAGTTATGTTCCAAGTTCTTTTATAAATGATATTTATATTCTTCCATTTCTCGTGTATTTATGTTTTTATTCTTGTTAGTATTGATATCACAAGTACATTGATTACCTTGTTTACCCTTACGGGGCCTTCTAATCACCCTTTCCTTTGATGTCTATCTTAAGGATATGAGATGCAGTAAATGTATATAGGATGAACCTATGATGAAGACTTACAAGTCATTTATAAGAATGTTTTATGTTTTTTTCATGTATTATTTTCTATATTTCCAAGACACTAGACTTTAAAGATCCTCTCTATGTAAAATATAATGAAAAGTTATGTATTAAAAAGGCGGGATGCCATAAGTTCCCTTTAGAGGGTTATATATGTAGACCATTTCATGGGAGTGATCCTAACTCCACAACACCTCCCACTACACATCATATGAGTAAAATTAAGTGTTAAATGATTATAAATTCCATTGTTCCTATCTATATGGAATTAAAATATAATGTAAACAAATACATGTGTGAAATTCAATAATTATTACCCTTATTACATGATCCAACTTAAATTAATTTCTTCAGGTAATAAATTTCATCAAAGTTAAATTTTTAATTTGTCAATAATATATTTCATAAATATTTCATAAATCCATAAGAGTTTATAAAAATGATAGTCATGTCCCATTGAGTAATAAATCATTATCTAATAATCTAGTGTAAAAGTATTCAATAATCACCACCCCATGTGCTTGAGAGGTCTACACCATTGGAAAGAAGGAACGTATTAAAAAAACAAAACTAGCATAAGAGAACACAGATAGGTGGAGATATAATTATAAAACCAAAGTGAATCCTTTAGTAAATTAATATTCTAATAGTCCATAAAGTATTATTTGAGGTACTATTTGGATGGTGTTTCTATTTATAAAATGGAATCTGAATGAAATTTTTTATAAACACCCCATGAGATATCTTAATCTCTTTCAAGCCTAGGGGTTAAATTACAACTTTGATGGTTTCTATTATCTATCAGAAATTTCCTTATTAATATTATGTCGTTTACATTGCTACAACTACATATTCTTGAAAACATTAATTTCATTTTTCACCCTTATAGTGTTGAAATTTCTATGTTTATAATGTAAGGGAAAATGAATACATTTTTAATGGGGTAGTCCAAAACATAGGAGTTTTCTCATGAATTTTCAGAGGGTTTGAATTCACAATTATCAATTATATAAAAACATAAAAGAATGGTTCCATAGAACACTAAGTCAGTATCAAAAAACATTAGTATTATCTTCCCTAAGAGTGGAAATTCATATCTCCCCTAGAAAGAAAAATTATAGGTATAACTTTCTTATGTATTTAAAATAACTCTTGAGACACACCAGGGGGTCCAACTAAAAATGGTGTTACTTAAATCATTTTATAACCCCAATTAAATTAGAAATCATAGAATAAGTTATATTTCCACTCATTGTCTAGACTCATGAATCAACCAAAGAGAGCCTAGACATGGAATACAACCCGCACAACTCAATAGTATGTCTATATCCTAGAAACAAATAACATATTTAAGGATCATTATTGAATACCAATAGTAAAACTAGGAAACTTTTAGATAATAATTATCATGATACATTAAAATCCATAATTTATGAACTTTGTTTATACATCGATAAACCCCTCACCAACAATGTGGATAATTAACCCAGTGGAAACCCTGACCCACGGGTCCTGAATCATCATTAAAACCACAAATATATCTAGTATAATATATTACAAAGGAATACACCCAAGTCATGGACAAAAATACTATTAGATTGGAATTGGTTTCACATCTATAAACTTCGTCTGTGTCGACACATTAGATGATATATTCCAAGATACTATCAAAGATCATGAGAAATAAGTAGAATATTTAGATAATTCCACACACTAAGTGGTATGTATGGAAAGGAAATACACTTGAAATATATTAAAATCCCATAATTTCAGGTCCCATTCAATTATTTTACTGATAACAACTCAAAAATATTGTAATTTTGAATATGTAATAGTCATATATACATAAATATAACACCAACTACCTAGAGATGATGAGAAATTCGTATTATAAGAAAATATTTCATTTATATAAGATAGAATTTAGAAACATTAGTAGATATGTTCCAATTTTGTTTTGGGGAAGAAACCAACTATACTAAATTTTCTTATCAATTATATACCTAATATAAATGTTTCTATTCAATTAGAGGATATTTTTAACACAAAATGATAATGTTGTTTCACCTAGTCAACCTAATGTTGAATCAACGAACCCATTTGATATTTTTGTTGATTTATTATCATGTATTCCCACTAATGAGGAGATATGAGCTAACAATCACAAAATACCTTATAGGTATTTCATAGGTGAGTCATCAACCTCTGATTCAAAGAGGTCAATAATAAAATTCATAGAAAAACAAAATAATTTACATTTTAACTTTGGAGGTGGTATCCTATAAATTACATAATTCTGTTAAATTTCTTAATAATTTTATATAATATAAACATGAAAACGTTATATTATTATTAAATAAATATCATGAGTTTGTATATTTAAATCCTTTAAAAAATTGGAAATAAATAATTCTCATCATTCGAGAGAATGGGATATCTCAAGAAATATCGAACCTATTTTAATTCAAAGTGTTACCAAATTTTCGGAAAATGTGAACAATAAGTGGAATCTGGAGTCATATTGTTCCTAATAACCACTGAATTCCGTGTATTTATTTCATAAATTACGTTATATTAAAGAATTTTTCAAGATATGATGAAAACTATGTAATTTCATGATAAATTCATCACTATGATGAGAAAAATAATTATCTATGGCCTCATTAATTTCAATACAAAATAGAACGATAATGTGCTCAATTTCATTTTAGGGAGGAATGGTATAAAATATTCCATTAAAATACAAATTACCTTGAAAAAAAATGACTAGAGAACAATATAAAGAAGCTAAAAAATTAACTATTATCCATTAACATTCACTAGAACTACCCCTAGTGGGTTCCAATAGTTTAAAACTATAGTAAAATTTCTAGAAATAGAAATTCATTGAACCAAGGAAAGGTCTAATCCAACACCACCATCCAAGATAATGAATTCAGGGAAAGTAAACATATCTACTATCAAACAAAATATGTTATGGTTGAGGTAATATGAGACCGAAAATAAGTGGAAATTTTTTTATTTTCAATATAATTATATGGTTCCAAGTTACTCTATTTCTACCTTAGAGAATAACCTGACTGTACTTAAACAAATCAAGAAGAAAGATCAGTAAGGGCTGAAAGATCACTATTATTATTTCTATTATAGTTATATATTAGTTCACATAATCTATAAATTATTCATTTTAATGATATGTTATAAATTATGGATTATGATGGTAAAGAAACATTAAATAGTACAAAGGAACTTGCAACATGTGTATCAGTCATTCACTTCGATGAATAGTAGAAAATAAATAACTGGAAAATGAATACACAAAACTTTTATGACTAGATGATCTAGAAGATAGAAAATCATGAACATTCTATAATAATAAACTAACTTAATCAAATAGTAATGACCAAAATTCCATCAACAACCAATACTTCCATGGTTTTTAAATTTCATCCTCCTATGATCTATCAAAATAAGAAAAGGTGATACAAAAATCAAGATGGATCACCAATTATTTTAATTTGTTAAAAAACTCATAGAATCTATAAATGAATCATTAGGGGAATGGTAACCATCTGACCAAATAATATCATCACCACTATCTAATAAAATGAGTTCATCTTATTAGGTGAAACATCAATGGGAATCATCCCCCAAAATGACATACTCCACTAATGTAAATTAGAAGTTCTACTACATCAATGTTATTTGAGTGAGAAACAAGATAATTAAGAATGAAGAGTTTTTTAAAATAGAAGCCACTTTTTCAATAGATATGATGTCCTCATGGTGTAATTAATTTTCACATAGTTATATAGATAGTTATAATAACATATTTAATAAAATAATTATATAATTGTCTCTGACTCAATAGTTTTCCAATGCACAATGCCTAGAATTGGTGAATTGGAGATTGGTGAAACCTACTCATCTTTATAGAAGGAATATTCAACCTTATTGTTTCTCCAGAACAAAATGATGATAGAGAATGTTTCAGATCTCAATGGTCGATATAGTCATCTGGGTATACACGTCGACTCCCATAATCGACCATCTGTCATGTCAATGGGAAAGGAAATATAATTTTCATACCTTCTAACCATTATCCACTAGAATATATAAGAACTATCACCACTATAGAAAAATTTTCATGTTGTAGTGAGAAAAAGAATCACTAAAACCAAATAAAATATTTTCTTCTTGGTCATATTCACTATATTGATTTTCCAACCTATTATTATAGTAGTGGACCCTATAGTGAAGTACCCCAACCCACAAAGATGGGAGGATATCTATATTATTCCATACCATATTAGGTGAATTCCATGAATTATTCGACCGTGGTAAATATTATATAACTTTCAGTATAATTATATTTTTATTATATATGGTTTGAAAAATATATTTACAATTTGTCTGTAAAATTATTATAAGGCTTATAATTTATTCAGAATAAAGTTTTACTACATAAATCTCGTATTTATTCATGTGACAATGTTGATCAAGGAATGTGAGGTACACATAAGAAATAATTTTTTCAATCTAATAGGGGAAGTTAAAATATGGTGTATTTCATCTAGATTGGAGATTCTTGATGTCAATACTCAATTCATTCTTTAAATCATTTCATGTCCAAAGTGACTATTTAATTATCATTATTTATGATTATTCTAAGTCTCCATCACTTTTTATTTTAACGCCCACACTTCCTTATGATATTTTGGTGTATCTGTCCAATCCATTTATAATGACCCGACCCACCGAGGAGTACCTGGCCGGTAGAAGTATAGGCCGCCACAACCCCAAGCATGCCTCCAATGGGTCAAGGTATTTCATTATTTTAGGAGAAGGAATAAATATAGTGATAGGCCATTAGCTAATATATATGTACGAATGTACCCAATCATATCTATGAAATAGTAAATATGTATATAATATGAAGACTGTATTATATAGGGATAATCCTTGTACAAAATAAAATCTAGTGAATATAATAGAGTAAAAAAACAAAGTGAAACGGGTAAAAGTACATACTCAATAAAAAATGAAGTCCCAACCTGAAAACAAATAGATCATAATGGTAGATAAAAGATCCCTACCCTTGATCTCCAAGACTGGACACTATATATAGCCAACGAACCCATATATAACTATGCTCCACTATAATCAACATCAATCTGCCCATCGACTATATAAGACACAAAACATGCAGGAAAATACCATCTAGGGATGAGTATATACATTCCCAATAGGATCACTCAAAACTAAAAGTGATCATTATAGAGATATAATAATATTCCACTCAACCCAAAGCAAGAGGGATAAACCCCTCAAAAACACATATATATGCTCATTAAGTGACAAAAACAAGATATAATGGGGATATCCAACTCATAAACCATCCAATATCAATGATTATGCATGTTTATACAATATTCCATAATAGATTCCCAACATTAAACATATTCTCACCATAATTTTTGTATTGGGGAAAACACCTTGAAACTACTCTCCAAATCTGTGGGAGCACACATCTCCCTTAAAGGATCCACAACCCGTTGAATCTTGATGATGAGGGTCTACCAATTTTTTGTTAGAGAACAAGAACTCTATATTGGTAAGGGGATTAATGGCCCTATCTTTATAAATAATATATGGATTCTATTGCCTAGTGTTACAAGGGATTACATATCCTTATCTCTCTCAAAAAACAATATGAACATGTTCACTACTGTGATAGGGTAGTAATAAACCAGGAATCTCTTTTGTATCTTGAACAACACACAACCTATTGATACAAATATCTATTAACCTTATAATATCACTAATAGAATAATGTACTAGTACTCTATGTAGTATTGAAGAACTAACCCTAGCATCTATCTGATGATCCCAACTAATCAATTCCACTATCAAGAATATCCTGAAACCGAATCATTAATATCAAATCTCGCATCATATCTCAAAATCAACTAATAATTATTCCATCATGTTCTACATGGAGAAACAATAAAGATAGGCTACTCATGAGCAAAAATAATAGTCAAAACAAAGGGGATACAAGAGTTGGAAAATTTGTATTGGATTTTATGACATGTGTAGAGTTCACATGGCATGTGGACCCACCTACCTACCTGGATATATTATCCATTAACTTGGATTGAGAATTCATCTCTATATACACAGCATTCCCTCTAGGATACATGTTGTGTATGACCACCTAGAGTCCTAGGTCTGCATCTCAACCTATGCCCATATCTTTCATCATGTGCCCGTGTACTCTAGTATAGGGTGTGTTCATTCAAATGGGACCCTAGGCATGTGAATCTATAACATGTATCGGACACTTGTTTAGGCTCACACAACTTGTAGGTACACCTACATGATGTGTGATACTTAATTTCAATCAAAACCCTAGTTTCATAGCTTAGGGGGCTACATGACATGTTTTTATACCATAAAATCTCGTTTAGTTGAGTTTTAATTAAAAAACAAGAACTTACACAAGGCCTACATATCTTTTCTCACCTATAGGAATCATGCCTCTTGACCACCCAAAATAGAGGGGTAAAGCCTTTGGTCATTGTTTCCTATCCTTTGATGGTCAGAAACTGAAATCATCAATCTTCTCGAAGCCTGAATCACCTCACATTTCCCATAGATCCTTGATTCACCACTCGTTGTCTCTCTAGATATAAGAACCATGAAGAATCATACATTATGAATCCCCATCTTCCCAAAAAATATTGATCCATTCATCACTCACCAACCCTCCATGAATATGGTTTTTTAATCGTGATTGAACCCGCCCAGGTATTGTCGAACCTTGACCACGTGGGATAACAGTGAAGAACAAGAAGAATGGGTGGGGTAAAGAAGAAAAAAAGAAAAAAAATTAATTTTCCAACTGTTCTTGGACAACAATAATAGATCAAGGAAACTATAGTGAAAACATGGCATAAATCAAGAAACAAATTAAGTAAATAATTTTACTCTCGAATGAGAATGATGAAAAGAATGTGAATTTGAAGATTCAAAAGTAAATAATAAATCTAAGATAAAAATCATACTAAAATGTGTGAAAAAATAATTGATGATCCAGACCTAGAAATATTATCAATCATTTGTGAAAATCACATTCTCCATCAAAGGAGAAGACCTACTGGGTCCAATGACTCTCAATGCACAAAAATCCGATCATAGTTCATCTTTTGATTTTGATTCACCAATGTGGAAATATATAAACCTATTCTCACCTATGTCAAGGTTTTTGTGGAGAACCCCTGTAAAATCATTATAAGAGGGTATTTATATTGGACCTAATTATTTCATTTAACCAAATAAACAAATAAATAATTTATCTAATGAATTAAATTCACAATATAATTACTACTTGAACAGGATTTCTAAGGTCATCTAACCGTAGGTCATCACTAGGGTAAACCCTTCATCCTCAAATCAACCATGGTATTAGATTTCTGATATGAGGATCCATTTAGAATATATTCCATTATTCCCTAAAACTACTTGCACATTTTATGAATTTTTTTAATATTTTCATAATATCGTTTATGTGATCACCTAGCCATAGAATCTCACATCATCTCAGTTACTAACATCAAAAATATTCCTTATTATATTTCATAGACTTATAGGTTGAAATAGGGTGACTAAATTATTAACTATTCAAGAATTATCTTTCTCAAAAAGTCTAATCTAAATAAATGGGCGGGGATACTGATCCCATATCTGTCTATCCCACTCCACAGAGCACTCCTCCAAGTTCCAATGTTTGAACACCACACGAACCAAGGGAATGGTGTATCCTAAAAGGATCAACTCCTGTCAATCCTCGATTATCCCTAGCTACTCTGTAACGTTAGATCCGTCCTCGATGTCCTGATCTCCTTATCCAATAACATGCATAGGATATTGCATGTATATCCTTAGCTGCAACACATGGAAGACTTCATTGACTCACTTTATCTACTAGGTTATTTGTAGGTGATAAGTTTCCTCAACAAACCTCTATAAGATTGATAAAGACTCCACAAACATCAGAGAAAAGATTCCTCCCTGGTCAAACATTCATAATCCCCATTATCTTTAGACTCTCAGGAAATAATGGTCTCACAGTTCTAACTCCAAGGGATTATAACGTCGATCTTTGTAAGGTTTCTATTAGATATGGGTTGTCCTCATACACTCAATAATCAAATGATTTTTTAATATTATTTCCTCCACCATCTTTATCCCACCCAAAGATGTATCAAAAATCTCAATCCATTGTAAGGGAAACCTTCAGGGTCTCCCATTAAAGGGATAAAAATGTTCCATTATAATCTTTGAGTGATAGATGTTATTATAAGTGAAGTCTTACATTATAAACTGATCCTTCTCTCTCTAAATGAAGTCTAAAACACAATAAATCTACATATCCTTCAATAATTTTATAGCGTGATATGTCTGTTAATCCTTCTGGGGGTGAAATTCTTTACTCATCCACATCTAGGTCCATATTTCCTCATATAGGGCTCTCTACATCAATGTTGTAAACAAAACATATCATTTAGAGTTGATTGTTGAGGGTAACCCATAGATCTAGATGATCTCTAGTACATACAACTATTCCAGACTCTATCAAACTCTACTCCCATATGGAATGGAAGTGTACAAAATTCATGAGTTGTTCAATTATCACCCAGATGGAATCAGGTCCTCAAAATTTCTATAGAATCTATATCATAATGCTCATGGAAATGTAATCCCATTTCCACTACATAACCCAATGAGTTTATGTCAAACCTAACATAATTAGCTGCTTAGCCTCCATATTCTAAAATACATGACCTGGAGATACTGACTTAACAACACGCCACCTCATTCCATTACACCAAAACTATCACTAAAGGTCCCTATACAACTTCCCTACACTAGTATGTACTACCAATGGGGATGTGTGAAAATACACATAACCTCATCCTATATCATGACTAGAACTACCGTCCATACATTGAAAATGATGAAATGTTCCTCTCCTTCAAAAAATATATTTGGTGGATCTCTAAATGATATATTTTCATGGAGAGCCTCACAACCGATGTCTTTCAACTGAGCCTCTATCACACACTGGAAAATTGTAGGAGTTAATATCATTGAAAGAAGATAATTTGAGCTGCTCTCCTATACTAGGGAAATCTCTAAATAATACAACTCCTCAGACATATCCTCCACCAAATGAGAAAAAGACATCTTTCTAAGGGCATTTTTCACCATGCTTCCCATCCAGAGAGTATAATCATAGTCATGAAGGAACTCCAACTAGTTCATCTAGATCAGGTTCACATATCTCTATGTGATGAAATTGTTGAGACTATGATTGTATGTGTAAATAGAAAACACTATCCTAGAAGATATTGCCTCCACATATTTAGATGAAAGACTACTACTTCTGACTCTGAGGCATGTTTCACATAGTTCTTCTCACGGGGTCTCAACTTCTTCAACCCGTATGTGATCACTACTTACCTTTATATCAATACATATTTGAGCCTTGTTATAGGGGAATAGCAATACACTATATACTCCATGTCATCCTCTAATATTCTAAAAATGGAAGAACTAGTCAGCCTCATCTTCAACTCCTCGAAGTCACTCTGACATTTCTTGGTCTAAGTAAACTAATATCATTTTCCATATTAGTGTGGTCCAAGGGGATGAAATTTTGGAGAATCCCTCTATGAACATCTTATAGTACCCTGCCAATACATGAAAACTCATCACCTTCAACATGCACTTGGTTGGATCCTAGGAAATTGATGCATCAATATTCATCAACTTCATAATTAATCCATTCTCAGAAATGACATGTCCCCAGATGTGAAACTTGCGGATCTAGAACTGGAACATTGAGAGTTTACTATAAAGATGGTGCTTTGGAAGTAATCCTTGGACCATCCTCAATTCCTCTCCATGTTCATCCTTTGACATAGAGTAGATGAGTATATTATCAATGAAGGAAACAAAAAATCAGTCCATGTTTGGACTGATGATCCCAATAATAAAATTGATAAACATTTTAGGGGGAATTCATCACATAGAAAGGCATATCTAGGAAGTCATAAAGTTCCTAGAAAAGTCAAAATTCTTTTTATAGAATATTTTCCTCTAGAAACCTCAACTGTTGATAGATGATCCCAATATCAACATTTGAGAATCATCTTGCACCCAAAAAACTAATTAAAGACATCTTCAATCCTTAGAAAAGTGTTCATCTTCTTAATCATGGCCCAGTTCCAGAGATAATAATCAAAACAAATACAAAATATCACATTTTACTTTCTCAGAGGAAAAAAGAGTTTCCCATGGGGAAATCTGGTTTTGATAAAACCCTTCCCTCAAAGGTAACTCAACTACACCCACATCTCCTGAATCTTAGTACGATCCATCCAATATGTCGTAGAAGATATCAGAAAGTTCTCTAGGTGAAATTAAATAAATAATTCTATATTATTCCTTAAATTTAGTCCTATATTATCCTCTGAGAATATATAGATATATTCATCTACTATAAAAGGAATCAAAATTCATGATGTGTTCTCTACCCTAGGGACTAAACTCACCAACTGATGGGTGATGGGAAATAGACTCCAGAATGTAAGGCCCACTCATTCCTCCATAAAATTTATCTCACCCATAAATAAAAATATCATCCCATATATCCAGAGGCATCTATCTTGTCTAGTATTAAAGTCAATATGGGCTTGAAAAGTGGATATAAAATCTATACCCATGTTTATGTCATAATGTTTCATCATGATGACCATGATTTCCCATGTGAAACTCCCTCCACTAAGAAATAACTTGTACTGCTGGAAAACAAGTGATATTTATGAATCACTCATTATAAGAAACCTCTAAAAAACAACCTGATTAAAATGGGTTATTTTTTTAGTTTAGAAGGGGTTATAACCCCTTCTTAAAAAATTAGAAGCAGTTATGAGGAACTAACACTGATGTTCCTACCTACTCTTGTTAGAGGCGATTTTGAGGAACCGCTGGAAAAATGTTGTAAACATTGGTGACGGTTCATTTAGAGGATGTTAAAACCCCATCTAATTTCACTAGATATTTTCTGTTTAGAAGGGGTTTTAACCCCCTTTTAATTGTTGATCAAACTACTTAAAATTAGAAACTGCCGCTAGATTAGTTGTATGATCCATAAGAGAGGTGGTTCTAAGAACAACCTCTATTTAATATTTATTTAAAGATGGTTAAAACACCCTATAAATGAGTCATATTAGTGGTAGTTTTCAGAATATACACTAAATAATATATATTTTTTAATCTCTTTCCACCCAACCCCTCCCACCAGTTAACGTCCCTCCCCTCTGGTTATCTCACCTACATGCCAGCCATTACCTCCCCGACATACCCCTCCATTTTTCCACTGTAAGATATCATGATACTATAATGCCCCGACCGTAAACCTTACTTAACCTTGAGTTATTACAAGATTACACATTGAGGATCTTTCCAGGTTTAGAGTTTTAGATAATTAGATCATAAAAAATGAATTACATTCCACATTTAAACAAAGTGGTTACATAAAATATAGTATTCATTTTTTTCCCATCGACGGAAACATATTTAAAACAAAACATGGATTCCTTCATGACACTTCCCTGGCCCTATCATCACATCATGTACCTTTCCCTTGACCTATGAAAAACATTTCAAAAACTTGGGATGAGCATAAAAATCTCAATAAGTGATGTAAAAGTACAAAATGAAAACATTATTCCATGTATGAAATCATACTTTACTCATAAAACATAATCACTTTAACATACCTCATCAAATAAATCCTAGAAATTATAAGACATAAAGGTAACTTGAGGCATTCATAACATTCTAACATAGGGAGTAACCCTCTTGGTTACGTTTGGAGTACCCATCACAGTATATTCCCGAAATCTCTTCGTAGAAACCTGAACGTTAAACTCCTTCGCGTTACCCAATGCATTGGAGAGCTATATCGGGCTCACCCGCCCTTAGTTTATCACAGAACCACCTGTCTTCATAAACAATTCCCAAGAACCATAACATAATCATAGCACATAACTTAAGCGTAAATGAAATATAACATTCCCACATTTCAATAAAAACATAACATTTTAAGATATTGAAATAATAAATCCATTCTAAATACCATTTTCAAAACCATTTAAAACATTTAATAAAGAGATTTTGGAATCAAAGTGTCCCATACCACTTTGAAGCTTTAAACATTTTAAACCATTAATATCCATATAAATAAATCCTTAAAACCATTTTGAAAACATGGATATTAATGAGAATTATTTATAAGAGTAAATCATTAAAATATTTAAAATGACATTTTAGTTAAAGGGTTTTTAACAAAATGAGAGACACTTGAATACAATAATTGAGGAATAACATTTACTCATAACTTTATAATATCATGAGAATAAAGGGATTCATGATATAATATTCCAAAGGACTGTATATGCACCATATAAGAGTGAACTGGTGCATAACAACAATGATGTCTCTATATAAATGTAAAATGAGATGAAATCCATTATAAAGAAGGTATCCTTAAATAAAGGATAAATCAATCTCATAATTATGCGTGAAAAATATAAATACACCCAATATAAATGGATATTAAGTGTAAAAAAATAAAAATTCATTCACACATATTCATAGGATGACATATTCAATAACTACACGTTGAACCCAAAGAAATCGAAATTGGGTTAAGAAGTTCCCTTGGTAAAAATTTGACAGCCTAACGGCGTCACTTCCAAATTCAGAAAATGAGTTGATAAGAGATTAAAAGGGTATCTCATAACTTGAACATAAAATTTACATCAATAAGGATATATAAGAACATATCCCTACATTAAAATATGTAAATTAAAAGACTGAACAAAAGAAGTCTTTTAAAAAGAGGAGGGTGAAAGGTTCCCTTTCCAACTTGGGTATCTTTCGAAACATACACCACATGAAAGAAGGACAATACAACATTGATGTAAATACTCATAAATGAAATTATATGACACTAAGTTCAGAATAATGGGCATTACATATACCCCTAAAAGGAAATGGAGGAAAATGTAGCATAAATCTCACGGGAATAAAAGTGAGATGAAAAATCCCTTACGAAAACTCAGCAGCCTAACGGCGCCACATAAAACATCCAAAAAATGATTGATGAGATCAAATAGGGTATATAATCATAAGAAAATATAAATTACAGTAATATGAATATAAAATAACATCCCCCAACTATGAAAGAGGAGCTTTAAATAAACGACATAAATGAGAGTACTTAAAAAGAAAGAGAGAGTTAGGATCCCTTACCTCGTGACCGACATGACTCGATCGTTCTTCAATCTCCGGAATAATAAAATTTGGTCAATTTATAATTTCATAAGGACCTACTTTAAATATTATTATTCAGTTCATATCACATATTATAATGTTATAATAATTGGTTAATAAAGTGAGTTCATATAAGACGTTTTAGTCGATGTTCGGTACATGAGTAAAAATTGAACTTATTAGAAAATAATTTTCCATGTAGTTATAGTTACATCATATACATAATAGTATTTATGTTTTAAATATCATATATATCCAGTATATATTCATTTTATACTATTCCATATCATTTGGAGATAAAAAATTAAAAGCACCGTTCATGGAGACGGTAGGTCGTACGTATGCATGAACGCTACTTTCATTTTTTGTCATATTAATGGAATTAAAACAAAATGAGAGATATATATATTATAATTTCAGAATTATATCCATAATTTATATGTAATATATTACATTTATATCCATTATATATATGTACTTATAATAGTACATAACATTTGAAGATAAGAAATGAAATGTACCGTTCATGGATATGGTAATCTGTATGTACGCATGAACGCTAGATTCATTTTTTTGTATTCAATGGAATGAAATAATAATGATATAAAGGTATATTATAATTCCATTAGTATATCATATGTAATACCATTATTTCCATCCTTTATAAGTCCCACATATGGCATTAACGAATCAAATCACTTTGAGGAGGCGGTAGTCTGCACTTCCTAAAATGAAAATATCGTGTTTACCCATAATGGAAACCATAAAGGTATGACATAAATGAAAAATATAGAAGCATAAGGAAAAAAATAAACATATTATATATCATATATAAATATAGTGACATATTAATGGCCACCTTTGAAGGTGTTAAAAGAATATTGAACAATCATCGTTTCGTGAGGCAGTAATTCGCCATCCACAGAAACAGTATGTTCTTTAACCATTAGACGGAGGTGTGTGAAAGTATAGCTCTAATACTTCTTATAACAAAATCCTAGTATATTTAAGATACTGTTTTTGTTACAAAAAAAATTAATAAAAAGATTTTAGGGGGTTGGAGAAATAAATAAAACAAAAGAACACAAGGGAAGACATTACCTTTAAATCGGGTAACTCTCTTTGATTTGATCTCAAAGGCTTCCTTGGAAAAGCATATGCCCCAAAAAAGGCATCAATGATAAAGAGATGGATGTGGAGAGATGAAATGGGCAGGTTTTGGCCGAGCCAAAGGCTTGAGAGGTGTGTGTAAGGTGGTATAGGTTGGGGCCTTTTATAAGAGGAGAGGAGGGGCACTCTTGGAAAGGTATAAAATATTACTTTATTATAAAATGATTTTCGGATTTTAAAGGTCCCAAAAGGATATATTTCAAGGATAAGGTGATAAGGTTTAGAAATCCACCCATACAATAAGTTTTTGACAAGTATAGGTCTTAGATTTTACATTATATTTTCATTTTATTTAAATCGTTAAATAAAGAGGAAATCACTCCTTCATCATGATGTTATAAATAATTTAATTTATTTAATGTCTAAATATTATAACAAAAATACTATGATGTAGGAAATCTTTTTATCTTTTCAATACTATTTATAGTCAAAAATATGACTTGTATAACTCCATGTAAAAATTGATTTAGTAAGACAATACATGTTTGTGTCATTTTTACTTTTACTTTAAATAAAAGGCATTAATGTCATTATCTTACCCAAGTGGCTCCATGGGGTCCCAAAAATATACCCATGGGTTTTATTTGTCGTCCATGCCTCATAAAATAGTTTTAGGGAAAGTTTCAAGGTCATTAAATAATATTAAAACATTATTTTTACCTTAAATTACACTAATTACCTCTAATCGCGATTAAAAACATAAAAGTTACTATTCACCAAAAAATTATTTTAATCCCATTGAACCACATTTTACTTCCTAATGACAACCATGTATGTTGGATCTTTGAAATTCAAAACACAAAGGTGGTAAAATTTCATTTAAACAAAAAATTAGTTTTTTTAAGTACCACTTAGTGGTTTCACTATTCATCAAAAATTGAAGTTTTTCAGAAAAAAAAAACCAAAACATCACCCTAAGCTATATTTGATATTCAGAATTCAAAAATGATGTCTATTTTACAAAATTCAAAACATATAATTTACAATAATTAATTTAATAATTAATTCCCGCTGTCAGAACAAATAGCGTGTTTTTATGAAACAATATATATCCAAAGATTGACAATAGTTTATGTCCAATTTCAAAGTGAAATTAATTCCAATGACCACCATTGGATTAAATGGTAAAAATATATTCTAATTTCAATTTAAAACCAATTAAAAATATAATATAACTATATAAATAAATTATATTAAAAAGAGGTTTTGAATTAAAATATAACACTTTTCAGTATTCATTAAAAAATGAACATTATCAGAAAAATACCAGAAATTTATCAAAAGTAAATTTCAATGTCCCAATCATAAATAATAAGTTTATTTTGACAAATATAGCTTATAAAATTGTCAAAAGATATATTTAAAAATGGTTCTCCATCAAAAGGCGGTAAAATAATCTTTTAGTATTTATTCTTAAAATTGGATTCATTTGGATTTTAATCCTCTAACATTTATTGGATAAATGTAAAAATATTTAACAAACATATGTAATACTTTTTTAGTTATTTCTGTTCATTCCCTCTATTACAATGTCTAGGTGTTAACTATTATAATATTGTTATATTATTAGTGTGCAATGTATGATTTTAAAGAAACTCGTTGTTGCGTATTGGGTACGCCATCAAGCATAGCATTCCCTTTAAAGTAGTATTAAAATTTTATTCACAAATATTGATAAACATTAGAATTTAATATTATTTATTTACCTGGGATGTTACATCCTTCCCCCCTTTTTGGAATTGTGTCCTCGCAATTTCAAAATTGGGCTTAGAAACTTCATTGAAAGTCCCACATTGGAACAAGAGTCAGTAAAACTATCACTTTAAAAGAATGGGAGAGAAGTACAAATGTCACACGAGTTAACCCATACTAGGATTCCAAGTTTGAAAATATGGATATGGAGGAAAAAACAAAGGGACATGTTCTGATGGAGAGTGATAGTAAACATGTCTAGGAGAAAGTTAACCACAAGAAAATCACAAAATTGTGGTGGGTTAAACGGTATTCGATTCTCCAGCAGGAAAAGTTAACAGACAACATTTTTTTTAAGTTACTCTTTTTTGAGGAATTTATTTTTGAGCTTAAATAAATCATAATGAAACATACTTACTTGTCACGTAGACTTTCAACTTTTACTAGATTCCTTAATCAAACTCATATTTTCTCCAAAAGATGAGTATTTAGGAAGACTTGTTCGCATTAAGAGTACTATAATCAACTTATTGAGAATCACCTGATCCAAAAAAAGAGAACTATATATTCCCCATGTCTTTATACAAAAACCAAAACCAAAATTGTTAGCATGAGATCAGATAATCCACAGAAGTATAATCCTTTATAAAAAGAAAATCTATTCTTAATCTCTAAAATTTGTCCAAAAAACCCAAAGTTCAACGAAGACCATTCGATAAACAATTGTCCATAAAATTATTCAAAGTAAACCAAACTAATATTGAAACCCAAATATTTGAAGGATTTAATCACATAGTCTTCCAAGGTACAAATTAACTTTTATCTCCAAATAACATCAGTTGCTCTTAAATTCTCATATCAAAAAGTAATTAACCAAATCACATATCCTCCATGATAGGTTAATCATTTCCATAGATAACCCAAAATAAACTTACTCTTGATTCCTAAAATCATCTAACTAAAAATAATTACTCAAATTAACCATGGAATTTACGTAGTCCAGTTGTAGGCGATAAATACCAGTCGTATTTTGGTTGTGGGTTCGATACCCGCAGCTTTGTCCAACGCGACGGGTTCTCACACGGTCGGCGTGTTGTCCTTTTCCCAAAACTATATAATTCTTAAAACATTCCCCAAAAATAGATAAAATCTTCAAAAATAATCATAACATATTTTAACCTCAAGTTTAACTCATGCCTTTCATTTTCAATCATAACATATAATAACCCATAATTACCTCAAAAGTAAGGATCATATAAACTCTAATGGTTACCTTTATAATTATTTCCTGAAATTTCACATTGATTGGTCATCTAGTACATGATGAATTACAGAACATACCAAGGTTCAAGTGGTTGATCATGACTCCTTGATAGTTGGTTTAGAGCAACCATTAGTTTCCTCATTGAATCCCCCATTTCATCCAGTCTCTTAATCAGAGAACCACCACAGTTTCCTTCAAACCTGTAGTCATTTTGGTTCCTGCAAGATCTATCCATTCACTAAAAACAGAAATGTCAGTGAGAGTATATCAACAAAACCGTCATGTACTAATGAGGAAGATAAACACTAATATATATGTACTCATTCACTTTATCTAAAACTGGGACTCTTTCTGAAATCCTAACCATTATGGTAATGTCAATTATGTTTATAGAATACCCTAACCTCTAAAGTTATCTAAACCGACCTCTGATACCAACTATAAGGCCCCAGCCATAAACCTTACTTAATCTTGAGTTTTTACAATATTTCACATTGAGGATATTTTCAGGTTTATAGTTTTAGAAATTAGATCATAAAACATGCATTGCAATCCACATTTAAACAAAGTGGTTACAAAAAAGATAGTATTCATTTTTTCCCATCAACGGAAACATATTTAAAACAAAACATGCATTCATTCATGAAACTTCCTTGACCATATCATCACATCATGTACCTTTCCCTTGAACTGTGAAAAACATTTCAAAAACCTTGGATGAGCATAAAAACCTCAATAAGGGATGTAAAAGTACGAAATGAAAACATTAGTCCATGTATGAAATCATACTTTACTCATAAAACATAATCACTTTAACATACCTCGTCAAATAAATCATAGAAATCATAAGACATAAATGTAACTTGAGGAATTCATAACATTCTTACGTAGGGATTAACCCTCTTGGTTACGTTTGGAATACCCATCATAGTATATTCCCTAAATCTCTTCGGAGAAACCTCAACGTTTAACCCCTTCACGATACCCAATGCATTGGAGAGCTATATCGGGCTCACCCGCCCTTAGTTTATCACGGAACCACCCATATTCATAAACAATTCCCAAGAACCATAACATAATCATTGCACGTAACTTAAGAATAAATGAAAGATAACATTCCCACATTTCAATAACAATATAAAATTTTAAGATATTGAAATAATAAATCCATTCTAAATACCATTTTCAAAACCATTTAAAACATTTAATAAAGAGATTTTTGAGTCAAAGTACCCCATACCACTTTGAAGCTTTTAACATTTTAAACTATTAATATCCATATAAATAAATCCTTAAAACTATTTTTAAAACATGGATATTAATGTGAAATATTTATACGAATAAATCATTAAAATAATTAAAATGATATTTTAGTTAAAGGGTTTTTAACAAAATGAGAGACACTTGAATACAATAATTGAGGAATAACATTTAATCAGAACTTTATAATATCATGAAAATAAAGGGATTCATGATATAATATTCCAAAGGATAGTATATACACCATATAATAGTGAACTGGTGCATAACAACAATGAAGTCTCTATATAAATGTAAAATGAGATGAAATCCATTATAAAGAAGGTATCCTTAAATTAAGGATAAATCAATCTCAAAATTATGTGTGAAAAATATAAATACACCCAACATAAGTGGATATTAAGTGCAAAACAATAATGGTTCATTCACACATATTCAAAGGATTACATATTCAATAACTACACATTGAACCCAATGAAATCAAAATTGGGTTAAGAAGTTCCCTTGGTAAAAATTTGACATCCTAATGGCGTCACTTCCAACATCATAAAATGAGTTGATAAGAGATTAAAAGGGTATCTCATCACTTGGACATACAATTTACATCAATAAGGATATAGAAGAATATATCCCAACATTACAATATGTAAATTAAAAGACCGAACAAAAGAAGTCTTTTAAAAAGAGGAGGGTGAAAGGTTCCCTTACCGACTTGGGTATCTTTCGAAACATACACCCCATGAAAGAAGGAGAATAAAACATTGATGTAAATACTCATAAATGAAATTATATTTCAAAAAGTGTAGAATAATGGGCAGTACATATACCACTAACGGAAATGGTCGAAAATGTAGCATAAATCTCACGGGAATAAAAGTGAGATGAAAAATCCCTTACGAAAACTAGGCAGCCTAACGGCGCCACATAAAACTTCCAAAAATTGATTGATGAGATCAAATAGGGTTAATCGTCATATGAACATAGAAATTAATGTAATAGGAATATAAAATAATATCCCCCAACTAAGAAATATGAGCTTAAAATAAACGACATAAAAGAGAGTACTTAAAAAGAAAGAGAGAGGTAGGATCCCTTACCTCGTGCCCGACATGACTCGGTCGTTCTTTAATCTCCTGAATAATAAAATTTGGTCAATTTATAATTTCATAAGGACCTAATTTAAATATTATTATTCAGTTCATATAAAATATTATAATGTTATAATAATTGGTTAATAAAGTGAGTTCATATAAGACGTTTTAGTCGATGTTCGGTACATGAGTAAAAAATTGAACTTGTTGGAAAAAAAATCTTCCATGTAGTTATAGGTACATCATATCCAGAATAGTATTGATGTTTTAACTATCATATATATTCAGTATATATTCATTTTATACTATTCCATAGCATTTGTAGATAAAAAATTAAAAGCACCGTTCATGGAGACGGTAGGCCGTACGTACGCATGAACGCTACATTCATTTTTTCTCATCTTAATGGAATTAAAACAAAATAAGAGATATATATATTATAATTAAAGAATTATATCCATAATTTAGATGTAATATATTACATTTATATCAATTATATATAGGTACTTATAATAGTACATAACATTTGAAGATACGAAATGAAATGTACCGTTCATGGAGACGGTAAGCCGTACGTACGCGTGAACGCTACTTTCATTTTTTTTGAATTCAATGGAATGAAATAATAATGATATAAAGGTATATTATAATTCCAGTAGTATATAATATGTAATACCATTAATTCCATCCTTTATATGTCCCACATATGGCATTAACGAATCAAATCACTTTGAGGAGGTGGTAGTCCGCACTTCCTAAAATAAAGATATCACGTTTACCCATAATGGAAACCATAAAGGTATGCCATAAATCAAAAATACAGAAGCTTAAAGAAAACATAAACATATTATATATCATATATTAATATAATGACATCTTAATGTCCACCTTTGAAGGTGTTAAAAGAATATTGAACAATCATCGTTTCGTGAGGAAGTAATTCGTCATCCACAGAAACAGTATGTTCTTTAACCATTAGACGGAGGTGTGTGAAAGTGTAGCTCAAATTATTCTTATAAAAACATCCTAGTATATTTAATTTACTGTTTTTGTCACACAAAAAAAGTAATAAAAATATTTTAGGGGTTTGGAGAAGCAAAATAAAACAAAAGAACACAAGGGAAGACATTACCTTTAAATCGGGTAACTCTCTTTGTTTTGAGCTCAAAGGCTTCCTTGGAAAGGATTCTACCCAAAGTGAGGATTAAATGATGAATAAAGAGATGTGTAAAGTTGAAATGGGCAGGGGTTGGCTGAGCCAAAGTCTTGAGACGTGTGTTTAAGGTGGTAGAGGTGGGGGCATTTTATAAGAGGAGAGGAGGGGCACTCTTGGAAAGGTATAAAATATTACTTTTTTATAAAATGATTTTCAGATTTTAAAGGTCCCAAAAGGATATATTTAGAGGATAAGGTTATAAGGTTTCGAAATACACCGATCCAATAGGTTTTTGACATGTATAGTTCTTAGATTTTACATTATATTTTCATTTTATTTAAATCGTTAAATAAAGAGGTAATCACTGCATCATCATCATGTCATAAATAATTTAATTTATTTATAGTCTAAAAATTATAAAATAAAATACAATGATGTAGGAAATCTTTTTAACTTTAAAAATTAATATTTATAGTCAAAAATATGACTTGTATTACCACATGTAAAAATTGTTTTATTAAAACAGTACATGTTTGTGTCATTTTTACTTTTACTTTAAATAAAAGGCATTAATGTCATTATCTCACACAAGTGGCTCCATGGGGTCCCAAAAATATACCCATGGGTTGTCTTGGTCAGCCATGACTCATAAAATAGGGTTAGGACAAGTGTCAAGGTCATTTAAAAATATTAAAACATTATTTTTACCTTAAATTACACTAATTACCTCTAATCGCGATTAAAAACTTAAAAGTTACTATTCGCCAAAAAAAATTATTTTAATCCCATTGAACCACATTTTACGTCCTAGTGACAACCATGTATGTCGGATTTTTGAAATTCAAAACACAGAGGTGGTAAAATTTCATTTAAATGAAAAATCAGTTTTTTTAAGTACCACTTAGTGGTTTCACTATTCATCAAAAATTGAAGTTTTTCAGAAAAAAACCAAAACTTCACCCTAAGATATATTTGATATTACAAGTTAAAAAATGATGACTATTTTACAAAATTCAAAACATATAAGTTACAAAAATTAATTTAATAATTAATTCCCGTTGTCAGAACAAATAGCGTGTTTTTATGAAACTATATATATCAAAAGATTGACACTAGTTTAAGTCCAATTTCAAAGTGAAATTAATTCCAATGACCACCATTAGATTAAACGGTAAAAATATATTCTAATTTCACTTTAAAAACAATTAAAAATATAATCTAAATATATAAATAAATTATATTAAAAAGAGGTTTTGAATTAAAATACAACACTTTTCATTATTCATTAAAAAATGAATATTATCAGAAAAATACCAAAAATTTATCCAAAGTAAATTTCAATGTCCCAATGATAAAGAATAAGTTTATTTTGAAAAATATAGCTTATAAAATTGTCAAAAGATATATTTAAAAATGGTTCACCATCAAAAGGCGGTAAAACAATCTTTTAAAAATATTAGAGTATTTATTCTTAAAATTGGATTCATTTGGATTTTAAGCCTCTAACATTTATTGGATAAATATAAAAATATTTAACAAACATATGTAATCATTTTGTAGTTATTTCTGTTTATTCCCTCCATTACAATGGCTAGGCATTAACTATTATAACATTTTTATATTATTAGTGTGCAACGTAAGATTTCAAAGAAACTCGTTGTTGCGTATTGGGTACGCCATCGAGCATAGCAGTCCCTTTAAAGTAGTATTAACATTTTATTCACAAATATTGATAAACATCAGAATTTAATATTTTTTATTTACCCAGGATGTTATAGATACCCTCCCCCACCTTCCCCCTCCGGTTCTAACCATACATCACCGGTTCTCTCAAATGTGTGTTCCCTCCATCATTCTCCAGTTCTCCACGCATGTGGCCCGTCACTCCCCTTATCCAGTTCATTAGAGAACCAAGTTCGTATAAACTTTTACTGAGGTGTGATTCGAAACTGCGACCTCCCCTATGCAATACAAGCCTTATACCACTATGTCGATCATATTTTCATGGTATATTAACTTATCATTATATTTATATATATATTACGAAACTAATAAAAATAAATTTTATTTCAATAAAATTTAAATACATATCAAATTATTTAAATTAATATATACATTTTAATATTATAAATTGAGGTATTTATATTTTAATACATTTATATTATTTTAAATTTATACATTCATATAATCTATATATTGTATATGTGTATTTACATACATTTGAGTGTAATTTTATAATTCTATTTGTGTTATGTATATACACAAATATTTATATATTTATAACTATATTTTTGTAAATTATTTATATACTTAAATACATATTTATATATTATGTACAAGTTTATTTATATAATATATATTTATTTATTTATTTATTTATTTATTTATTATATTTATATTATGTCTTTAAAAATATATCTATATAATGTATTTCAATATATATTTATTATTATGTAAATTAATATATATTTATTTGTATAAAGTTTATTATATTATAAATAATTTATATTACATGAAATACAATTTAGATAAAAACTATATATGAAAAAAATATTATACAAATATTTATATAATGTTATATAAAATAAAATTCATACAAATATATAATTTATATTATATTAAGTATAATGATAAAAATATTTATATAATGTATTTCAATACATATATTTATTATTATGAACATTCATATATATGTATTTAGATAATATAATTGTGTAATATTATGTACATTAATATATATGTATTTTAGTAAATATAGTTGTATAAAGTTGTGTAAATTTATATATATTTAATTTTATAAATTTAATATTATATAACATTAATTATATATAATATAAATTTAAAAAACATATTATTTAAAAATAGATTTATTATTATGGTAATATAATTTATAAAAACTACAAGCTTGGGTTTTTATATGCTGTTTTTAAATAAATCATTTTTCTATATATATTTATATAATATGTTAATGCTTTTATTTTATATATAATTAATACTATATGAAATACAATTTATAAAAAAAAATTATATAAAATTATACTATTATATTCATGTATACATATAAATACAATTAAATACAATCATATAATTGGAAATATATAATATAATTAAATGATATATACATATATAAAATAAATTTATAATTAATTTGGTATAATAAAATATATATATATATATATATTAATTATATAATATATATAAATTTAAATATAATAAAATATTTATGATATAATATATATATATAATATTTATAATATTTATATTTAATTTTAATTTTAATTTTAATTTTAATTTTAATTTTGGCTATATTTTATTTATTTTTATTCATAATATAATATAAATGTATTTATACACAAATATACCACAAAAATGTGTTTAATATAATATATTTATAATATAATTCATAATATAAATGTATGGTATTTATAAAATCTTATATAAATTCTATATATTTGAATAAATATATTTATAAATACATTTATATTATGTATGACAATATTTATATGTGTATACATTTTTTTAAATGTATAAGTATTTATTTAAAGTATTTATATAATGTATATATATATATTTATAATGCATTTAAATACATTTATATAGTTTTTTTATGTAATATATATTTGTTTGTGTGTGTGTCTGTACACACACATGCACACCCACTTATATATTATATAATTTTAATTTATATGATATTTATTTTAAAAAATAAATAAAATTTAAGAAGGGGTAAAAACACCCCTCTAATCAATGGGATTTGCGGCGGTTCATGACCCCCCCCCCCCCCCTCTAATATCTCAAATGACTGGGGGTTGAAATCCATGTCTAAATTCATAAATTATAGGGGGTTCACAACAACCTCTAATATCTTAAATTAGAGGGGGTTCGAAACACCCTCAAATTACTAAAATTAGAAGGGGTTCGAAACCCCCTCTAACCTAAGGGATTAACGACAGTTTATGAACCCCCTCTAATTTAATACCTTATAGGGGTTGTGAGCCCCCACAATTTACTTTAATAAAAATTTCCATGTTATGTATATATATATGTCCTCTAATATATATCCAAACGAATAATATATATACATATAGAGCACCTCTAAAATCAAATTGATCATATAGAGCAATAAATTATTAAATTTGTGGTTGTTTTGACACAACTACCTCTAAAATCCAACAAAATATTGAAAATAATAAATTATTAAAAAATTATAGGGGATTTTTAACCCCTTCTAAATTAAATTATTAGAGGCGGTTGTGCATAACCCTGTCTGAAATGAATTGGGAGGGGGTTGTGCAGAACCCCTTCAAAAAACTACCGCTAATCTACTATGTTTTTATTGAACCTCTAGTCATAGATATTGGGATAAGGTATTTATTATAAATTTTTTCTCTCATTCCAGGAATTTGGAGATGATGGAAGGAATCCCCCATATATTTACTTTTATAGAGGAAAGAGAAGAATAAACATAGATCGTACCTCAGATCGTCTCTTATGTATCCTTGCCATAGCCCTCCAAGCCCTATAAATACCAACAGCCCCAACCACCATATCTCTGAGGCTAACATGGTCCACCTATTAGTTTTTATGTTATTGGTGGTCAGATCATGTAATGTTTCCCTCCAAAAAATGATCCTCCCTCCAGGACTTCTTCTACTGCACTTCCAGAATAGCATCCCTACGGGATGCCCTGGCCAGGTTTGGGAGATCCCTAATCATGCAGTTTCCTCTTCCATATAATTTCATCCAATTTCATCCAGTATTTCTCATCACAATGGGTAAGAAAACCATGATCCAGGTAATTATTACCACCACAAGAATAAAATCTCCCATATCTATACCATCTGGATCTTATGACAGATCCCTAATCTAGATACACATTCATCCAAGTTGATATAAAGCCTTTGCTTCTAAGATCGTTACGTCTAATACCTAATACGTATTGTAGATTACTCATCCACGTGATACCATCTCCAGTTCCAACCAACCAACACCCATATTCTCGGAAGTTTTCACACACTAGATTCCACTCTAGTAGTCCAGCAAATGTAGCCAGAAATAAGGAGACCAAAAAATATATGAATGTCTATGTAGAGACCCTACTCAAACTTCCTCACCTAGAATAAGTCTCCCTATAACATATAAATGGAGTACTATGTAAGGACACTAAACCTCATGTAATACTCATCTATTGTAATACTACATTGAAACAACTCAATTAGCTCATAGATTATAACTAAGTGAAAGAATATTGGATAATACACCTCATGAAATAGATATTAGATGTAAGAATATGATAGAATTTTATAGTCATGGGTTTGTGTAAATTAAATCCACTAGAAGAAAGATTCTCTATGGAAAATACAGTATTCTAGCATAACCATCTGATTTGTTAGGGTCTGAACCAGCCCGAAGATTCATTCCACCAACTCAAACCAATCCTATGCGACCAGAGGATCTAGATCTCTATGGAACCTTATCAATATCTGATGCTAGAAATTGCAGAGTGTTCACATCCTAAACTCATCCTAAATTTAAACTACTAGTAATAACTGATGCTTGATAAGCATAGGTGATACTACCTTACCACATGGAAGAAACACATCACAATATGGACCATAAATAGATGCCTCACCACTCATCATTACTTTATAATGATCCTGAATTAGTAATCAGGTTGGCTATCTTTGTCGAGGGATCTTTAAATTAATCAAGACATGCCGTAGTCATATGAGAATATATATATATATATATATATATGGGGATATTACTTGAGAAAGATAATAAAAGAAATAAATCATATATGATACATGTACAAATGTTTCCTCAAAATAATTTCATTATATACCATGTAGAAAGAAATTGTATTTATTGTCATGTTGTATGGATATATTAGCTTCCACATCAACACTCAGTTCCCTGTTCTAAAATCCATACTCAAGGACACTCTGAAACTATTTCCCTAATTTCCAAACAAATCCTTATAATGGGAAAACACCAAAAACCATCCCAAGGTTAAACAAATCTAAAATACCACTCAGTAATTCCCCAACCAATAGGGTCCTTTTTGGATAGTGGATGACAACACCACAACAACCACATTCCTTCCTCTAATAGGCCTGGGGATCATTAGAAGCACTGAGAAGGCATAAATATAATGGGAAGCCCTTTCCTAATGAACTTGTATGCACTTAATGAATCTTCAACATGAAATAGTGTAGGGGAATATAAATTAATGTATTTAACATCTAGATATAATCCAAACATACCTTAGAAACCAGGGGATAAATAAGAGTACAACATAATACAACAAAGGTGTAAAGTGTAAAAACACAGACCCAAAAAAAATGAATTCCCAATCTAAAATTAACGGTAATATAGAGAAATATGAGAGAGAACTATTTTTGAACTCTAGGTTTGATCACCATACATAGTCAATGACCCCAGGTATCACAAATCTCCATAGTAATCACAATAGATCCATTTATCCACCATAAAAGACATGAAATGTTCATGAAAATAAACTATAGTGTTGAGGATACACACACCCAATAAGACACCCTGAAATTGAATGGAAGTGATTGAGAGATAAAACAATAGTTATCTCATCCTGAAGTATGAGGGACACAAAACCCATCATATACACATATATATTATCATAAATAAACCTAAATGATAGAGAAAGGGGATCTCCATCTCACAGTCCATCCAAATTCGATGAGTAATACTACAATTCCCATAGTCAATAACTAATTATCATCACCAAACATAACCTCATAAAAATATGTGCTGAGAGGACCACAACTTATAGCTACACTCTACAGCCCAGGTAGAACATATCTCCCATAGTGGGCCTATACTTTGTTAGATCTTGAAGAAGAGGGTTTATCTCTGCATTGCTAGAGAACCCATACAGTGATCAGGCTTAACATACAATGATATTATATCATTTTAGATTAATATTATGAACATTACAAAACAATCTCAAGGACTATAATAGTTTAGTGAATTTTGAAACATGGAACATGATCTTCTAACTTGGAGAAATAACTTCATTGTTTCCCACAAAAAATATACCAATTTCGTAATCCTACATAAAACCATTCTTCATAACCTAGGGAATGGAAACATAAGATAGAGTGAAATAAAATTCTCAGTAAGAGTAAATGTAGGAGATACTTAAGAATAACATGAGTATTGTGGTATGATAAAAATGAACATAACTTGTGAAGTTCATACCTTTCATATCAAAGATCGCATACATGATTTGTGGTATAAATATTTGAAGATCACAAGACAAGAATCATAAGGGAATCAAGAGCATAATTCATGAGAGCATAGCATAGGATAAATACATCAAATTGTGGAATACACATAACCATAGAAAAATTATTTCAAGGAAACCTACCAATTTCATCATAACATATTAGTCTTTGGATAATCACATGTGTACCAGTTTTGGGCTTGGGACAAAAACTCATGTGCCCTATTGTTTTCAGGAATGGGTTACAACCCATGTACCCCCTTATTTTCAGGCATGGGATACAACCCTTGTACCCTCATGTTCTTAGGCTTGGTTGGGATCCCGTTTTCACTCTTGTTTTTAGGAGTGGGTAATAACATATGTAACCTACTTTTTCAGTATTCGGCAATAATCTATATATTGCCTTGTTTTGGGCTTGGGATACAACCCATTTAACCTCTTGTTTTCTGTCTTGTGTTACCGAATTTTTACCTACTTCTTTCAGGATTTTTATAAAACCTTCATACCAAATGTGTTCATATAACATTTATCATTACCAAATTTAATTAAGGGAGATAGAGGCCCCAACTATCATCAAATGAAATTATACATACATGTGCCACAAAATTATAAACATACATCATAACATGACCAATGAAATGAAATGGTTATCATAATCCTATCATTAATTCATAACCTATGGAAAATAGATAGGTTTCATAATAATTTCATAATAGAATATCTTGTGAAATGAAGTGGGTTTCATAATCTTTTTACTGTGTTATAACCTGTGGAAGAGAAACATGTCTCACAAACATCATTACATCAAATTATTAACCATTTTGGTGAAGAACATGAATGTTATTCTTGGATAATATCCCGATTAAGGAATAGGAAAAAATAATAGAAGTCATATTATATGGAAAATAATTTTGAAATACCATTCAAAACATTTCTTGAGAAACATTTAAAAATTCTATTTAAAACATAAAACAGTTAGAAAACCTTTCTATTTGAAAATAACTATCATGACTAAACCAAAGACGGGGCTAAATACATGGCTACCCCTACCCCACATCCATAGGCTAGGGTGTGGAAACAAACATCTAAAGGAATTTCTTAAATGGGAATCCTTTTCCTATGTACCTATATTCACACACTCAACCATCTCAATACATAAGTGTATGGGAATAATAATAAAAATATGCAATTGATATAAAGTGAACCCATAATGAAAAACCTATAGGGTATACAATAGTGTGATAGTGAAACTGAAAGATAAATGGAAAAATTAATTCCCAACCAGAAATATGTCCCAACTAGAAAAAACTGGAAAGTGGTCTTTTGAGAGATTCTATATCCTAATCTTGGTGCTACGACTACTATACGCATTCTACAGCACCCAGTGTCCCTAATCTCCTATGAAGTCATCACTATCCTTTTCATAATTTTTGTAAGACATGACGTGTGTATCCAAATCCCATATAGGGGTGAGTATATACATACCATATAGGATAGCTTGAATGATGAAAGGGGTAGCATTAAGATAAATAAAATAAATAAATTGGAATAGTACACATGATGTAGTTCAACCCAATGAATGATAAACATTCACCACATTTGAACACTAGGGGCTCAACATGGTATGTATATAGACTACATGCCTTGTATTTTCAACCTATAATAGGATAATGAACTCATCTATCCATGAGAAGCTAATTATAGAAATCACATAGCATACCATTTGCATCTTACCAACACATGGTAAGAGAGTAACCAGGTCCAAAGTTATGGATACATACATACATACATATATAAATATATATGTGTGTGTGTGTGTGATCAGTGAAAGAATCCCAAAAAAAAGAGAAACAAGATTTCTATATCATAGCTCATCCTTGGTAGAAGAGTCTCCAAAAGTTCCAAAATTCCATCAATGATGCCCTACATATTATTTGTCTACCAATAAGTAACCATACAAGTATATACACACATTTCCATTATGTCTCATTGTCAAGGGGCCACAATCTCTAGGTAGAGGGCCCATTTCAAGTTACAATTGAAGGGTTCCACTCAATAGTGGAGGACCCATTCTCACCATAGATAGAAGGTTCCACTCTTACTGTAATTTAAGACCCATGCCCAACCTAGCTGAATTTTCCCACTATTTATGTCATATAGGACCTATACCCAGCCTAGCTGGAGGTTTTCACTCAGGTTTCATTAGAGGAAACATGCCTTGGTATGAACAGAGGTTTCAACTCTCGTCCCTGAGAACCCATTCCAAGAAAGCTTGAGGGTTCCAGTTAGATGTCAGTATAGGACCAATTCCCAACCCAACTGGAGGGTTACACTATAGGATTTGGTAGAGGAACCAAGGTCTATCATGATATGAAGGTTCCACTCTAGGTGTCGAGGACCCATGACCACCCCAGCTAGAGGATTCCACTCAGATGTTTGAAGAGAACCCATGTCCATCCTAGATGGAGGGTTCCACTATAGAAGTTGGTAGAGGTACCATGCCCTATAAAAATATAAGGGATCCACTATAAGAGTTGGTCTAGGACACATTCCCATGCATCTAGTGGGTTCCACTATAAAATTCATCGAGGAACAATTCAAATTCCATCTGGAGGGTTCCACTCAGAATTCCTCTGGTGATCCGGCATGATCACTACCATTATTGAGCATCACCTAACCAAGATTCATTCCTATAAAACTCTACATAATATCCCAAAATTCACAATAGATGTGACCATCATTTTCTACATGGAATAATATTCATTATAGACTACTCATAATCCCAAATCATATTTCAAAGGAAGTATATATAGAAGCCTGAGGTTTCCGTAATTGGAGCCACTGTGTGCGTGGAATGTGAGGAGACCCCCACAATGTGTGGACCTTCTCCTTCACTTGGTTATGTCTGTAAAGGTACAAATATCATCAAATATTTAAGGTTAAATGACATGTATGGGATGTACATGGAATTTCCACTCCACTCAGGGTCTCACTAGTGTGCTTGGCTATGTCTGTGTACCCAAGTTGTGTCTTTGCACTCTACCCCATGTTTGTAAACTTCAGTACATAGACATGTGCCTAAATGTGTACTCCCACATGTCATCCTACCCTTATTACATATGGCTCATCCACCCAGGGGATAAGGTAGATGAAATGTATGAGGACTACAAACCATGTCATCCATATAATTTTCCAAAACCCTAGACATTGTATCCATGGGAATACACATTTTGTGTTCGTCACAGTGTATGGTGTGTATTTTAGTTTTAACATATTTCTATATCCAGGAACCATAACTTAAATCCAAACTCATTACTTTAATTTTGGACTCGTTTTTTCTATTAATGAGTGGTTCTAGTCATTGTTGATCATTTATAGCTATTCGGTGAATTGAAATCAGATTCGATTGATCCTCAGAGAACATTTAATATTCTATGTGCTAAGAATTCCTCGGTATTTGAAGTTGTGGTCTATAATAAATTAAATGATATTACACAACTTACAAAAATCTAGCTTGTACCTCTAATTTATGTATTCATTCCTCATACATGAAACCTTCATGATTCAGGGGGTCTAATAATGCTCTGTTCCACCTGAAAATGACAATATAGGATAGTGGGGTCCTACCACTAAATAATATGAATAAATTGATAGGTAAAGGTACAAGAAAAGTTGTTTAACTGTATTTTTCCAAGAATTCTTGGCCAACGATCAATAATAGGGATATTTTGGGATAAAAATAAGAATGATTAATTTAATTAGTACATATGATCATGCCAATGATCTGAAATTGGTGTAGATCAGTATAGGGGACTTATATTCTAAAACAATTTAATAAAAAAACATAAATAAAAAATTAATGATCTGTAACAAGAGATCGAATCATTCCTTGTTGAAGAATGCACTCTCTAAGAATTGAAGAAAGTAATTGCATTCGTTGTATCCGGATCTTCTCCAATATAGTGTTTCATCATCATTTGATTTGATCCACAAATGGAAGGAGGGAAAGAATATCTAGAATCCTCTTATTTTGTATACAACTAACCTTGGAAGATTCTCTGTGGTAGTATTATTATAGAAATTTATTAAGGTTAAACTGAATTAATTAATTAATTAATCCACTGAACATAATGCTAATAGAATAGATATATGATTACCCCATACTAACCTATTTTTTGTTTGCCTAGGGTAAACAATTAATTATAGACTCAAACATAGTATTAGAATTCTGATTTGATATTTATTTTGAGTGTTCTCCCATTTTCTTTAAGAAATGTTTCATGTGTAATATAAAATATATTTACTATTTTTATCAAATTAATTCATGGCACACTGGGCCTTGAAATCACACAACATCTCCACCCCTAGAACTAGAAATATATATATATATATATATATATATATTGAAGCCTTACAAGGAAAAAATACGGTCTTTATGTCATTTCCTCCTTCAATACTTTCATCCCTAAAAAGAAAAAAATATCATAAAACATTGGATTTTGAGCCCGCTCCTCTCTCTCCAACTTCTAGGATCTCTCCCATATGTCCCAATTCTACTAAAACACATGAACCAAGGGGATAGTCTTCCCATGTAGGGTCATCTTTTTCAATCATCCATCTCCACCAGGTTTTACATGAATGTGGCTCTAATCCTCGATGTCTAGATTGCCCCAGTCGATGACTTCAGTGGGGTCATGTATGTATCACCATAGATACCACACATGATAAACGTTGTGAACAACTCGAGATTTGGGGGTAGGGGAGCTGTTAAGAAACCTCTCCAATCCTCTACACGATCTTGAATAGCCTGATAAGCATTAGGGATAGCTTACCTACCTAGATGAACTTCTTTAATCTGCATCATGGGCAGACTCTATGAAAAATGTAATCTCCCTACATGAATTCCAAGAGCCTAAGACATCAATTAGCATAAAATTTAGACCTAATTTAGGTCACCCTTATCCACTCACAGATGATCTGAACCTTCTCTATCATCACCTACACAATCTCATGACCCATAAGAGATGTCTCACTGATCTCTATCCAGTACAAGAGTGACCTGTTGGGCCTCCCATTATAGGTCTCAAAAGGTGACATTCCGATGGTAGAGTGGTATCTATTGTTGTATAAAAACACTAAAAATGTCATATGATCCTCTCATAACTAACTAAATTCTAACAAGAAATACTTAAACATATCCTCCAACACCTCTAAAGTGTGCTCTGTATTCCCAACAGTTTTGAGATGAAAGGTTGTACTCATCATAATTTTTTTCTGGAATTCCTTCAGCATGACTCTCCAAAATAATGTTGTAAACAATGTTTCATAGTAAATGATAATCATTTATGGAACCCCATTAAGAAGAACAATATCACATACATATAACTTCTAAAACTCTCTATCGAACTCTACTCCATGAATGCAAGAGTGTTTTCTGACTTCGTGAGTTGGTCAACTATCACCCATATGGTGTCATGGCCCTTCACTTTGTATGGAAGAACTGTAACCAGTTCCCCTTATATTTTGACCCACTTCCACTCCAGGATCTCAAGGGGCTGCAAAAAAACTCCTAGAACAAGGTTATTATCATTCACTTTCTGATAGGTGATCCACCGAGAGAAGAACTAAAACATTGTATGTCTCATGTTAGACCACAAAAACTGATTCTTAAGGTCATTGTACTTCCTCCCCACACTATGGTGTACATATACTGGATAATTTTGGATCTCTTGCATCACCTCCTACATCATCGTGACTATAACCACCCTCAATCCTTGGGAAAACAAGAAATGATTACCTCCTATAGAATATGCATCTAGTGAATCACTTATGGATATATATTCATGTAAAACTCCACTATAGATGTTTCTTAGTTAGGTATATCTATTAAGCTTTGGAAGTGGTGGAGTCAACACCATCGATTGTAGGAAAGTTTTACTTTTATGCACCACTATGGTTAGCTACAAGGAAGGAAACTAATCAGAAGCCCACATCACAAAGTGATCTTGGGACATAATTCTAAGGGAATCAACTACTACATTTTCCTTCCTTGGAGTACAGAAGATATCAGATTTCTAATCCTATAATAACTCCAAGTGGCTCTAATGTATCAGTTGTATGTATCTATATGTGAAGTCGTACCTGATACTCTGATGGACTGACTAAACCATAAAGTGATCACCCAGAAGATAGTTACTCTACATCCTTAGGGATAATAATACCACAACCATATCTAGGTCATGAGTTTTATATTTCTTCTTATGGGCTCTAAACTACATTGACCCATATGTGATAACATCTTTCCACTTCTTTAACACATACCTGATACCAACTCATAATCCATCACAATAGACTACATACTCCACACCCTTTTCTATTAGTCTTAGTATAGGATCACTTGTCAGCTTCTTCCTTGACTCCTTGAAGGCCCTCTAGTACTAATCAGTCCAGGAAAATGACTTCCCTTTCTATGTCAGTGTGGTAAAAGGGGTTGCAATCATAGATAAGTCCACCACAATCATCCTATATTACCCTTCCTGTCAAATAAATCTCCACACCTCTGACACATTATTGGGTGGATCCCAAGAAATCACTGAATCAATATTCTCTAGGTCTACAATAAACCATGTTTAGAAATGATATTCTCTAGAAAATGAACCTCATGCTCCCATAGCCGGAACATTGAGTGTTTCCTATAATGTTGGTGCTCTAGAATAAAATCTAGAACCAACCACAAATGATTTATATACTCCTACTATGATGAAGAGTATATGAGTATCTCATCAATGATGAAAACCATAAATTGGTCCATGTACAGCTGAAATATCTAGTTCATCAAATCTACACACAAGGCGGGGGCATTCATCGCATCAAAGGGTATCACTAGGAACTCATAGTTACTTAGAGACTTTGGAATTCCAGATTTGGAATATCCGCCTCGAGAACCCTCAAGTAGTGATAGTAAAACCTAAAATAACTCTTCAAGAACCATCTCACACCTCATAACTGGTCAATGATGTCAACAATACTTTTTATGTTGTACTTGTTATTTATTGTGGCTTTGTTCAGAGGACAATAATCCACACAAAGACCCAAACTCCCATCCACTTTTTTACAAACTAGTCTAGAGAAACCTAAGGAGACCCACTAAGCCTGATAAAACCCTTCAATAAAAGTTCCTTCAACTACAAAAAAGTTCTCATATTTTGTTAGGGCCATCCAATATGCCGAATAATATATTATAGTTGTCATAGGATGTATTTCAATGAAAAAAAAATCAACTCCCTCCATAGAGGTAGCCCCGAAACTTCCCTTGGGAAGACATCCATATAATCATCCCTGACTAAAGGAATCTACATTCTTGAATAGCCTAATGTACAATGGATACAATCATCAATTGATGGGTGATGGTCCATGGACTCTGTCTTACAGAACACACATTCCCTTCCATGAGATTTCTCTCTCCCAAAAAGGACAATCTCGTCCCATTAGTGTGTAGGAATCTATCTCATCTGAAGTGATTTTCAATATGGGCTCATACAATAGGAAAACAACCAATACCCAAGTTCAAATCATAGGAATTAATCTTGAGTACCAAAAGACCCGCATGAGCCTCTCTTCACTAAGTTATATCTCACACTACCAATAGATAAAAGATACATAAGAATTGTTTCATATAGGAATATCAAGATGAAGTTGTTGGGATAAAACTCCAACTGGGAGCTCAATATCTCTCACCATGAGTATAGAGAGGAAGGAATGTTTGGAACTTTTTTCTACTAATACTAATCCAATAGAATTATAATCATAGATCATATCTTTAATCATTTAGTGTGTCATGGGTTCATAATACTCCAAATCATGCAGCTGTCCATGACCACAACCACCAGCTCCCTGAGTCTAACATGGGCCACCTAGTGGTTGTGGTAGGAGGATCTCATAATGTTTCTCACCTCACACATGTCCTCTTACTCTTCCATCTCTACCTCCAAGGGGACCGTCCTACCCTCTGTTGGTAAATACCTGATCATGGTGTTTACTCTGCCATGGTGGTCTGTCAGCTACTTACTTACACTCCTCAGCACATATGGTTGGTAAGTCAAAAGTTATGTGACATCACCCATCCCAAAAAATAGGACTAACCCTCTTCAGAATTCCCTAGTGCTCAAATATGTCCCTATACCGCATGACCACGTGCCTGAGTCTATTGTGAATGGATATCCTACACTGATATCCTTCTGATCTATGCCTTCTAGTTACTGTAGATGACTCAGCCCTGTGGACCCCAATTCTAACACTAGCTACCATGCATCCTTTTGAAATAAATCTCTCTTTTACTAGTACTTGTTCCATCACCCTCGCATATGTGGGGATTCACAAGGGCACAACGCTAATACAAATCTCCCTATGGAGTCCATACTCAATCTTTGGAGCTTTGAAGTAGACATCATTGATCATGTGAATGGACTAATGGGTGTGGTCTCTAACCTAACTGCATACTAATCCAATTTAATCCCTGCCTGATACATCTCCTAAGTCTCCTAAATCTGAAATGAGTGGAAACATGAGGGGTAGTACTCCTCACATAACAGCTTCAAGAAATTAGGCCATGAAAGTTTCAACTCATCATGCCTTTATGTAACAAGGATCCACCAGCACCCAAATGATCCATGTAAAATGATTGCTACTGGTGATACCACCTAATCCATTGAGGCCCAAATTAGCCTGATGATATGAACCACTTACTCTAACCAATCCTCTACACCTCAGGATATGTCTCACCATTGAACCTCAGTATTCTATAACAATACAACTCATGAATTGAACTAACCCTAGGCACATCCTCAGCCTAATATTCTTGGATGATCGTCTACTCAATAAGTGGAGTTATAGCTACCTGACCACCTAGAGGAGGAAGATCGAAGGACGAACCCTGAACAAATACCTCGCAACTCATTGGATTGTCATCACAATCCAGAACAGGTATCCTAGATGGATTCTATTGTGAAGGAAACTTAAAATTCATAAAGACATTCCACAGTCTAATGAGAATATATATATAAATATATATAACAACAATGAGAAGCTAACTCAATAAGGATAGTCAAAGACTCAATCCTATATGATGCATGTACCCCTGATCCAAGTGACCAATCTATCATTATGTCGAGTTAACAAAAAGGTATTCATAGTCCAAGTGAATGGATACATCAGTCACCTGTCACGTCACTAGACTCCTTGGACTGAGACACACACTCAATACACTTCGTCGCTATTTCCCTAATCTCAATGAAATATTTGTAAGGGGACTACTCTAGAAAATGTCCCAAGGTATTAAATGATCTGATACCGATCTATCATGACCTAAAAAAATATGGGTCTCAAGAATAAAATACCACAATCATGGCTTCATAGACCAAGGTGTGGTGAAAAATTCAGAATGGAAATTAAAAAATGGGAGGACTTTTCCTAAGTGATTGTCACACCACAGCCCCGAACTGCCCCAACGCTAGTGCAGTTGTACATAAAACATAGTGTGAAATTTTTTTATTAAAAAGGAAAGTTGATCATTACACAATATGTTACATTAAAGAAGATCATTTTTTATGTCCTAGAGAACCAGATATAATTATTACAATTCCATCAAAACTTAAAGGGAAAAGAATCCCCACAAAGCTACCACCAAACAGTGTATCTAAAATCTACCAAACCTGTAAAATTTAAGTTAATACGTAGGGTGAGCATACAAATTCCCAGTAAAGAGTTTTAAGAAATGTAATATTTTAAATAAAACCTTTTGAAAACATCCCTTTAAAATTTTTCATAAAATTTTTTCATAATGAAAGCTGTAACACATGAATCATAACAGAACATTTGTCCAGGAATTATACATGAACAATTCTAGGAACACTGATAGAGTTACAAAGAAATATGTTCCAAACATAATCATTCTCATTCAGAATATATGGTGTGCATCATTTAGAGTAAGAGTCATTATAACTAAATAAGTATGACATGAGAACGTATGAGTAAAAAATTTACAACTAAGAGTAATACATGATCAGAGTTGTGCATAAAATAATAACACAAATTCTTACCTTACAAACTATACACCATAAACTAGATGATAAATCTCTTAGTTATGAATACACATTATTCCATAAGCATTAAATTATTCTAATTCTCATAAGTACAATCTCTTTAACCATGAATATTATACTAGTTGAATATTCAGTTGGTTAATTAAATTTCAAAGTCATAATGAGGGAACTGCATATGTCGGACTGTGTCTAGGCCTTGTACCAAAACCATAAACTCTATGTCAAGGCCACATTCCAAGACCATAAATCATAATTTGAAAATGCCTCGGCCAATTCCACATCTAGTTGTCTCATGAGAACTGTCGATGCATCGAGGGGCTATAGTGGTCCCCACCTGACACATACTAAGTCCAATGCATTCCTCATTTCATTAAATAATAGTGCATCAAACCACTTTGAATTCTTAAATTACTCATAACTTTTCATTCCATGTGTCTCATATTACTTGGTTTATCATTTAATATTATTCAAAGTGTCCCATACCAATTTGAATAATTTAATTTCTTATTTCATATTATTTAAAGTGTCGCGTACCACATTGAATAATTTATTCCTTATTCTATAAAAGGACATTTGATTTTGATTACATTGTTTAGAATTTACATATTCAAAGTGAGTTAGGAATATAAGTGTTAATAAAAATAATAAAAACTACATGGATATGGCAGTAAATGACAAGTATGATATGAAGATTATACCACATGTGACAATAACTAAGGCACATAAAATACAGGTTTGTCACATAAAATGATAACCCTTAAATTCTATAATTATTACTATGAGAGTAAACATTTTAGGTTCCAAAAATGCATAAAGTAAATTCATGAAGGATTGACAATATAACTAATTTAGGGTAAGAAAAATATTCATTTGAATAATTAAACACATAGTTGTATAAACACCCAATACTAACGTGTTCATGTATTAAAATACAACAAGGGTATTTCTCAATTATTTAATCACAATGTAAAAGATTGAAAAACATGCCAATCAACCGCACCACTTACTAAAACATTACCATTTAATATTTATTAAAATAAGTATGACATCTATATATATATATATATTCATGTACAGAATTTACATAATTAAAAGAATCTTGAAATAACACATGTGCGTAGATAAATACCCACTTTCATAACTTAAAAATAATTCTTCTTTGATAAAAGTTGAGGAATTTGTTAATGTAAAAACTCATTTTTTCTACATTAGACATATGTATATAGGAGTGGAAAACCCCAAAAAGTATTCATCATGATTTCTCCATAATTATTAAATGCATCAAAATTATAAAATTTGGGAAATCCAAAATTATCTATGGTTTAGTGTTGTGTAATTCATTTATACACAAGGGTTTTTATAAAGGGTTTTAGTTTTTAAATAAAAACCATTATTATTTCAGAAACAACATTTTCCATTCATTATCAACAATATTTGGAAAATATAAATTAGATTTAGGATCCAAGTTTATATATATACATATATATACATATAACCAAATATACATGGTGTATATAAGGGTCTTACCCCAAATATTTAATGACACTTACATGTTTTGAACATATGAGGAACATTACTTAAACAGGGGTTTATTAATTTCAAATCATGACATAACATATAAATGGTTATGTAATGAAATATATACATATGTATATTCTTATGTATAAATTGACATATTTATATATTTATCAATACATAAAAACTCAAACCCTTGTTCAGCAAAGGATTAAGAACACATTTAAGACTAATGATTCATCGTCATTGAAGAAGTTAGTGGGTATTATACTCAATCGTATTTATAGATGTATATGTGTATACATCTAGGTATATATATATATATATAAATATCAAAACTAAAACAAGGAAACACAGTCTAGTTCCTTACATGGTTTGAAGGAGGACTGTTCTGGGGAATCTCGATGGAGGCGCTGGAGAGTAGATAACCTGTAGGGTTTGAGTGAAAGATGAGTTGTATATATATTATATATAATATATTTTTGATGCAATTTTCGACGAAACCCAAGAATCCTCAGCTAAAAATATGACTGAGGGTGTCGGTCTTGTGAAAAATGAGTGATAGGAGGGGCCACGGGGTGAAAGGTGGTGTCACAGGTGAAGAAAAAATAGAGAAAGTGGAAGTATAATCATGATTGGAATGGCGCACGCAGGAGGAAGAAGATGAAGTGGAGGGAAAATGAATGGACTTCTAGGAATAGATTATTCCATGATCTAATGGTTGATGTTTATTCGTGGATTTTAAAAGGAATGATCGGTCGAGATAAAATATCAACTCGATCGGACAGCTATTGTGTAACAAGACATTTTATAAAGGCTTCAATGGTCGATGTTATATCCATCGAGAACTAACTACTGATAAAAAAAGAAAAGGGTAAACTGTAGTCTTGTGGGTTCGATGGCTGGACAGATCGGACGGCTCAGGTTCTTCTCGATGAGATCTAATGACCCAGATCTTATTCCTACTGAAAATATTCATCCCACATCAAAACAAAGTGAGTTTTGTGGCTCCCATATAATCCTGGGGCACTCAGACATAGTTCAGAAATACCCCTCCCCCCTCCAGATACAGCCTTGTACTGGGTTCTATGGGTGCACTTTGTGCCCACCCCTGTCGTTGTGCCACCCCGCATAGTGGCGCGCTCTAGTTCGCTTGCACTCGCACGCCCATGCGCGGTTAGGAATTAGTATTCCTCTTGTGTGTGTGACATAGCATGCACAATGCATGCACAAAACTGGTCTATTTCCAAGGGTTGTGAGTGAGATTCCCACCATGGGCTTGAGTGGCTGCCAACAAGGTGGACCTCGGCTCGGTGGGGTGCTTGACCTTTATTTTAAAAGAAATGATAATTTTTTAAAACATAAAATTAGTCTTCATATACATATATAGGTATTGTCCAACATAGAATACAAATCCTTTGTTATTACTAAGAAAATACCTAAATCAAAGATTTTTGTTAGTTTAAAAAACACTTGTGTTTTGAAACATAAAGTTATAAATCAATGTTTAGTACATCATAGTGAAAATATTATAC
Organism: Viscum album; assembly: GCA_963277665.1. Lineage (NCBI taxonomy): Eukaryota > Viridiplantae > Streptophyta > Magnoliopsida > Santalales > Viscaceae > Viscum > Viscum album. The sequence goes on along the minus strand of OY728160.1, from coordinate 1,395,456,484 downwards.
TAGTATTATATTTAAAATCCAAAACGTGTTTTTAGTTAAGACCTTGTTTTATACATCAAATATGAAAACATTTATAAAATATTTTCAATACAAATTAAATATTTAATACTTAAATCACTAAGTATAGATAAAATATTAGATACAAAAATAGTTATTAATTTCATTTTCCCAAACTACAATATCAAACTCAAAAATATGTTTCTTTGTACCAAAACCAAGATAGTACATAATTCTCTTGGTATTTCTTTTAAAACACAAGGGTTATGATTCAAACCCATTTTGAATAATTATAGAAAAACATTTTATTACAAACATGTTTATAGTTATAACTTCAATGCCCAATTTAAACACTTGGAGAACTTATTATACCTAGGTATTTGAAATTAATCAACTTGAGAAACCAACGGCTATATGGTCTTATGGCCGTTAGATACTCAATGGTCACATAAAGGAGGAAATAGTCATATTTAATTAGGCCTTATAAAAACATGAAATAGAGTGTACCAATTTCAAATCTGAGACATAGAAGATGGTGCTCATCATTCCTCTGATTCTTAGCACGATTATTGTCATTCTGGATATACTAATGTTCATTATGAAGGATCCAAAAGACCCCTATAATTTTCTTGGGTTCTTTGTTGTATTGGGTGGTCTCCTTATTGTTTTAATAGGAATTTTTGTGGTTATCCTAGGATAGTATGGTCTCCTTTGATCTTGATGTAACATAATCACTTCTGTGTTTAATAAAAATGCCTTGTGTTTATTTTTGATGTTTTGTTCGATTAGCATAAAAATTAAACAGAATAAAACCACTATATTATTATTACATATGAAATTGGTTCTAGGAATCATATTATACTCCCCTTCAAGAAATTTCTTCCTTGAAACTCTAAAATACTCTTACACACCTACCAATAAAACCAAACACACATCACCTCCAATATCCCCTCACAAAGTCGGCCAACATGGTCATTCTGACAAAAACCAAAAAGTGGATCCCCATATTAGTTAACAGTCCCTCAAATTCATTGAACCAAATACACCTAGAGTAATGAGAGAATCTAGGATCATCCTTATGCATAAATCATTCGGGTTTGTAGGGGAAGGCTTGTGTTGTATGGATATCAAATATTTGAGAGTGGACTAGATCTCTATAAATCCAATTAACTATATCATGATTGAAAATTAGGATGTCATGGAGCATCCCATACATATAAAAGCATAATATTTGGATCATATAGTCTGCTAGATAGTTACCCTCCAAAGAAGCTTCTTGAAAGTTCATTAGTGATTGAAAATTGTTGGCTAATGTAAAGTTTAAGAATAGACATTCATAACGCATTCCCTTACATGACTAAAAGGGGATTTTGGCATGAATCATTAGGAAGTAGTCAAAACCAGATCCTTAGTGAAGCTAGAGTACATGAGGAGAATTGGATACATGGTAAAGGTTTTTACAAGAGAACAAAAGGTTTTCAAAAGTCTCATATCCCTCTAAACATGAATTTTCCACTGTAGTTTCTAATATTTTTTTGGGAGATACAGAAGGCTCGATTCTTCTACCATCAGAAAATTTTAAGAAAAATTATACTTAGTAAGACATTATCATGTTTTTTAAATTTTTTCTAATTTTCTAGGGTTTTCTAAACCAATCATTTGATACCAACTGTCATTCCTCGGCCCCGGACTACCCCGAAGCCGGTGCGGTTTTACATAAAACATGGCGTGTAATTTTTTTTATTAGAAATTAAAGATGATCATTACACATAATGTTACACTAAAGAGGATATTTTTTGTTTAGGTCTTGGATAACTAGATAGAATTTTTTCAATTCCTTCAAAACTGGAAGTGAAAATAATCTCCACAAAGCTAACACCAAACAGTGTATCTAAAATCTACCAAACCTGTAAAATTTCAGTTAAAAAATAGGTTTAGAATACAAATTCCCAGTAAAGGGTTTTAAAAACATATTATATCAAATAAAATCTCTTACAAACATCCCTTTAATTTTTTTCATAAAAACATTTCTTAATGAAAGCTGTAACACATGAATCATAACATAAAATTTGTCCAACAATTATAAGTAAACATTTCCATGAACACTAATAGATTTACAATGAAAAATGTTCCAAACATAATCATGATCATTCAGAATATATGGTCTGAAGCATATAAATTAAGAGTCATTATTACTTAAATAAGTATTACATGTGAAAGTACAAGAAAAAAATTTACAACTTAGTGTAATACATGATCAGAGTTTCACATAAAATAATAACACTAGTTCTTTCTTTAATAACTATAAAACATAAACAGGATGATAAATCTCTAAGTGTTGAATACACATTATTCCATAAGAATTTACTTCATCTTATTCTCATAAGTAAAATCTCTTTAACCATGAATATTATACTATCCAATTATTCACTAGGTTAATTAAATTTCATAATCATAATGAGGGAAGTTCATATGAGGGAATGTTTCACGGCCTCGTGCCAACACCAAAAACTCTATGTAAAGGCCTCGTTCCAATACCATAAGTCATAATTGGTAAAGTCCTTGGCCAATTCCATGTTAATTTTTCTCCTGAGACCTACTGATTCATTGAGGTTCTATAGAGGGCCCCACCCCGACACTTACTAAGTCCAATACATTCCTTATTTCATTAAATCAAAGTGCATAAAAACACTTTGATTTATTAAATTAATCATCTCTTATCGTTCCAAGTGTTGCATATTACTTGGTTTCCCATTTCATATTATTCAAAGTGTCCCATAACACTTTGAATAATTTAATTTCTCATTTCATATTATTCAAAGTGTCCCATATCACTTTGAATAATTTAATTCTTTATTCCATAAAAGGCCATTTGGGTTTGATTACATTATTTAGCATTTACATATACAAAGTCAGTCACGCATATAAGTGTTAATAACAATACTAACAACTTCATGGCTATGTAAATAAATGAAAAGTATTATAATAAGATTATACAACATGTGAAAATATATAAAGAACATAAAATACAGGTTTGTCACATAAAATGAAAACCCTTAAATTCTAGATTTCTTACTATGAGAGTAAACATTTTAGGTTACAAAAATGCCTAAAGGAAATTCATCAAGGATTGAATACATAACTGATTTAGGGTAAAAAAAATATGAATTTTAAGTATTAAACACGTAATTTTCTAAACAAACAATACTCACATGTTCATGTATTAACATACCACAAGGGTATTTCTCAATTATTTAATCACAATGTTAAAGATTGAAAAACATGCCAATCAGCCACACCACTTACTAAAACATTACCATTTTATATTTATGAAAATAATTATGATGTACATATATATTAATATATAGAATTTAAATAATTAGAAGAATATTGAAATAACACATGTGGGTAGATAAATACCCCCTTTATTAACATAAAGATAATTATTTTTTGAAACAAGTTGAGGAATGTTTTTATGTAAAAACTCATTTTTTTCCTCTTTATACATATTTATATAGTAGTTGAAACCCCCAAGAAGTATTAATCATGATTTCTATATAGTTACTAAATGCATAAAAATTATAAAATTTGGAAAATCCAGAATTATATAAGGTTTAGTGTTGTGTAATCCAATTATACACAACGGTGTATATAATGGATTTTATTTTTTAAATAAAAACCTTTCATATTTCAAAAACCACATTTTCCATTCATTCTCAACAATCTTTGGAAAATATAAATTATATTTAGGATCCATGATTATATATATATATACACACTCATATAACTGAATATAAATGGTGCATATAAGGGTTATAGACCAAACATTTAATTACACTTACATGTTTTGAAGATATAAGGAACATTACATAAATAGGGGTTCATTAATTTAAAATTGTGCCATAAGATTTTAAGGGTTCATTTATAAAACATATACATATATATATATATTCTTATGTATACATCAACATATATATATATATATATATATATCAACATAGAAAAACTCAAACCCTTGTTCGGTAAAGGATTAAGAAGATATTTAAGACTAAAGATTCACCATCATTGAAGAAGTTAGTGGGTATTATACTCAACTATATTTATATATGTATATGTGTATACATCTAAGTGCGTATATATATAAATATCCAGACCAAAACAAGGAAAGATAATCTAGGTCCCTTACTTGGTTTGAAGGAGGAGGAGAGGTCTGGGGAAGCTTGATGGAGGCGTTGGAGAGTAGAGAACCCGTAGGGTTTGAGTGAATGTTGAGTTATATATATAAATTATATATTAAATATTTTTAATGAAATTTTCAAAGAGAACCATGACTACTAATTTAAAAATAAGACCAAGGGTGTTTTTCTTGTGGAAAACAAGTGAAAGGAGGGACCACCGGGTGAAAGATGGTGTCACGGTTGAAGAAAAATGGACAAAGTGGAAGGTTGAGCATGAATAAAATGGAGCATGTGGGACGAAGAAGATAGAGCTGAGGGAAAATGAATGGAAGGCTAGGATTAGATTTCACCTTGATCCAACGGTTGAGGTTTGCCTGCGGGTTTTAGAAGGATTGATCGGTTGAGATTAAATCTCGACTCGATCAGACAGTTATGGCATGACGCGACATTTTAGAAAGGCTTAAATTGACAAGATTAGATAATTTGGGATCTAATAGATGATAAAAAGGTAGAGGGTAAACCGCTGCTATATGGGTTGGATGGTTGGACTGATCGGATGGCTTAGGTACCATGCGGTGACATCTGATGGCCCAGATCTGATTCTAGATGAAAATTTTCATCCCACATCAAAACAATGTGAGTTTCATGGCTCCCTTATAATCCTGGGGCTCATGGCCATATTTCATAAATCCCCATCCCCAACAGGTATTGCCATGTACTGGGTTCTGAAGGTGCTCTCTACACCCACCCCTATCGTTGTGCCTCCTCGCCCGGTGGCGTGCTCTAGTTCCCATTCACTCGCACGCCCCTGCATTCTTAGGGCTTAGTATGCCCTTTGTGCATGACACATAGCATGAACCATTCAGGAATATCCTTGCGACACTGCTAGGGGTTGTGAGAGAGATTCCCACCAAGGCCTTGAGTGGCTGCCTACAAGGTGGCCCTCGTCTAGGTTGGGTTCTCACCTTTTTTTTCAAAGCAATGTTCATTTTTGTTAAACATAAAATATGTCTTCATATAACTATATATGTGTATTAAAACATAGAATACAAATCGTTTGTTATGACTAATAAAGAACTAAAAACCAATATTTTCCTTAGTTTAAAAAAAACTTGTGTTTTAAAACATAAAGTTATAAATCAATTTTTAGTACATCATAGAGAAAATATTATACTATTATTATATTTAAAATCCAAAATTCAATTTTTAGTTAAGAATTTGTTTTATACATCAATGATGATAACATTTATAAAATATTTTCAATAAATTTTAAATATTTCATACTTAAATCACTAATTATAGAAAAAAATATTAGATACAACAGTAGTTATTAATTTCATTTCCCAAAGTACAATTTCAAACTCAAAAATATGTTTATTTGTACCAAAACCAAGTAAGTACATACGTCTCTTGGTATTTAATTTAAGACACAAGTGTTATGATTCAAACCAATTTTAAATCATTATAGAAAAAGATTTTATTAAAAACAAGTTTATATTTATAACTTCAATGCACAATTTAAACACTTGGAAGACTATTTATACCTAGTTATTTTAAATTAAACTACAAGATAACCCAACAGCTATATGGTCGTATGGCCGTTAGATACCCAATAGACACCTAAAGAAGGAAACGTTCAGATTTACTTAGGACTTTTAAAAACATGAAATATATTTTTCTGATTCCAAAGTTGAGAAAAAGAAGATGGTTCTCATTATTCCTCTAATTCTTAGCATGGTTTCTATGATTCTGGCTATACTAATTTTTATTGTGATGGATCCGAAGGACCCATACTATTTTTATAGGTTCTTTGTTGTATTGGGTGGTCTCTTTGGGATTTTAATATGTATTTTAGTTGGTATCCGAAGATTTTGTGGTCTCCTTTGATCTTATTGTAATGTAATCACTTTGGTGTTTAATAAAAATTCCTTGTGTTTATTTTGAATATTTTGTTTGGTTAGAATAAAAAATAAAAAAATAAAACAACTATATTATTATTACATATGAAATAGGTTCGGGGTATCACAGTACCTGTATACACACACCCAACCATATTAATTCATAATCACAAATGAAGTATATTAAAAAGGTGAAATGTCTATAAATTAAACCATGCATGAAAACCCTATTGGGTATACAAGAGTATGATTGTGAAACTAAATATTAAAGTGAAAAAATAAATAGCCAATAATAAATTTGTCCCAACCTAAAAAACTAGAATGTAAACTTATGAGAGATCCTAAATCCAGATCTCTAAGATATGACCACCATACATAGTATACAACACCTAGTATCCCTATATCCCTATGAATTTTTAATTGACCTATCCATAATCTTCATAAGATGTGAAATATATAAGAAAACCCATGCATGAGGGAGTATATACCTAACCAATAGTAAATCACATAAACTGAAAGGTGGTGCATTATGAAATATAATGCAATGATAGTAGAATTATACATAGGATTTAGCTCAAAACAAAGTAAGAGAACGAGTAACCTCATCCAATCACTATGAGATTAGCACAGTTTGGGAATAGACCACATGCTAAGAATTTTACACCTATAACAAGAGAGTAAACTCTTCTAACCATGAGAAACAAACACAAAAAACATGTGAATACCCCACATGAAATTCATAACCAAGGAATTAGAGGGAAATGTCCAAATGTATGGATACATACATATATATATATATATATTCTCATTCAAATAAGACCAAATGAGAGAGGAAGGGGATCTCCATCTCACATATCCTCCTAGGAAGAAGAGTTGTCAAAAGATCCAAAATTTCAATAATAATTCCCATCATGTCACTTGTCTTCCTAGAATAATTATCCAAGTTAATACACACCTCATAATTGTGACGCACAGTCTTGGGGCCATAATCTCTTAGTAGTGGACCCATTACCTAGCACAACAGGAGGGTTTTACTTAGTAGTAGAGGTTCCACACCTAGCCTAGATGGAGGTTTTGACTCTAGAATTCATTAAGGATTGATTCCCAACCTAGATGGATGGTTTCACTTGGTTGTTATTAGAGGACCCATTCTCAAATACGATAGGAGGGTTCCACTCTAGCCAATGAGGACCCATGGCCAACTCTATTGGAGGGTTCCACATAGAAGTCGGTAATGGACCGATGCCCAGCCCAGTTAGAGGGTTACACTCTAGGAGTTGGTAGGAGACCCATTTCTTTTCATGAGATGAGGGTTCTACTATAGATGTAGAGGACCCATGCCCCACCCAACTGGAGGGATCCACTAAAATATTGTTAGAGGACCCATGCCCATATCAGTTGGAGGTTTCCACTCTTGTAGTTGGTTGAGGACCCAACATGAGTTTTCTACTCTAGGGTATGGTAGAGGATCCATACCAAGCCCAACTGGAGGATTCCACTCAAAAATTCACTGATGAACCATGCCTAGCCTAGCTATAGGGTTTCACTCAGGTTGGCTCTGGTGATCCTACTAGATCATTGTCATCATCGAGCATCACCTAACCAAGTGTCATACCCAGAACATTCCACATCATATTTCAAAATCCAAAACATACGGATTCATTATGTTCTATGTTTAATAACTCTCAGGATTGTCTACTCATTATCCAGAATCTGATTTCAAATAAAGGATATATGAAATCTTCAAGCTTCCTAATAATGAGCCAAGGGGTGCAAGACATGTGAGAGGACGCACATGACATGTGGTCCCACTCATTCACCTGGCCATTTCCCTATAGGTAGATAGATCACTAACCATGTGGAGGTAAACTACATGTAGAGGTGTGTAAATAGTATTTCCCTGACACTAGGGGTCGTACCCATGTCTTTGGTCATGTTTGTGTACCCAAGCCATGTTTTGGTACTATAGATCATGTCCATGTAATTCATTACAGGGTCATTTTCATGTTCATGTACTCCCTCATAGGGTCCTGACCATGTGTTTCTTCACACGGACCATCCACATAGGGATGTGGTAAACAATGTATAGAAGGACTACACACCTTTCCATCCTTATAATTTTTTTGAAACCCTATCCACCACAATCATGGGGATACATTACATATGTTCATCACTATAAAATGTGTGTAGTTGATTTTTTTCACAAATTTACCAATCCATGAATCATGTATCGAATCCACCCCTTATTCTTTGATTCCAATCTCATTTCTACTTGAATTGAATGGATCTAGTATTTTTATAATTTCTAGCCTTCCAATATCGAAAAATAAAATTATATCAATCTTTAGAGAATGTTACATGTTCTGTGAACCATGATTTTCTCTATATTTGAAGATTCATCCTGTGATCATTATAACTATCTTCCATAAACTAAAACCTTCCTAGATGTACCCCTGATTCATAGATTCATCCCACATATGTGAATTTTTCATGATTATGGGGGTTTGATCAGGCTCAGTACCTCCCCATCCATGTCAATCCAGGACAGTGGGATCTTACTAGTGAAGAAAGTGAAGCAATTGAGGGGTAAAGTCACAAGTACAATAGTGTAAAAATACTTGTCCAAGTGATCTTGGCCAACGATCAATAATGGGGATATCCAAGGTTATCAAACAAGAATAACCAATTTAATTGGTACATAGGAGTATCCAAGGATTTGAAATTGGCACAGATCAATAAAGGGTATTGATATCCTCAATCTATTTAATAAAAAAGGGTGTAAACCAAAAATTTATTATTCCTAACTAGAGATTGGATTGTTCATTTTCGAATAACATGCTCTCTAAATGATTTAAGTAATTAATTTTCTTTATTGTGTCATGATATATTCTAATCCATTTTTTCATCATCATCTGATTTGATCTTTCACTAGAAGAGAGGGAAGAATCTATGAAATCCTTCCAGGGTTTAGGTGGATAACCATAGAGGATTATCCATGGATTTATTCTTATAGAACATTGTTTAGGTTAAAATTACTAGGCACACTAGTCCTCAGAATTACAATCCATCTCAAGGCCCGGCTTTGAAAATATATAGAGAAATATTTTATATTCATAGAAGGAAACAAATGGTTCTCTATAATAACTCTAGAAACCTATAAATAAATCATCAGCCATTTTGAAAATATTTATCTATGAAAATATAATTGAAAACATATATAGGAATATTTGAGTAAATGAATGTCTATAGAGGCGGAGAATTCCATCCATGTTATACAGGTTAAAACAAACATTCCATTCATATTTTTAATAGAATTAAAAAATATACTTGACCATAAGGTTATAGGAAGATTCATTTTTAAACAATTTTTATAAAAAAATGTAAAAATTTGTAAAAATGACTTCGTAAAATCATATTAGAACATTTTTAAAAACATTTTTAGAATAAAATGTTTTGGTAGAAAACACATTTCCAACCAAAGAGAAATTTATAATTGGATTTTCTTAAAATCATTTTTTAATTTTATTATGTACCAATTAGTGTAAAAAATTATACCATTACAATAAATTATCATGAATAATACTATTATAAAAACCCATGCTTTTTCATGAGATATTGATCATGAAATTTCATCAATGGTATCGTAATCATAAACAATCTCAATAAATGATGAGATTATAGTTATAAACACTTACCACTTTGGTAAATATTAATATTAATCCCCATAAAATAAAAACAATACATGAATCTTAAGTTACCATTAATTTAATTTTATTCATGATATAACTTTTAAAATATAATTTATATACACCTCATTTAATATTATAGGTTCATAACGTAACATGTGTCTCAAAGAAGGAAAATTGAGAAAAAATTCCCTTACCAATTTTGGTAATGTTTTAACCGTAATCCCCATGAATGAGAGATCCAAAAAATGAATATTTAATTCCAAATAATTATTATTATAACAATTATAAAACAAATTCATGGTTTTTATACAAACCACATACAAGAAATAGGTGGGGAATATGGCATGCCTCTCACAGAAAATAAAAGTGAGATGGAAATTCCTTACTATTTGAGTTTTTTTAATCATGAGATCCATGAGAGAATAAAATAAATTGAAACATTTAATATATTAAAATATAAGAAATTAATGATATAAAATTTCATAGGGAATTATATATATCAAACTAAATAATCAAGTGGTATATATCGAAAAAGTCTCACATAAAAAAGTGAGACTAGATATCCCCTTACCTTAAGTCTTAAATATCATCATACATGTTAAAACATCATGTATAATAAATTCATATTTATTATAAGTCTATCACATAACCATAATCATATATTTAATACCATGTATTACTTACTTATGACTTTATATTACCCTTTTATTAACAATTCAGTGCTAATTTTATGTTTCGGGTAATAACTACTTTGTTTTTCATACATGTTTTGACTTTTTAATATTGGTCCACTTAATTAGATCCATATTTCCATATTTCTATATTGTAAACCCTGATATAAAAATAATATATATTCATAATATGTTTATTTATAATAATATATAAAATATATAAAAAGGAAATGAAATACACCATTCATGGAGATGGTAGACCTTACTTACACATGATCGCATTTTCCATTTTATTATCACATTGAAAGAATAAAAAATAAATGATGTATATATATATTATAATTATGGTATAATTATTATTTATAATATATAAAATATGTTAATAAACTCATCATTAATAAATTCCATATAACGCGTTAATAAATCACATCGTTTTGAGGAGGTGGTTGTCCATACATCCACAATAGAGGTTATCATATTCGCCCTAAATGTAAATCATGAAGTTATGTGTTATAAAATAATTAAATAAGAATAAATAAATCATAAATACCATTTAAATATTATATAAAATGTATTTACATAATTATTCTAAACGATTTGTTTGGAAATGTGAAAACAAACGACATCATTCTGCAGGGCAACAGTCCGTCATACACACGAATGATGCTTGTGTATCACATTTGATGGAAGTGTATGTGGTTGGAGGTTGTAACCTTAAAATAATAGAATATATTTTTATTTATGATAATAATATTATTATATGTTCATGATTTAGTATAAATTAACTGGGTGGAGAAATAAATAAGTTAAAAGTGCTCGTTGAAGAACGTTACCTCGTTTTCTGGTAACTTCATTTGGTTTGAACCAAAGGAATTCCTTGGTTTTCCTTCTTCCAAAAGTGAGTATTCTAGGTTTAAGGGAAATATTTTGGGAGTTTATTTTTTTAGTGGTTTTATGATCCAAAATTCTTGAATTTTTTTAATTTAGGTAGAGAGGTAGTGCCCTTTTATAAGGGAGGTGAGAGGCACACTTGTAAATACCAAAAAGGTAAACACTATTTGGTAGTGTCCCTTAAATAATGTGCCTCCAATAATGAACCATTATCTATAAAATATGGTATATTTTTGAAATATGACCATAAAATGGGTTTCAGATAAGTTTGTAGGTAATTTTTACCCTTATTATAATGTTCAACCACTTTGTAAAATTGTTATTACATTAATAACTATAATTAATTTTAATTTATTTCACTATTAAATTTTGTAAAAACTTATTTGACATTATAAGACATTATAAATTAATTTTATTCCAATTATAGAATCAATTTTTTCAAATTCTAATAACATAAGTGTAATTATTTAAATAAAAACTAATCCATCAAATGGGACAAAACAATTTGTTTGTGAAGAAAAAAGGTCAATTGTCCCAAATGTTTTTATATAAAATTTCCGGGTGAAATTAATTACAAAATTGGATATATTTTTTTGTGTAATTAAAAAAATTATACTTTAAATAAAGTTAATAATATAATTTTACAATATGAATAAATTATATGAAAATGCGGGTTTCAATTAAAATTCATTGTTTTTTCACTTTTCAATGAAAAATGAAACTTCTCAAAAAAATAAAAAAATAAACACACCCTAAGATAATTTTGATATTAATATATCAAAAATAAATTTTAGTTAATCAAATTAATTTTCTAAAAGTGTAGAAATTGTTTCCTCCAAAAAAAGATGATAAAAGATTTTTAAAAAACTAAAAAAATTTAACCATAATGTCGGATTTATAATTATCTCTTATCATGGAACTCATTGTATTAATTTCATATAGCTGACTGATTATACAATATATTCAATTAATTAAAATCATTCACCAATATTGATTTAAAAAAATTATTATGATAAAACATGTTTACTTTCATAAAAATAGTTTTCCAGAAAATAATTTCCTATATTTTCAGTAGGGTTTTATTTTCATTCCTTGAAAATTGGTCCCCAAAGAATTCACCATATTTTCATATTTTGATTAATCCTATTAATAGACGCAATTTCAACAAATATTTTAAAATTATACTATTAGATAATAATATTTTAATAATATGTCATGTTTCATTTAATCTCAATGTTTCATATAACTCAAATTAAACATAGTGTTGCATGTAAAATAACCTAATCTAGAGTGAATATAACACAAGAATAACATGGAATTGCATATAGAACAAGAATAACATGGTATTTAATGTAGTGAAACTTTCATAGGATGTTTCAAGTAATGCAATCCAGTCTTTGTGTTTTTGTATAACACATGCTATATTCAGTGTAGAGTGATATAAAAAATATAAAAAATAATAAATTAATTCAAAATAAAATATTTCACAAAATCATTGGGTGTTACATTCTTCCCCCCATAAAATTAATTTATCCATTGATGTTTATCTCAGTCATCAAGGGTTTAATACTTTAATGTTTCCTGCATAGAAACCCACATCATAAAAAATAATACTAAAAATTCTTTTAAAATGTAATGTTGGAATCATTATGGTAACCTAATGTAACCCATAACTAGGTTTCCACATAGGAGAATATATGTGGGTAATGAATATTTGGAAATATAAGAAAAGGATAAATAATTATAGATATTTATTGACATCATATATGTAAATCAATTAAATTATAAATGGAATATTAAGGGGATCAAAACCATAAATTTATTATGATCTAAAAGACCATCAGTTCATCAAAAATGAAGGTACTAGGATAAAAAAATAAATAAATACATTTCTTAAAGTCAAAATTACAATAATAAATAATTACTTGATTCCATTTCATTTTATAAGCATAATATCACTCAATAATTAAGCCTTGATCAATTTCAAATTCATCGCATTACTCAGTGAAAAGAAGATGGATTTTTTATCCTTAAAGCACTAACGGATCATAAAATCCATAGGTAGAATGAAAATTCATTCTTTATATCATCATTTATCATCAAAAAAAATTGGTTAACAAAGGTTATCTAATATACATATATATTCATTTGGAAAATTAGCACATTAATTTCAAAAACCTCATTCAAAGATCAACATATTTCATAAATGGTTGACCATTTCTCCCTTCTCAAAGATCAAAAATCCAAAACATTAGATAGAAGGTCACTAAATATCTCAAAATAATTTTTTACAATGATCAACCATATATCATAAAGTAGTTATTGGATGTCACATACCAAACATGTGATTACCTTCATCATGCACACTCCTGAAACATGTTAATATCCTAAATTACCATAAATAATTATATAGAACATGCATGAATATTCATTCCATATATTATTGGATATATTCGTTAAATAAAATAATGTTTTAAACTCTATCCATGATAGCATAATTTTTTTTTCAACAAATCATTATCAATTCAATGGTCATACCAATTTACTTTATTTGTATCCAACATCTGTTTATACAAACTAGACACCATTTTCTCATCCTCAGGAGTATATTATGGTGTATATTCCATTAATAAAAATATTACAAATCCATTAAACCACATTCCTATTACATCAGAATAATTCAATATATTCTTCCATTTCCTTAATTAAAAACTGATACTGAACCATACTTATATATCTCACAATTTATAATTGTTAAATCCAAATACAAAAATACTCTAATCCTTCTACTTCAATTATTAGAAGGGAATAGGTATTTACTTTGTTTATAAGTAAATTGTTATGTTAGGTAATTTGGTTGGGTAATTCCCATTCTCATCATATATATGACATTAAACTCCATGACAATTTTTCATACTATGATCCCATTTTCCACACAGATAACATTTTCCTCTACATTAGAGATATTCGTTTAGGATTTTCTTCCCACATTCTTGACATGTAAAAGGTTGAGTGTTCATTACTATATTTTCATTACCACTTTAAATTTGATAAAATTCCACCATCCTATTATATGATACATTAGAAATATCATCAAAGTTTACATTGTTAATCCTATAATATGATCGCTGAATCTACCTAATCACAATATTTTTCTCTCTAGTTAGAATCCTCCTTGGTTGATCGTAATCACTGAATTGTCCAATAGAATCTATGTTAACATGGTTCCTTGTAGTTTCAGAAATTAAATAAACCAAAATCATAATTTTTGAAAAATTAATCATTGTGGGGAACAACATAATCATGAAAAATCACTTACATGATGTCAAAATCATGACATGTTCCTTAATCTCTGATATTTTAAGTTTGTCCTTTTCCATTCATATTCATAATCTCTTTAAATCCTCCAGGATGGGTTGTAAAGAATTTTTTAATCTCTTATTCATATCTTCGGGGTGTTTCAAACCACTTGTTCAGTTTTTCCCATTATCGTGCACCAGTTCTCGATCGAGTCTTGCGAAATATGGTGTTTTGGAGTGGTTATTCCTTTTTAGATTTGTACTAGCTTCACATCCACTTTTAGTATCAATAAAAGGGTGTGTTTCTAGGATACCACTATCCCAATCCTTGGAAAAAATTCTAAAAATAAATCTATATGTAACTTATCCTTATAATTATCCTTAGAGACATCTGTGGACATATCCTTTGAAATATTCATAGGGATATCACTATAGTTTTCTCATCCAATTTTCCGAAGGATAACTAAAAAATTCCTTTAATACCTACTATTGTGAACTAGGACTATCATAAATGGATATTAAATCCATTTAGATGAATATTCAACTCATTATAAAAGTATATTCCAAATGTACTAAATAGTTTAGTGAATTTGGAGACTTAGAACACAATACATTAACTTAGTGAAAGATCTTCAATGCTTACAACAAATATCATCCAATTTAGTACTCCTAATTATATCCTTTCATCATAACAAGGGGAAAGGAAACATATTAAATGGTGATCTAACATGCCTAGTAAGGTTAAACAAAGGAGTTAATTAAGCATAACATGAACATATGGGTATGAAAACATGATCATACCATTTGAAGATCATAACCTACATATCAAATACCATACACATGAGGCATGACATAAATAATTGAAGATAAAAATCCATGAATCACAAGGGAATAAAGATGAAAAATGATGAGGTAATAACATGGGATTAAGATGGGGAATTGGGGAATACACATAAGCATTTAAAATCTTATTTCAAGGCTACCTAGCAAGACTTTCATAACATGTTAGAATTGGGCTAATAACCCATGTACCAACTTCAGGATTGGGCCAAAACCCCATGTACCCACATTTTTGGGGCTTGGGATACAACCAACTTACCCTCTTATTTACATTGATGGGATACAACCCATGTACCCTGGTATATTTAGTCATGGGATAAAACTCATCTATGCTCTTGTTTTCAGTCTTAGGCTACAACCCATGTACCCTTTTTTATGGTTGGTATATAACTTGTGTACCCTATTATTTTCCGGATTGGTATATAACCCATGTACCCTCTTATTCATAGGATTGGGATAAAAACCTTGTACCCTTTTATTTTTATCCTGGAATAAAACCCTTGTACCCTATAATCTCATATAACATTTATAAATTCCCAATGCATTGGAAGAATATATATGTCCCACCTTCCACAAAATTAAATCATACATACGTGTGCCACGTGATCATAAAAATTCATCATATTATAATCCATGAAATTTAATGTGTATCATAAAAATTTAATCATACCATAACCTATGGAAAATAGATTGGTTTCATAATCATTTAATCATGGAATAACTAGTGAAAGGGATCAGATTTCATAAGTTTTTTATCAAATGTATAACTTATCGAATATAAAAAAGTTTCATAAATTCATTCCATAAAAGCATGAACCATTTAGAGAAAGTATATGAATGGTATTCTTGATTCATATCCGTCGTAAGAAATAGGTAACACCAATGGATTTTACCATAGATAGAAAATAATTTTTAAATACCATTCAAAACATTTCATGAGAAAAATATCCTTTGGTCTATGAAAAAATATTTTTTAAAAGTAAAACATTTTGAAAACATTTTTCTTCAAAACTATCTCCAAAAAATTGTGAAGTAATCATGAAAATATTGTTGAAAATATTTTTATATGAAAATATCTTTTAAAACATACAAAGGATTCTTCGAGGCAATGATTGGTTAGGGTAGTGGAGAATTATGTCCATGTCAAAAATGTTTGAACAATGATTCCTTTTATATTGTCGATAGATATAGAAAAGATCCTTGATCTGATGATTTTTAAAATATTTCTTTTAAAAATTTGTAAATAGTTAAAAATGGGTAAAAATTTAATTTAAAATTCATTGTATAACGTTTTTGAAAACATGTTTAGAAAACATGGTTTTGGGTGAAAATATGTTTCTGACTAAAGAGAGAAATAAATTAATATTTTAATAAAAACTTTTTAAAAAATATCCTATGTAAAAAATAGTGTAAAATGGTACCATTATAAAAATATATTATGACTATAACAAGAAAAAGAAAATTCAAGATAAATAAAGTCATATAGATAATTATATTTCATCAATAGAATAATAATATTAAATTATCCTGGAAAATAACGTGGTTCTAGCAATAAAATCATACCACTTTGGTAACTTTGAATCCTAATCCCCATGAAATAATAAAATTCCATCAATCATAAAAATAATAAATATAAGTATATCCATGATATATAATTTCAAATAGAATATATATAAAACTAATTGAATTATATAGGTTCATAACATAACTTGTTTCTCAAAGAAGGAAAATTGAGACAAAATTCCATTAACGATTTGGTAATATTTTAACCATAATCCCAATAAAAGGGATTTCATAAAATGGTTATTTAAATACAAAAAAAATGTATTAGATTGTTCATAAAATAAATTAATGGTTAGAATACATTTCATGTATAAGAACTTTGTGGTGAAAATGGATTGTGTGTTAGGGAAAATAAAAGTGAGACAAAAAGCCCTTACTGTGTGAGTAAATTTGGAATCATGAGATCCTTGAAATAATAACATAAAATGAAACATATAATATCATTAAATAAATGAAATTCACTATAAAAATTCATATATAATTACATACATTGCACAAAATAAACGAGTAGTGAATATGGTGTAAGTATCAAGGAAATAAAAGTGATACTTGAAATCCCCTTACTATAAGTCTTGTCACTCATCATAAATTTTCAAAACAACTATATAATCAATATAATTTTATTATAAATAATTAATTGAACCATATTCATATTTATAATACCACATATTATTTACTTATAGAATTATGTTACCCATTTATTAAAAATTACATGATAATGTTTTGTTTCGGATAATAACTCTTTTGTCTTTCATAGGTGTTTTCACTTTCTTTTCTTGGTACTCTTACTTAGATATTGATTTAAATTTTTACATAATTTAAACAAAGAAATAATTATAATATAAGTTCATTATATATTTATTTATAATAATCTATAAAATATATAAATAATAAATTAAATACATCGTTCATGGAGACGGTAGCCCAAACGTATGCATACACTTTGATTCCATTTTCTAATCATTTTGAAAGAATGAAAATTAAATGATGTATATATATTTATATAAATTATCATTATAGTACCATTATTAATTCATAACTATCACATAATTTTAATAAACCCATCATTAATACATTCTATATAAATCTTGTATGAATCACATCTCTTTGAGGTGGTGGTAGTCCACACATCCACAAACGATGTTATCATAATCCCAAAAAAATTAAATCATTAATGTATCTGTTATATAATAATATAAGAAGCATAAATAAATCATATATATCATATATATCACATAAAAATTTTATGTTCATATTTATTCCCAACCTCAAGAGATGGTAATGGAAGAACGGATGACATTAGTTTGTGAGGCGATAGTCTATCATCCACACGAATGATGATTGTGTATACCAGTTTATGTAAGTGTGTGATTTTTTAGGTCATAAACATAAATTAAAACATATAATTACATTATATATACTTAGTATATTGTATAATTAGGGTGTAATAGAAATTTAAGTGGTGTTTAATGAAATAAGCCAAAATTGATTGTTGAATAATGTTTATTCTTTTTGAGGTAACTCATTTTGTATTGCACAAAATGACCTACATGGTTTGATTTATGAAAAAATAGAGGCATATAGGATGATAAGAGGGATTTATTTATTTTTTTATTCAGTATTTTACAATAATAAATTTTTGAGATGTGTGAAGATAGGGTTAGATTTGGTGTCCTTTTATAAGGGAGTTGGGTGGGAAACATGTAAATTTCAAAAAGGTCAACACTATTTTGAGGTATCTGTAAAATACTTTTCCTCCAATAATAAACCATTCATGATAAAATATGTGATATGGTCTATATATGGTGATAAAATTGTTTTTGTACAAGTTTCTAGGTAATATTTTCACTTAATTTAATGTTTAACCACCAAGTAAATTCATTTTTATGTTAATCACTGTAATTAATTTTAATTGTTTTGGAAAATATTATTGGTAAAAAACTAAGTTGAAACTAATATAAATAATATATTATTCATATTAAAAATATAAATTCCATATTTTTCAAATTCAAATCGCATAAGTGTAAAATTTTAATTTTAAATTAATCCCACCGACGGGATGAAACAATGTTTTTTTAAGTGAAAAAGCTAAAAAGATAGAAATGTTTTTATATAAAATTTCAATATGAAATTGATTAAAATGACCTAAATTAGAGTTATTTAACTATAGTTCATCTAATTATTCATTAAACCCAATTAAAAATATAATTTATCTATATAAATAAATTTTGAGAAAATGCAGCATTAAATTAGAATTTAGATTTTTTTCAATATTTATCAAATAATGAAACATCTCATAAAAATACCAAAAACTCTGAAAAAGATAATTTTAATATTATGATTTAAAAAATGAATTTTTTATCAAATTATTTTTCTAAAAGTTTCAAAAATAATTCCTCCTAAAAATGTTGAAGAAACATTTTAAAAAAATACACTTTTTGAAGCGTTCAATCAGATTTATTCTTATATATTGTCTTAGAAACTCATAGGATTAATGTAAAATATCCAAACAAATTGTATATTAATTTAATTTAATTCATTAACCAATGTTTTTTTATAAATTTATTGATGTAAAATGTGTTTTATTACATAAAAATATATTTCCAGCAAATGATTTCTTATATTTTGAAAAGGGTTAATTTTAATTTCTATTTTATTAGTAACCAAATAATAAACCATAAATTAATAATTTTATTATTCGTATACATAACCACCATTTAAATAGATATGGGAAAATTATCATTTTAGTTAATAATATTTTAATAATGTGGCATTTTTTATGTAAACTCAGTGTTGTAGATAACTTAAGATAAACATTGTGTTTTGCATAACATAGGCTAAGACAGTGTTGCGTGTAGCACAATATTATAATTTTGTTTTTTCTAGAAAAAGATTAACTTGGTGTTTCTTGAAGTGCAAGATTAACTTTGTGTGGTTTTTATTGAAATCTTATCTTGGTGTAGCATTCAACATAA
This sequence comes from Viscum album, assembly GCA_963277665.1. NCBI lineage: Eukaryota > Viridiplantae > Streptophyta > Magnoliopsida > Santalales > Viscaceae > Viscum > Viscum album. The sequence goes on along the minus strand of OY728160.1, from coordinate 1,395,436,483 downwards.
GAAAAACATAGTGCTTTTGTATAACAGAAGCTATATTCAGTGTTCTGTGACAATAAAAATATTGAAATGATGCAATTATGAAAAAATATATTTCACAATATCTTAAGTTGTTACAACCCATTACCTGATGTAGTATGAGATGTACTAACCCTGCCTATATAAAGAGTATGGAGAAATTGCTCTATGGTGTGAGAGGGGAGTATTGTCCCTAATATCTCTTTGAAATCCTAGAGAACTAATTACCTAGTGTGACAGGGTAGTATGTACCGCATCATATCCATTTTATCATGGGTAAAACTATACCCTCATTCCACAAGGGAGTACTAAACCCATCATATCTCTGATTGAATGGAGAATCCACTCCCTGTGTAGCAAGGGATTACTTACCCCAACATCTATCTGATGATCCCACCCAATCATTAACATCATCAAGTGTCACCTGAATAAGAATCGTACTAATAACATATTACACCATTTCTCAAAATCACATCAAAATAGCACCATTGCATTCTACGTGAAATTACACTCAGGATTTATTACTCATGGGCTAAAATCTGAGCCAAAAATGGTAGATATAAGAGGTAGAATATTCCCATGGGAGTACATGATGTGTGTGGAGTCTACAATGTGGGTGGTCGTACTCTTATACTTAGTCATTTCTGTTCTAGTAATGGCATGAGAATATATGTCTCTATAAATGGTGTACCCTCTCAGACACCTGAAATGTATGACTAACCGAAGTCCTAGAGGTGCATCGCGACCCCTACCCATGTATTCCTTCCCATGGTTGTATTATGACAACCCTTTTCCTTATTACACATTACTTCATGGTTTGTTAAATAAAATCACACTTTTTAAAAACCATAAGATCAATAATCCTGGTGCATTTTCGAATTAGGTACAAATCATATCAATTTTTTACATGGGTAAAACAACATTATTGAAATCATACATTTCATTCCTATAATATTATATTACTCATTTAAAAAGGCATGGAATAACCTGGGGACTCATATAAGAAAGGGGTGATCCATAATACCTAGTAAGGTAATGAAAAATGAATAAAATTAATAAATAATTACATATTCAAAAATAGGATTTTCAAGGGAACATAAAATGGGTGTGAATCATAAAAATGAACAATGAGACATTATATAACATGATAACATAAAGTAAAATTGGTAATGTGGTAACAACCTTGAATTTCACATTATAAGAATAAGTCAAGGATAAACACCAAAGATTCATTACACAATTAACGTATTATAAAATCTTGTGTACCATACATGGAATCTCATCAGGATAAAACATTACCCAATACATTGGAGTACTATTTGGGACTATAGAATCATATCATGCACTTGTATAAGTGTGACACATAGATCATATAACCTAAGAATTCCTTTCATTACATTCAACCCCAAGGTCAATTAGTTAGGTTACATAATTGTATTTCCCTATTAAAATAAGTGTAGGTACATATAGGTGAATACGCTTGATTAGAAATTGGTACGAGTATACACTTCACCAATGTTTAGAATGGAAAATTGAAGTGAAATTTCATCCATATAACAGAAGTACAAAAATATTCATAAAATATTTTAATGAGAGAAAAAGGTGTTTATCAGTACTTGAATTTAAATGGAATATATGAGGGATATGTATGAACATAATCCAACATGAATTTTTTTTAATTTTAAGGAATAATACAAGGAGGGTTCTTGAATAAAAACAAGGCAGGGAAAATCATAGGATAATTTCTACAGCATAAGGGGGTTAATAATGAATCATGGGAGGGTTAAATGAGAGTTAAAGGGGTTAATAATCACATAAAAATTATAATTTAATTAATATGTTTGTGTAAAATCATATATCATCATTATGAATAGGAATTAAAAATTCATTACTTAAATATTGTGCTTGGATTGTAAAGAGAAAGAGTGGATCCCTTACTAAATTTCAGCATAGTAATGACTTAGTTAAATATTATAACGAGAGAATAAAAAATGTATCATAATAATAAAATCAATTGGATAGTAAAGGGACATTTACGAAGTCATTAAAACATATCTAATTGATATTCATAAGGTTAAATACAAAAAAGGTGCTTGATTGTAAAAGAAGGTAGAGAGGTCCCTAACCATGAAGATTTTCTTCCTAAACCTTTATGGTGTAACCTTGACACCATGAGGGATTCATGGAGGGTCACTTTTGGAAGGAAAATTATAATAATTTTTTGTTTTAAGAATTTTTTTGGGGAGGAGTGGCTAATGGTTGGTATTTATACTTGATGAGGGTGGGTTATAAAGGATTATATATTGACTATTTTATAATATAAGCCAACAAATTGGGGGTAAATTGAATTCCAACATATTTTATGGATAACTAGTGAGTTGGAGAGTTTTTTTGCACGTCAAATGCCTTACTAAAATGAACCAAACCTTTTTTTTAACCTATAAAATGTTCAAAATAAAAAAAAATATTTAATTTCAAAAATCCAATTTTTGGTTTAAAAAATAAATTATAAAATGTTTAAACTAAAATTCATATTTAAAAATTAAATTTTTTTATTAATAATTTAATGTTATAATGATAAAAATGTTTCAAAAAATATTTATTCATTCATAGATAATAATTATTTCATGATATCAGAGAGCTTGTAAAGTAAAAATATTCACTTTTTCACAAACAAATAACATTTTCAAAAAAATTCAAAAAAATAACCCTAAGATAAGGATGAAAAGATTAATAAAAAATCAAATTTATATCACATAAATAATTATCTATGTTTTAGAATTTTAATTTTAAAATATATTAGTATTTTAATTAAAATTGGTAATTTATTAGAAAAATCAACATTTTTACCATTATAAAAATTAATTTGGGATTTATTAAAATAGTTTATCAAAAAACTAATAATATTATTTCATGAAATAAATTTTTATTAAAAACTAAAAATAAATAATATATTAATAGAATATGTTTATATTCATTAGAAATAATACAATTTTTAATATTAAATAATCTTTAAAATTATTTAAATGAGTCGATATAACCAACAAATATAATGACCAACTACTTTATTGGATAATGATCATAATTTTGATTAATTTTATCAGTAAAAAAACATAAATTATTATGATCATAATTATCTTATAAATACACTATCATAATTACTTTTCAACATTCACTTTTTTTTTGAAATATGGTTCAATGTTTTTTCGAAAATGAGTATTTTGTCACTAACTCTTTGTTTCATAATTATAGTCATGTTTGTGGGTGAAAAAACTATAGGGGATCATAGCAACCTTGAATTTTATATTGAAAAATATGTATCCTCTACTTTCCTCCTCATTTTAATATTTAGAATTATGTTGGGTATTTTTTATATTGAATGTAACATTCAAAAATAAGGAAATAAAGTATTAATTGTTTCAAGTTTGTTTTTTTACTATTCATAGTTGTACTAGTTCATATCAACACATGTTGTGGAATGTTCTTATGTAAATTATAATTTTTTATATGTGCTTATAATAAAACATTAATTATAAAATAAGATTTATATTAATAGCATAAAGGATCTTTCAAGGCATTAAATTCTTCATTCCCCCCCCCTTAAAAAAATTCCCGTGAAATTTGCGTTCAAACTCAAATGGTCCAATGCACATTAGGATTATTTTACCCTTCATTATAAATCTCATAACTAATTTCTTGGGATATATATTGATAAATACATGATTCCTTACATGAAATTATAATGTATATTACAATCCAATTGTTTTTCTAACAATGGGAATCTAGGATCATATATTTTAATTGCTTCTATCTTTTAATAGAAAATGTTACAGGTTTTGTAATTATTTTCATGTTGGTTCATAAAATGATTATGATAACCAAATTAAATCTTGAGGGTGTGTCAAATAAGGTATATATTAAGGTGAATTTTTTCACTAAATCACGATCGAGACTAGCTCAATATGATTTTTTAGGGTTGTTACCCCAAGGTTTGTATATACCAGAGAAGCATCCACTTTTAGCATCAAGAGGGGGTATTTTTCTTTGAAACTATATAATCTATAATTTATCAAAACATGTGGATGACTTAATATATATAGAATTATCCCTAAGTCTTTTACAAGAGTTTTCAATTCATAATCCAAAGAATAACTAAGCTTTCCTCTAATACCAATGATGAAAACTGTTGTCTTTATTAAATATTATTTTGTGATATATTACATAAAATAAAGAATATTAAAACCTAGTATATTGGGAAGCCTAGTGTCTTTGGTAATAAGGTATGTAAAATATCAACTTGTTACATGGGTAAGAAACTTTATTTTAAACTTCATCAACAAACTTCTAATATTCCACTACACATTTAAAACTACACAAGATAACCTATGGACATACATACGAAAGGGGTGAGCTATAAATACCAGTAAATAAAAGAAAAAATATCATTACATGAAGAATGTATTACATGCTAGACAATAGGTATTTCAGGGGAACATATATTGGGAGAGAATCATAAACCTGAACAATGAGGCATGATAACATAAAGGCCATATGGGAATGTGGAAACAACTTTAAACATGGCATTATAAGTATAAGTAATTCTTAACCACCAATACATCATCACATAATTTTTTTGGATAACCTCCCATTCACCATATGTGAAATATCATGAGACTAAAACATTACCCAACATATTGGAGCACTATCATGGTGCATAGATTCAAAATCATATTATTTATACCCATAAGTGTGACACATAGACCGTATACCCTTAGAATATCTTTCAACACCTATAACCCCAAAATTGAAGAATGAGGCCACATAAATTGATTTCCCTAATAAAATATATATAGTTATATATATCATAAAAAACATGAGTGTAAATGGGTACTGGTATACACTTCAAAAATATTTGGCATGAAAAATCACTATGAAACTTTCACAATATAATGATATTACATAAGGATTCATAACATGTCTTAATGAGAGAGAAATGATTTTCTCATAACTTCGAATTAAAAAAGGAAATAATGAGGTATATCTATGAACATAATCAAATAGTATCATTCAATAATTAAAAATAATAATACAAGGAGGTCTCTTGAATAAAATCATGACATGTAAAGATCATTGGATAATTTCATTAGTATAATGGGTTACATAATGAGTCATGGGAGGCATGAATTGTAACACCCCGACCCCAGCTGCCCAGAGTCGGTGAATTACTTCGTAACATTGGCATGATCACAAAATATCAAGTCTCGAAAGACCGATCAGTTTAGTAGCCTTGGAAACACTAGATACATTCATAAATGTTACATTACATCCTAAAGTGAAAAACTAAAATAACAAAGTCTCCATAGTCCACACAAATATCCTCTTCTGACAATCCCTGCAAATCATTCATAAAATACTTCTTCACATCCTGGAAAATATTAAAACATTGAAAGGGGTGAGCTCAGTTTCTCAGAAAGGATAACAATATTGCGGAATCTTTCGTAAATAAACATTAACATTTAAGGCAATGTATAACTAAAACAAAATCCTTTTTAAACTTTAACTTCAGTATAATATGGAAAAAAATAAATTAAATAATTCCATTTACTTACTCACATAGATATTCTACTAGTCGAATAATCACCTGAAATATTAATAACCACTTGCATAATGATGGAATGCATAATGCCAGACTATCATAACCATGTAGCCAAGGCCTCGTGCCAAGACCACAAATAAGATTTTGTCAAGGCCTCGTGCCAAGACACTAGTTTGTCTCATTAGACCTACCGATGCATCGAGGAGCTATAGCGGGCTCCACCCGTCACTTATTAAGTCAAATGCATTCCTCATATGAATAGGTTTAAACATATCATAAACCATAACATAATCGTATCACAAAAAAACATGCATATAGGAAACATAACATTTCCACATTTCAATCACAAGATTTAAATACAACACATTGATGTAATAAAAACACTTTCAAAACCATTTTCAATATCAAAATAAAAGAAAGTTAAAACATTGTATTTATTTTTCTTTAAAAAAAGTTATGGCTTGTAGAGGAAGCCGAGACTCAAATAATGGTCATGATGGTAGAGAAGTCGTTGTCGCCGCATACGTAAGAAAAACATTCCTTTTTTCGTTTAATAAAAACGCTTCATATAAAAAGATTCATTTTGAATAAAATTAAAAGTCAAAGGGGTTTATACCCCATATAAATGAAAGTTGTGTAGAAAACCAAATATGCCTCAATGAAAGGATATTGAGACGAAGTCCTTAAAAAGATCATTTTTAAAATAAAATAGATCTATTATGTGTATTCATTATAAGTACAAGATATGACATAATAACATCATGACATAATTTGAAAGTAGGAGATTAACCCAGAGAATGGAAATTGGGTTAAGAAATTCCCTTACCTCGTGTCCGAATTCACTCGACCGTTCTTTGATCTCCTGAATAATAAACTAGAGTTAATCTATACCTTCTTAAGAACCTTTTTCAAGTTCATTATTCCTTTTATATCACTTATTACCATGTCATGAACATTATGTAATTATTTAAGTTTATAACGGTCATTTTGTCGATCTTAGGTACTTGAGTCAAAAATAAACTTCTTATAATTACACTTTGTTCATGTGGTAGAATATCCATTATATACATAATTATATTCATGATTTATATATCATATAAATCATATATATCCAGTATATACATTCATTTATAATATTATATAACATTTAGAGGTAAGAAATGAAATGCACCGTTCATGGAGACGGTAAGTCGTACGTACGCATGAATGCTACTTTCATTTCTATTTCTTATTTAATGGAATGAAGTTATAATTATATAAAGGTATACAATAATTACAGTATAATATAATGTATAATACCGTTTACTCCATCCTTTATACATCCCACATATGGCATTAATGATTCAAATCACTTTGAGGGGGCGGTAGTCCGCACTTCCTAAAATGAAAATATCGTGTTTACCCATAATGGAAACCATAAAGTGTGCCATAAATGAGAAATAAAGAATAATAAGGAAAACATAAACATAATATATATATCATATATGAAAATAGTGTCATCAAAATGGCCACCATTATAGGTTTTAAATGAATATTGAACAATCATCCTTTCGTGAGGCAGTATTTTTCCACCCACAGAAACAGTATGTTCTTTAACCATTAGACGAAGGTGTGTGTAAGTGTAAACAAAATCCTTATCATAAAAACATCATAGTATATTGTAGATACTGGTGTTGTTAAAAAATAAAGGAATAAAAAGAGTTTAAGGGGTTGAAGAAGCAAAATAAAACAAAACAACATTAGAGAAGACATTACCTTAAAATCAGGTATCTCTTTTTGATTTGAGCCAAAGGCTTCCTTGGGAAGAATTCTGCCCAAAGTGAGGCTTCTAGGAGTAATATAGGGAAGTTGAGAGAGTATTTGGGCAGATTTTGGCCGAGCAAAATGGCTTCAAGGTGTGAATAAGGTGGTAGTGGTGGGGGCCTTTTATAAGAGGAGAGGAGGGGCACTCTTGGAATGTAATAAAATGTTACTTTATTATACAATGATTTTCGGATTATAAAGGTCCCACACTTCTATAATTTGAGGATAAGGTGATAAGTGTTAGAAATATTCTCATCCAATAGGTTTTTGACAAGTGTAAGCCTTGTATTTTATATTAACTTTTCATTTTATATAAATCGTTAATTAATGAGGTAATCACTACATCATCATGGTGTCATAAATAATTAACTTTATTTAATGTCTAAAAATTAAAAAAAAATTCCTGATGTAGGAAATATTTTTATATTTCTAATGAATATTTATAGTAAAAAATATGACTTGTATAACCCCATTTAAAAATTGTTATAGTAAAACAACTTATGTTTTTGACATATTTATTTTAACTTTAAATAAAAGTTATTTATGTCATTTTCCTACCAAAGTGGCTCCATGGGGTCCCCAAGTTAACCCATGGATTGTCTGGGTCGGCCATGACATATCCAATAGGGGTAGGACAAGTGTAAAGGTCATTTAATATTTTTATAATACCATTTTTACCTTAAATTTCACAAATTACCTTTAATCGCGATTAATTAAACTTAAAAGTTACTATTCAGCAAAAAAATTATTTTAATCCCATTGAACCAAATTTTACTTCATAATGACAACCATGTATGTCAGATTTTCTAAAATCAAATCACAGAAGTGGTAATATTTCATTTAAATGAAAAATCAGTTATTTAACTACCACTTAGTGGTTTCACTATTCATCAAAAATTGAAGTTTTTCAGAACAATGCCAAAATTTCACCCAAAGATATAATTGATATTCTGAATTCAAAAATGATGTCTACTTTAAAAAATTTGAAATATATAAGTTTCATTAATTAATTTTATAATTAATTCCCGTTGTCACAACAAATAGCGTGTTTTAAGAAACAATATATATCAAAATATTGACAATTGTTTATGTCTAATTTCAAAGTGAAATTAATTATAATTAACACCATTGGATAAAATGGTACAAATATATTCTAATTATAATTTAAAACCACTCAATAGTATAATTTATCACTATAAATTATTTTTATTAAAAAAGTTGTTTTTAAGTATTTTTCACTATTCATAAAAAATTGGAAGTTCTCAGAAAAATACCAAAAATTCAACATAGGCTAATTTCGATATTTAGAATCCAAAAATGAAGTCCATTTTGAAATATAAAATTTATATAATTTCAAAAGTTGGGTATTACTATTCATAACAGCTACTTTGATTAGTTGTGGTGTGTTAGAACTCGAAGTTGCGTACAATGCAAGCTATTTCATTATTGAATGAGAAGCGTATCATGGAAGCTCGGGGTGTTACATTCTCTCATCCTTCAATAAATTGCATCCTTGCAACTTGAAATTTTTCTTTGAAAATAAATGGTTGAAAATAGAAAATACCTTTATGGAAAACCCACATCGGAAATAAGGTTAATAAAAATATAACTTTAAAAGATAGAAAGATAAGTACAAAGGTCACCTAAGATAGCCCGTACTAGGATTATATGAAAATAGGGATATGGAAGAAAAAAAACCATCAAGGTATGATGGAGAGTCGTAGAAAACTGGATTAGGAGAAAGTTAACCATAAGAAAATCACAAACTTGTGATTGGTTAAATAGTCAATGAATCCCCAGTTGGAAAAGTTAACCGGCAACGTTTTTGTTTTAAGTTACCTTTTATAAATTTGAGGAATTTATTTAGGAGATTTATTAAGAACATAATGGAATATACATACTTGTCATGTAGACTTTCATTCTTTAATAAATTTTTACCACAAACCCATATTTAAATCTAAAAGGTAATAGAACTCCAAAATATTCTATTTATCCTAATTGTATAAGGTTCTAAATATTAACACATACCATTTAGATTAGTAAAACTATTTTTTAATAACCAGGGACTTCATGTAGGCTAGTGGTAGGTAATAAAGGCATGTCGCACTATGGTTGTGGGTTCGATTCCTGCAGCTTTGTCCGACGCGATGGGTTATGCCCCACCCTGCAGGTTTTTCTTTTCCTAAAACTATAGTATTATAATATTCCAAAAATAATCTTCAGAAATGTTTTAACCTTAAACAATACTATCCAAGGTTCAACTTAATCCATTCCAACCTTAATAGTTATCCAAAATACCTCTGTCTAGACTTTCTCTAAATGTTCTCTAAATTCCAAAATCAATTGTAACATCAGATTCCCCAAACAAATTAAAGTTTCTCTTTTTGTCAAATAATAAAAATATGATTACCTTCATCATATTAAAACCTTACTGAAACAACAAGTACTGCAGTACAATCCTTATGTATATCACATTATTCTTATAACCAAAATATAATCCTTGAGTCCAAAAGCACCAATACATAAATTATTCCACTTCAACTGTAGTAATAGCATAAGATTGGCCTTTATCCCTTGGTCTTTTCTGAGGTAAGTTTCCATGACGCTTAGGAAATTAATTTTCATAATGCCCCATTTCCCTACAATTGTAGCATTCAACATTGATAGCCTCTTTCTTTCCCTTGCAATCACGAGCCTAGTGACCTTTTTCTCCACATTTAAAACAAACTCCCATTCCTTTTAGGCAAGTACCGGGGTGATTCTTCCCACAATTATCGCATAATGGAAAATTCTTCTTTTCTTTTTTCCCTTTATCTGTCTCGTGTCCCACCATTCTCTTCTTCTCGTGCTTTACTTTATTGTCGTGAGATTTATAGAATTCCTTTTTTGTCTTGATAGCACATGAGACAATATCTTCGTATGACGAGAAGGATTGTGAGACTAAGGCTTGACGTAGAAACAGTTTTAACCCATCAAAGAAACGATCAATCTTACTTCTTGGGTTACGTATATAATCTGATGCATGCCTCACTAACCTTGTAAAGTTATCCTCATACTATGCGACATTCTCATCCTCCTTCTGCATCAGACTTAGAAATTGCCTTTCCATATCTGCTCTATGGTCACGAGGGAAGTATTTTTATAAGAAAATCTCTTTGAACTCTCTCCATTCCATATTTGATACTTCATAATCTTCCTTTTTATTTTGAATCAATGACCACCATTGATTGGAATCTCCAGTGAGGCGGTAGACTCCCATGACAACCATCTCCCTTTCGCTACTCCCCAAGGTGTGGAATGTTTTCTCTAAGGAGTTTATCCATTTCTTAGCTACTAATGGATTTTTACCCCCATTAAATGTTGGCAGTTGTTACCTCATGAAGCGGTCTAACATTGATCCTCCACTTTGTGGATTAGGGTGCTCCATACGAGTAAGGTTATTATTCATAACCTGAGTGAGTTGTCCCAGTATGGTAATAAGTTGATCAGCACCAGTTGTATCTCCAGATCCACAATAATTATCTTGAGCAGGAGGGTAATCCCTACACGGAGTGCGTGCATTGATACGGTTTCCATTCCTTCCACTAGGCACCATTTCTAAACAATGGCATAAACTAGATTAGGTTATGAATCAAAATACATAATTCCATACTTGTAAAATACTGAACATAAATTTAACTATTTATAGATATAATCCATAATCATAAAAATGTTTTCTTTGAGGAAGTATATACTCATAAACCTTTCATAATGGTTTGTAAATAAAATGAGAATTATCCTAAACATATCCCTCAGGAGTGTCGTAACCAAGAGTACAGCAAGGCCCGTTGTCGTGCACCAGTTCCCGTTCGAGTCTAGCTCAAAGCGATGTTTTTGGGTTTTACCCCTAGGTACATCTGTGTCAGAGCCGCCTCTACCTGCTCGTGTCCAGACAGGGATGTATTTCTCGGGAAACTCACAAAATATCTATAATACCAAAATTCTAGGAAGTTCTTCTATACTAATCCTCAAAGTCTATCTTCGGGCTATGTGCTCTAATCAGATTTTATCTAAATCTATCTTCCAAGGTTAGTACTAAACTGCCTCTGATACCAACTGTAATGCCCCGACCCCAGCTGCCCAGAGTCAGTGCATTACTTCGTAACATTGGCATGATCACAAAAGATCAAGTCTCAAAAGACCGATTAGTTTAGTAGCCTTGGAAACACTAGATACATTCATAAATGTTACATTACATCATAAATTGAAAAACTACATAACAAAGTCTCCATAGTCCACACACATATCCTCTTATGACAATCCCTACAGGTCATTCATAAAATACTTCTTCACATCCTGTAAAATATTAAAACATTGAAAGTGGTGAGCTCAGATGCTCAGTAAGGATAACAATATTGCGGAAGCTTTTGTAAAGAAATATTAACATTTAAGGCAATGTATAACTAAAAAAAATCCTTTTTAAACTTTAACTTCAGCATAATATGTAAAAAATAAATTAAATAATTCCATTTACTTACTCACATGGATATTCTACTAGTCGAATAATCACATACAATATCAATAACCACTTTCATAATGATGGAATGAATAATGCCAGACTATCATAACCACGTAGCCAAGGCCTCGTGCCAAGACCACAAATAAGATTTTGTCAAGGCCTCATGCCAGGACACTAGTTTGTCTCATGAGACCAACTGATACATCGAGGAGCTATAGCGGGTTCCACTCGTCACTTATTAAGTCCAATGCATTCATCATATGAATAGGTTTAAACATATCATAAAACATAACATAATCATATCACATAAAACATGCATAAAGGAAACATAACATTTCCACATTTCAATCACAAGATATCAATACAACACATTTATGTAATAAAAACACTTTCAAAACCATTTTCAATACCAAAATAAAAGAAATTTAAAACTTTGTATTTATTATTCCTTAAAAAAAGTTATGACTTGTAGAAAAAGAAGAGACTCAAATAATGGTCACGGTGGTGGAGAAGTCATTGTCGTCTCATACATAAGAAAAATATTCCTTTTTTCGTTTAATAAAAATGCTTCATATAAAAAGATTCCTTTTGAATAAAATTAAAAGTCAAAGGGGTTTATACACTGTATAAATGAAAGTTGTGTATAAAACCAAATATGCCTAAATGAAAGGAGATTGAGACGAAGTCCTTAAAAAGATCATTTTTAAAATAAAATAGATATATTATGTGTATTCATTATAAGTACAAGATATGACATAATAACATCATGACATAATTTGAAAGCAGGAGATTAACCCAAAGAATGGAAATAGGGATAAGAAATTACCTTACCTCTTATCCGAATTCACTCGAACATTATTTGATCTCCTGAATAATAAACTAGAGTTAATATCTACCTTCTTAAGAACCTTTTTCAAGTTCATTATTCCTTTTATATCACTTATTACCATGTCATGAACATTATGTAATTATTTAAGTTTATAACGGTCGTTTTGTCGATCTTAGGTACTTGAGTCAAAAATAAACATCTTATAATTACACTTTGTTCATGTGGTAAAATATCCATTATATCCATAATTATATTCATGATTTATATATCATATACGTCATATATATCCAGTATATACATTCATTTATAATATTACATAACATTTAGAGGTATGAAATGAAATGCGCCGTTCATGGAGACGGTAAGTCGTACGTACGCATGAACGCTACTTTCATTTCTATTTCTTATTTAATGGAATGAAGTTATAATTATATAAAGGTATACTATAATTACAGTATTATATAATGTATAATACCATTTACTCCATCCTTTATACATCCCACATATGGCATTAACGATTCAAATCACTTTGAGGGGGCGGTAGTCCGCACTTCCTAAAATGAAAATATCATGTTTACCCATAATGGAAATCATAAAGTGTGCCATAAATGAGAAATACAGAAGCATAATGAAAACATAAACATAATATATATATCATATATAAAAATAGTGTCATCAAAATGGCCACCATTAGAGGTGTTAAATTAATATTGAACAATCATCGTTTCGTGAGGCAGTATTTCGCCACCCACAGAAACAGTATGTTCTTTAACCATTTGACGAAGGTGTGTGTAAGTGTAAATCAAATATTTATCATAAAAACATCCTAATATATTTTATATACTGGTGTTATTACAAAATAAAGGAATAAAAAGAGTTTAAGGGGTTGGAGAAGCAAAATAAAACAAAACAACATTAGAGAAGACATTACCTTAAAATCGGTTAACTCTTTTTGATTTGAGCCAAAGTCTTCCTTGGGAAGAATTATGCCCAAAGTGAGGCTTCTAGGAGTAATATAGGGAAGTTTAGAGAGTATTTTGGCAGAGTTTGGCTGAGTAAAATGGCTTGAAGGTGTGAATAAGGTGGTAGTGGTGGGGGCCTTTTATAAGAGGAGAGGAGGGGCACTCTTGGAATGTAATAAAATGTTACTTTATTATACAATTAATTTCAGATTCTAAAGGTCCCACACTTATATAATTCTAGTCTAAGGTGATAAGGGTTCGAAATATTCTCATCTAATAGGTTTTTGACAAGTTTAAGCCTTGTATTTTATATTATCTTTTCATTTTATTTAAATCGTTAATTAATAAGTTAATCGATGCATCATCATGGTGTCATAAATAATTTAATTTATTTAATGTCTAAAAATTATAAAAAAACTATCATGACGTAGGAAAGATTTTTATATTTCTAATGAATATTTATAGTCAAAAATATGACTTGTATAACCCCATTCAAAAATTGTTTTAGTAAAACAACTTATGTTTGTGACATTTTTATTTTAACTTTAAATAAAAGTTATTTATGTCATTTTCCTACCAAAGTGGATCCATAGGGTCCCCAAATTGACCCATGGATTGTCTTGGTCGGCCATGACACATCCAGTAGGGTTAGGACAAGTGTAAAGGTCATTTCATATTTTTATAATATCATTTTTACCTTAAATTTCACTAATTACCTTTAATCGCAATTAATTAAACTTAAAAGTTACTATTCACCAAAAAAATTATTTTAATCCCATTGAACCACATTTTACTTCCTAATGACAACCATATATGTCGGATTTTTGAAAATCAAATCACAGAAGTGGTAATATTTCATTTAAATGAAAAATCAGTTATTTAACTACCACTTAGTGGTTTCACTATTCATCAAAAATTGAAGTTTTTCAGAACAATGCCAAAATTTCACCCTAAGCTATAATTGATATTCCAAATTCAAAAATGATGTATATTTTAAAATATTCGAAACATATAAGTTGCATTAATTAATTTTATAATTAATTCCCGTTGTCACAACAAATAGCGTGTTTTTAAGAAATAATATATATCAAAAGATTGACAATTGTTTATGTCTAATTTCAAAGTGAAATTAATTATAATTAACACCATTGGATAAAATGGTAAAAATATATTCTAATTATACTTTAAAAGCACTCAATAGTATAATTTATCACTATAAATTATTTTTATTAAAAAATTTGTTTTTAAGTATTTTTCACTATTCATAAAAAATTGGAAGTTCTCATAAAAATACCAAAAATTCAACATAGGCTAATTTCGATATTCCGAATCCAAAAATGAAGTCCATTTTGAAATATAAAATTTATATAATTTCAAAAATTGGGTATTACTTTTAATAATGGCTACTTTGATTAGGTGCGGTGTGTTAGAACTCAAAGTTGCGTACAATGCAAGCTATTTCATTATTGAATGAGAAGCGTATCATGGAAGCTCGGGGTGTTACATCAATGAGAGTGAAATGGGTGAAAAATGGAATGGAAATCATAAGGTAAGTTATATGGATGTGTAAAATCATATCCCATCAATAGTAATTGCAATACAAAATGCATTACATGAATAAAGTGTTGAAATGAAGAGGATAAAGAGAATATCCCTTACTAAATTTAGGCATTGTAATAGCTTGGGTAAAGGGTATAAAGAGATGGTATAAATGACCTATAATTATAAGAAAATAAATTTGATATTAAAGGGGAATTTATAGATAAATTAAAACATGAATAATTTATATTGAAATGGTTAAATACAAAGATGGTCCTAGAGTCGAAAATAGGATATAGAGGTCCCTTACATTGATGATTTTATTTATAAACATTAGGGTGTAACCTTAACCCCATGAAGGCACAATGAAGGGAATATTTTTGAGGAATAATTATGAAAACATCATGGATTATGGATTTGAGGATGAGAGGTGTGGCTAATGGGTGATATTTATAACTGATGAGGAGTGGATTTTAGAGGATTAAATATTGATTATTTTATCATATAAGCAGCCCACTTTTGGGTATTTTGAATTCCAAAAAACAATTTCAGGATAATAAATGAGTTTTATAGTGTGGATGGAAGGTCGAGGCCTTCCAAAAATGACGAAAATATTTTATCCAACCTAATAAAATAATAGAATCCAAAAATAATGGTATTTCAAAAATCAATTTTTTGATTAAAAAAATTAAATTTTATAAACTAAAATTGATAATTAAAAATTCATTTTTATAATTATTTTTTCAATTTTTTATTGATTAAAATAATTTTTGAAATTTTTAATCATGCTGACATAATAATAATTTCATAAAATCAGAGTGCTCATGAAGTAGTATTTTTCAGTTTTTCTCCAAAAATATATCGTTTTTAGAAATTTCCCAAAAATGTGCCTATAATAATTTTGATGTGGTGATTCATAAAATAAAATTTATTTCATCAAAATAATTTTATATGTATGAGAATATTATGTTTTGATTAAATAAAAATCTTAATTAAAATTGAAAATTTAATTGGAAAAGAAACATTCTGACCATTTAAAAATTAATTTCGGAATCATTAAAATATAATATATATTAAAAAATTAAATTTATAATAATTTTTCTCAAAATAAATTTTTATTTAAAACTTTAAAATAAATCATATTTTAAAAAAATATGTTTTTAGTCTCCAAAAATAATATAATTTTTCTTATTAAATATTTCTGGAAATCATTTAAATGCTTTGATGTAACCAAAAATAATAATGGCCAACTACTTTATTGACTAATGGTCATAATGTCGATCAACTGTACTAGTTGAAAATCATAAAATATGATTATCATATTTCCCTATAAATATACTATCATTAATACTATTAACCATTCACTTTGATTTGAAACAAGGGTTAATATCATTTCTAAAATGAATATTGTGTTAATAACTCTTCATTCCTCTATTCTGTGATGTTCTTGGGTGAAATGATTCTAGGGGAGTGAAGTGTGCAAGATTTTTATATTGAAATTTATTTATCCAATATCTATCCACCCAATATAATTTTTGGTATGATCTTGTGTATTGTTTTAAACTAAATTTAACATTGTTAACTAATAAATTAAATTAATGTCTTATAGTATGTGATTTTACTATTCATAAATTTAATAGTTCATATCAACACATTATGTTCAATGTCCTTATGGGAATTATAATTATTTATATGTTATTATAAGAAAACATTAATTAAAAATTAAGAGTATAATTAATAACGTCAGGGAATATTCTGGGTGTCACGCTTATACTAAGATACATGGCTTGTCCATCCACATGGGGCTTTAGGCGTATGCAACTAGCACACGGCTTAGCCACCAAGGTGGGTTCACATGGTGTGTAGGTACACCAACATTCAATTTGATATTTAACTTCACTCTAAACCCTATCCTGGTATTCAAGGGGGTCGAAACAAAATGTGTTCATCAAAGTAAATGCCATGAAGGTAGGATTATGAGAGAGAAACAGTTCTTCCCCAAGGTTTTCAAATCAATGATATTTGGAATGAATCATGCCTATAGAATTCCCATTATTTTTGGGGAAATCCTTTTACCACCATTTCCTTATCTATAATGGCCTGGAAATGAAATTTGGTGATCCACTCAAGGTCCGCATCACCTCCAGTCACCCGTAGCACCTCACATCACCACCTGTCATCATTCCAAATCCAAGATCCATAAAGAATCACTAGAATCCATATTGATTTACCTAGGAAACATTGGTCCGTTCATTTCTTTCTAGACCACCATGAATCTAGGGGTTCAAACACACTATAAACATTCCCTAAAATTAGGAATTGTGACCCTATGGACCAATTATGAAGAAAGCAGAGAATAATTGATGAAGGAACAAAACCCTAGGTGAAAACATTTTTGGAAATTAATTATTTTCCAATGATAATTTATTGGTAAAAATGGTTTTATAAGAGGGAATAATTCAATAAATAAATGAATTAAATAATTTAACTTGTCAACAGGGCTCAAGTGAAGAATGTACAGTTTCTAAATCAAAATCATAAAATAAATCTATGCACAAACATTTATTTAAAGAGTAAAAAACCACAAAAATTTAGACCTTCCTGGAAAAAGGATCAATCATTGTTGAATACATTTTTCACTAGTAATAGATAAGTCCCACTATATATATTACCTCTTGATCTACCACAATTTTAGCATCGGTCTTTGTCAGATTCTGATTCTCTAATGAATAATTCACTAAATTTTTTCTCATATATCAAAATGGTTATCCATATATCCCTTATAAAATCATAATATTAGGGTATTTATATATTATTTAATTATTTCATTTAACAAAATTAAAAATTAGTCATTTTTTATTATAATTGAATGCATCATCCAATTGTTTCCACAACCACACATTCTACATCAACCAACCCTAATTCATGCCTTTGGTAAACCCCACATCCTAGAATCATCCATGGTCTCATATTTCAAATCCCTATAACCATTCTTAATTTATTAAATTAATCTATAAAAATTTCATTCATGTTATAATAACATATTTAATATACAGATAATTCTGATTCTAGGGACACCGGCCTTCAGAAACTTGTGTTGTCTCAACACCTGACTCCACAAATTTTTTATAATATATTTTGATTCCATAAAAGGAAAAAATGGTCACTAAACCATATACTAAACCATCTATTCCCAATTCTTTGATCCATGGTAATCATATAGTTCACATAGGTTTTTAATTAGAATGATCTATACACCATTCAGGGTAGGTGTTATTCACTTATTTATACATTTATTGGAATATAAAGAATCCTATGATTATCTTTATATTATTCCTCTATTTTCAATGGTTTTATGTTGATGAAACTTGGTGATTATTTTATCAATGGTTGTCTATGAGACCGGGCTATGGGTGTCAACCTTAATTTTCTTTCATATATTGATTAAAATAGTTTACTAAAAAAGAAAATAATTTTAACGCATTTTTTTGGTAGAATGGGTTTTGGGTTCCATCCAGAAAAAAACTAGTTTAGTGTGTATTCATGATTTTCATTTTATGGGGCCTTGTAGAAATATACATGGTTCTGGGTGCTGATGGAATGGCATAACGGGGAACTTCCATAAATTTAATATGTCTTGTAGGAAGAAATATATCACCACTCACGAGTATAAGGATGTCATTTGAAATGTATTAGTGTGTGTGGGGGGGTAGGGGAGAAACATGGATTTTTATAAAAAAACAAAATTGGAAGTTTACAAAAATTTCTTTTTTTGAAAGGGGAACTTAAGTTTAGTTAAAATACTTTTGGAAAACATGTTCATCTATTATATATTATATTCTAAAAACTATTTAAAATAATTTGGTAATCTACCATCCTACTTTAAATTCCAATGAGATATTATATTTATAGTCTTTGTGGAATGTGGGAATGACTTTGTGTTTTTCCTATAGAGTTGTTGTATTGATCCATGTATATGAACCCTAGTGAATATAAAGAAGTATTTCCCCTTGATACAAGAAAGAGTTAGGTTCCATATATTACTAGTGGATAACTCTTTTAGATGTGGTTGTAGTTGGTTAATATAGATCATGAAATTATTTTTTTCAGAAATTGGAGTGGTTCCACCTTGATAATAGAGTCTTTTACTCTTTAGAGTTTATTTTCTATTATAAACTCTTCCACTGGTACTCTCATGTTGGTTGTTTATTTATAGGTTATTTTTGGTTTTATCTTTTCTAAAATTTTTGGGTTTTGGTGCATGAATAATTTATATATATGTCTCAGTAAGTATTTTTACTATTCTTGTTTTGCGTGTATTGAGTGACTGAATATAAAAACGGTAAACCATTCCCTCAATAATTATGTGTTTAAAACCGTATCATTTATTACCATCCTTTGAGGATTGAGGAATGTTATGTAATGTTTGTGGAATCTCTGGCCTGGTCCAAGATAATCGGTTGGGAAAGGATGTTACAAATGGTATCAGTTTGGTCTATTTGTAATGTTGGGATGATAGAAAGGAGATAGGACTTGCTGATACATTAAATGTATTTCATAAAAAGGCATATCTATACATTTTTATGTATAAATTCACATCACCTAGGTATTCCAAGTTAAAAAAAATTGATGTTATGAACTTCAATGTTGTTCCTAAACTCATCTTTTTTAGTTTAGTTGGTTAGTATTAGGTATCATTCATTAGTAAAGAGACTTCCCAGGAAGACTATATTGTCACATTTATATCTTATTTTATAATTTATTATTTTTTGAATATTTTTTTTTGATATATGAAATATATCCATTAAATGATGAACAATAAAAGTATTAAGTAGTTTACATATGAAATTGTTTAGATGAGGAAAATGCCACTAGTATGGAAAACAAGAAACCATAACGAGGGATTAATTGAGAATGTGGTTAAACCTAAAACATATATGAACTGGGATATATTTTAGAGTATTTTGAAAGACTTTTAGGGTACTCACAATGGAGTTTGGATCAACAAAACTCATTAGGTGAGTCCCTTAGCTTAATTTCTCTAGTAAAACAAACTGATGATTCATGGTTATTCCTGAACAGAGTATGAAGATGTATTGTTGAGTTAGATAACAATATTTTTCTTAATTCATGGGTACACCATATGAAATAATGTTTAACATAGAAAGATATATTCTTGAGGAACTAGTTAATCATGGTGGAACATAACCATTCTACTTAGTTACAGTGAGACATCACTTGTAAAGTTTTTACAGAACTATTCAATAACAATTTCTTCCTAGAAAACATAAAAATAAAAAAGATGATAAAATTTTCTCAAATGTAACAAATGAATCTTTTCAATGACTCAATATTATATTAAATTCATACAACAGGTTCACCTCTCACCAATGTTCCTAATATTGATATACTAAAGGCTTAGATTATTGAGGAGAGTATCTGACCTGAGATTTACACAAATGTGGTAACATTTTGTATTAATGGCCATAAAGAGATGGAGAATAATGATATAATTATAGAGAGAGATACCTGAAATGAAATCCATATAGAGGGTATAACTTTTTTTATTTTAGTGTTGGTGGGAATTTCAACTCAGGTAACAATAAAAAGAGGGATTTACTCCTAGAGTAATAAGGAAACTGAAAATTGTTCCATCAGATTAATAATTATATGGAGTAGAGCTTGTTGTCTCATCCAAGAAACCAGGACCATAACTAGTTCTAGGTACAATCTTTCTAAAATAATATATTGTGAATGTTTTTTCCAAACAAGTGAATCACATTCATTCCTTTCCTCATGTGTGGTTAAACAAGTACGGTTACATGTGGAAATGAAACCTTGCCCCATGAGTCTCAAGACACCACTTTTATAGTGGGAGTGAAGAGGATTCATGTTACCTGTGTGTTCCATTAATAAGGACACGATGATAATTCTCCTAGATTTTAAATCCCAAGAGATTGATGTTTTTTATCAAATTTTTGGAATGGATTGGATGGAAGAATATAAAGATCATATTAAGTATTACATGTAGAAAGTGTCATTCACATCCCCAGATTGAACCCTTCATGTATTAAAAGTGGATTGGGATGTTAATTTAGGTACAATGGGACCATTAGACTTTATGTAATGAAAAAACTCATTTCATTTTGTATCAACTATCCTGAGTGTTGTAGATGAAACTAGAAATTGGAATCTTCATACCAGATTGGATATATACCTAGATGTCATTTTAAGTGATTTCTCTAGGTAATCACCAAAATATAAAATTGGATTTTCTATTGATTTAATCCTAGTTACATGAACTAA
Organism: Viscum album; assembly: GCA_963277665.1. Classification (NCBI taxonomy): domain Eukaryota; kingdom Viridiplantae; phylum Streptophyta; class Magnoliopsida; order Santalales; family Viscaceae; genus Viscum; species Viscum album. The sequence continues at coordinate 1,395,414,935 of OY728160.1, read as the reverse complement.
TTTTCTTCAGTCTTACAAATTCTATTTTATTTAGTTCTATTAATTGATGATTTATCTTGAAGAATTGGTTAGCATAGGTTTCATCATTCCTAATATGTCACCTTGGGATAAAATATTTTTTTTTTAATAAAGGCCGACGGTTCTCTCCAGTTATCTGTTGATTATCATAAACTGAATAAGATTGCATTTAAAAATTAGCAGCCACTTCCTAGAATTGATAATATATTTATTTTATTAAAGGGAGAAAATTTTTTCTTTATGAATGATATTCGATCAAGATATCATCAGCTAGGAGGCCGATTAGTGGATCTTCCAAAGCCAACATTCCCAAGACTTTATGGACATTATGATTTTATCATAATTCCATTTGGTCTTATGAATATACCTTAATTCTTCATGGACATGATAAACCATATATTACATAGGTACCTTAATTGTTTTCTTTTGGTATTTTTTTATGAAATCATGGTTTATTTTTAATGAATGAATGACCATGAGGAAAACATCAAAATATTACTGAATGCATTTTGTGATCATCGATTGTATGCTAACTTTTCCTATTTTTAATTTTGGATACAGTAAGTTCATTTCTTCAGGAATGTAATTTATTAGGAAGGTATATCATCTGACCTTGAGTTGACTGAAATAGTTATTTTTTTTCATCCGTATAATAATGTTGTTGAGATATATAGTTTTTTTGGATTAGAAATCTAATATCAAAACATTTTTGGGATTTCTTGAGACTTTATTCTCCCATGATTTATATGAAAAAAATCAATTAAAATGGACTAATTTATATTATAAATTATTTCTATAACATTAAAATCATCTCACAATGGCCACAATCTTAATCATTTTTAAACCAGGTTAATCCTATATGGTATATTGTTATGCATCTAGATCCGGTCTTGGTTGTCTTCTAATATAGGAAGATCATGTCATAGCCTTTGTTTCTAGGTAGTTAAAAATGATTGGGATTAACTATTCAATTCTTTACATGGAATTATCTATATTTTCCCATGATTTAATGATTGGGGTAACTATAACATTATTGAAAATATCATAGTATCCATAAAACATAATAGTTTGAAATGCATCTTTTCTAAATGAGACATGAACATTAGGAAGCTAAAATTTATGTAGAGCCTATATATGTTGGATTTCAAATTGGTGAAAGCACATTTTAAATTAAATTCTATGAAATATGAATTGAGTCAAAAATCGTATAATGAAGTTGTCAGAAAACCTCATGCCCAATGAAAACTAACGAGTTTTACTGTTGGCATGCATCTAGATCATATTGAACAGGGAGTGAATAAAATTTAAATTAAATTTAATCTTATTCTTTATTTAATTGACTTTTTTAAATTTCTAAATATTATATATTGATTTCATTATAATTTTTTCAATATTAAATGGTGGGGAGACTTTTGAGGTCTTGATTGAGGGTGTAGAATATTTGTTACAATTTGAGAGCCGAATTATTCTCCCTCAATCATTCTAAGAAAAGATTATTTTAGTGGATCACTATTTTAAATAGTGTATTAATCTTAGTATTTCAAATATGTATAAAGTAATGAAATTTACATTCTAGTTGTTAGGTATGAAACACCAAATTTTAGATTTTTTTATGAAATTTATAACTTATCAGCATGTATATTCATATCATAAATGATATATTTTTATACTATATTGATTTATTTTACCTATATGGAAGTGGGAGAAAATTTCCACAGACTTTTTAATAGGTCTATCAAGGATGATTTTTAAGAATAGTGTACTTTATTACTATGGTATGACTCACCATATCATCATACTTTATACAAATTAGAGAGTCCAATATAATGGATGATTTAGCAATGTTATATAGTCAATAAGTGGAAAAGTAGTATAGTGTTCCAGTTTTGATCATCTTTAATAGATGTCATTAATTTTATAATCAATTCGGGAGATCATTATAATAGGATCTCATAACTTATTTGACTATGAGAATAGTATATCATCCTCAAACGGATGGGAAGTTAGAATGAAAATTTTAGAAAATTGATAATTTGGTCAGATCTTATGTCATGGACTTTGGCAGATCATGGGATTATCGTATGATTTTAATTGAATTATCCTATAATAATAGCTACCAAATGATACATATGGCCATGTTTTAGGCATTTATATACTAGTTTTTCATTATACACTTTTTTTGGGTGGAAATTGGGGTAACATCACTAATTGGAAATATTATTATCTATGAGAATAAAAAGAATATCTAGATGATACAGAAGTGGATGTATATAGATCAAAGATGAAAAAAATAATATTAAAACCACCATCATCAACTGTTATCTTTTAATGTCTGTATCCCATCTTCTTGAAAGTTTCCTCACGACTTGGAGATCGATATTTTGGAAAGAAATGGTTGTCGGTTCCATGTTATGTTAGACTGTTCTTAAATGATTTGAAAGGTCGCATATCAGCTTGCCTTAACAAATAGATTCAGAACTATCCATAATGTATTTCTTGTCTCTCAACTAAATATGTATTAGTGATATTATAGTCATGTGATAAATTGGAAGCATATCACTCTTGATCATGATGTGATGTCTATCTATGAACTAATGTGGGTTCTTGATAGTCGAGGGAGGAACAGGTGAGGGAGATATATTTCCTTAGTACTTGTTTTATGATAGTATGGTCAAGTTTAGTAGGAATCACGAGAATTATATAAGTTTATGTTTGTGTAGTGGCTTGATATTTTCTATGTCAAAAATGTAATCTAAAATTTTGAGGATGGGATAAATATTGGCGGGGGGAATTTTTTACCATTTTTTTGGTACAATTTCATTTAATGATTCTTATTTAATGTTAATATTTTCTAGGATAATTTTTCGAAGTAATTTATTGGGATAAATAGAGTAATTTGGAATCTGTCTATTGGATCAATTCAATCTACAAATTGTTATTCATGACTTGAGTGTTTTATAGGAAAGTTCCATGAGTTACTTTCAAGGTCTGAATGAATTTATGTGAAGAATATTTTCATGATGTGAGTTTTATTGATGAAGTGAAATTGTTTTTTTAATTTGATGTCAAGGTACTGAGAACATCGATGTACAGGTTCTTTTAAAGATTCATGATGTGAATCTTGAATTCATTCCATGAATTATTTCATTTCTCTAAAGTCTATTTAATTATAATTATCCATGATTCTCATAAATTCCTTTACATTTTCTCTAAAATTCCAACCATTATGCAAATTTTAGGGATATCATCATTCCATATACTGACTCAATCATTACTTCATGTTATGGTCTATGTGAATCAAAGGGTTTACAATGGTTCAAAAATATAAGTGTGGATAAATCATTCGAGGAGGGTGGTTTTCCCCTTTTTAAACTTTTATTGGAATGTGAAGGATCATAGGTATCCTTTAAATTTTCCTCCTCAATTTCTCAATGGTTTTATCCTGATTATATTATGAGGATGATTTTCTTACTAATTGGAGTTTAAATGGGTTTGTGGGTGTGAACCATATTGTGTTTCATTAATTAATTTAAATTTTTAAATAAAAATGAAAATGGTTTTTGGAACATATTTTATATTTTCATTTTATGAGTCCTTATTGAAATAGATTTGGTGCTCAATGTTGAATATAAAGGAGTAAGGAATAATTTTCACCAAAACAACAACTTGGTGTAGGATACATCACCACTCGCATGCATATGGATTAAATTTATACTGAATGGGTTTGTGTGTGTGTTTGGAATAACGTGTATGATTATAAAAAATTATAATTTTTGAATTGATTTTTCTTCTTGATAGGGAAAAATAACTTTGGTTAAACTGGTTTTCAAAAATATATTTATCTATTATAATTTATGTAGTGAAAATTTCTTTAACTAATTCAATAATAAACCTTCATGTTTTATATTTCTATGAGGAAACCAGTTTCTAGTACCAGGGGCATGTGGGAAACGTATCTTAGAGTTACCTAATTAGGTGTTTTACTCACCCCTTTATATACATCCAATTGTAAATATATAGGTTTATTTCCATGATACATGAAAGGGGTAGGTTTCATACATCATGACTGGAGAACCCTGATAGATGCAGTTTTAGCTGATTGAGGTGGAGCTTTAAGTATTTCATATCTTCATCTAGAGCAGTTGAAACTTGGCTTGAGATTCATTTATGGATTTGGAGTTCATTTTATATTATACTCTGATCCACTACAACTCTGACATTGGTGTTTGATTTATTTGTTATTATTGGTATTTTCATTATTATTATTATTGGGTTTTGGTGTATGCATCATTCATAAAGATGTATCTTTTTGTATTTATTCTTATCTAATTATGTGTTCATTAATATCATGTGTATAAAATGGGTAGACTATTCCCCCATGTGTTATGTGTTAAATCTAATAGAATTTATTATCATATTTTGGTGTCTTGGGAAAGTCATATAATGCTAATAACTCATACGACCTGGACCAAGCTTATGGGTTGGGTTGGGATGTTACATATCTTTCCATAAAAACCACATAAGATGATTGAAGAAATTTATTAATGAATCTATACTAGATATAATAATTTCCTTACTAAATGATTTTAAAATACACATAACAAAGGCCATATCTAAAGTTGTAGAATTTCATTATATGAGTTTATAATAATAGGAAATCAAACTACATGATACAACAACTATGGGACATTTCCTTAGATGATATAGTGAATAGTCTATCCTAGATGACCTTAAAAATCCTTAAGGGTTTTATTCCATGAGAAAAATTTATAAAATGCCACTTTGTGTACTGTATTGAACTATGTAAGAGTTATATTTCATTAAACACTTTATGGTTATGGATAAAATAACCTACCCTAGTGTTATGAATTACCTAAACTATGAAAAAAATTATAAACTACAAGAACTACATGTGTCTTAATTCATATTATCAAAAGATACATATAGATTACTAGATATCACATCTCAGTTCCAGAAAATGATTCCATTTCAATGATAGATTCCATCCCAGTGAAGAGACCATTACAAATTAATGACTGTTTTATTCCTTCCATCCCTATTGAGGGAACCCATACATTTAATCCTTTCTCCCTAACTCAAGAGAAATGTGTATATAGAGGACCATTTCTTTGCATTATGTGTGGATTTATTTTTTTGATTAAAGGATACATGGTGAAACTATGATTTCTTATCATGATATAATTTAGAAAATCTTTTTTCTATGTTATCATCCACACCATCCTAGTGTAGGGGTTTTTTAACTGATTGTGGTTTGCATCCAATTCTTGTACATTAAGATACTTTAATCCAATTTTATAAACAACACAATAATGATTATTTTTTTAAAAAAATATTTAGTGTGATCTGTGATTTATATTTTAGGTATAAATATAATTTTAATCATAAGTAATCTTCTAGTTAGTATATGGTATCCTCATTTATGTTAGTTCATTCAATAATAATATCTATATTAGGAAAATGTATTTTTCTTTTATAATTATTCAAGGTTTAATTAATGTTGAAACATAATATATAGTGATTTATGGATATCTTATCATAATCCCAATAGTAAATTTTATTCCAATTCAATACTAATTTTCACACTTGTGTATTGATCCTACCAATTCATGTTGGGTCTGTCTTTGTATCCCCTCACTAGGGAACCTATTCAACCCATTACATTATCTCCTCTATATGATATATATCAACATAGAAATCCACGAGGAACCAAACATTACCTATATTTTATTCCATTAAATCATCAATAAAAACATTATTGATGTAGAATGGAAGTAAACCATGTTCACCAATTTCTACTATAGGTTTCTTGTCTTGTTGTTGAGTCCATTATGGACATTAGGTTAATTCTTCCCTTATTGATAGACAAGAAACCACGATAAAACTTTTTGATATATAGATTTAGTCATTAGATTACTTTGGTAAAATCATTTTGACCATAATTAGTATTGAGGATTTCTCATTGTTGACACTAACGACCAATGTGGGCGTATTTTTCAAATCGGGTTATTTTTTTCAAGTTTTCCTTGATAACCATCTTCCTTTTGTTCAAATTTGTTTCACAATAAACATTATCTTCTATCTATCAGTGTTTGAAAAAACATAAATTTCAACTTTTAAATTTAACATTGTGAGATTATATATATTTATATATATTATTTTAAAAGAAATATTATTTTTTTCAATATATTATTTTACGCACAACCCTGAGTCGATATTAACTGTGATATAGTATATCATTATAACTGAGCTGTTAAATTACAAGTATTAAAATGTATAAGAACATGATGAAAAAAATTATATATGTTTTATATTAATCAATAGTATTTTTTAATTCAAATTAAATAAGTACTGAATTTAATGAAAATACATTCTAGTCTTCAAAAATAAGTTTTCTAAAAAAATGGGTTTATTACAATTTTTCTTAGATGTTATAAATATTGTTTTCAAATTTTAGAAATTATATGTTATTAAATGGATTTCAAATTTTTAATTCTTATAATAAAATTACCATAAGGTGGAATCTTTTTATTTTTATGAATAGATTAATTTTCTAGTGAATAGTAAAAAACGAATATTTTTATAAAAAGATTTCTTTTCCATTGAATTACTAAAAAATTACAAATTTTAAATCAATTTTTATAACAATTTAATTAATTAATTTTTAATATAAATAATATAATAAATTATATTGGAATCCATATTATTATTTAAAATGAATTTCTCATGAAATTCCTTTTTTATGAGTTTTGCGTGTTTATTATAAAATTAATTTCTTCCACTTATATAAATTGAGTTTCAAAAAATGGATTAAATATTTCAAATAAAAATTAAAGTTTTTTTATGTGGCCACATTTACTTTTTTTCATAAATAATAGTAACAACAATAAAAATTGGTTTCTATGGTTAAGGCTAAAACAAGTTTACTAGGGTGTTAACCCAAGTGATAAGGGAAATATTACCAATAATACTTGTCTAAATAATATTTACTAGTGATATTTATACCTAAAACTATCCTAAATTTAAATAAATTTCTTTTTGGAAACATTTGGCTTCAAAAATACATTATTATATTTTATTTTTTTAAGAAATTTCAAGTGTGTCCTCTCCCCCAATTTTTAAAGGACATCCCCCTACTCTATTCTAAATAGTTTTAGAATCACTTAGATATGAAAACCCTATAAAAATTTCTCACATAAAATACCTTACCATGTACTATATAAAATAGTTTATTATAATAACATACTTTTGTGGATTAAGGTGTAAGCCAAATATGGTCTCTCAATGGAGAGGTATAATACTCAACAAAACTCTTTCAAACAAAAAAATATTTCACCCTCTTTAAACCTATTTTATCAATCATAACATGATGAAACCAATATTTTAAATTTATTAAGTTTTTATTATAATGATTTCAAAATTATTTTGTATCTCTTGTACGTCAAATGGTAAATGAATGTATCACTCGTGCATACGTGTTGACTACCACCTCCACGTTGTTATATGAACACTTTTACATCACTGCCTCACATAGATATTTATAATGATGTATTTACTAATTATATGTTATATTTATGATTTATTAATTAAAATCTAATGATGAAATATTTTTTTCTTTCTTTCCATCATTTTTTGGGAAATGAAAATGGTGTTTATTTGTACATATGGACTACCATCTCTAGGAACAGTGAAATTAATTTTTCTATATCTGTATTTTATGAATTATTTTAAATATATATATATATATATCATATTCATATCATGATTAAAAAACTACATATGATGAAACCATTATCAATGTATAAGGACCAGAAATTCCAAAACGAAACTTTTATGCAAAAAGAAACAGCTAGCACAAGGAAATAATGATTTAAATAAATAATTGTTAGTAAATCAGTGTTGAAATGTTATATATTTATAAAATATGATACTATAAGTATGATAATTTTTTGGGTATAGATTTATTATAAATTTAAATTTATTATATAGGATTTATAGTCTATATGAAGCAAGTAAAATTGGAGGTAATGGTTTTACATTACTATCTTATTTTTTAGGGACTGTTTATGATGAAATTTGTTATAATGAAGTCAAATTGTCATTTCCACAGAAATAATTACCTATTTTCTCATCATATCATTTTTTAGGATATTATATTCCTTCCTTTAATTTTTCACCATTTAATTAATCAACATTCTATAAGATTTCTTTTAAGGAAACAAACATTGATTTACTATTCAGTCAAGATTATTTTACATTAATGTGAACTTTTTCTATAAACTGTTTCAAAAAAATGTTTTTTTATTCTTTTTTGATATTTTATAGTCATTTTAACCATGTTTTTAATTCGATAAATATATTTAAAATTCATATTATTTTCATGTTCTAAGTGATTTACTTTTTAGTTTTTACCAAAAATGTGAAATGAATACCTGTTTCAATGTACATATCATGAAAAAAATGTCGTAATTATTAACATTTCATTATATGATAGTTACATTTAAATCCTCCAAAGTGTTTTTCAACTAAAATTGTTTCCTTAATATTTTGTAATTTTTTTATTTTTAAAAAGTTACATTAAAATGATAATTTTTTTCCTCATGAAATGTTATTGCATCCCATAAAAGTTATTTTTAATCTATGATAACATCCTTGGATTATACATATGGTTTACTTGTGAAACAATTTTATGAAATCATCATTTTTATTTTTATATTATTTATGTTTATGATGATGAAATGTTAATTAAACCCATATTATTTTTCAAGTGATTGGTTATTATGTAATGATAAATGTTTTCATGATCCTGTGGAGTACATATGAATATATTATTATTATTTGACAGGTGCATCCATTATATTTTTCCAATTATTTGTTTTAGGATTAATTTCATATGAGATTAAAGGGTACACTTGAATTTATCTAAATCCAAAAAAAGATGGTGAATGAGAGGTTATCCCTTACCTAAAAAGATGGTACATAAGAGGTTATCCTAAGCACGACGTCAGTACATATGTGGTTTTATAAATAATATCATGTGAATAAGGTATTGGAGGATATAATTGACATAATATTTATATTATTATGATTATTAAACACTTTATGGCACACATTTATGACATGATATTAAGATAATGTTATTCTCTCATAGATCATGTTGTTTGATTTCATTATGATTCATCTCTTATGAACAATCCTCATATATTCTATGCCTTGTGATTATTATCTATCAATTACTGGGTATGATTTTCAAATGTTAAGATCGTATTCTCATACAATAATACTCATATAATTCTTAAATGATCACTGATATCTTCCGGGTTTACCCTTACTAGGCATATGAGCTCTTCATTTATTATGTTTAATTTTCCCCAAGACATGAAGAATGGTTTCAAGTATATAATTTTTAATAAGGGTTCTATTTATGAAGATATTATAAGGATATAATGTAAATATTTTCTATTCCTATTGATTTTTTATCAATGTTTTCAATAATAATAAACATTTAGGATTATTTCATGGATTGTAATGATATGTAATGAATATTCATATAATAAGATTTAATATTTTTTATGTAACTTTTGGGTCACATAAAATAGTATCAAATAAAGGATTATTTATTTATAGAAACAAGGATAAGAAATATGTAGTGAGAACCCTCAGGATAACCATATGTTTAAGATAAAATCATATGTCTTGGTAATGAAACATGTGTGGTTATCATAGAAAATTCATCCCGATATGAATACTAGAAAGTTGATGTGTCTATGGAACAAATGAACTAAAGAGTAATAACTCTAAATGGGGAATATTTAGTTTTAACTCGATCATCACTGATGCATGATGAGTGGACCTATGACTATACACCTAGAAAGACACTATTTGGGGTATTTTTGGGATAATTAACACTTTATTTATAACCATTGTGAAGCATTTGAATAGATGATGACTGAGTATGACCTAGGTTAAACCTAATGTGTCATAGATTGAAAAGAAGTTGTCAGGATTCAGATATTATATGAATTATTTTCAAGAAATTATGATTTTTCACTCATATTAACAGTTTCAATGGTCACCAAAAACAAATTTCTTTTTATTAAGGTATTGAAGATTTAATGAAGATGTTGAGGTAGTGAATAGGTTGCTGAAATATTTATGTTTCTTGATTGAGATTATTGATGTCAATTTCTTAATATCATGAAATTTATTTAGGAATTTAAATGTATATCCTCAATTTATAGATGTTAAATTAGTATTTAAAAATATTAATGGTGTGACGATAATTTTTTGAGTGTATAATTATTCTATGATTAATTTTTAAGGGAATGTGCTTCCAATAAATTTTATTATTCTCCCTTCGGCTAAACTTACGTTCATTTTGGTCATGTATTGGGTTTCATTATATAATTTTCATATCAATTACTGAGGAAGGGAAGTCAAATTTGATATTATGAACCAAATTATTATCATATATCAGTGTGAGGATAAATATTATATCCCAATGGAAATCACATCCATTTTATGGGTATTTATTCCTATTCAAAAGGTTTATATATCATAGAAGGTTAAGGAAAATCATCATTGAATATATGCCTATTGTAATTGTATTTTTTGTTTTCTTTTAATAAAAGTTTCATAGTATTCCTTTGAATCATGAATTGGAGTTTTCAATAGAACTCATACTTGATTATACACCTATTTAGTGGAATCCATATAGAATGTCTTGTATTGAGTTACAATAATTTAAGAAGAAACAATAGAAGAATATTTAAAAGGTATTAATCCATCCATGTTCATCAACGGGGGGTCCACCTATTGTCTTTTATCAAGAAATGTTGATCAATCAGAATCTACATTTATTATAGATAACTAAACAATATCACAATCAATAATATGTATCATATGCCTTGAATTTATTATTTTTCTATATTTTATTTGAAGATAAGTATTTTTCTAAGATTGGACTTCGATCTAGATACAATTAATTGAGAGTAAAATGTGAATGCGTACCCAAAAAACCATCCATACTACATATGGACACTATGAATTTATATTGATTCCATTTGGTCTTATTAATTCTCTTTTTATCATTATGGATTTCATGAAAAGACACTTAATAGATTACATTAATCAGTATGTGGTAGTCTTTATTGATGAAATTATTATCAATTATAATTTCAATGAAGAGAATGAATATTAATTAATTATTTTACTAGAGACTATATGGAAGGAGAAGATATATGAAAAAATTACCGTGTGTGAATTTGACTATAGAAAGTTTCATTTTTTGGGTCGTATAATCTCATGTGAGGGTATATTGGTCAATCCATAACAGATAGAAGTTATTGAACATTATCTCAGACTAACCATGGTGACTAAGATATGTAGTTTTATTGTATTAGATTTATATTATTTATGAATTTTAATGAATTTATCATGGATATATAACCTACTCATAAAGATGAATTTTAAGTATTTCATGTATCTTTGGAAAGATAAAGGGGTTGAATATGTCAAGGTACTGAAAAAAATGTTGGTTAGTAAACCTATACTCCCACTACACTATCGTGGGGAAGGTTTTATGATCTATAGTGATGCATCAATGATGGGGATAGGATTTGTTCTTATAATGAATTATATGGGGATAGCATATACCTCATGAAAATTGAAGGTTCTTGAGAAATTTTTTCTGAATCATGATGTGGATTTAGTAATTGTAATCCTTGCATTAAATATATTGAGGAATTGTCATTATGGAGAAAGATGTGATATATATATTGATTATAAAATATCATAGTATATATTAACCTATAAATATTTGAATATGTTCCATAAAACATGGTTGGAGTTGATTAATGATTTGACATTTCAATACATTACCACGTTAGGAAAGAAAACAATGTAGTCGATGATTTGATTCAAAATTATCATTATATATTATCAATTAAAAGGATTGAAAAAGATCCAATAATTGTTTATTTGTAATTGGTGGTAAATGAAATATTAAAGGAATGGGAAAAATTATATATTTCCCTAATGGGAGTTTAACCAACTATCCATGTATAGATTAAAGTAGTGTAGATGTAATATAAAGAGATATAAATGAAGGCAATAAATTCTTATATTCAAACATAATTATTATGGAATGATAAGGATCAAAAACTAAGTATGTGTCTCATCAATACAATGTTTAATGAAGGATGTATTGGATGAATTTCATAGTAAAGCATTAACTATTCATCATAGAAGTACAAATATGTATAAAGATCTAAAAGAAAATTTCTGGTGGGAAAACATGAAGATAGATAATGAAAATTGTGTATCTTAGTGCTTAATATGTTAGAAACATAAGGATAGGAGATATAATTTGGGGGGGATGATATAACCATTTTTCATAATAGAAAGAAAATGTGAAAACATCACCAGAAATTTAATATGTGGACTCTATAAAATGAAAAAAGGATATTATTTGTCTTCCAGTCGATCACCACATGAATTCATCACACTAAATTACTATTTGTGAAGATTTATCCATTGGTCAACATTCCAAGATATACATTATATTAGTGTTATGGTTTGATGGAGTACCACATTTTATTGTATCTAATCAAGGAATGAGGTTTTCCACAATATTCTATATAAGACTTCAATAGAATATGGGTATGAAGTTTTATTTTTGTAATAACTATCATCCCCATATAGATAGTCTATTTTAGAGAACCATTAAAACACTAAAGTAGAAGTTGAGATTCGGATCTCTAGATTACAATGGTTGATGAGATCAACACCTTCCTTTTTCAAGTTTCTTATAATAATATACTTCACTCAAGCTCTTAAATGGATTCTTATAAATCCCTCTTTGTAATGAAGTGGAAAACATAAATATGATGGAATTAATTTTTATAAGGAAATATATTGGGATATGTGATAGATATAAAAATGGTAGAGAATGTCTGAGTCATTTTATAACACATCAGGTAACCTCATATTAAAAAAAGGGTTCATGCTATCAATTTCCAGTGAGATATCGAATTCAAAGTTTGTGAGAAGGTATTTCTATTAATTAATCCATTTAATAGGGTTATGATATTCATAAATAATGTAAAGCTACTCCATAAGTATATTGTTCCTTTCGTGATTCTTGATCGAGTATGGAAAGCATCTTATCACTTGCCACTTCCATTGAATCTCTCTCAGGTTTATGATGTGATCCATGTATCTCTCTAGAGGAATTTCATACATTATCCTTCAATTTTATTGAACATATAAGTTTTACAACTAGATAATGACCTTTACTATGATGAATAATACGTAAAAATATTCAATCATAGATATAATGTGCTACAAAACATGACTAATATTCAAGTAAATGTTCTCTAGAGTAATCCAAAATTCAAATAAGTTACATAAGAACGTAAAGATATGATGACCATAGATATCCTCCTTTTTTATTAGAGATATGGAATTTCAAGGGAGATTTTTATTTTATGGGTGGTATAATTTAATATCCTATTGTTACATAAATATTTCCTTTTAAATAAATAAGAGCTATTCAATAGCTTTTTTTACACAAAATTGTGAGTCTATATAAATCATGATATAGTATACCGTTATAGTGATGTAGTTAAATTGGTTGTATGATTAAAAATAAATACATTATTAAAAAAATTAATAATGGTTTAAATTATTAAAATGGATAGATTTATTTATAATATATATGTACACAATTTTTAATAATCATTTTATGCTTAAAAAATTGTTTTCATAAAAAATATTTTTATTGCATTTTTTGTTATGATATTATAATTAATCTATTACAAATTTATAAATATTAATTTATAAAAAGGATATAATATTTGAAATTATCATATAAAAATTATTTTCATGTGAAATTTGAATATTTTTCTGAAAAGATTAATTTTTCAGTGAATAGTGAAAAAGTATCGATTTTATAAAAATCTATCTTTTCCATTAGCGTATTTAAAAATTAATTTTTTTGAACTTATCATAAAATTTATTTATTTCATTTTTATTAATCATTTTCAAATGAATGCAATTGGAATCCACCTAATGATTTTAAAATGAATTTTTCTTTAAAACCATTTCTCAATGCATTTTGAGAGATTATTTTAAAAGGTATTTCTTCCATATATATTAATTCAATTTGATAAAATGGATTCCATAATTTTAATAACGATGTAAAAAAATAATGATACCACCTTCATTTTTTTATAATTAATAGTAAAAAAAGTAAAAATTTGTTACCGGGGTTATGGTTAAAACTGGATCACTATAGGGTTAAACCAAGAGATATTGGTATTAATTCCAATTAAACTTGTCTAAATACTATTATATAGACATGTTATGGACTTATAATATCATACCTTAGAATCATTGTACCATATAAATCATTTCACTTGAATAAGACATTATTTTATTTCAATATTTTATGAAATTCCAAGTGTTCCCTCCCCCCCCCCCCCCCACTTATAAAAGGATACCCCTCTCCTCATTCTCAAAATATAAAGAGATTATTATATTGGTAAATGTAACACCACATAATGGTATCCACTAAAATGGTCACTCAAGATGACTAGTTACAAGGCCTCAACCATGCCTCCCCATATGCTAGAGGTTGCCGACAACCAACGAGGGGGTTATGGTGTTACAATTAGTAGATTATACCCTATGGATAATAATAAATTCCTAGAATAAAGAATAAATTAAATAAGATAAATAAAATTAAAAACAATAGTCAATAAATAATGAATTAATTTCCATGCACGAACATACTATAATGTACAAGCTATATATATACATAAGGACATACAATAAATGGAGATTGACTTAAAAATGAATAAATTAACAAAATACCCCAACACTGGGATTTATTTAGAGTACTTTCAATGTTTATACACTTGATTTCCCATGTATAGTCTAGGATATAAATGTATTTAAGCATTTTGAATAGTCCAGTTACGAACCAGAAGCCATGTGGTTTGTTTGGGAACATTCAGCAACTCAGAAAGGTTAACAGATATGATTCGAACTCCACCACCAAGGATTTCTAATGGAGTGGATTCTATGACTATAAAATAATGTTGTGTACATATGTTTCAAAGATAAGATAGATTAGTAAAAAAATAATAAGCATGATCATGTTTGGCATAGGTTCCATAAGGAAACCTTTCTGACAATACATACTTTAACCTAAGCCAGAATGTCTCTGAATAAAAATTAACCAATAAATATATATAACTATGTTTGTATATATATATATACTACATACATATATAAAGATATATATATATATAGATACATATATATATAGTACAATCAAGGATCTTAGGCTTAGCTCAAGAATCCATGAAAAATCAAAAGAGTCATTATACACAATATGGGACGTCTTGGCCAAGGGTCTCAACGAATAATAATGGATTCCATGACCAATTTTAAAAGATGAATAATATTACAAAGGGAGGATTATATTTCAATAAAATGGAATAATCCCAAGAATATAAATGGAGGATTTGGTGAAAAAAAAATTATATCCCAATCAATGGTGTGAATCATAAAGCCCAACATCCAAATCGAGGGGACGTGTAACATCATTTCTAAAAAAAATATGTGATGTGATGTTCCATGTCTAACATCCTCAACCAAGTGGGTGTGGAGTTTTATTTCCACCAACTAGAATTAATTTCCCTCTTAAATAATCCAGTATAAAGTAGTCTCACTTTCCATACGAGCCCTTATCTATAGAATTCCATATACTGTAACCCGACATCTCTCAAGGTATAGTGATCCTTAATTATAATAATTAATTTTATATTTCAAACATTACATGAAACTATACATTCCATTATATACATCAAGTAAAAATAGTAAACACCAATCCATTATCAACCCATTCTTTACAATTAAACCATTTCATTCATATCAAAGAAGAAGGAAAGTGGAAACACCCATGATAGTACACAATTCCAAAAACACATTAAATCATTACTTTATGTATTAAACGGGCGTTTATTCATTAGTGATAAATTGATACACCTTAAGAGTGTGTACGGTCACATAGGTAAATCCTATTTTTAGAATCAAAATCACATAAATCACAAATTTAAGTGAATCCCCTTTTCAACTAAGGAATAATTCATAACTCTCTAAGGATCAAGTTTTCATACCCAAGTTTAGTTCAATCCATTTATTTAGTAACATTTAACCAATGAATGATATGGGAAATTAAATGTAACTCCCAAAGGGGTGGAAAATTTTGAAGCCAAAATCCTCAAACCAATTTAAGCAGGGTCTATAGATACTCAATAATAATGTATATTCATTTAATTAGAGAAATTTTCAAATTTAAGAGCAATGTGTAGAAATCCCATCATGTGGCATAATGAGAACATTTTTTAAACTGTAAATCATTTAGGAAAATGCATGTAGACTACCTACCATTTACATAGAAAACTTAACTGATACTTTATTGAGCATTTATTCAAGCTAGAATGATAGAAATTGGAAGAATAGGTAATCGACATAAAAATATGGTGAAAGATATTTCACGTAAATAACATTTAATATAGAGAGATAAACTGAAAAAGGAGAAATATGAGTCTTTGTCATTCTAATAGGCTTCCAATAAAACTGATGGGGATGAAATAATACCAAGAATGGTGAATAACCCATCATGTAATGGGGACGAATAGGAGATCCTACTCGGGGGACCACTAAGTGAAATGAGGGTGATAATTGGGTAGAAACACTTCAAGGAATTTAGGGTAAAAGTGGTCATTTTTTTCTTTTAATGAGACACTCTATTTGACCACACAGTTTGGCTAACATTGTGTTAACTCTGTAGTTCTAATATCCAAAGTAGCACCCACCTCGCATGGCTTAAACATGGTCAAACAAACCATTCCTAACCAGTGGGGTCCACCTCTACAATTTTCTTTATGTCCTTCACTCAGTTGTGTTTCCCACTATTCATTGGTATTAAAACATTTCTCATCCATTTATTTTTCATATGAATGATCCAGATGATTACTATTAACCATGTTCCAACCATCTGACTCAGCCTGATCCATCCATAAAAATAATTTTCAAAGATTGACACATTTAAAACTCTTATGAACATCTAAGACACATCTCAAGCCATAAAACCTATATAAAAACATTACATTTAAGTTTTTCAATTCTCATATTCGTATCCCAAGGTTTAATTTATGATTTGTCCCATCCACCAAATGAAAAGTTTAAATTCTCTCATAATCATCCACTAGTTTAAAACATTGGATGTTATAATATCCATATCATATAAATACTTGTCCCCAAGAATCCATTGGGAAAAATTAAAACATCACCCATCCTACTTGGGTCATCAATTTCCATTTAAATGGACGCATTGCATTTCTCATTCCCCACACACCTACATGTGCTATATTAAACACACAGTACTTAAGTGACTAAAACTCAAGCCAATGCTCATATAAAAAACTAAAATAATAATATGAATCTTACCAGAGACCTTCTAACCCAAGAAATGATCATGTCATCATATATTTCCCGATCCATCCTACAGAACTCCCTAACATGGTCTATACATATTCATAGAGAATTATGATACAAGGTACTTCCACTATCTTAATTTTCTATTGAAACATGGACCTAGAATCCTAAAAATACTTATTGAATGATTCTGCACTCATGACACACAATCACACATGAGTAAATTGATCTTGGTCCTCAATTATATCTAAACAATCGAATCTCAATCAAACATGCTTTAACATGTCAAGGCATATTTTCAATGAAAATCCTATACTGACTCTTATACTTTACTCATCCCCTATGATGATGTCTTTAATGTAGTACCTCACTAAAATCATTAAAATAACCAAAAATACACATGTATAACTACATAGATATGAATATTATCTAAAAATATTTTCCATTAATACCAACTCATTAAAAAACCGGATTCTAATGCCTTTATCCAAGTTCTGATGAGGTCATTTCAAGCTCATTCACCAAAGTCTGTAACTAAATTTCAGTGAGGTCTCATAGTTCAACCATTTTTGGTACCACAATCCAATGGTACCAATTTTTAAAAGTGATAATTCAATGACCATCCTCAAGATGAATACTATTCTCACATGAGGTTCATTCACCAATTATACATGGTGGTCACCCCACAATGATTTTTCCCTCACCTCACACCATGAGTGTTATTCAAAAATATTTCCATCTAGAAAAAAATTCAACTGACTGGATTGATGTAAATCTGAAAATTTCCTGACATAATCAAGATGATTTCAATATTGGGAACAATATCATAAATAAAACTAGCATACACTATTATGTTAGCTAAAACTACCATTTATAAGTGTGTATTTCTCTCCCATTCCACACTCCATCAAAAAAATAGTTCCATAAATAAAACCCTGGAATCACATCTCCCAATGATGTGTGGCCAGGTCTTACTATCATTCAACCACCCTGAACATAATCATTATATTTCTAAATCATCTATAGATCCACTCTAGATTGACATGTATAATAAGAATCTAACTTAAATGATGAGGTATTATTTAAACATACGAACATCTCTCTTTATATCTAATGGAACATATGCTTGTTCAAATACTACCACCAATGTCCAACTCTAACACTTGGAATTCCTCAATATTTTGGTACTCAATCCATCACCCCTTCCCCTTGTATCTTTTCAATTATAGACATACTTTCGATCCATCGACTCCAGAAAAATATATTCCACCTAGTCATGGATATAGTGTCTATACTTGGTTTAAACTCCCACATGAGTTTTAAAAATTATCATCATAATTTAGATTTGAAGGCTCAAATATAAAATTTCACTAGAATATATAAGTCATTATGACTATTTCAAATTGGTCCCTTAATTTCACGTTCCAACTATGTGGATGGACATGATTCTCGTGACTATCATGATGCTCCCCACCTTAGGTGTGTCTTATGTATTATTTTACCAGAAATAAAAAACATCACATCGAACACACTCCATCACCACTGAACATGGTTCCTGGAAATTACCAACACACCATTTCTAATCTCTAAGAGTAAATAGAGGAAAATAACCAATTATTAGTATGTCAAAATAGGTTTTCTCTTAGATTTACTTGTACATTCACCCTTAGTCCTGATCACACAGGTCCTCAACATTATGCATATATTCTAAACAACAACTGATCAGTGGTGTTATCGCACCCATTCTATTTTACAACATTACCATGGGAACTGGGATAAATCATCCTTTTTATGCTGTCTCAGGGCTATATTTCTCTCAATTAGATTCCACACCTAGGTCACTCAATTCCATAGATAAAACACAAACATATCATTATAAATAATTCATCCATTTTCCCATGAAGCCATGAAACAGAATAGTTTAATGAATTATGTGACATTATCACTCAATAAGATCTGATTTAATGCATTACATAAAAACTTGATGATAACCACATATAAAAACACATTTAATAATGATATAAAAATAGTGTAACTAGATTTATGCATATTGATCCTGTAATAGTGTACACATGGATCAACTCATAGTCATGTTATTCATTAAACTATTTATAGGTTGACGACTCTTGAGTGTCACTCCTTAAGAAAAGAACAGTTTTCACACAACCAAAAAAATTGCATACCATGCCTGAGGCACATCTATCCCACTAAATTAGAGCATTTCACAATTCATAAATCATTCACAAAGTTTATCATACCAAATTACCACCCATCTACTTAGGTTTATTGTTTCATCACTAAGAGTCCAACTCAGGACATACAACACAAGAATGAAATATCTCATAATAAAATCGATGTTTGTAGTTACCAATCATTATTTAATTGGAGTGAGCTACCTCAAATGGTATATCACTTTACTACCTAACATGGAATCAACCATTAATCTATAGTCACAAGTAATATATCACTAGGCCTTACCACCTAAAGTATACTTTAAAGAAAAAAATATGAATTAGATAATTGAGTCTTAGGGGAAACATCTGCATTCCCATTCAAATAACATACAAGGGAAACTAATTCTAACACATACACCATTTTTAGTGATATAAACACCTATAAATTATTTCATTTTATTTCATTTGGATTATGCTCAGTTATAAAAAAAATTAAATCATCTCATGTATAAAGGATATCATGTAGTAATTATAAAAGAAAACTATACTACTCCATTTTTTAGCTGATGACATGCTAAATAATGGAAAAATTATCTCATAATTTCATATTAACACATTTCATAAATCAATAATGGTCTCACAACTAGGATCGATTAATGAAAAATTGAATTCTATGCTATAGAGAAAAACACAATATATTATTTAATTGAAATTTTAAATAATAAAAGCCTCATAATAGTAAATCTCACAAAATGATAATTGGGATCTTAACATTTAAGGTGGATGAGTTCAATAATATGCCACTATATATTTATTATTTAGTTTTTAACCCCATGGCGGTATATTTATTCCATGTTCTTGAAAAGCTACATTCTCGTCATTCCAACCTGCTTCCATTTAAGATAAATCTATCATAGCTGAAGTATTATGTTTTCAAAAAAATACTTAAGGGGTTTCCATATATGAAACATGCCCCAACTAATGTACTTATGTCTAGTTGTTAATTTAGTAATTTAGTCATATATGTGATCATACCAAAATTATTGAGCTACAAGACTTTATAATTACAAATTACACTCTATCATAGAGAAATCATTTTTTCTATAGGAATTTAAATTTAATATATAAATATATAAATAAACACCATGGTTTAGTTGGATGAATTACCATTCCCGTGTTATAAAAGTATGCACCTATATAAGTTGAAATTGCAATTCATGTAATTGGAACAAGGATTTTACCTTCGATCTCAGAACATAACAAATTAATAAATAATTATTTTATTATAATGGTTACCCTACTCAAATTATAAAGGCCCATACACTTTATAAATTGTTTTTTTCACCCATTTAATCATATCCATTAATTTTTCATCCCATAAAACCAATGGTCGATGCATGAAACATGTCGTAATTAGTATATTAAGGTTCTACCTTCATGCTCTATGGGAAAAGATCATTTATTTTGATGTAGACCCTTTAATATCCACTCATATATAATTATTATAACAATTCATTCTTTGATATAGAAATGAACAAGAGTAGGAATGAAAAGCTACTAAATAAATATAAAATAAAATAAATGTGTCAATAATCACCAAATAATTTTATACAATGAATAATGCTATATAATCATAGAAACATGGTATACAGGTAGTAAAAAAATGGAAACTACATGGAATGACATAAGATACTCCTCGTGACTTTGATGATGAATTTAATAATACATCATTGACATACCAAGAAAAGGGTAAAATTATAAAAAACAGAAAGTATTGGAAATACACTAATCACTCAATTTGAAATTTTGATCAACTATAATATAAATGTATATATAATATCATCCCTAGAAACCTGATCTATCCATTTTCCATGGGTTGGATGAACCCATACATGAGCTATTTACCATGTTTCGATGTGTTCCTAGCCTCCTATCTACCATCCAAAAATCATAGGAAAAATTAAATTTTCCGATGATAAAACTTTGTGATGTCATGACCCAAGAGACACTAAAATGGTGCACTGATCCTATTGGTGGCATGACCTCATGCCAACCTCCCCATATTCTAGAGGTTGTCAACTAGAAGTGAGGGTCTCAAGTAGGTACAATGGGGAGACTATAACCTCTGCATAGGAATAAATATAGAATAATATAAAATAATAGAAATAAGAGGAATAAAATAAAATCTAAAAATAAATAAATGATAAATTAATTTCTATTTATGAACATGATTCAATGAATTTAAAATAGTCATTTAGAAAGAGATACAATAAATAGTTTGAGACTAAAAACGTATAAATAAACAAAATACCCTGATGATCATGGGAAACTCGAGTACATGCTAAACGGCTACACCCAAACTCCCTTGTCCAGTCCAAGAAATAAATGTAAATCACCACAGAGCAAAATCCATTTCCTAATCTATGTCTTGGATATTAGTTGGGGAATTAATCCATAGAAAAAACAGGGTGTGATATATGCTCAGTAGGCCACCACCAAATGAATATAATCAAATCTAGTCATTGAGTGTAAAATAATTATGTGTTTAGGTATATCATTGATAAGATATTTTAATAAAAAATAATTAATGTGATAAAATTGGGCTCTAGTTCCATAAAGGCACATGGATGACAATACCAGCTTCGGCCTAAATCAAAATGTCCCTAAATAAAAGTCACCATTTATATAAATACAAAATATATGTAGAAATATATATATATATATATATATACATAGTACTATCTAGGACCTGAGGCATAATTCAAACATCCATGCATAATCACAAAAGATGTCATACTCAATAAAGGATGTCAGGACTGAGGATATGAATGGAATAATAAATGATTTAATTCCCATTGATATTAGACTAATAATATAGGGCATATATACCAATAAAATGGAATAAGACCAAGAATTTGAACAGAGGATTTAGTTAACAATTTATGAAATCTGAAACAATGGTGTGAAGTGTCATGCTCCTAATGTAACTCAAAGGGGTGTTTAATTTCATGTCCAACAACCCAATTGATGTGAAGTTCTTTTTCTAGCATCCTTAACCAAGGGTGTGCAACGCTTCATGTCTACCAACCCATCATAGGTCCCTCTATAATAATATATTATAAGGTAGTATCCCTTTCCATATGATCCCTTATACAAGGTGCTCCATAAAGAGGAATCTGGCATTGCTCAAGGCATTGTTTACTTTCATTATCATAATTCATAGAATATTTTAAAAATAGAATGAGAAAATCCATGTAATAATATTAATAAAGTAAAAGGTGTTCACAATAATCCATCATCAATTAAAACTATAAAATTAATCAATCTCATTTATAATAAACAATAAGGGCAAGGGAAAACCCAATTCTATAACACAATTCAACACACACTTCAAATCATTACCTTATGAGTAATCAAGGAGTATATTTATTAATTATAAACAGAAACACCTTAGGAAAGTTATTGGTCATATAGTTAAATTTTTTTCATATAAAATATGTTATATGAATCTCAAATTAAATTAAAACCATTTTCCAACCAAAGAGTAATTAGTAGCTCAATAAGGATCAAGTATTCATACCCTTGTACTGTTAAATACATTTATTATAAACTTTCATCAAATGAACAATGTGAGAAATTAAATGTAACACCCAAAGGGGTGGCCCAAATTTTTTTCACATCCTTGAAACCATGTTAAGGATAGTATACATAACATCATGTGTATGGTCTTGGAATTTAATTAAAGACACTTATTATTTTTATAGGAACATGAAAAATGTTTAATGTGTGTCACAACAAAAACATTTTATAAATAGATCAACTATATTGAAAAGAATATAGACCACCTAAATCATGCTTAGGATGATTCAATTATCTATTATCAATCATTGATTAAAGGATAAATGAAAATAGTCTTAAGAATAAATAAACACCATTAAAATAGGGAAACAGATATCACACAACAATTGAATTTAAGATTGAATGATAAACTGATAAAGGAGGAAATATGATTCTTAGACATAAAAATAGGCTTCTAAAGATTTTTATGGTGATGAAGTCATACAAATAATTGTGAAAAATCACCATGGAAGGGAGGAAGAGGATAGTGTGCAAGGAGGACCTCTTGGTGAAATGGGGGTGAAACTGTGGTATAGATCCTTTAAGTACTTGAAGGTAAAATGATTATTAATTCCTTTTAGGGATACACATGGTTTTTCTATATGGTTCATATAACCATGAACTTACCAAGTGGTTCAATTGTCCTATGTGGCACCCACCTTGCATGTCTAGAGCATGGTTATACAATTAGTATGCTTCCTAGGTGGTCCACCTATTCAATTTCCTACAAACCCTCCACATAGTAGTGAACCCCACCATTCATATTTAATCAATACATGCTACTTTTTAGGTCTAAAAGGGTCCTAGATACCCTGATATGGGGGTGAATTGGGGTGTGGATATTATTTTCAAAATTCTTCCTACCCCACTATATCTTCACCTCTTTATTACAAGGGTCACTGTGTTTTCTCTTTAGTATTTTTATTGATCGTATCCTTTCCAATTTCATCTGATGAAGATGCACTGAAAGTATGAAAATAAATCAAGCACAAGGATAAATATATTTTTACTTGGATCACCCTCACTAGGATACATCCAAGGTGAATAAAACATATATGTTTCGATGTACCAAAGACACTACATAGCACTTACAACACAGTTTATGGACATGTAGGACCCTTAAATATTGTTAATTAATGCATCCTAAATTGTATGTAGATTCTCTATTGAATATCATTATGGGTTTCTCCTTCACTTCCATGAAAAAATATGGATTCAACACATTCAAAAAAACTGGAATTTACTTCTCTTTATTGTAGACAGAATAATTACCTCTTCATTGGAATGATATTCAAGTGACGACAAGCGTCACTTTCACTGCATTGAATGTATCCGTGACAAACCTCGTTTAGTAAGTATTCTTAGATGGTAAATATCCTTTTCCTTCTTATTCTTCTTTTTAATTTAGATGTGATAGTGATACTATTCATAGGGCAATGTTGGCATGTATCTATATGCATAATATTCTAGTGTGATGCCTCTATGGAAGACCTTGGAACATAAATTATTGTGTGAGATCCAAGCACAAACCCCCAGCACCTTGCACAAACTCCTAGAACATTGGGCAAACCATTGGAACCTTTTACAAACCCCTATAACATTTGCATGAACCCCTGGAACCTTGCATGAACCCTTGGAACCTTTCACGAATCCATGGAACCTTGTGTGAATCCCTAGTGCTTGCGCGAACTCCTAGTTCCTTGTGAAAAAACCTAGGGACTTTGCATGAACCTATGGTGCCTTTTGTGAACCCCTACCACCTTTGTACAAACCCCTAGAACCTTGAGTGTGTATCTCTTACACCGTGAACCCCTGGTACAAACCCCTGATCTCCATGAACCTCTGGTGATAACCTACTTCACCATAAACCCCTATTGTGAATCCCTATTCACACTTTACGCAAGTCCCACATTGCATAAGTCTTTCAAAAGTCTTCTATCACAAGTCCTCTTTCATGATACTACTTTTTCTCTTTTCTAAATAACTTTTTTATATCATTCCCAAAACTTACGTGATATCAACTACGTATACTCCTTCTCTGTGAACCTCTATCATAAGATCTCACCACAAGTCTCTTCTCTAGAAGTGCTTTAGATCAATCTTTCAAGAAATTTTTTTCAATATTAAGGATGGGTATTGGGGTATATATTGGGGAGCTTCCACCACCTAAGTTCCATAAATAGTGTACAACCATCCACCTCCTTGGGATCACGTGCTCCTTAAGATTAGTGTGCGTGATCTTCTCATGCTTTGAGTGAGATCTAGGTTTGAGTCCACTTCTAACATTCGTGATTTGCATGAGTCCTTATTCCCCATTTGTACTTTCTCTTTTCAGGATTCTCTAGTTCATATTCACTATTTTCACAAGACCTTGGTCAATATTCATGCTCCATGAAAATTCATTCGACATTCATGCTCAGGAGCAAGTCATATTAACTCTTTTCACAAGATATGGGTGTGATCTCTAGAGACAGTCATGGGTGTTGCGTAATACCCCTTCGTGAACTCCAAAGATAATCATGATTATTTCACAAGACCCCTCTATAATATCCAAATACAGTCATGTTCACTTCAAGAGATCTTACCACTAAACCCCAATTCAATCACACGCTATCATACGATTTACAATGTTATGGTCTTCCAATGATTTTCATGACCCATTGTGAGTTTCATATACAACTATGAGTGTCGCACATGATCACATTGCAGAATTATATCATCATCCAGAATTCTCATTTAGACTCAAATTGAATCACGCACAATATTATGATTTTCAATGTTATTGTCTTCCAATTCATTTTGTGACTCGTAGTTATTTCCAAATACAACTATGAGTGCCTTATCTGCTCACATCCTGATATAAATGAAAACATTCACACTAACTTTTCATGCCTTTTCAATATCCTAAACTCTTTTCAACCAAAACAAATCAACCCAAAAGCACCATCATGATGGATTTTTGGAAAAAAATATCCCCCTTTTGGTTTGTTAACAACTCTCTATATTTTGATACCAAATTAAAGATTCATTCATCTTCTACTAGAATTCACGTATTAAAATTAATTTGGAGATCAAATACTTATTCAACACATACTTTATGTTCACATGAGCAATTCTCAGTTTGAGAATGAAGTGTATAATGAAAAGTTCATCAATTAATCACTTCATTCCATTCCAAACTCACTCCTCTACTTTCATTAAATATATCATATGTCGTGATATATAATATTTGATAAAAAAATATCTAGCACCATCATATTTAAATCTACCCCTACTTTATTTTTTCCCATATCATATTCTACCCCTATCTTGATAAAGACAATTTCTCCCTTTTATAGCACAATTTTCCCCCTTTATCAATGAATGTGAAGGTTACTTCATTTTGGTAGTCAATAGTGTAAAAACACATATCAACATATTAGGAAAAAACACATCATACCTTGGGGAGAGGGGGTTAATGTCCATACTTTTTCATGTCTAGGGAGTCAACTGGACTCCAAGATCCAATCAATTCTTTTGAAACACTTCATTGTGTAAAGCCTTTGTTAGAATCTCTACAACCTATTACTCTATAGGCACATACTCTAACTTCACAAGACATTGATCCACCTTATCTTGGATAAAATGATACTTTATTTCAATGTGATTTGTCCTTGAGTGATGGAATTTATTTTTTCTAAGATTTATTTCACTTGAATTATAACAATGGATTCTGATCGAAGATTTCACTTCAACTCCCATATTCTCATGCTTTTGTTTCATCCATAATAATTGTGTACACACTTGAGTATCTGGAATATATTCATATTCTATGTTGATCAATGATATGAAACCTTATTTATTTCCTATACAAGAAATACTTAACCCTACAAGATAAAATTCACCACCTAATTGTGACTTTCTATCATCAGTTGAACCAACACAATCTATATCTACATATCCCAATAAATATTTATGATATTTTTCATCGTACAACAAATTAAAATCCATCGTGCCTTTGATATTATGAAGTATTATTTTCACTATAATAATGTGAGTTTCCTTTGGATTAATTTGATATTGTGCTATTTGACATGTGGAAAAAACAATATCTAGTTGTGTCACTGTTATGTACAACAGACTTCCAATGATGTGCTAGTATTCTATGACATTAACGGCTTTGACTTCACCATCCTAAGACCATTTAATATATGTATCCTCCAGGTTCATCATCTACTTGGAATTATCTATTCCAAATAATATCTAAAAAATCCTTGGAATACATATACTGAGAAATTAATGTACCATTATTTCCATGTGTCACTTGTAAACTAAGGAAAACGTCAGTTCAATAATCATTGGCATTTAAAACTCACGTTTCATGAATATTATAAACTGATTGTACTGATATCTATATGATCCACTAAATATTATATAATCTACATATACTAGAATTATCATCCTTTGATTACTATCATTGTTGACATATAGATTGTAATCAACTCCACCAAACCGAAAACTGAGATTCTTCAAAAACTAATCTAGTTTGAATACCAGGCACTTCGCATTTGTTTTAACCCATAGACTTTCTTTCTTATCCAAAAAACATTATTATCTTCTTCATGAATGAGAAAACCATCAATATTCTTGATATACACTCTTATTCCAGAACCCCATTTAGAAATGAAGACTTGACATCCATCTAAAAAACATTGAACTTCCATTTCACTACAATGTCCAAGAACAATATGATTATCTCTAGACTTGTAACAGGTACATATGTTTCATCAACATCAATACACTTTATTTGGGAGTACCCATATCACACTAACCTTTCTTTGTTTTGAACTAATGTGCCATATTTATTCAACTTGTTGTGAAATATGCATTTAGTCTTAATGAAATTCTTATTTTTTGGCCTCAAAAAAAATCTCCCATGTTTGATTCTTTTCTATTTTTTCTAGATCTTTGTTCATAGCCTAAACCTATTTCTCATCTGTAGATTCTCCTTGTCATTATAATCATGAAATCGTTCACTATGTTATTGAATATTCTTATCATTCTATACAATAGATACATCATTTCTTTCAACTACTTTCCCAACCTTTTGTTTAATCATTTCCAATATTCTCTCACAAAATCTTGGTATCCTGAAAAAAAATCAACTAATACCATATTTTTAGAACAAAAATAGATAACCATGAAATACATGAGTTTTTATACTTCTCCCCCAATCGGCCTTCTTGATTTCAGGAAACATAAATTCTCATCCATTATATCCCATTGAGATCTTTCATCTGATTCGAAGATATAATGTTCCCCAATTATATGAAACTCTTCCTATTGTTACTCCCACTATTTAGACCCACAAACATTCTTTTTATCCAGCATCATTTCTTCACATGTGATTGTAGGTTTGAGAAACTTCTCCAGCTCAATAATATTTTTAGTTGTAGCTGCCTTCAATGAGATTTTCATTGGGTGAATTTACCACATAGAAATGAGTCGTCGAAAAACACTCTAATCCTACTAAGTAGAAACTCAGTGTAAGAAATAATAGATGATGTTAATAACACAATCAATGACCATTTCACTAAATTACATCCATATATCTCATTCAACCATGGACCATTAGCACATTTTAGGGAATTATTCTAAATCTTCTTCAGATCTAGTAACTAATTTGAATCTGTTGACATTATGGAGCACATCACAGGACCACTTTACATCTTTTGATTCCAATTCTGTATGGATGGTTTCTCCCCAAAAACTAAAGCACTTGAACATAATTTAATAAAATTTATACAAATTGGTAGAGTGAGACCTCTGGAATCTTCAAGAAGAGGACTATGGTCGATCCTGATGGATCAACCCTTTTATACATTATTGGAAAGTGTCGTACCTTTTTTTCTTGTTCCAAATTCCCATCCTAAATCAACTATTCTAGCCATGTTACTAAATATTATTTTCCAATATGCTGAGTTTTCATTTGATATTATGATTATGTGGGCTTGGTCTTTTCACAATGTGGTGTTTTAACACACTCGTACAAATTTCCTTTATTTATGCTCCTCCAAAATTCCATTTTTATTGATTCATTATCTAAGTAAGAATATCTCCAATGATCTTATACTCTTAATTCTTCTTCCATTGGACTCCCATTATTGGGGATCTCTTTCTAGGTTCATTTTCCTTCCCTTATTTATTCCTACTTTAATGTCATTCCAAATTTCCATGATTAAAACATATAAAAAATATTCCATTAAATCCATACATCATTTCATCCTATATCGGCTGAGATGTTGATATAGATATAGCTTGTCTTTTGATATTGATCTCTCTGGATTCTTGACACATACACATGGGGTGTCCCTATTGAAGGTTTTGGGCACAGCAGAATTGTGGTTGGGATGGGACCCAATTTGATTTTTACCATGATAAATTATTATTCCGGGATCAATACGATGATGAACTCCAGTCTCCATGGAATATAATCAAATATTTAGATAATAAAGAAAGAGGCCCGAAACCTTTAGAGAGGATCTTGCACATCATGTTTATAATTAATTTAATTAATTTCATAAATAAAAATAATAACTAGATATTGGTTATTTCTCTTAATTGATGAAGTTGATCATCCGGAGTGACCCTTTTGAATTATCTCATTGCGCTTGTAAGTATCTAAACTAGAATCCCTCTAGCGACGATCCACATGTGCTCTGATGGCCTTTGATCGACATCGCTCATTCTCTGGGTGCTAACACGGCGAATCGGGTGTCTTTTGTGGGTTGTTCTTGATCACCTGTTCTTTATCCATGAATAATGTCTCTCGTTTTTGATAGGGGAGAGAAGAGGATTCTAGAGAGAAATTATTTGGCTGAACAATTCTCAATTCACCAGGTGTGTGGTGTGCTGTATGGAAAAATATGTGTACATTACTATTTATATACAAGGAATTTCAGTTACAATATTTAATTTCATATAAACAATTAAATTTATTCATGAACTTAGAGAAATCCCATGCATTTAATAATAATACTTCGTCATTATTTATGGTGTGCCAACTTGAAAAAAATGGAATTAAAAATAAAATTATACGTCAAAAAATTGTAGAAGCGTTATTTTAATTTGTGCCAACAAGTTAAATAATTATTTACTATCTTGAAAATATTTATTTTACTACCGGACTGACCTTGGTCAGCTCAAACTCCACTTCCATTTATTGAACACCCGAATAAATAAGAAAATAATTTATTCTATTAAATAAATATTTTTTTAGAAACTAGTAAATAAATATTTATTAAATGTTCAATAAATAAATATATTTTATTTAATTTATGCGATCATTTTAACTTGAATACAAAAATTTCACAATATTGAGAATAATATTTATTTCATTAATTAAATTCAAATATAATTTAACCGAGGCCACCAAAAAACACTTAGTTTGTGACCCTCTAGGATTCTATCTCATTGGCATTAGGCAGGCTTGCCTAAAGTCCAAGAGTACTATCTATAAATGGGTCAAGGAATCCAAGATAAAGAACGTAAATTCATAACAATGACATCCACATACTAATGCTCACTCTGTAATATAATCCCTTTGTCACAATATCTCATCAAGAAGGTTTCATGACTATTTCATCAACTTTTATGCCTGATGCATCATTCTTTGACAACCTGAAATAAACTCATCGTTACACCATGGACATGGAATTTCGTGTCATGGATATATTTCAATCAAAGGGACAGGATATCAACTTCCATAAATGGAAGGGACAAATACTTCCTCAACCTATACATTAATATCATGCCACTCGTGACGCACCCAACATACCCTACTTCTTTCCAACTGTCTGCGTGATGGTTTCTGTCAGTAGATCAAAGTGTGTAAGTCGTGACATGTATTAATGATACTCTTAAAGTCTAACGACCATTACACATGCTCACAGATATGAATATTTGATGACACCAAAACATGAGGAATTTCTACTAGCGGGTCTGTTATCATAATCTCTTATCATAGAAATTACCAAGTGTGAACTTCATGAGAGGAAGTCTCATCTGCTTTCGAGTACTCGCACCTGATGGTCTATATGATATTTATCCCATCATAGCATGTCATCTAACTACAAAACTATATTTAAGAATATTGTTATATCATTTCAACATTTTCATCATAGCGGGGAACTTCCATGACCTTATCAATTAAACAAATACTCTAGGACATTATTACATCATAATAAGGAAGAACAATGAACAACATGAAATAATACATTAAATATCCATGTAATCAAAGTAAAAATAATTGGTTATAGGACACCAAATATTACAAAATCCAACTTGGACTAGAGCCAACTACCTACGACTTTCAATATGATAGACCTCGCATGATGATCATGTTTCTGCTGAATCAAGGTTTTAGTCAAGGTATCTGTCATGTTTTCTTCTGTGTAAATACTTATCACTGCAACTTTAAATCTTTGTCAAAAATCCCTCAAGATATGATACTTCTGAAGTATGTGCTTCATCCACTGATGTGACCTTGGATATTTTATGAGAGTCATCATTGTAGTATTATAATAGTACAGTGTGATGGGATCTTTACTACTAGGTATCACATCTATCTCATGGATGAAGCTTCGCGTCTAAACTACTTCTTTTTATGCCTCAGATGCTGTGATATACTTGGACTCTGCTGTAGAATCTACAACCACACTCTTCTTTGAGCTCTTCTAGCTCAATGCACCTCCATTAAAAGTGAATATGTATCTCATTTGTGACTTCATGTCATCTTGATCAGTCTGGAAACTAGAATCTTTATATCCTCTGATAACTAGTTCCTCATCTCATCCATAAACCAAGAACATGACTTTAGTATGCCTTTGATACTTTAGGATAGTCTTGAATTCCATCCAATGGCAGTCACCTGGGTCAGCTTGATATCCACCTACTTCACTCAATGCGTAGGCAACATCTAGCCTAGTACATAGCATGGCATAAATTGTTGACCCAATCGCTCATGCATATGGAGTCTTTGCCATTATATTTCTTTCCTCATGTGTCGGAGGACACATTTTCATGGAAAGATGAATGCCATGGGATGCTGGAAACAATCCCCTCTTGGATTGTTCCATACTAAATCTCTTCAGTATCTTATCAATGTATTTACATTGAATTAGTCCCAGCATTCTCTTAGATCTATCACAGTGTAACTTGATCCCAATAATATACGCTACCTCACCCAAGTCATTCATAGAGATGCATTGATTCAACCATGCCTTAGCAGACTGCAAGATTGGTATCTCATTTCCAATAAGTAATATTTCATCAATATATACTATTAGAAAAATGACTGCACTTCCCCTAAACTGTTTATAGACCCAAGTCTCACATTCATTCTTCATAAAACCAAATTATTTTATGCCTTCATCAAAAAGAATGTTCCATGACATGGATGCTAGATTTAATCCATAAATGGAT
Organism: Viscum album; assembly: GCA_963277665.1. Lineage (NCBI taxonomy): Eukaryota > Viridiplantae > Streptophyta > Magnoliopsida > Santalales > Viscaceae > Viscum > Viscum album. Next base: position 1,395,382,137 of record OY728160.1, on the reverse strand, counting down.
TTATGAAACTTTCATACCTTATTGGAATTCTTTGGAGTCACAAACCCTTCAGGTTGTGTCATGTAGACATTTTGCTAAAGGTTCACATTAAGGAATATTGTTTTGAAATCCATTTTCCAAATCTCATAGTCATGGTAAGACGCAATGGAAAGTAGAATTCTGATGGATTTTATCATTTCAACTGGTGAGAAGGTTTCATCATAGTCAATTCCTTGAAGCTGTTTAAAACCTTTTTCAACCAGTCATACCATATAGGTACTAACTTGTCCTTTCATGTCTAGTTTCTTCCTGAATACCCATTTACAACCAATAGGATTTACATAAACTAGAGGATCTACCAAAATCCAGACTTGGTTTTGGTATATAGAATCCATTTCAGAATTCATGGCTTCTTGACACTTAGAAATGTCAGTTCCACTTACTGCTTTCTTGTAGGTTAGAGGATAAAAATTATCAACTAATAAGGAGTCAACATCCTCGAAAACTAGAAAAATGTACCATTCTGGTTCTCTAACTTTTCTTTTACTCCTACACAGTACTTTTGTCTCAAGAACAGATCCGTCTTCCACAAGGCTTTGAGGAATCTGTTCCTGTACCAACTCTTTTACACCTTGAACCTTGACTTCATCGAACTATATATCACTCCCACTATCTCTTTTGGAGATGTTCTCCCTCTCAAGGAATATGGAATGTTTTTCCACTATAAACTTTTTTCCAAGTGTTTTTATAGGTAATATCCTCTTGTTTTCTTAGGGTATCCTATAAAGTTACCCTTTGTTCCTCGGGGTGAGAGTTTGTTACCTGAATAGGCCATAACAAAAGCTTCGCTACCACACACATGTAAATTTGATAACATGGATTTTCTTCAAATCCAGAACTTGTATGGAATACCATTTATTGATTTAGTTTGTACTTGGTCTAGTATGTGTGCTTCTATTTTTAATTCATATCCCCAAAAGGATAATGGAAGACTCTTATGACTCATCATTTATCTCACCATGTCCAACAGGGTGTGGTTTCTCCTTTCTCTCACACCATTCCACGGGGGTGTGTTTGGAGGAGGGAGTTGGATAGGATCCCAAACTCCTGTAAGTAATCAATAAAGTCTTGCTTAAGATATTCTCCACCTTGGTCTTAGCAAAGTTTTTAATTTTCTTACCAAGCTGGTTCTCAACTTCATTATTGTATTCTTTGAACTTATTAAAAGAATTTGGCTTATACCTCATTTATTTGATATATCCATATCTAATAAAATCATCAGTAAAAGTTATGAATTATGAGTACCCTCCCCTTGCTTTAACTAGAAATGGTCCACACACATCAGTATGAACTAATTCAAGAAGTTCTTTATCCCTTTAACCTTTCCCACTAAATGAGGATTTAGTCATTTTTCCTTGTAAACATGCATGACATACGCCAAGTGGTTTTATTTCAAAATAATCTAAATATCCATCTTGATGTAACTTTGTCAAGAATTTCTATTTTACATGACCAAGTCGGTGATTCCAAATTTGGGTGTGGTATGAGTCATGTGAAGTATCTTTATTATTTATTGCCTTTACTTTATTTTTCTAATCCAACACGTAAAGTCTATTTTATAAAAGCGGCTTACCATAACAAATGATATCTTTGAAAAAGAAGAAACATTCATTTCCAAACTTGAAAAAATAATCCATCTATATCTATTCTGGACACATAAATAATATTTTTAGTAACATAGGGCACATAATAAAAACCCTTTAATACCAAGATCATCCCAGTTAGAAACATGATGTGGTATTTCATGATAGCTACAATAGCAAGTTTGGCTCCATTGGTTGCTCGTAGATCTACCTCCCCTCGATCGATCTTCCTGAATCTACTTGGTTCTTGTATTTGGATACATATTTGAGAACCACAAGCTATATCTAATACCCAATTTGTAGAAACCGATAGATTTCATTTGATAACAAACACACTTAATGCTTCCCCTTGCATCTTAGGTTGGGTGCAGTTATTTTTCCAGTGGCCCTTCTTTCCACATGTGAAACAATCAGCCTCATGTTCCCTTGCCTCACTTTTGATATTCCTTTTCTTGAAAGGCCGTGAAGAAGCTTTGGGCTTAAATCTCTTCACCTTCCCTTTCCTCGGGATCACCATAAGGACAGAAGGCTTTTCACACTTCATATCTTTTTCCACATGGAGAATGAAGATAAGAAGATCAGATAAAGACTTATCAATGTTGTTCATTTTTAAATTGAACACAATGTTAGAGAATCTCTGAGGGAGTGATGCGAGAATGAGATCGGTGCCCAGTTCTTCGAGGAGTTTAAACCCTAGAACCTCCAGGCACTCAATGTAGCCAATGAGTTTGACTACATGAGGCCCAGTTGGGGCACCTTATCCTAGCTTACTCTGAAAGAGTGTCTTAGATATCTCAAACCTTTCTTATTATTCTCTCTCCTTGTAAAGACCACGAAGGTGCTCGAGCATGCTTTAAACATATATGTTTTCATTAGACTTCATGAGATCACTAGAAATTCATGATAGCATCAAATATTGAACATCTACCGCGTTGTTCATATGTTTCTCATAGACCAGGAAATCTTCATCGCTTACCTCTTTGATAGGCAGATCAGGTGATGTTGACTCCAGCATGTAAGGCTTCTGTTCACGGAATAGGATAACCCAAAGGCGTCTAAACCATTCCTGGATGTTACTTCCGACAAGGATGTTGTCTTTATCCAGAATTGATCGTAGGGATAGTGTGGTTGATGAGTTTGTCATTTTTATTCTTTAATTAAAAGAGAAGATCATTAGTACTTTCTTGATTACATTTTATAATAAATATTAAATTTTATTAAGTCTCCCACTATTTTATAAAGTCCCAATAGCCCTCACCATTGAACTCGGAATGTCCAGTTTCCATGACATTATAGTAGAAAGGATCCATATTCTCCATCACATAACCCCAATAAGTATTGTTCGTGCTATTTGAAGGTATTTAGGTAGGAAAGTCTTTGTTAACTATAGGCTTGCAGCTCCTTGATATATTGAGTGGACTCCCTAATACTGAAATCCTGACACTGGATTTACTCAACTCTTGACTCCAATATTACATCGAGTCTAGCAAGGGAAACTCCTCTTGATGTAATATGGTTATGTCAACCCGAAACCTTTCATAATGGATTTCTGTATAAAATTAAGTGTCCCAACAAGGGTTGGACAAACATACAGCTTTATTGAGTTTTTACTTTAATCATGTAATGGAAGACTTATTCTGAATTAATATTTTATTTGAGGGATTTTTTATCTCTTATGTGTGAAGTTATTATTATCATTATCATAGGCTTTTTAATATTAAGTGTAACTTACTTAAGTGATTTACCATGTCTTGATAATATTTATACATAAGTCAATTTTATTTTAGTTCCATCTTGAATGCTTGTTTAATTCATTAATTATGTGATCATGAAAACACATCCATAATGATAAACCATGAAACTAATAGAAATAAAATAAAGTAAATAGCATGATCATGAGCTTTTATAATGGTTAGTTTATCTAGCGGTTGATAAATTAACCCTGTACTAGGGTAGAAACACCTTGAACCTTTTGGGTTCATGTTTATAGCTTCCACCTGTCCACTTCTGTATCTCCTAGGATTGGTTTTATCTCCGGTCCATCTTGAACTGCCTCCACTAGCTTGGGATTTCCATCCATTATATACTCCTTTTTTAACTCACATGTAGGTGAGGGGTAAAAATGGATTTTACATAAAAGAAACCTTGGGCATGTACGCCCTACATATTAATGAGGAGAAGGCTCACAGGCCAACAAATTTAATTCAAATGAATAAATTAAAATAAATCATCCACATACAAAGGTCTTGGTCAACCTCATGATCATCTATACATACAATGATATTTAGGCATAAATAAAACTATCAATCAATTCATTAATAGTTCTTGTTTAAGATAAATCATTCTCGAATCAATTAATTATCATCTTTAGTTAATCAAAACTTTTATCATAAACCATTTTCTGAATTTCCTTGAGATTCTCATTCACCATAATTTTAAATAAATAAATTCATTTAAAATTATCTTTGTACGTTACTTTTACCTTGGAGGCAACCTGGTGAATTCTTATTCATAACTACCCAATGAGTAGAAATGAACATTATGTAGATGTTAAATTAAACACATATATATAAAAAACCTGTCACGTGTTGTGCCTCAGCCTTATGCCCGCACGATGGTACACATCTCAAGGTTTTGTATAATGTATTAATAAATTTTAATAAAACTATGTAATTTGGATGAATACACAATGTGTAGTTCTAACTACACAGCGTGTATTATTTTTCATCGTATATCTGAAGTACATGCCCGGGGAAATAGCATGTGAGTATACTTTGGAAATCATCAGAGTACACAGTGTGTCCAGTGAGCCACACATCGTGTAGTTCCTCATTACACGATCTCTAGCCGGGCAAGCCATGTATGGGGTACACGGTCCAACCCTAACCTGAAGGGACTACATGTTGTTTCCATTGGGACACACAACCTGTAATCAGAAAACTACGAGCCACCTATTCTTGGTCAATACACAGAGTCTTTTAAGACTTAGAATTACTCCAACATAAAGCTTGGTTTGGCGGACCGGTTCGATGCATTGAATCTTGACTACACAGTGCGTACTACAACATGCAGTGTGTTCTAGTATTGTACGGTGAGAAATTTTTGGCAAATCTGGATGAGATCCTATACTTTATTTTAATCAAAATTAAAAGAAAATATCATTTTGGTAAGGTAAATGAGAAAAAAAAGGAGGAATAGATCTCGGGATTTAGATTTTCAGAACGATTAACATGAATTGAAACAACTAAATTATTAAATGCATAATTAATCAACAAAATATTTAAATAATTATAAACTATGATGTAACCCCCTTGATACCACTGGAAGGTTCCAGGTGCAGTGGAAGTCATGGTTGGGACCGGACCCAATTTGATTTTTACCATGATCAATGATTATTCTGGGATCAATATGACGATATATGATATTCTCCATGGAAAATAATCAAATATTTATATAAAAAATAAAGAGGCCCAAAACCTTTAGAGATGATCTTGCACATCAGGTTTTTAATTAATTTAATTAATTTCATAAAGAAAAATAATACCTGGATCTTTGGTATTTTTCTTCATTGATGATTTTGATTGTCCAGAATGACCCTTATAGATTATCTTATTGCGCTTATAAGGATCCAAACTAGAATCCCTCTAGTGGTGGTGCACACGTTCTCTAATGGCCTCTGATCGACACCACTCATTCTCTAGGTGCTATCATGGTGAATCGAGTATATTGTGGCGGTTGTTCTTGATCGCATGTTCATCGGCCTTAAAGGACGTCTCTCATTCTTGAAAGGGGAGAGAAGAGCATTCGAGAGAGAAATTGTTTGTCTCAACAATTCTCAATTCACTTGCCGTGTGGTGTGTTGTATGGCACAATAGGCGTACTTTCCAATTTATATACATGGAATTTCTGTTACAATTTTTAATTAAATAGAAACAATTAAATACAATCATGAACTTAGAGAGAACCCATGCATTTAATAATAATACCGCGTTATTATTTATGGTGCGACAACTTGCATAAAACGGAATTATAAATAAAATTATTTGTCACAAAATAATAGCAGCGTTATTCTAATTTGTGCCAACTAGTTAAATAATTATTTATCATCTTGAAAATAATTATTTTACTACCAGACCAACCTTGGACCGCTCAAACTCCACTTCCATTTATTGAACACCCGAATAAATAAATAAATAATTTATTCTCTTAAATAAATATCTTATTTACAAACTAGTAAGTAAATATTTATTAAATGTTAGATTAATAAATATATTTTTTTTAATTTATGTGATCATTTTAACTTGAATAAAATTTCTCCATATTCTTGAAAATAATATTTATTTCATTAATTAAATTAAATTAAAATTTAACCCAGACCACCAAAAACACTTAGTTTGTACCCCTCTAGGATTCTTTCTCGTTGGAATAAGACGGGATTTCCTAAAGTTGAAGAGTATTGTCTAGCAACGGGTCAAGCCACCCAAGAGAAAGAATGTAAAGTCACAACAACGACATCCACATACAAATTCTCACTATGTAATATAATACCTTTGTTGTAATATCTCATCAAACAGGTTTCATGACTGTGTCATCAACTTTTACGCATGATACGTCATTCTTTGATTACCAAAAATAAACTCGTTGTTACACCATAGCCATGGAATTTCGCGTGATGGTTCAATTTCAATCAAAGGGTTGAGATATCAACTTCCATAAATGAAAGGGAAAAATAATTCCTCGATTTATCTATTAATAACATGTCACTCATGATTCACCCAATGTACCCTACTTCCCACCAACTGTCTGCGTGAGGGTTTTCATCAGTAAATCAAAGTGCGTAAATCATGACAGGTATTAACGATAATATTAAAGTCTAAGGATCATTACACACGCTTGCAGATAGAAATATCTGATGACACCAAAACGTGATGAATTCTTACTAGCAGGTCTATTCTCATAATATTTTATATTAGAGATTACCAAGTGCGAGCATCATGAGAGGAAGCATCATCTTCTTACAAGTACTCGCACCTGACGGTCTGTATTCTATGTGTCCCATAATAGCATGTCATCCAACCGTATAACTGTATTTAATAATGTTGTTATAGCATTTCAAGTTTCTCATTATAACAGAGAAATTTCATGACCTTATCAATGCAAAAAAATACTCTAGGACATTATTACATCATAATCATGTAGAAAAATGAACAATGTGTAATAATACATTAAATATCCATGTAATCAAAGTAAAACCAGTTGGATCTAGGACACCAACTCTTACACCTATCTCCCACAGTAATAGAATTTGAAAACTTATTTCTTATGAGATAATTTCCTATAATACATTTCAATATTATTTTTCTTATTCACACATTTAATAATATTTTTGTCTTCACAATATGAAATATATCCTAATGACTCAAAACAAAAACTTGAAGTATGACCATGTATCCCACAGTAAAAGAACATTTTACCACTAATTCCTATAAAAACCTTTTTAGGTAATTTTCCAACACCTAAATGATTTTTCTTATCTCTGGAAATTTTCAAAACATTCATACTATCATTTATTGGAGGAGGTTCAACATATCCAATACCGGATTTTCCCAAACTATATGGCCTTTTGGTTAAGAAAATCATTTCTTGTTTTCCATTAAAGTACCATATTTTCTTTTCATTTCATTATAACCTACCTAAGGATAATAAAATAGTATGTGTAGAGTATCCTCTAACTTTTTATTGCCTTTGGAAATAGATTTATCCACTTATTTCTTCATGGATTCAAGTTTATCCCAATTTTTAATCTTCATATTCCTTGATTAATGTTGAGAATTATTTTCTCTCTTGATATTCTTGCCACTAGTCTTATGATCTTCCAATTATTGGGTGAGATTATCTATCATGTCATATTATTTCCAAATCTCAACTCTTCATTCCTTCTTTATCCACATCCTAACTCCTTGTGCGAGATATCGGAATGAACCCCCGTCACCTTGCATGAATTATTTCCACCTTGGGTGAACCCCTATAACCTTGTGACAACCCCTAGAACCTTTTTAAAAACCCCCAAAACCTTTCACAAATCCTTGGAACCTTATGATAATCCTTGGCATCTTTCATGAACCCCTTGGGCTTACGCAAACCCCTGGTTCCTTGAAAGAACCCCAAGGGAATTTTTTAAAACCCCTGGAACCTTGCGCAAACCCCTGGAACCTTTTCACAAACCCCTGGCACATTTTGTGTGTCTCACCATCGTTGCGAAACCCAAGTGAAAACCCCTAGTCACCGTGAACCCTTGGTGCGAACCTACTTATTTGTGAACACATATTAATACTTTGTGCAAGTCCAACTCTGTGCAAATCTCTTTCGCAAGTCTATTGTTGCAAGTCATCTTTCTTGAGTCCGCTTTTTTCTTTGTGAAAGAACTTTTTCAGATCATTCCCAACAAATATGTGATATCAATCCTATATAATCCTTCTCTTTGAACATCTTCCATGACATCTCACTACTAGTCTCTTATCTGGATGAGCTTTAGATCAATCTTTTAAGAAAAACTTCGACAAAGTTTAAGGATAAGTCTTGGAGTATATAAAGGCGAGTTTCCACTGCCCTAATTCCACAAATTGCAGACAACCAAACACATAATTGGGATCACATTCTCCATAAGATTTTATTACATGGTATTCTCATGATTTTCATGAGATCTAGGTGCAAGTCCTATTTTAACGTTCGTGCTTTGTGTGAGTCATTAGTCTGCATTCATGCTTTCACTTTTCCTGATTATTTGGCCTATATTCACTCTTTTTCGTGATTCCTTGGTCAAAATTAACACTCCACAAACCTTAATTAATCATTCATGATTAGGAGTGAGTCATATTTACTCTTTTCACGAGATCTGTGTATGAGCTCTAAAGATAGTCATAAGTGAAGTGCAAGACCCCTTTGAGAACTCCAAATTGATTCATGAGTGTTGCGCAAGAACCATCTGCGAGCTCCAACTACAATCATGTTCACTTCATGAGATCTTACCACTATACCCAAATTCAATCACATGCCATCATGTTATTTACAATTTTATTATCTTCCAATGATTTTTATGACTCATTACAAGTTCCAAGTAATGCTATGAGTGTCGTGTGGGATCAAATCCTGAGATAAGTGCAGACATTCACACTAACTATTCATATCTTCTTATTCAATATCCTCAACTCTTGTTAACAAACAAAATAAAACCAAAATCACCATAATGAGTGATTTTTTGCTAGAACTCCTCCTTTTATTGGTCGCACTATTGATCCACATTTTTACTACTGATCGAGCGCCAACCGTGTGCCTCATAATAATCCTTTCATAAAAATATGTTTCAAATCACAATGCATCTAAAACTTAACCAAACATTTGATTAACCAATAATTCCTTAGATCCCATTTAAAAACATCAAAATAATGTGTTCAAATTCATATATTTACAATTCAAAGATCAATTTTATCATTGGAAAATGATGGAAATAAAAATTATTAATTATATCAAAATATTAAACTCATTCAAAAACTATGATGTTATAAGAAATACTAATGAAAATAAATTCCTAACATCCCTCACCATTTCTTAGAGTCCCTAGAAATATTAAAATACATTCATTTTAGGAATTATGGTGTGATCCAAAAGTGTTTTATCAATAATTGTGTATGAATCTAAACTGATCTCTATCAGTTATATTTCTTCTTCCACATTATATAATCTCATTATATTAATAAAAATATTATAAATTTAGTGTCATAAATTTATTTTGATGTTATTATGATGATTTAACATCTTTTTTCCACCACTTTTCCATTAAATGGTAAATGAATGTATCACTAGTCTTCACGTGTTGACTATCGCCTCCGCACATTGATATAGATTAATTTCAACCACCAACACACAGGGATGTTTATAATGATGGATTTACTAAATACAGATGACATTTAATTTATAATAATTATTATTTAATAATTAAATTTTATTTTTCTTTAATTATATATTTTCATTAGAAAATGGAAACAATGTTCATATATATGTACAAACTACCCTCTTCATAAATGGTGTAATTCTTTTCTTATATCTACCTTTTTTATATGATTATAAATATGAATATAATGAATATAATATATTTATCAATATTGGGATTTTTTTATGATGGAAACATGATCAATGTAAATGGAGTAGAACTTATGAACTGAAACATTCATTCAAAATGAAATAGTTAACACAAAGTAATAGTTAATTTAATAAATAATTATTTGTAAATAAGTTTTGAAAGTTTATAAGTGTATAATATATGATATTATAAGTCATTATATATTTCTAATATATAATTATAATATATTTAAATTAATTATACAAGATTTTGGAGTGCTTACGAACCAATTTGATCTTTATGTAAGGGTTTCAAGTTTCAATCTCATTTTTATCATGGTTGATTATGTTTGAATTTTTCATAATGAAAATATATGTTATTTTTATCAAAAAACATCTTTATATTCTTATCCTGTGTGTATTTACTTATATTACTTGTTTTCTTTAATTTTCAACTTCGTATATACCCATGTGTCCAAATGAATTTTTTTATGGTAAGAAAACATTATTTTACTGTTCAGTTGGGAATCATCTTCTTCCTTAAAATATTATATTTATATTATTCTAAATAATATTTCACAAATCCATTATTATTGTTTAAATTAATATTTACCCCAAGTCCTACTTTTTATGAAAACTTTTTAAAGTAATTTTCTTCTCATTTTATGAATGTGTTTCTTTGGGATTTTAATAAACATTTGAATGGAATCATTGATTTAACTGAGACAACATGAAAAAATTCTAATAATTAAGGTTTATCAATTATTCGAATATTATTTTTCATTTTTCTATGATTATTTTCAAAGAAAATATTTTATTTATTATTCTAGAAATTTTCAAATTTTAAATAAATCATTTTAAAATGAAAAATTGTTTTCTTCATGAAATGTTCTGGTGATCTTTAAAAGAGATTTATCATTTATGATAACATATTTGATGTTATTTATACCTCATTGGGGATATGATTAAATTATACCATCATTATTATATATCTATATGTATTATTTTTATGAAGGTAAAATTTTTATTAATAACACTTTATTTTATGTGGGTTGAGTTTTTATCGAATGGTAAATGTTTTTGTGATCCTATGGCATACATATGGATGGATTATGATTATGTGAATGGTGGTTCTATTTTAGTCATCCAATTAATTTGGTAAATATTAAACTTTTATGATCTTAAAGTTTATACAATATGTTATCCCAAAAAATGGGTATAAAGGAGGTTATCCCCTACCAAACAATAGGTTACACGTGAGTTTATCACAAGTTCAATATAAGTACATGGGTGGTTATCCAAATACTAAAAAGTGAATAATGACTTTGGGGATAGCCTTGAAATATTATTTTTATAATTATGACTATGCCAAACATTATACCACACACATATGACATGATATTAAACCAATGTTATGCTAAATGGCTCATGTTGTTTGAGTTCATAATGATTCATGTCTTATAAACGGGCATGGTTTCTTTCCAAACTCATCAATATGATATATGACTGGTTGGGTATGATTTTCAAATGTAAAGAACCTGATCTAATACCCCTAATATCATGTTATACTTAAATTATCATTGATATATCCCTTTCTTACCCTTGTTGAGTATTCAAGATCACCCTTTTTTATGTTTCCTTTTCCATAGAAATGAGAATGTTTTTAATCAAGATGTGTGTAAGAAGGGTGTTATATTCAAATAAATTAGTGGGTGATGATGTGAATATTTTATGTGCAATTTTTTTATCCAAGATCCAAAAGACACTAAACCCTCACCATTATTATATGGATCATAATTATATGTAATTAATATTCATTTAATATGATATAATATTTATATATATATAATTTGATTCACCTCATTCATTAACTAATTATTTGGGATAAAATATTAAAATAAAAAATAAAAAATATCTTATTATTTTTAAAACTAATAAATTATAGTGTAATAAAAAGTCAGGTTTCTACATTTTAATCCTTCCCTTTTCAAAAAACATAAAAAAGTGAGAAAAAAATAGAGAGTAAGAAAAATAAAAAGGTGAATAAATACTTACTAGGTTAATAATTGTAAAGAATATGTGGATAAAAACTAATTTATTCACCCATTTGACACACTACTATAAGAAAAAGGCTGATCAATACTACCTTTCATGATACACAAGAATATAAATTGTTCCTTGTGTATATTTGTGATGTATAAAGAATAGTATTCACACTAATAATTCCATCTCTCTTAGATGATCATGTTCTAATGTATTTACCCATTATATCCCTTCACCTTGAGAATGTGTTTAATACATAGTGGCATAACTATTATGTTAATCTTACCATTTGTTAAAAATCTTTTATCTATAAATCATAGTTTAAAAATTTTGGGTCTGACTCACCCAAAAAACAATCCCATAGGTCATCATTCAAATGATAAAAAATGAAAATTTCCCAATTCTAGATTCATCTATTGGAAAATGATAAAATTATTTCTAGGTAATCCTCTTTAAATTCCAAAAAAATTGATAATGTCCACTTGGATCCCCATTTTTTGAATTTTATAAAATGGTTATTGACTAATATTAATAGACCAACCATGAATATTTCTTTAATAGAAGACCTACTTTTGATCCACTAAGTAACCACTAGGTCCTTTCAATTATTCATATATGATGGTCCCCCGTTAACACCATGAATTCATTTCCTAACGGTGTAGTGTTATTATCCCCATTACAAATTCATAACATATTTCCAACTATATACCATTCATATTGACTTATTCATTCTTATATTATGATTTTTATATTCCATAATTCAGCTATTCATGTCGATCCAAACATCACCGATGATAAATTTTTTAAACATTTTAACCATTTTAAATTACAAATAATGACATCTGATATCCATACCAGATCATATTTGGGTATATATTATTTTTGTATAAGATAATTTCTAGAGTCTAGATATTCTTCAGGGTATCCCAAATGTGTTGATTCAAGAAAAATAAATTTCAAACCCAACATTCTATAGTTGAAATTATTTTTCTTGTAAAAAAATTATTAAGTACATTGTCATCGGTAGATGACCCCAAACCATACAAAATTATATCCAATACAGCAATACATTAAAATTGATAGAGAGATATATTCCAAGTGTCATAATTTTAATGCCTAAAAGAAAATAAATTTATGAGTTCTTGGTGTAATGTTTTTATAATTCATTGTTGGTATCCTTAGTATCCTCAAATAGCCTCCCAATAGGATAAAATCATTATATTATCACATATGTATCATCTTAATAAATACATATACACTTTTCCATTTACTAAACTTACCTATATTAATATTCATATAGGATAAATATTGATGTTTGTACCACCTTTCCTAGTCCCATTTATAATTCCCCATATTTACCTTATTCCTGGAGTTGATACTATAATAAATTAAAATATTTTTTTAATCTTATGAAACTCACTATTGCATTCATTCATTATATATCATTTTCACTATTGCATGAGTAAAATTTTCATATAAATCTATTCAGTGGTATACATGTAGAATCATTCATGTTCTCTTTAGATTCCTAGGGAAATAAACATTTCCTTTCTCAAACCAACCATAAATTTTACATTCATCCAAACAATCCTATTATTTGGTCTCTATATTCAAGTTGGTTTTTCTACATAAATATTACCCCAGGAAACCATAATATAAATATAAAATATACTTTATTGGTTATATCTATGTGGATTCTTCTTATCTTAATCCTATATAATAATAAACAATACACTTTCAAGAACTATTGTTTTGTGATTACATTATATAGAATGACATCCAAATATGCTAAATTTGATTCAAATATAAACCCATCATTCATTATATTCACCTGAGTATCCTAGGATTTTTGACCATTGATTAACCTCAGGATTTCATTAATTAATCCATTTTTAGGATATCGAAATCCTTTAGAGGAGTATTCCATTTGGGTAATCCGAAATTCATAGAGTCAACTATTAATCTTGAGAAACAAAAATTCATGAATCATATATTCATATTTGTAACATAAGTAACCATGATTCATTTACTCTTATTAGATTAATAAAAATTAATAAGTTTAGTATTCAACATTGAAACAGTAAAATCCTAGATTCATGTATTCTTTGGGGTCATATCAAAATCCATCAGTCTTGTATTTCACTTTATTACCCCAATAACCATGAAGTGATAACTCATATTCATGGAAAAAAACACTTTATTAATTTAATACTCTTGGTGAAATTAAAAGGATTGTGTAAATTATTTCTCTTGGAAAGTCTAAAACCATGAGTCAATTATTCATCATGGTGATAATATATCACTCAAGTCGAGTATTCCCCATGGAAAATAAAATTATTTGTGTCTGGATTCTCCTCTTGGTAAACTCTTATGAATTATTCAACATAAATTAACCTTACTAATTTTCAAGTATTAAATTAATCCAACATATATTGCCTCATAACTAGAATCTAGGTTTTTATGGATCCAATTTCAAGGGATGGATTTTACTGGGACTAAAATACATTTCATTCACATTTAAATGATGAATAGAATAAATTTATCTTTGTATATAATGATTTTAGTTGATGATAAATTATTTTCACACATTTTGAATAATACAAAAATGTGATGTCCATGTGGTAAATTATTTCTCACATACCGAGAGAGATTTTATTTTAAAACATTATCCAATCTGGTGACATAGCTGTGAGGACATCCAACTAGATTATATAATGATCTTTTTCCATTATTAGGGAAACTATTGGTTTAGTTTTGTGAGTATTTTTAAAATTATTTTTTCATGCAAAAAATATACTATGTATTAGAACTGAATCAGGTAGAATAACTCATTATATATGCATTTATTTTATTTATCATGTACTGAAATATATTTACAAAATATACATATATAATTTTGATGTATGAAATCTATAGTGTAGTTTGGTTAATCTATTTTCCTTGAATAATTATTCACATAACCAGATACACTCCACCCAGACATGTGAGAAGCTTCTTGATGTGAAAAAATATTGCATACTTCTTTGAAATCCTGATCATTTTATTTATTATTTATATTCCCTACTAAGAACAATCTCCTCTTCTCACCATTAAATTTTTTTCCCAGAATAGTTTCTAGAATATTGATATATTTATTAGTTTTTACCACCCATCAATGAGTGAATAGTCTATGTATTTTATATAAAAGTAACTTGTACCATCAAATTTCATACCCAGGTCATATATCCTTGAGGGGCTAGACCACTAGATCACCAAGAGACCAAGATTGGGATCCTATGTCTACATGAACTTCCACATGTAATATTTTAATGAAAAATAATTGTAATGATTTAGTGTTTCATACAACATGATGTTTCACCAAGTGTGGTGAATTTAATAGCTCAACCAAAATAACCTAAATGGTACAAAAGAGAAGAAAATACATTATCTCAAGTGTTCCTCTTGATCATCTAGACACACACAACTACAATCAAGGTCCCCATATACACATGGGGGGACTATTCCCTCAAAACAACATCCATGGTTCAATCCCAAATATAACAAAAAATTTGTAGGACCAATTTATATGATATAAATCATAAACACATTTAGCCATAAAAGGGATCCAATAGGGGCCCTATAGTCTAAAATAGAATGAAATACTCTATTTATATGATGGAACAAATAAAAACTTATTGGATGAATACAAATGGAATATAATAAATAGAACAAGGAACAATGGATAGTAAATGTTGAAAAAATCTAAACAAAAATACACAATACATGATGATGTGCTTGTTTTAGGGTGGTACAAAAGAAAATTTATTTCCCTAGTGTAGCAAAATAGAATTCCAGGATCATCCAACTCGAGGATCTTCATAATCAATCAATCATTATTCCCAATTCACATATTCTATATATTTTTGTTTTTTTTAAATATGTGGGTTTTTATTTTCATGAATATATGAAATGAAAATATGACACTAAAATGAAGATGCAATAAAAAATGATGTTATGGAAGAATGATCTTGTTTCTCTGGTTTTGTTATATTGGTTATTTTATTTTTAAATTATTGTTTAAATTTAATATGATAATTCATTTTAAGAAATATCATAATTAAATTACTTTTCAATAATTTATTTGGTGGTATTTTAACATTACTACCTAATCTATTTGGTACAAAAAATACCAACACCTTTAATAAAAAATAGAATAAAAACCTCAATTTAGAGTGTAATTCCATAAAGAAATGGTTCACCCATATATTGTTTCATCCCTTTGAGTAAACTTTACTCCACTGTATAAATAGTTTACAAAATAGAATAGAGGGATAGATTGTGAATTAAATAAAATAGATAAGTATTAAAGTCATGTTATGGTGGAAGACTACCACACCAGTACGTATCTCATTCAATCCCCAAAAAAAATTAATACAACATTCAAATTAAAGTGTTGTAATTTGGGAACACCACAAGACCTCCCTGAAGTCCAAGCCCTAGGTTAGTCACCTTCCATTATAAGGTGTAAGAAATTATGGAGTAATGATGGAAGTGAGGGAGAAATTGAGATTGGGAGAGAAGAGTGTAAATATTTAATAATAAAAAATGAATGTGAGATTAAATTAAAAGGGAAATTAAAAAGAAAAAAGAAAAAAAACCTAACCAGCTGTATCCCTATTCTCCAACGAAATGATCAAACCATGAGATCTGATTATTATCTCTTCTAATACCCTTGGCCTCATTATTATTGGGCTCAATAATACCCCCATCCATGATTAATAGATAATAAATTTGTAAAAGGTATTCCAGGTCATAATGGGGTCTTCAATGTTTCATGGAAATAATAAATACATCAATGGAGACCATTTATCATCCCATACAACCTTTTTACCTCATAAATTATAGTCTTAGTGTAAACTTGTTGTCACAGCACCCAGGAGGAATGTTTAATACCCAAAACATTCATAGTTTATCCATGATTTCATGCTTATGTTTCATGATGTTACATATGTGGTCTTATTCCAAAATCCTCTCTATTTATCTTTTATTTCTTCAATTTCACCTTTCCAAATAATTTTACATTATAAATGATTAATTTAAAAAGTTAATAATCCATTTCTAGATATTTAATCCCATTTTCATCTTGATTATTATGTTTTAAGCTCTGTTCTTACTCCATGGATTTCTATTTGTTGTGCGACTTATTCTTCATCATGAATTCAACATTTTTAATATTTTTTTCAACAAATAATTGTATAAGTACATTACACATAAAAAATAAAATTTTATAATGTTTAAAAAATAATTTATAAAATAATTTATTTTAAATTAAATTAAAAATGTTCTTTATGGCTTTGTCAATTTCCCCACACATAGATCTTTCTTACCCTCAAACATCTAACCTAAAAAATGTTACAAATGATTTTCATTCTACTGATATTAAAATTTAAAAATAAATACCACGAAATATTTGGAAATGTAAAATAAACTTTTAAATTTCATTCAAAATAATTTTTTCATCTTTTATCTCTTTAAATAAACAAAGTTGAGCATGATTTTTAAATTTGTTCTTTTGAAATAATATTTTTCATTCATCCATAAATTTTAATTTCACAATTAATCATTAATGTGAATTCCATATTCAATTTGCCTCACATTTAAGTATTTTTTATCATCACTCAATTTAATAAATGTAAGGAATTTTTTTCTTACCTCATGTACATTTTAATTTTTATAGTATTAAAGGAATTTAACATCTCCATCGTTTAATGATAGTTATAAAAATGAATCATGATGAATTTTTATTTTTGTAAAAATGTATTTGAGGCTTATAGTAGGTAGGTAATGAGTAAAATAATGATAAAAATGAGGTTAGAAAATTTAGAAAACATTATGATATCAAAAGGTAATCTCAATGAATCACTCTTAAAATTATGTCTTCTCCTTAAAACCCAAAGCTCAAGGTAGGCATTTGATAAAAATAAGTATAATAATTGAATCACTCTCAATTTATTTTTTGATTTTTTTTAGAAAATATTCTTGTGATAAAAAATAAATCCATCACACAACCTTATATGATTAAATGATAATAGGTCTGGGAATGGTGATTTTTTATCCTCAAAAGATAGAAAAAAAATTACACTTTTTTCATTTATTTATTTATATATTTATTATTTTTTAGAAATATAGGTGAATAATGAGGTATAAATAAAACATAGACTCTCCCAAAATCTCAATAAACCCCTAATAATAATATCATAAACATGTATATCCTCATCCACCATGATAATTTTTTCACTCCCACATAATAATTTAAATATCACACAACATACGGTGAGTATGTTAGGAATGGATATAATATGATTGAAACATGGATAATTTCTTAATAAAGTCTTTTAGGGATTCTATGGTCAAAATAATTATTAATATCATGGTGGGTCCAATGGTAAAGGGGATAATTAATTTAAAAAATTTATTAATCATATTAAATAAGACTCTATTCAGCCAGATTTTTGATAAGATGCCAAAAAAAATTTAGAACAAAAGATGATTGAGTATCAAGAGATAATATATATAAATAATGGGAGAAATTTGTTTAAAAGATTTCTCAAGAATGAGAAATTAATCTTTGGGACAATTACAGATGGCATAACACAAAAATAATAAACCAATCAATATCAATTTTAGAAATTCAGAACAACCCAAATATAAAAATAATTTCATTTACAAAAATTAAAACATCTCCAAAAATGATTATTTTTCAAATTATTCCCCTCATGATTAACCATACTCGTTAATTTTACTATTTCACTCAATTAATCATACTAACTAGGAAAATTAAAACATAGAATATTTAATTTAATATGAAAAAAATTTATCCTAAATCGAAAGTAGAGTCCAAGAGTTCCAACTGGGACATTTAATTTTGTTATAAATATAATATATTATTTTTAATATTTTGGTAGTAAGATATTTTAGGAATAAAAACTCTTACTCCCATTGAAATTAATCTCTATTCCTCCCTTTTTTTAAAGTTTTGGGGATACATTATGATATCATCATCAAGGACCTACTTAATAAACTCATGCATTAATGTTTTAGGACCATGCTAATATAATACAAAAAAGAATGAGGTAAATAAGAATGTTTCCTAATATATTCCTAAAATAAATTGAAATATAAATTACTAGATTGAAAGTAAAATAAATAATGGATAAGACATGGTTTAATCTCCCATGTGGGCCCTAGGTTTTTAATGTATCTAGATGGGATGAACCAAACTCTTATTCATAGTCTATTAGTGGGTGGAGTTTCATGGACATTAACCACCACAGGTTTTTTTCCCATCATTCACTTCTTCTTCTTTGTTTCAGAGGACTCCATAGATATAGTACACTAAATCTGATTAATTCACAATAAAGAATAACTTTTATGGTGAGGATAGGATGAAGTATAGTTCCTCTTCCTTCTTCATTGATAATTATGTGAAATCTTATTCTACATCCAATTTTTTCTATAGATATACAGCATCAATTGAGTATGAAAATTTTAAGTTATAATTATGTTATATTTGGAAAATATTTTAAATTGAAATTTAATATTAAATTATGTCATTTTTATATAAGAAACATTTTCTTCTGGTTCATCATATAGTTCCACTTGTATCTCTTCATTAGATTCCTCTAATAAATGTTTGATATCTTTGGGGAGCTCCTTATGTTCCTCCACAAGTTCATTTTCTTTTTTTATCTTCCTTAGGGAAAAATAAGAGTCGGATGAATATTTAGATTAGAAATAGTAGGGGTGATATTCAATTCAATTTCAATAATATTAGATGAGAAAGAGTTGAAGGAAGGGTCAATATCCTAAGTTTGTTCAATATTAATGTCTTCATTAGTAGATTGTCAACCTTGTATTAGATTTATAATAGGTGTGGGTAGTTAGTAATGATTCTATGTTATTTCATAAAATTTAACCACTAGGGTAGTGTATTCATCTTTATTGGCCAAAGATAAATGTTGTGATGTTAACTCCTCTACCGTGTTGACAAGGATATCTCATCGTATTTCATCCTATTCTAAGTAACTATAACATTGATCTATTAATGGTTAATCTTGTATATGTACATCATCACATGAGTCTTTATATTCACTCTCCATCTATTCATGGTAGTTTTTTATCTGTATTTCTAGATTATTGGGCTATAAATCATCATAAAATATGGATTCAACCTCTTGGATGTCTTCAAAATAATTGGCCAGATGAAATGGAACTTTCTACTTGGACTTTGGATTGTGAATGTATGTTTGGAGTGGATTAACCATGTTCACTAGTTCTTGAAATGAGAGTACCATATCTTGGATTTTCTCAATCTTCCTAGCCCAAATCAGTTATCCATCAGCACTCTATAAGAGGGCCTCCATTGTATATTCATTTTAATGTTTTGGAACATGTGTGTAATTATTCCATGAATAATAATATATGTTTAGAAACATATTGTGAATAATGTTTTTTTATTTTATTTTAAAAAAAATTAACGAAAATTATTTAAAAAAATTTGAAAATAGATATAATGAAAAAAAAATGTTGAGCTCCCTAGAAATGGAGCTAGTTTTGACACGCAAAATGATGTATATTGCAAAAGGAATTTTATTTTTATAGTGTAGAATCGTGGTAAAATAAGCTAATCTCGATTGAGTATTTTCACACTCAATCAATCACAATTACTAATTCACATACTCTAGTTGTTTTTTTTTTGTTATTATTATTTTATTAAAACTATATATTTCGATTTTTTGGAAAAAATGGAATGATAATATTAATCTAAAACATTGATCCTATAAAAAGTTATGTTAGGTAAGAACAGTAATGATCCTAGGGTATCATTATATGGGTTATTTCATTATTCAATTATTTTTTAAATTCAATTGGATGATTCATTTTGAAAAACAACATAAATGTACTAATTTTATTTAATTTATTTTTTGTGGTATTTTACCATTCCATAGGTCAGTTACCTTTCATTTAAAAGTTTAAGAGGTCCTGATGGAGATAGGGAAGAGAGGTAGATCAAGAGTTGAAGATAAGAGTAGAACACTTTAAAAAAATTAATGATGCATTACATTGAAAGTAAATTTAAAATAAAAATAAAATAAAAAAACTAAATTGCATTATCTATTTTCTAAAATTCAATGACTAATCCTAGGAATATGATTGATATCTCTTCAAATACCCCTATCCATATTTTTATAGGGATCAATCATACCCCTAGCCCCATTAATGGGAAAATAAATGTGTAAAAGGTCACTCGGTTCATAATTGGGCCTTCAATGGTTCATATGAGAAATAAATATATCAATGGCGACTGTTTTGGGTCTTTTTAAAACTTTTTTGTCCTAAATTGTGGTTTTACAACATAAAATTGTGTGGGAATAACCCATGAAAAATTTTTATAGCTTCATATTATGACCTCAAACATTCTATGTTACATCACAACATGATGCATATGTTTCATGCCTGGTCCGTATGGTTTTTTTTAGAATCCACTATTTCATCCCATATTTCTTATAGAACACATTTCTAATCATTAATGACTAATTATTTAGTTAAATAATCCATTTTACATAATTTTATCCTAATTTCATCTTTATTATTTAGTTTTGAGCTCTGTTCTCGATCCTTGACCTACCATATGTTACGGGATATCATCTTCATCATGAATTAAATTGTCTTAAGATCATTATCAAAAAATAATTATATCCTATAATTAAAAATAAATACAATAAAATATTGGAAATCATAATCAATTAATTTGTAAAAAAATGTATTTTATATTAAAATAATCATGCAAATTATAGCTCTATCTCTCTATCCAAAATCACATAATCATCTTTCCAAATCCACTACTTTCACAAAATACTAGACTAGAACCATGTGTCTAACTCCAATAGATACCATTCCATAAGGGAGATCATGATGTTATTTGATTTTACATTTAAATCCATGCCATACATGTGTCAATGGGTGACTCCAATTATCTTGTAAGAATCCCAAATTCCTTGATAAACTAAGTTCATATGTGATCAAGTATATATTCCTGAAATATATATGAAATTGGTGTTTTCATACCCTTTAAACATACACACCTTGATATAAAAAAAATAATGCACATAAAAGAATATATTTTGGGTTATGGTGTACTAAAAAAGTAACCATGAATCCAATCATACCTTCTTTAACTTGATAGTAGAAGGATGAGAGTCATCATGTACCACAATCCCAACCCATCCCCAATGATTCAGAGTAGGGTGCCAATCCAAATACAAATAACATAATAGAAACATGGAAAACCATTATCACTCAAGGGAGGACACATCACCTATTGACTACTTCCTAATCCATAAATGAGGGATCCCCTATCAACCTTCACTAGATCACTCTTGGTTTCCCTGAAAGACTATCTTTGGTTTAACAATATCACTCATGGATAACCAATTTCTCAAGAAACACTCATCTCCATCCTGGGTATCCAATGTCTTAGGTCTATCCATATAACTCATGGTCACCAACATCACATATGAGTAAACCATATCAGTCATGGATACAAACTTTATTAGGTCCAACCATATGAATCATGGTTTACTACATGACATTCTTGGGTAAGACCATATCACTCATGGTTACCCACATCTTCACCATGAATATTCCATCAAATTCACCCCATATCTACCATATAATGGTTAACAACAACCAACTTGTACCAACCTAGTACATCGATACAAATTCTCTATCATCAATTATTACAAGAAATCATATATCAACATATAACAAAACACATTGGGAAATCACCACCAAGAGGCAAAATCAAGAATTGAATCTTTAAAAAGTCAAGGAATCACCATCTATGTGTTTAAATGGAATAATAACAATCAGTCCAACCCTTTCATAATTCTTATAAAACTGAGTAAAAATCTATTTATAAATGTACACGTTTAGTTTGAAATAAAATTTCAAAACCAACTTCTCAAGTCACAATTTACCCTTGAAATACAACATCGAACTAAATCCCACTTTTATAATTTTCTTCTATAATGGAAATCCATTTTACATAAAAAATAAAATATACACCTCCAATATATATATATATATATTGAGATTATAACATTCATTTGACCAAGGCACCTCCACTGAATCATTTAGCATGATATCTGGTCTTTATTAACTTTTAGGATGATCTGAACACATCCAAATAACTAGGTATAATCCATACAAACAAGTCATTAAATTCACGTTAAATGAATATAGTTCTCACATAATACCATAAAATCACCAAACAACTAAGGGAATCAATACAAAAAAAGTTAACCTACTTAATTTGATGATCCAAAAATTATTATCATTCTTGTATCAACCTCCATTGAGTCTACAAGAACCTATATCATCAAATTGCATCACTATATAAATTATTCAAGAATTTAATATAGAATCTCGAAATATGAAAATCTTACATCAAACTCACTAGGTGATGAAAATATGTTGAAACCATGATAAAAGGGAATCCTTAAACACATGACATACATCTATACCAAATCCAAATATAATCCCTAATGTACACACTCAAATCATTATTAAATTTCATCCAAATATCTCAAAAATCCTAAACAATTACACAGGTCAATGTAACCCATGAAAAATGATTAATGACATATTAAATACGTCCCCAAGTGACATTTTTTACAAAATATACATTATAATGCATTTATATAGGATGATATCAACATAATCCATTAAAATAATCTCCCCAAAAACCTAGTTGGACAATCCAAGACCAATGAATAAAAATGAATCAGAATAATAGAGATAAAGGAAGTGGTATTACAAATAATTGGGGAAATTAATCACTAATAAATCACATCGATCAAAGGGGGAAAATATAGAGTAGGAACATCAACGGGGTTACTTACCTAACTATTAGTCGACCATAATGATGTGGAATTATAGTGGGTTTCAAATAGGGCCCCACGAAAATCAATAAAAGGACCTCTAAAAACCGCTTAGGATCATGACCATAGGGTGGCCATAAATACAATATTTTAGTTCTTTATCGACATGCTAGATTTTGGAAAGGAATTTTTTGCTACGGTATTTCTATCGCCTAAAAAGAACTCTATCAACCCCATAGGCCACCATAATGGTGAGGACCGTTAGGGAGAAACTATAGTTTCCTTTGACCACAGCCATGCTATGGTGTGGCTCCTAGGATATTGTGTAGCTCACTCTAGTGGAAGTATGATTTCACATCCCCTGTATAACTCTCCAATTCACAATCCTTTTACAAGTGACATGGCCTCCTTACTCAGGGAAAATACACAACTTCTACCAGCCCATTCCACACCGCAACGCCTAGCGCTGCATTATGATAATTTTTTTTCTTACAACTCGATTTTTATCTAAGGGTCACATGAACCTTTTTTGACATTAATATAAGAACAAAAAACACCTCCCAATAGCTATTACATGACATAAAAAACTTCTCTTAAGGGTATCAAAATACTCAGAATTCCAATAATAGTACTGATTCACAAAAATACACCTTCTTTTGATTAAAAATTATAACATCTTATAACCTTTAACAACATGGATCATCACAAAATCACCATTATAACTCGTTCTATCCTTAATAATCATCCACTAATCCTATAAATATATCTTGTGACACACTCTACTAATAAAGTCACCATAAACTGATTGTGTTCCATCCCCTAACACCCAATTCACTTCCACAGAGAAACTCAAGCCACTGTGCCCAGATACACCATCTATTTTATAAAATCACACTAAAATTATTTGAATAATACCTACAATGATTCCTAAAAAATATCCCTAATGTTGTTCCAACAATTATTTAATCTAATTCCATGCAAAAACCTTGGTATTCCACACATACACCCTAGCGATACTTTCATTTCAAAATTGATTGAAATGAGGAGGTAAATGGTGGTGAAATAATCATAATAAAAACTCAGTATAATAATAATACGTGATTATTTGTGTAATTATGGATAAAACATGCCCATGGAAGGAGTATGAAGAAATAAAAAAGAAATTTATTAGTTATTATCTATAACTTTTCTTTGAGATACCTCCTTTGGATTACAACTTAATCCTTGAAAAATCGTCATCGGAGAAGACCAAGGGTTCTAGGAAGAATGGAAGGAATATAAGAAGGTATTACTATATGTATTGGAAAATGTAGAAGTATCAAATTCAATAAATAATTGTTAAGAGATCCAAATGCAATCTGTCACGAACCAACCTGGGTCAACCCTAAACCGGTCACCCGAGCCAGCCCGCGACATGGCCTCAAGTGCATCTCCCCTTATGCCAGAGGTTGCCGACTAGCAGCGAGGGTGTAAGGTAAGTCAGGGGGGTCTATACCCTCTTATCAAAGTGAAGAAAAGGGACAAAATACAGCAACAATGAAAGTAGTTTAACTAATAAGAAAACAGTGGAAAACATTTTTCATTTATAAGGTTTTAATAAAATTAGCGAACGTCGGTTTATATAGAATATGCATGCATGGCATGCTAATGATACAATAGAAGCAGTAAACCATGCATCATACTTACACATCTATGAAAGAAGTAAATAAAAAAATACTCGAGCCCGAAGAAGATCTTCATAAGCATCCTGAACCTTAGCTCGGTCCCTTGCTCCTAACTCCAAGTACAAGAACTAGAAACAACAAGGTCCTGCAACCAAATAGAATATACTCAGGCACCCCAGTGCAATGGCGTCCCGAGTAGGGTGTGAGATATATATCTCAGTAGTCTGATACCACTGGGTTCTATCCCAATCTAGACAATGAAATATAATTAAACATTGTGCTGGTATTTCCAAACAATAACTATATAATACAAATAATAAACGCCTGTACAGGTTCCAAAAAAGGACACCTGATGGCAATACATGCCTCATCCCATTGCTGGAATAAGAACCTGTTTAAAAAAACACAAGTATATTTGGTTCAATCATAAAACACTTTTTATCTTTTTGCTCACTTACTCTATTTATTCACTTATCATTACAACTCAGATTGGAAATCCATTCATTCTTACCTTTATTTATTTGATCACAATTCACTCGGGTTTTACCCACATCTCTCATTATTTTTATAAATAATTATTATCATTTGTTTGGTGTTGAACGCCATGGCAAGCACCACAATTCTCATTTGGTGTAGATCGCCATGTCTAACACCTCAAATCACATTTGGTGCTGATCACCATGTCTAACACATAGATAATTATTTGGTGTAGATCGCCATGTCTAACACCCCAAATCACATTTGGTGTAGATCGCCATGTCTAACACCTAGATAATTATTCAGTGTAGATCTCCATGTATAACACCTCGAATCACATTTGGTGTAGATCACCATGTCTAACACCTAGATAATTATTTGGTGTAGATCCCCATGTCTAACACCCCGGATCACATTTGGTGTAGATCGCCATGTCTAACACCTAGATAATTATTCAGTGTATATCACCATGTCGAACACCCTATATCACAAGCTTGGATAACCATTGGAAAGGAACATTGTGTCCAGACCCAACTTTTAAATTGGTCTAGAACGCCATTTCTAAGACCGAGAATCTCATTTATTTATTACCATTTTTCAAATAATTAATCATTCGACACAATTCCCATTTCATAATTAATTTTTAATGGCCCAGACCCTCATGACCCCACCCTTTGCTAAATTTCGGCGTGACCGATCAGCGCGACCGATCGGTGTTATCCACCCTTGTTGGGTTTTATTTCTACAGCTTTCCCCATAACACCTCTTTTAGGCCTTTTGACCTTCTAAGTCATTTCAAGGCCTTTTTTAACCCATAATTAATATCTAAAAATATTGAGAAACCTCCCTATTAAATAACAATTAATTCAGTTGTGTGTAACCACCCAACTACGTGAGGAACCACGATCCTAATTTAAAGCTTTCAAATTTCTCATATCCCGTAACAATAGGATTTTATCTATATATTGTAGAAGAAGTTCTTCTTCCCCATTCATCCCTTTTGGCTGACTTCTCTCTTCTCTGGGGGGCACTTGAAGTCCGTTCTTTCCGAGACTTGTGGGGTGCCTAGTCTGAAGTCGTCTGTTCTTCCGTGGAGTTCCCGACATTCCTCCCCTACAAATTGTTCATCCCCTATTCTTGGCGCGTGGAGAAAAATGTCTCCTTGATAAATCAGGTAGGGGTTTACCTTCATCTCTCCTTTATGTGTATCTTATGAGGTGGGTACGCTACTACTTCTATAGAATTGGATGAACCTAACTTTAATGAAGATAATAAACAGATTATAAAGAATAAAGGGGAAGGGTGTGATCGATGATGCTACTCTGTTTTTCTCCTCTTTCATGATTAATGATTTTTGAATTGTGCGGACTTACGCCTACTGAAAATCATGGTTGTTGGTGGTCTTTCTCTATGCACTAATAAAACCTTACCTCTGGTGATGTTAAATGGATTGTATTTTGGTTGTGAACCTTTTTCTGTGTCAAGGAATTTGGTTAATTACGTAAACTCGGATAAATAAATTGGAAGCACCGGGATCAACTCCTTTTCAATGATAACCCCGGTTTAAGCCCAGTGGAATTGAAATCATAGAGTGTGTTAAATCTTTTAAATCTGAAAATACGTGTTGAGTATGCCTTGTGTTGGTAGTATTGATTTGGTTGTTTCATCCTCGGGCCGAGTACGGGTGACCTTATGATTTTCGAATAGGGGATTAGATTTCTGGGGTGATGTGGGTGAGGATGGGATCCTCTGTTTGTATCACGAATTGGGGTGGGATCCTCTTCTATTGTGAAACCTTCTCATTCATAGTTCTGGGAACCTGGGAATGTATCTCACTTTGACCTGCTTTGGTTCCAATACTTTGATGGGTCTCACTTGATTTTCTTTTACAAGAGAACCAGGTGTGAATGTTTAAATTGATGTTGGGTGTACTCTTTCCTAGGTTTGTGCTTATGCTTACTAGTTTCCCAAGTAGGTTCCGAAACTTATTTAAACATTATTATTGAACATGGAAGCAAGGATGGAACAAATGGGGATTTGGTTTGCTGTGAGTTGTGACATGGGTATGGGTGTTTTTCTCTTCTCTTATGAATGAATAGTATCGATAGTGTCCTTTAGGATGGCTGAAGAAAAACCTAGATTGGGTGAGTGCTTGTTACCTATACATATACTTGTAGTTTTTGTGTTTCTTATTCATGCCCCAACCAAGTTGAGCACTTAGTGCCGAACACCCCCATTTCATGGTGGAGGGTGTTTTTCCCAACACTCCTATGAGTGGCGGGTTATTAGCTCATTTTATGCTCCCTTTCTCGAATAGCCCAATACTCTACGGGCAGGTTGTGATGGCCTGAAGTCCATTATTAGCCCTAGAATCTTCGGGAAGGGTAGTTTGGTGGTTGGACCAGGTGTTTGTGTGTAGGTGGTTTCCCAAGTATCTTTGGGATGAGGCACAGTGTCTTCAGGCGTGGCAGTAGTTCTTCTAGCCCAGGTGACTTTGGGCGTGGCAGTTGTTGTTCTGGCCTTGGTGTTTGTAGGCATGGATATTTGTGACAATTGGGGCCCAGGTGTCTGCTATCGGGTTAGTGGTTGTGGCCCAGGTGTTTGTGGGCGGGATGTGTGGTTGTGGCCCAGGTGTGTGTGGGCGGGGTATGGCAGTGAGACAACGATGAGAATGGCGGGATTGGTCTGATGCGTAAGATGTCTTCAATAACCAGTGGGAAAGTGGCGCGGGGTACCCAAACATCGATGTTCTATTACTATACATTACATTACTTGTGTTATTTGGGGAGTGTAACTTGGTGAGGCATGGGTGGTTAGTTTCCTTGCTAGGTGCTTGGTTATCTCTTTTCTCATAGGGCATTAGAATGCCTCCCCACTTGTGCACGAGAGTCTTTGGTTTTTCCCTACTGAGTATACTTGTATGCTCACCCTACGTATGTAAAACTACTTTCAGGTTTCCAGGAGGACTTCAGGGATCATTCAGGACCGTACTAGCTTGGACCTTTGGGGCAGTTGTTGTTGTTGTTTTCCTTTTCCTTGGTATCTTTTTACCTTTGGAGTTTTGGGACTCATATCTTTTACCTTTGAACATGCATATAGGAATGATTTACTTTCAGCTGTATTTTCATTTTCAGTTTTGGTGTTGTGGGATTTACTATCTTATCTCCTGATCCTATTAAAAGAAAAAGTGCAATGCCTTCCATTTAGTGTGTGATTTTATACCCTTGGTGTTGGTCTCCACTCTGGGACCAATTGATGGCGGGTTTCGAGGGTCATTATCTCTCCTTAAACATAAAGAAGGAAGGCCATGGCAATCCACTGACCCTTCCCTCCTTCTGGTGAAGGTGGGTCATGACATAATTCTTCACATTTAATTATCCAAATTTGTTCTCAACTTTTCTTAATTAGTTCTCATAATTAATTATCTTCAATCAGAATTCTGGAACATGCATGATAAATAGAAGGTAAACAAAAGTGTATGGCATCAACATGCCTCAATGATGGGTTATTAATGACATTAAATGGTATCAGCCAACAAACTTGTTCAAGAAAGGCATTTAATTCAAACTATCGTGTTACATTTATAACATAACGAAGATAGAATAAGGGGGCGTTTAGGTGGGGCACACCCAAGGGGGTGGCCAAGAGGCAAAGAGGGCACCCAGGATGGGCTTCACCATAAACGAAGGCCACAATGGGCATGAGAAAATCACCCAATAATTTCAATAATAAATAATGAGGCATCGCCAGAAGGTTGTGACAAGAGACATAAGACATGGCATGACATAAGCACTGATGTAAAGGGTAGAGGGTAAACACCCTACCCTAAAAGATCTAATTACATGTTAAGCCATGAACTTAGGAGGTGTCATGGATCATTTATTATTTTTTTCAAGAAGCAACGTCATTTGAGGTAACCAGTAAGGTACAAGTACAAGCATGTCATTATTAAGTATAATGTCAAGAATAAAGAGTCATAAGACATTTAAGCAATCAATCACAAAAAATCTATTACTAAATTTTTATTCTGAAGGCAGCTCACCTCCATTGGAGGAGTTTTATTAGAAAACATGTCATTACATTATCAAACAATTCATTTAGTGATATTTAGAATTTACTTTAAAACTCATTCGACACTTAACAAAATTAAGAAGCCAAACAATAAGGAAGGCAATCATGAAACACTATTGCTACATTTTTAGATTGAAGGCATCGCACCATAGAAGAGGGGTTTTATTTTTAAATCGTTAGTTTAGTGACCACGCAACCATTTTTATCTTATTAATGCAATTCACACGATTTGCACAGAATCGTTTAATCGGAACTAAACTTGCCTAATTAAAATGCTAAGATAGTACAATATTAAACTCACTATTACTTTACTTAAATTTAAAGGGCAAGGAGAGGGACCTTACCTCAAGGTGGATCCATCCATCCACTCTGGCTCTTGGCACTTTCTAACTAAAGGAACCACTGCTGCTCTCACATGAGGCCTATGTGATTTCACCTATGTATAAGGACACCTAGCCTCTATGAACACGCTCCGCATAGCCATGAGAGTGCGCAAGAGGATCCTTACACATATGCTTATACACATAAGCCTATCTCTGCTCACCTGCGCATGCACTTTTTATATATTCAATGGGGACAACTAGCCCCGTACGTGTATATTCACTTCCACGCACAAATATACGCACGCCGGGGGAACCCACATACACATAAATACGTACCTATGCCTGCGTAGGGGAGTCGCCTAAGCTCTGGAAACCTGAAACTCGACCAAAACCACCAACGCACTAGTAGGTAAAAACCACAAACCTTACGACACAAAAAGAAAACAATTTAGGAAAGGTGAAACTAACCTGCAGCATTAAAGCCTTACCTCAGGTGTTGGCGAGAACCCAAAATGAAGACAAAACCACGCCGCAAAGCTCAAAGCACTGCCAACAACAAGTCGGGGACTCATAAACATCAAAAGCCCCAAATTCAACAAGTGAAAAACAAAAGGGAAAGGTGAAAACCTCATCCTGAACCCATTACGACGATCTGAAACCACCTGAACCGCTTCTCCTTCGACAGCGGTTGCCGGAACGTGTGCCAAGGAGTCCCAACGAACCTTCCGCGTTGTCCTAGAACAAGATAAAGACAAAAAACCGGATCACCTCTAAGCCCTAGGGCTCGGCCGCACCTCACTGGGCACCGATTAGGTCGAAATGAAGCCAGAAATAGGGAGGAGAAGGGATAGAAATGCTTACCGTGATGATTCAGAGAGAGGTTGAGAGGAAAATCGGGATGAAACGGCATCGAAGAAGAGGTCGTAGGAGGGGTGTCACGCGTGGCTCGCAGGAGAGAAGGGAGGGGTGCGTTGCGTGGGGGTTCTGCCGAGTGAGGGTGAGGGAGAGTTAGATATAGGTTTTAATTATTTTATTTTATTTTAATTTTAATTTTTAATCAAAAACTGAAACACACCCAACCCGCACGGTTTGACCTGCACCATCTGAAAAACCGTGTGCAGCCCACACGCCTACTACCGGATACCCGGGGTATCCCGCACGGCTAACCCGCATGATTAAACAAACTGCGCGCAGTCTGATATCACTGCTTAAAATAGATCTAGAACTTGGCACCTCGTTCTGAAGCTCGATTTTTAAGACCGACCCATTGATAAAAGAAAAAGTTCAAAAACCTTCGTATTTTATCCGGTTCAAAACACGGGATGTGACAACCTTCCCACCTTAGAACTTCTCGTCCTCAAGAAGCCTTCGGTAACAACATAACCCTCACCCATCTTACTCAATTCATGAAGTCTTTCAAAAAGGGGGTCACGTTGCATCTCCAAACGTCCAACACACTATCTAACATTGGTTAGGCAAGTGACACATAAGCCATTAAAATCTGCGCCAACACTCATTTCCCAAATAAAACACCACGACGACACTTATTTGAGATCGTATAACCTATTGGAAAAAATTCCTACATGATTCTCATGCCTGAAACAAAGGTCAAGGAAAAAATGACCACACTTCTGAAAAAAGGTGTCAATTTAATCTTGGGGAGTCTGACTAGGGAAAACGCCATGCAAGAGGTTCTACTCCAAAGAGACTCAAGGAGAAACTCAATCTACCCCTATATGAGGGTCTTAAACAGAAGACGTCACTATAGGTTCCACTTCCTATCCCTTTATATTTAATCACATTTAATCAGTAATCATCAAAATATTTAATTAAAACCTTAAGTGCCATTTTTTTCAAACAAAAAAACTATGTACTTGATTTTAACCAATACCACATGGGAAAAACAAGAATGTTTTATAAATCATTAATGTGACCTATGAGGGCCCCACTAAGAAAAACTGGTTTCGTTATCATGAAACCCAATAGCAATTTTTTTAAAAACATTATTAAAATTAAAGAACCTAAATAGTTTATCTCATAAAAACATTCCCCAACCAACCCACTTGGGTCCAATTGCATATTAAATGATAATCATTTTGATTACAGATCAAAATAAAACATCTTTCACATTTATAAGCATTTCATACGGCATCGCCATCACATTTAATATGGGTTTTCATTTCCCAACTCATGAAGCACCCATACAGATCATGGGTTGAAAGTTCAGTTACACAGTTTACCCTTTTCCCAAGATATAAGCCGCCCATACACCTTACAACTTGAAAACTAGTTATGTCATAATTTCAACTAATAAATTCAATCCAGACAATTAATCATTTTTCGACAAGCTACCATGTCTTTACAAGCAGATAACACAGAGTAACATGCTGAAACTATTAAAAACATTCTTTAACATAGAAGCATGGCACAGAAGCATGACATATTATCACTCAAGCATGTTAGATCTACCACTGAAACATGTTATCTAAAATGGAATGGTAAACAAGTACAATACATAGAATAATCGAGGCACAAAATACATACAAGCAAGCATACTACTAATGCAACTACATGGCATGATATATATGCATGACATGTGAATCTCTAAGTGCCTATCCTGATGCATGCAATGCTTTGTCTTTACCATAAAAGGATAAGGGTTAAATACTATAATGCTCATAAACCATAAGTAGCATAAATTACACCAATCACTAGAGGTGAAATCATATCAACTGTAATATCGAAAAGAATGAACAACAGTCCCAACCATGGTCACTTGGTCATTTCCCGTACGTGGGGTGATCAGTCGCAAGCTCGGCTATTAACCCAAGTGCCAACACATTCCTAGTATCCTGTCTACCAATCCCATAAATATCAGGACAAAGAAAAAGGAACCTTCCTTTATACCATTTTGTCATGAACCAACCCGGGTCGACCCTAAACCGATCACCCGAGCCAGCCCGCGACACGGCCTCAGGCACGTCTCCCCTTACGCCAGAGGTTTCTGACTAGCGGAGAGAGTGTAAGGTAAGTCAAGGGGACTATATCCTCTTTTCAAAGTAAAGAAAAGGGGCAAAATATAGCAACAACGGAAGTAGTGTAAATAATAATAAAACAGTGGAAAAAAAATTTCATTTATAAGGTCTGAATAAAATTGGCGAAAGTCAGTTTATATAGAAGATGCATGCATTACATGCTAATGATACAATGGAAGAAGTAAACCACGCAACATACTTACACATCAATGAAAAAAGTAAATAAACAAAAGTCTTGAGCCCAAAGAAAATCTTCATAAGCATCTCGAGCCTTAGCTCGGTCCCTTGCTCCTAACTCCAAGTACAAGAAACAGCAACGACAAGGTCCTGCAAACAAATAGAATCTACTCGGGTACCCCAGTGCAATGGCGGCCCGAGTAGGGTGTGAGATATATATCTCAGTAGGCCAGTACCACCGGGGTCTAGCCCACTCTAGAAAATTAAATATAATTAAACAATGTGATGGTATTTCCCAACAATAATGATACAATAAAAACAATAAACGCCCGTCCAAGTTCCAAAAAAGGACACCTGACAGAAATACCTGCCTCAGCCCAAAGCCGGAATAAGAACCCATTTAAAACAACACAAGTACTTTTGGTTCAATCATAATACACTTTTTATCATTTTGATCACTTACTATATTTATTCACTTGTCATTTCAACTCAGATTGGAAATACATTCATTCTTACCTTTCTTTATTTGACCACAATTCACTCGGGTTTTACCCACATCTCTAAATCTTTTCATAAATCATTATTATAATTCGTTGGTGTTGAACTCCATGTTAAGAACCCTAATTCTAATTTGGTGTATATCACCATGTCTAACACCTCAAATCACATTTGGTGTAGATCTCCATGTTTAACACCTAGATAATTATTTGGTGTAGATCACCATGTCTAACACCCTGACTCACATTTGGTGTAGATTTCCATGTCTAACACCTAGATAATTATTTGGTGTAGATCGCCATGTCTAATACCCTGAATCACATTTGGTGTAGATCATCATTTCTAACACCTAGATAATTATTTGGTGTAGATCTCCATGTCTAACACCCTGAATCACATTTGGTGTAGATATCCATGTTTAACACCTAGATAATTATTCGGTGTAGATCGCCATGTCTAACACCCTATATCACAAGCTTGGATAACCGTTGGAAAGGAACACCGTGTCCAGACCCAACTTTTAAATTGGCCTAGAACGCCGTGTTTAGGACCCAGAATATCATTTATTTATTACCATTTATTAATTAATTAACCAGTAGACAAAATTCTCATTTCATAATTAATTATTCACATTTAATTATCCAAATTTGTTCTTAAATTTTCCTAATTAGTTCTCATAATTAATTATCTTTAATCAGAATTTTGGAACTTGCATGAGAAATAGAAGGTAAACAAAAGTGTATGGCATCAACATGCCTCAATGATGGGTTATTAATGACATTAAATGGTATCATCCAACAAACTTGTTCAAGAAAGTCATTCAATTCAAACTATCTTGTAACATTTATAACGTAAACAACATGGAAGAAGGGGGGAGTTTAGGCGGGGAACACCAAAGGGGGTGGCCAAGAGGAAAAGAGAGCACCCAGGATGGGCTTCACCATAAATGAAGGCAACAATGTACATGAGCAAACCACCTAAGAGTATCAATAAGAAATAATGTGGCATCATCGGAAGGTTGTGACAAGCGGTACAAGACGTGGCATGACATAAGTGCTGAAGTAAAGGGAAAAGGGTGAACACCTTACCCTAAAAGTTATAATTACATGTTAAGCCATGAACTTTGGAGGTTTCAAGGCTCATTTATTATTTTTTTCAAGAAGCAATGTCATTTGAGGTAACCAGTAAGGTACAAGTACAGGCATGTCATTTATCAAGTATAATGTCAAGCATAAAGAGTCATAAGACATTTAAACAAGCAAGCACAAAAAATATACTACTAAATTTTTATTTTGAAGGAACGTCACCTCCAATGGAGGAGTTTTATTAGAAAACACATCATTACTTTATCAAACAATTCATTTAGTGATATTTAGCATTTACTTTAAAACTCATTCGACACTTAACAAAATTAAGAAGCCAAACAATAAGGAAGGAAATCATGAAATGCTATTCCTACATTTTTAGATTGAAGGCAGTGCACCTCAGAAGAGGGGTTTTATTATTTAATCGTTAGTTTAGTGACCACACAACCATTTTTATCTTATTCCTTCAATTCACATGATTTTCACAGAAACATTTAATCGGAACTAAACTTGAATAATTAAAATACTAAGACATAGCAATATTAAACTCACTATTACTTTACTTAAATTTAAAGGGCAAGGAGAGAGACCCTACCTCAAGGTGGATCCATTTGTCCACTCCATCTCTTGGCACTTTCTAACTAAAGCTGCCGCTGCTGCTCCCCCACGAGGCATATGTGATTTCTCTGACATATAAGGACACCTAGCCTCTATGAACATGCTCCTCATGGCCATGAGTGTGCACAAGAGGATCCTCACACATATGCTTATACACATAAGCATGTCTCCACTCACCTGAGCAGGCACTTTTTTTATATACAATGGAGAAAACTGGCCCCATACGTGTATATTTTCTTCCATGCAAAAATATACGGATGCCGGGGGAACCCACATATATATAAATACAAACCTATGCCTGCGCAGGTGAGTCGCCTAAGCTCTGGAAACCCGAAACTCGACCAAAACCACCAACGCACTAGCAGGTAAAAACCACAAACCTTACGACACATAAAGAAAACAATTTAGGTAAGTCAGAACTGACCCGCGGCATTAAAGCCTTACCTTAGGTGTTGGAGACAACCCAAAACGAAGACAAAACTACACCGCAATGCTCAACGCACTGCCAACAAAAAGTCAGGGACTCATAAACAACAAAATCCCCAAATTCAATAAGTGAAAAACAAAGGGAAAGGTGAAAACCTCAGCCCGAAACCATTCCGATGATCTTAAACCACCTGAACCGCTTCGTCTTCAGCGGCGGTTGCCAGAACGCGTGCCAAGGAGTTCCAACGGACCTTTTGTGCTGACCTAGAACAAGAGAAAGACGAAAAACCGGATCACCTCTAAGCCCTAGGGTTCAGCTGCACCTCACCGGGTGCCGATTATGTCAAAATGAAGCCGGAAATAGGGAGGAGAAGTGAGAGAAGTGCTTACCATGATGATTCGGAGAGAGGACAAGAGGAAAACTGAGAAGAAATGGCATTGAAGAGGAGGCCGTAGGAGGGGTGTCGCGCACAGCTCACGGGAGAGAAGGGAGGGGTGTGTCATGTGGGGGTTCTACCGAGTGAGGGTGAGAGAGAGTTAGATTTAGGTTTTAATTATTTTCTTTTCTTTTTATTTTAATTTTT
Source organism: Viscum album (assembly GCA_963277665.1). Lineage (NCBI taxonomy): Eukaryota > Viridiplantae > Streptophyta > Magnoliopsida > Santalales > Viscaceae > Viscum > Viscum album. The sequence goes on along the minus strand of OY728160.1, from coordinate 1,395,345,475 downwards.
AATCAAAAACTAAAACACACCCAACCCACACAGTTTGACCCGCACCTTCTGAAAACCCGTGTGCAGCCCGCGCACCTACTACCGGATACTTGGGGTATCCCGCACAGCTGACCCGCACAGTTAAACCTACCGCACGCAGTCCGATATCACCGCTTAGAACAGCTCCATAACTCGGGACCTCATTCCAAAGCTCAATTTTTAAAACCGACCCATTTATAAAAGAAAATGTTCAAAAACCTTCATATTTTATCTGGTTCAAAACACGGGATGTGACACAATCAAAACCCATTTTTATAAAAATGCATTTTGAAGCATGAAACATAATTTACCTTCATTCCTTACATAAAAAAGATGATCAAATGGATGCTAAAATATATTAATAAATATATAATTGATACATTTCATTAATACCATTTTTCAACAATTATTTATTTAATTTACTACGATAGAAAACATTGCACACATAGAAAATGATTTGTGAAAAAGAACATTTTTTACTATTAAATGATTTTTTCTTCATTCCTCAACCTCAGATTACTAATGTGTGGATTTTTATTTAAACACCAGAAATAAATTCCATTAAAATTATTTTTTATCTCTAATTATATTTGTTCTTTATTTATAAATACAATACATGTAGAAAAATACATTATTTTGAGGAAATGGGTCTTTTAATCATTAAATGTTTTTTTTAAATATTATGATTATATTATAGGATTTAATCAATAAATATTATTTTAACAAAAAAAATCCATATATATTTCATAATGTTGTTGATATTATTCATATATATGAATCCAATGACTATGATATATATATGTATACTATATTATGGGTTCATTTAGACGTAGGGTTGCGGGTAAATCACATTAACAGATACTTCATATTAAATTAAAAAGAAAAAAAATTAAAATATTTTGGTGTTACAAATTAGTTGGGTCATTCTACATCTAAAATGGTTCTCTCATATTTTTAATGTGTCCACCAAACATAACACTCACTACTATAAATAGTAATTATTGGTTAAATTCCACCAACATGGAGTTTGAGTGTATCACTAGGTGTCAAACCATCAGGTCTTAATCATCAATAACTTGCATTATAACCTCCACACATAAAAAATTCACCATTTTAGGAATATCATATACACCAAAGTCTTATCATACTCAAAATTATCACAGTACATCAAAACCAACCACCCTATGACCTGTTAAATATTTCAACTTACTACTACATATTTTAATGGATTCAGATTCTACCTGAATTAATTCACCCACATAGTCCACCACATATTCAATAGTCTTATGAAATATAATAATTATATTGCATAATTATTCCTCAAATATTTTTTATGGAATATAACCATAGCCTATTCATATAAGAAACAAAATATAAATAATATAATTTAATCAAGACACATAATTTATCATATGATTACGTATTCATACCTCTGTGTATTTATCCATGACATTCTTTCTAGGCCTCCCTATTTTATTCAAAGTCTAAAATCCTATCATTTCACATGTAATATTTATCTTTTTTGAGGATCATGTTTTATATCCCATATAAAAATAATCATATCCTCATCCTATTGCATTATGGCCCTATAAATATTAAACCATCCCATGTACTTTACCATATAAACTAGTCCTTCTACACAAGAATATTTAAGAGTGACATTATTATATAAAACAAACTTAGGAAAATAATTTCCAAATTATAAAATTCCCATACCAATATTTCAATATAATTTTTTAGAGACTATCATGACACTTATTTCAAATAATTATATCTATTAAAAAAAGAATACAAAACATTCCCTTTTACCACCAAGGAATTTTCTATGCAATATAACGTTTACAGGATGTATATTTATGTATGGGACTTATAGAAAATTACTATTATTTCTTATATAACTATAAAATTCACTAATCCACCAAAACAACATGCCTAATATTTTTATATATGAATTATATTATTATTCAATAAAAACTTAATCAACTCATATTAATATCCCCATTTTTACATTTTCATTTTGTATCAATTGATATTCTATATTCATATTATTCTTTTTCACACTATATTTTCACCTCATTCCCCACTATTATTAATTTCAATAGTAATCCATCAATTCTATAATTTTTATCTATATAATTAATCAACAATGATAATTATTATACTATTTTCATATTCATAAAATTCCCTTAGATTATATTTATTATGTATTAATTCCTTTGTATTGTTATGAATCATTTACCAAAAATAAAAATTCCCTATCCTAAAATATTCAAAAGTATTTGTAAATGGTTACTATTTTTATCACCCTCCTTGACTCCATGTTGAATGTTATTTCCAAATCATTAATTTTTTGCAACTAATAAACCATCTAAAATTCTATTCACTATCAATAATTCTTGGGTCCACCATAGCCTTTTCACCTAGGGTTAACTTCATTGATAAAATTGAAAGGGATATATTGTTTTAAACTAAAATTATAATTGGGAAAATTTACTTTTTCATATTCTTTTCCATTAAATTTACAAAACCTATCCAATACATTCAATGTATTATCAGTAATTAAAACATCATCTGAAATTCGATTAAAATCACATATTTACTTTACAAATTTATTATCTATATGTTATAATAAATAACCTTTATTTTAATTAATTTATATTGTATTCCAACAAGAAACAAAATTTAAAGAGTTAAATCATTCTAAATTTCCATATCTTTTCTAGAAACATCTCTCAAGTTTCATAATATTATTTTTATAAAAATAATAAAAAAAGATGATTTATATAAATAAATTATTAAAAACAATATTCTACCACCACCTGATACTAACATTCTAAAATAATCACCTATGAAAAATTATCAAAATCCCTCCTCAATGGAAGCACTATATCCCAAATAATATTTTAGGATCAATATTTAATTCAAATAAAAATAAAATTATTATTTTATCTTTATTAATAGAGAAATCCAAAAATATTATCAAATTACTAATAATATAAAATACATGCCTCTATAGTTAGTGTACTAGTCCATGCTATCACTTAATTAAATAAAAATTCGTCTTTATCTTTATATATTTTTTTTAATTTATCAATTAACAAAAAAATTATAGAAACTTATAATTTTTTGATGATTTCATCAACTCATTTTCCTTTAATATAATTTTTATCATTTTCCACTACTTATTAGATATGACTACCTCTAATTTTTTGGTAAATAAAGAATTTAAAAATTCAATTTCATAGGAGATTTTAAAATCCATTTCAGTTCCTTTTCTATTTTCAGTTCATTTCTATATATTTTTCCCAACAAAAAACATCAATTTTTATCCTTTTAGTATAGTTAAGTAAAATAGAAAATTATTGGTGTTGTGAGAGGAAATTTGGAGTAAAACCTAATCCATGGATGGATTGTATCGGACCTAAGGTCGACCTATTACTAATGGTGTCTTGCATAATAAGTCGGTGTATCAATCATATTTCCTTATTCATGATTATACAGTCACAAGAATGAATTTAGGGAACATTAAAAATCACTCATAATTAGCATCCTATATAAATAATATAAATTTTTTCTCTCCATGGTGGATGTTTATACATGATGTATCCATCAATAAATTTTGATATATAGTTTTTAATTTTTAAATTATCATAAATATTTTTTAAAATATTTCGAAAAATAATAATAATTTATTTATTTGGATGAAAATTAAATTTTTTTTGTAAATTTTATGATTTATTTAGATATGTAACATACAAAAACACTAGGTTTAATATGGTAATTTAGTCAGGCCTATTTAGAAAGGCAAGAGATTCAACTATAGTAAATCATCATGTAAAAAAGTAATATGAAAAACACATTTTATTATTCAATTATATTATTTCATTAATAAAACTAGAAGATTGTATTTAATATGGATTTTTTAATAAGTATAATTTGAAAATTAACCATAGAGTACATCACTATAGTCTTGAACTCTGTTGGATCATATTCTAAAAAGAAGAAAAAGTATATGAGATAAATTTAAATTATTAAGAAAATAATATAAGATGATATTGACATGATATATGAACTAACAAAGGAATATCAATGATTTTTTATTATAATTATGTCAATATATAAGTGGTGGTATGACCATTAAAAGGGAGATGTCACCATTGGAATTTGTCCATTGGGAATCTGATCATTAAAATAGTAACATCACCATTTAACAATTGTAATGGTATTGTGACCCTTATAAATACAAATATTTAAAACACTGCATAAAATAATTTGGTAAAAGTATAATTATTATTTACATAAAATTAATATTATTTTATATATAATAATTTTAACATGTAAATATGATTTAGGAAGGAGTTTTTAATATTTTTCATCAAATGGATGTTTTTTAAATAGAATTTTGATCTTGTATAATAATAAATTCTTTTATATATGGATTATTATTTTCATAAAAAATACTTTTTATTTGGAATAATAACATTTAAATTATCCAATGCTAAATTTTTCATAATTTTTTAACATAATTTTTTTTGGAAAAAAATAAAATTTATAAAGAATATATTGTATGTATTAAGATAAGATAATTAAAATATATATATAATAAATTATATTAATATTTTCTAAAAAATTATTTTTCCATTACATAAAATTAATTTAATAAAACAAAATTTGTTCCCATAACTAATAAGAAATTCTCCAAATCCTAACATATATTATAAGAATTTTAAGCATTTTTTAATCCATAAAATTGTTTTTCATCATAAAAATAATATATTGTAAAGGATTTCAGTACATAATGTTTTAAAATTCAAAATTCATTCCCTAATTTTTAATTACCATGATTTAAGACCATGTGATTTCATATGATTTTCAATATATACAGAACCTAATGTCTAAGGCTTGTGTTTAAAAATTAAAAAAAATGTAACATTATCTGTAAATATCCACCCTTCCTAAAATTATAATACACTAAAGAACCATTAACCATATTATTATTCTCTATTTCCCTTTTATAATTCATTAATATGAGACATAGGTAGATAATAGTTTCAAACACTCTCCATATTTCTATCTTGAAGCCATCCTGAAGATTTTTTATTAATATACTTAGTCAGGTATGAGGTCAAAAATCCCATCTATTCATTTTTCTCAAAAGGGACCAAAACTTATGGATTTAAGGATTTAAATCTATTGAATTTGATAGGAACATAGAAAGTTAATTTAATTCCCATATACCCTCACTCTCATATTTGGTGTCGAAAACACATAACATACATCACATTCATGGATGCACACATATGATAAAAATATCTTTCACAAATTAAAAATTCTATGAACCTATGGTTTATATATTTAGATAATTAGGAAAAATCACTAAATAATAAAACCTATGTCATTCTCAACTAATGGATACTTTTTTCAATTAAAATAAAAACTAATTAATCTATAATGAGATTTTAAATTGTCCCATAAATCCGCAAAATATTATTCGCCTCTAAGCTTGTCATACCTAGTATATTTTTTATAGCATGGGTAAAGGAGAAAATAATAATGGGTGAGATCAAATTATAATTAAGTGACAACATAATAATGAATAATATGAGATCAAAGAGGTATAAAAATATATCATAAAAATAATGATGATAAACATGAGAGCAGAAAATTAAGAGATGATATCATAAAGACATGGATTAAAAAATGATCATAACATAAGAACCTAGAATCATATGAATGTTGGAAAAACATAAATATGATATCATAAGAAAATTCCATGGATCATTCCCATGTCCATTATAATCATATGCTATATGACAAGGATTATTCCACTAGCCAATAAAATGGATTAGGATAACTCTATAATCCAATACATATATTCTATTGATAGTTTAACTATGCCTAATACATTTGAGTTCTATCTAGGAACACACACTATAATGAGAAATCATACATTTTCTTCTAAATGATTTCATTCAGTATATCATAAAAACTAAAAGATATAAAATGGGTTTTATATTTTTTTCATGTGGTTCCCTATGTAAGCATTCAGAATTTCACTATAAAACATGATATGCTATAACCATAGAAAATAAATGGGTATCCAATGACTTAAATAATCATTATAGGTATACACCACTAAAAAATATGATTACCGATATTGTATTTACACCATATATTGTGTTTATATATGGTTTAGATAACAATTTCTCCAATAAAAGAATGTATTGGGAATCTGGTTGAACAAACCTCAATATATTAATGTAACATAGGTCATTCACAAAGGATAAATATAGGAACTAAATCATGCCAATAAAATTTTATGATTATGGAATAAAAATCATGTGATGGATTATTCCAAATAAATAGAAGAGAATTTCATATTCTATCTAGATAAAGAAGGTGGTTGTTATCATTTGAAGAATATGTTCAATAAAATATATCACATAGATAAAGACAAATCTTATAATAATTATAAAATTTTCTTGGAAAATGTGAATTTATTTTAATCATTAATAAAATTGAAAATGTAATATTATATCAAATAATGAGAATAATAATTTCATTCTTTAAAAATACTAATGTATAGATATAAAGACTCTAAGAAAAAGAATGAGGTGATGGAAAGATACATTCACACATAAACATGTAAAACAAGTTACTATTGGTAGAAATAATACACATATAGAAACATTTATAAGATTTCCAGTTAAAAAATAACAATAAATTCATGGTAGTTGAAAATTCCATTTTTAAAACATTTTAAAAAGAAGGTTGTTTGGAACTTTTTAAAACATCACTATAGAAGAAGAAATTTTCGTATACTAATCATACTGAAAACATTTAAATTCCATTAAAACAATTTAGTAAAACCCACATCATAAAAAGTCCAGTAAAAATTTCATTTATAAGAAAAGAAGAGAACTATTATGGTCACATGGAACTTTATAGAAAATAGTTTTTTAGCTAAAACATGGATATGGATGAAAATGATTTGTGTGTTTAGGATTATAATCATTCATTTCTATGACATTGTATTAAAGTAAAAAAATTATCCTCAAAATGAGGAAATATTAATTAATGGTATTAATTTTCACAATGATAAATGAAAAAAACATATTTAAAAAGAAATGGTTGGAGAAAGGTGACATGTAAGGTCAATGTCTAAAAGAAAATTCATGACTCATATAAGAAGAAATTCAGTTGAGTTTTGAGTAAATTGGTATCCCAAAATTTTGATGGAAATTGAAATTTAAAATGAACCTCGATTACCATGAATATAATATATTTCATGAAAAAAATTGGTCAAAATATACACTATATAAAATAAAACTTATGAATAAAGTAAAACATGTCTCAATGAAGGGAGTTTAGGAAAAACATCACTTATGGATATAGAAATGTTCCAATAAAAACCACATTAATGAAATATATATTGAATCAAAATTAAAAAATAACATGAATATTGATAATAAAATATATTAAATTTCCAATTTTCACTATTTAAAATAAATTATTTTCATAAATGAACATGTGTCTCAAAGAATGAATTTTTTAGCTGAAACACTTACGACTTTAGAAATTTTCAAATAAAAAGTTATCGAAATATTTAAATTCATATAGTTGTGTAAATTCCATGAATTAAATCATTGATCATAAAAAATACATTTTTTTCATTAGTTTCATCATAGAAATGAGAAATTGGTGAATAAAGTTAAAACATGTCTCAATGAAAAAGAATTGAGATGAAACCCTTAACATTATGTCAAAAATCATTCAGAACTTGTACTTAACATTCTATATAATTAAATTAAGTAAATTAAAAACATTAATAATAACCTTATAAATATATTATTATTTTCCCAATATCTAAGTATCATTATAATTTTCTCATTTGTTAAATCATGTCCACTTATATCGGTTACTAGTGGTGGTTCGATTGATTTTTACGTGAATTTGTTTGCATGTTTACAATGATTAATTTTATTTGAAAAGAGGTTAACATCCTTTAGAATATAAATAATATATAAAATATAATTTTTTACCATCAAAATAATTTTTCCTACGTCATCAAATATTGGATGTAATATAAGAAAAAAATGTGTCACTATGTGAAGGCGACAAACCATACATTCAAATGGTCAACAATTATATTTTAAAAATATGTGGTGGGAGGTGGAATGTAAAATAAAATATCTTTTCCATGTCATAATAATTTTATATATAAAATTTATTAATTTCAATAAATGTTTCAACCATCCATACAAGTAGGTAATGTAAAATAGGACACATCCTCCATGGAGGCAATAGTCCACACATACACATGATGATGTTATAATTTTTAATAGTTTTGGTGGAAGGAATTAAAGGAACATTATATTAGTATAATAACATATCATAATATCATTATTATTTATTTTATCATAATATCATGGTTATATGTTCTTATTGGTGGTATAATAAATAATGAGTAAGAAATAACGGTAAATAAAGAAGTTATAACTTCATCGAGACATAAAACTTTTCTTTAAATTATTGTTGAAAATATAGGAGGGAGGGTATCTTCTGGTGACAAGAGGTGTGAGTCCATTTATGGTAATTATAATCGATGTAATTAGGGAATATTTTCATGACTAATTCTTATTGGAAGTTGAGTATGGTACCAGGGGAAGTTTTCTCCTTTTATAATTTTTGAAAATGGAACTTTCCAGGGAAGAGAATGTTATGTAAGGGGTAAGAATGGATGTTTCAGAATCTTAGGATAGTTAGGTTTGTTATGGTCAATGGGATATTTGGGTAAAACCTTATAACATAAAATAGTTATTCATATCCCTTATAATGGTAATTTAATCTCAAAGAAATGTGATTAACTTTAGATTATTCTTTAAAACACATATTACCCTTAATTAAATATTAATCATGTGTATTGTTTTATTATTAAAAATACAAAAGTAATATTCACACAAAAATTGTTACATGATGAATAAAAATTTATCCCTCATTTAATAATACCAATTTTATAAATATGAGGAAATAGTTTTTAAAATTAGTCACACATTACACATAAAAAAATTAAACAAAAGCGATTTTTTAAACGTTAAACTTTTGTGTAAGAAAAATTCATTATGGTTTCTAGTTTTCATGATTGTAAATTATATTTTATATAATTAATTAATTGTATGTTACATTAAAATAAATCCATAACAAAATTTTACAAAAATATTAAATAATTAAAAGTAAAGACTGAAATATTTTTCTTTATTAAAGTAAACTTTATTTTAGTTGTAAAAATGAGGGCAGGGGTTTTCTATGTTCAAATAATATTCTAAAATTCAACATTTTATTCCATAATTTTATATTTGATAACATAAATGGTTTTATAACCTTCTTGGTCATTCTTATAAACTTTTAAAGACATAAAAATATAATTTTCAAAAAAAACATATTTTTAACTAAAATAACTATTTTCCAAAAATGATTAAAAAATTATATTAACTGATTTTTTATATGTTAAATTCAATAATAAATATAATTCATCTAATTATGTTTTATAAAATCATATATTTACATTTTAATTTAAAATATACTATATACTAATAATTCACATTTATTGGCCACATATGTTTCATAAATTAATATTTTCTAATAATATTTTATTCTAACATTTAAATTGAAAAATTTCAATATATTAGATCATATATTGATACATAATAATATTTTAAATGTGGTCAACTTAATAAATTTATGTATCAAAATTTTCATTTTTGTGCATGTGAAGAATATTATCAAATTTAAAGGAAATATATATACAGAAATATTGGGCTCTTACATTCTCCCCTATATAAATAAATTGTTCCCTTTAAATTTTATTCAATAATATTCAGAATACCTTAGGGTATATGTTGATCCTAACTCAATATATACTCTTTAATGAGATTTCAACCTCTTTATCTAGGGTAAGACAAGAAAAGTCACATATTATATAAAAATGTACTAAGATTCTCAACCCTTAATACCAAATATGAATCCCTATATAAATATAATTTTGAGTTGATTCTAGATACATAAATTTCATATCTTTAATTTCGTGATCCTATTTACAAAAAAATACTAAATCCAAACTTACAATGAAAACATCCAACAAAATCCTAATGAACGATCAAACAAATATGAAAACTCAATCATAATATGTCTTCTCCTATGAAACCATTGTTTCAACCTTGATACATTTAGACCAAATTATACATATAAACCGATTAATATATAATAAATAACTCATAAATGACTTATTAACCATTAAAAATTAATTATATAGGTTTAATCTAAATCCTCCAAAATCATATTTTAATTAGGTTCTCTAACCTGAATTTTTATGTCCCATAAATTCATATACTAAAATAATTTTTAATGGTTTGTAAATAGAATTTTAATTAACCAAATATTATAAACTAGGAGTATTTTTCAATGGTGTAAAATTAGGGAACAATCATCATGATCCAGAATGATGACTAAGATATGCCTGGACAACTCTTTTTGGGTTGGTTACCCCTAGATGCCTCTATGATAAAACATTTCCCACTTTTCAGTATCATGGTAGGTATGTATTTTCTAGGAATACCACCCAATATCTACTTAAAAAAATTAAGAAGTTTATATAATAGATAGACTTATACTATGTATTTTTACTGAAGTTCCCATATCATAATACCCAAAAAACATATGATATTCAACACTTCAAACACAATGGTTTATTTATGACATTGAAAAAAAATTCATCCTCAACTTATCAACTCTTGATTTAATTCATAAATCATAAATCATCCTCAACCAATATTAAACCTTCCTCTAATTTTATCTAAACACTCCTCTTATATGTATTATAGTTCCCCTAGACCCACTGTCTCAGATTCATTACCAAAAACACATAACATAAAACATTGGATTTGATAATCATACACAATTATAATATATTTTAAACATTTAAAATACCAAGGACTTTATAATTTTGGGTTATATAGAATTAGGAAGAATCACTTACTAATAAAACCAATATATTTCTCAACTATTAATTTATTTTCAATTTTAAATAAAACTAATTAACCCCTATTGAGTCGTAAAAGTATACAATAAACCCTCTACATAATATTATCCTCCAAACCATGCATTCCAAATACATTTCTTCATTACCTTGGGAAAGGAAAACATAACAAGGGGTGACCTCAAATTCACTCTAAGGGTAAATATAATAAAACATAACATGAGATCCATGTGTAATAAAATGATATCATAATATAAATTAATTAAGACACAAGAGAATGGAATAAATATTTTATATCATAAAGGAATTTATTAAAAAATGATCATAACATAATATCATTGTATCATATAAATGTTGTAATAATATATACATGAAATCATAAGTATATGATAATGATTAATCCTTTGTCAATAATCATCATTATCCAAGTATTATACCTTCTGAAATTATCATATGCCAAGAATTACGCCATAGTTTATAAAAGTATATTCATTTTCTCCCAAGTTCTATACATAGATTCTCAGTAGACATTAACATTATCGAATGCAATGCATTTCTATTTGGCTTTCCCCATCATAATGAAAAATATTACATATGATTGAAACATTATTTAAATAAACATATCATTAAAATCCATAGAAATAAAATGTGTTTTATATCTATTTCATGTGATTCCATATGGAAGAATTATTGATTTCATCAATAAATATGAGATGATAAACTCATTGAAATTAAATAGTTATCTAGTGACTTTAAGAATAATTCTAGTAAATTTCCAATTAAAAATGATTATTCATATGGTATTTACACTATATATGAAATGGATATATAGTTTATGTAACAATATTTCTAATCAATCAATTTCTTGGGTATATAGGTGATCACCCTTCAATCAAGTAATGGAAAAAAGGTATTCCAATATGAAATGAATTATAAGTAAATCATGAAAATATAATTGGATGATTATGAAATATGAAATAAGTGATCGATCACATCATATATGTTATATATAATTTTATAAGTTATCCTGATAAATAAGGAGGATAATAGCATTTTAAGAACACCCTTGATCAAACATGCAGCATAGATGAAAAACACTATAATAACCATTAAGAAATATTCATTGAAAATTATAATTTCCCATATTATTTGAATAAATTTAAAATGTTTTGTTTTATTTAACCATGATAAAAATTATTTCCTTTTTTCAAAACTTAAAATCATAGAGAGGAAATCTATAAGAAAATGACAGAGGTGACATAAGGTTATATTCACATATAAGGATGTAAATGAAAACCATTTTGGTCAAAATGATCAATAAAGAAACATTTAAAATGTATCCTTTTAAAAAATTCATAATAAATTCATGTTTTTTTAAAATTACCTTGTTAAAATAGTTTGTAATGAATTAATTTTTAAGCATTTAAAAATATCACTTTAAATTAATAGATTTTTGAATAATAATATTGTAGAAAAAGATTAAATTCCAAAAAAAAACTTTTATAAAAACACACATAATTAAAATGATTATAAATCATTTAATTTTTAAGAGTTAATTACATGTATTAGGTTACATTAAAGATTATATAAATTTATTTCAATGGCTAAAACATGGATATGGAAGAAAACGGGTTATATGCTCAGGTTGAGAGTCATCCTTTTTAGTGAGGAATTTTGAAAGAGAAAGTGACCCCCAAGGAGAGAAATTTTATTGAAATGTAATAAATTTATGAAATAGAAAATAAATAAAATATATTGAAAAGGATATTGTTGGAGAAAGGAGACTTTTAAAATCAATGTCAAGAAGAAAACTCCCGACACATGAAAAAAATAAATTGAGTCAATACATGAGTAATTTCTTAACCAAAACCCTTGATGGATAAAAAACATTAAATTGAACCTAAAATATAATTTATATAATAAATTTCCAGATAAAATAACTATTTTTAAGCATATGAACCATATAAAATTAAATTGGTGCATAAAGTAAAATGTGTCTCAATGAATTGAGTTTGAGACAAAAATCACATACGACTTATGAAACGTACCAATAAAAACCCCTTGAAAGAATGAGATTTGGGGTTTTAAGTTCAAATAAAATTAATATTGAGAATAAATTAAATTAAATATTCAATTGGATGGTACATAATCAATTTAAAATAAATTTTGTGGTTAAAAAACAAGTGTCACAATGAAGGAAGTTTTTCAATGAAACCCTAACAACTTTAGTAAATTTTGAATCAAATGTAATTGGTTGATTAAAATTCATAATTATATATATATATAACATGAATTAAAAAATTTATTATACCAAAATATATTTTTTTTTGTATATACACAATAGAAAAATGAATTTTTTCATAACATTAAAACATGGCTCAATGTTGAGAAATTTGGGACATAACAACTAACTTAAGTCTACAAGCACTATATACTAGTAAATAACTCCCTTTACAATTAATTTATTTACCTAAAAAACATAATAATAACCTTATTAATCTATTATATAATTCTAATATTCTTCTAATCAGTATAACTTGTTTATTTAATAAATTATTTACACTTATGTCACTTATAAGAAGTGGTTTAATTGATTTTTATATGAATTTGAGGGCATGTTGACCATGGTTATGATTATTTTATAAATCTTAAAAACAAAAAAAAATATTTTTTTGATACATTTTTTATACAAATAAACATTTTTTTTAATTTATACATGATTATATATAATAAAATACAAAACATTTATCCGCATAGAGGTTGTAATTCACACGTATGCATTCTTGATAATTTTACTTCCTATAAAACTGGTGGGAAGTTTAAAGTAAAATCATTTAGAATTTAGGACTAGTAATAATGTTTTAAATATAAAATTGATTCATAAAAAACATTTTGAACCATCCATGCACTATGGTGATGAAAAATAGAACATGTTGTACATGGAGGAGGTAGTATGAACATGTGTAAGACAATGTTGTTATTTTCAAATTGTTTTGGAGGAAGGCATAAAAGGGATATTACATTACAATAATAACATAAAAACATATCATTGATACTGAATATATCATACTATCAGGGATATAAGTGAATTTAGGTGGTATAAGTGATTAATTATATGAAATAATGGACATGAAAGATGTGATACCTTTGCTAGGACTATGAACATTCTCTTGAATATCTTGGTGGAAGTGGAGGAGTTGGGCTATATTATGGTGACCAGAGGCTTGAGATCATGTATGGAAAATATAGTATAGGTTGTTAGGTTGATATTTTATGTTTAATTTGAATATATGTTCATGTATTAAATGGGTGCAAGTGGTCTCCTTTTATAAGTGATCTAAATAGCACTTTCTGTGGAATATAATGGAACATATGGGGTAAGAATGGAGTTTCATGAAAGTTAGATGAGTTAGGTTAGGTATAGTTAGTGAGACATATTATAAATAATATATATCCTAAAAAATGTTTAATATAATTTCTAATTTCCATGTTATCTTAGGAATATCCAAGGAACTTTAGGTTTGTCATTTAAACACTTGTTACTCTTAATTAAGCATTAATCTTGTTGATTATTTTTTCACAAAAGATTTTAGTGGACCCTTACCACTAAATTATTATGTGTTGAATCTGAATTTATAATACATTTAATATAATTAATTTTTTAAAGTACCATAAATTACATGGAAATTTTTTTCTTAAATTCATAGGATTTTTACGAGTCCGCGAAAATTTACGGCACCTGATTCTGAGGCCCGGTGTGCCCGAAATCAATTTCTGAAGTTTTGTTCGAGTATGTTCAGTAAACGTGCGAGTGGGGTTTTATAAATTTTGAACCAGTGCTCAGAATTGAAATTTGAGGGCACCATTGAACTCACAGCCCCGATATTCTCTTTATAAGGCTTTTGTCTCGATGGTAGATGGTCGAGAATGGAAGTTAGTTTTTGGAGTTTTTATGAATAAAGTTAAAAAAATAAGTGTGGCTTATTTTTATTTGTGGTGGTTAAAACCTCCAAGGGGTGGTTAGTGGTGGATGCCACCACACCATAACCTCCCAAGAGAGTTTATGGTGATGGGTCCCACTGAGATTAACCTCTCGTGGGAGGATAATTAAGGTGGACACCACCTGAGCTTCTTAACTCCTTGAACTCACCATAAGTGGGGAAAAACTCTTGAACTCCCCTCATTAAAGTGCCACTACACTTGAATTAATTAATGGAACATTAATTAATTAAATTTTAAATCTTTTGAATTCATGCCAACAATTAAATAATAGACAAATCTATTATTTCATTTTGGGTAGGAATCTATTCATTTGGTGGAGCCTTGGATGAACTTGGAGAATTATCTTCTGCCAATGAAGAATGCCTCTTCTGCCAATGAGGAATCTTCGATCGAGGAATGAAACCCTCGCCAATGAGGAATGCTGATGACGTCGTCTTCGACTTTGTCTTCACTAAACTCTCCTTCCACCGTCAACGATCGACAGACGAGGTAGGGGTCATTTTGATTGATTTCAATCTTCATTCTTCATCGATCTTGAGCTTCGTTAATAGCTGATTGCTACCTCCCAAACATGGGGGGTGGGGGGAATGGGCCGAACAAACATGGCCCGACCCCCCTCCGATTTTCTTCATTTTTTGACGATGGATGCGGAGCAACAGCGACCAGTGATGGGTCGGCCGCAAAAGGAACCGGTGGTACAAGGGTCGCTGGGTCGCCGGAGGAGCGCGGCGTCGTCGCACAGCGCGGAGGGGTGGGCCGCGGTGGAGCAAGGCGGTCGGCCAGCTGCCAGAGGGGTGCGGTGTCGTCGCACCGCATGGGTGGAAGGGCTACGGCCAGGAGGTCTGCGGCGGTCGAATGGTGGGCTTGGTGCCATCGCACCGTGCAAAACCACAGCCAGGCGGGCCGCGGTGGACGGAGGGGGGCGGCCGGCTGAGTCGGTCATCGCCGGGCGCGCCACAGGTGGGACCCTTCGGTCCTGCGGTCACCAGGCCAGTGCCACACACTGGTCGTTACAGCGAGACGTGGTGGGCGCTGACCCCCCCCCCCCCTCCCCCCCCCGCTCGGTCAGGGTGGTCCCCGCGTGGCGTGGCCACCTCTAGCTTCGGCTGGAGGACCACCTCCAAGCCACACGGGTCGTGCCACCCACGGTCCGGGCCACCGAGCGGGCCAGGCCGCCCATCATGGGTTGGGCCACCGTGCGGGCCGGGCCGCCCATCATGGGTTGGGCCGGTTTCCGTGGGTCGGGCCGGTTCTGGCGGGCCGGGCCAGTTCCGGTGGGCCAGGTCGGACCCCGGTCTGGATCCGGACCCAGTTTGGGTCAGGTTGGTATGGCTGGGCTGGATCGGACCCAAACCCAGTTCTGACCCATTTCACCTTTTCACCCATATCTTGGGCTATAGGTGTCTGATTAACAAACCATCTACACTGACGGGAAGCTAGGAATGAGACAGTTCTTTTGGCTTACCCCACTCAAGGATTGGACAGAGGTGGTGTATGGCTGGTTTGTATTGAACCTAAATCCAACTGGGCCCTCAAAGAAGAAACACCAATAACTCACAGACCGGGTGTCCGATTGACCCATCGTCTGTCACGTTGGGTTCCTTTTGATGATACGGAACTACGAGATACATAAACTCGAGACTTAATGGTAGTTTATGTATCGAAACTTGGCTTGAGGATTGGACCCTCCCAGAAACATGCGTGATGTGTGTGGGAACCCTTTGGCTGGCTGTGACTGAGATGATAGGATCCTCTGTGGGTTCTATAGCGATGATACTGGACCATGATCCTCCATGGGACAGCAATGATACTGGACCACAATCCTCCATGGGTTCGACACCGATGATATTGGACCAGGACCCTCCTTGGGTTTGATAGTGACGATACTGGACCGGGATCCTCTGTGGGTTCGACAGCGATGACTTCTGTACTGGGATCCTCCGTGGGTTCAACAGCGTCAATACTGTTGCAGGATCCTATGTGGGTTCGACAGAAGAGATGATTCAGTGGCTATATATAACCATCTCTACCCCTCTACTTGAGTTTAATACCTATGTGAGTTGATTCCTGACTTTAAGTTGTTATCATCAAGATTATTGACTTTATTTCCTTTGTGGAATGGGTTGTGCTTGGGCTCGAGTGTTGGAGTCGTACTATGATTGGTGACTTAGGTATATGTATGGGCATATACCTTTGTAGGGATGGTTGATACTATGTGTCTGTATTTTTCTATTTTGGTTATCCTTGGTGGATTTTGGGAGACCTTTGAGGGTCTCGGTGTCTCTACTGAGTATCGTTATACTCACCCCTGCACGGGCTTCACCCACACCTTGTTGTGTTCTGTGTAGACGATGGTCAGGAGTGATTGAGGTTGAGGGAGATGGACGAGAGGTTTCTCGGAGCTTAACTAGACATAACGTACCTCAGGGATGAGTTGTTCGAGATCTGTACCTACCCTTCAGGTAGGATTCCCCAGTGGATGATCAAGGAGCTTTTTTCTTTTTTTACTTGTATTGCAACTTTTTGTTCAGTTGGATTTGTATACTGGACCACTTACTTTCAGCACACTTTTCTTTTCTATATTAGTACTTTTTTATTCTACTACTTATGTTTAGACTTTGTGTGTTGAAATTTTAAAATAAATTCCTTCCCTTTTTATTAGGGATTTGCTTTTGGTGATAGTCGCCAGCTCCTGGACTATGGAAGGTGGCCTTGGGGTTGTCAGGGTATGGGCCCCGAGGACGGGTCGTGAAAAATTGGTATCAAAGGCGTCAGTTCTACCGTAGAAATTAGACTATGATTCTTTTAATATAAATAGTGTTCAAGTGTTTTGGGTGTGGTTATCAGTTTAGGGAAACCAGTGTTGGTACGGCAGTCGACGTATCCATACACTAGGACTCTGACTTCTGATTTACGACTCAGTGCATGAAAGCACTGATTGCGTGTGTATTTACTTTGAAAAGTTTTCTTTGTGATTACTTTGTTTCAGCTCACTAGGTATATTGTTTTGACCGTGTCGCACCTGTTTCTTTTCAGGATGGCCTAATGTA
The DNA here is from genome assembly GCA_963277665.1 of Viscum album. NCBI lineage: Eukaryota > Viridiplantae > Streptophyta > Magnoliopsida > Santalales > Viscaceae > Viscum > Viscum album. The sequence goes on along the minus strand of OY728160.1, from coordinate 1,395,327,370 downwards.
GGAAGCCAGTCAGGGTTCTGTGATGTGTATGAGATGGTAGCCCACTGAGCAATGAGGCCTCGGTGTAGGGCCCCATCACAGAGGAGGCACCAGCAGTACCACTACCCGCTGGGCCACCGATACCACCAGCTCCAGTAGAATAGAGTGCACGCCATCTCAGTGTGTTGCATGAGTTCCAGAACCAGAGGCCTCCCAACTTCAAGGGAGAGATGGACCCACAGGAAGATGAGGATAGGCTGGAGGCTGTTGTGAGAGTTTTCATATTGGTAGGGACACCGGCCAACCTCATAGTGATCCTTGCTGCGAGTCTCATGCAGGAAGCAAGAGGCAGATGGTGGAGCCTGATGCTCAAGGTGCATGACGAGGCATCACTTCTCTGGGCAGACTTCGAGAGCCTCTTCCGGTCAGATTTTGACCCAGCCACCCTATGTGCGGTGTGGATTCAGGAGCTGCTTCATCTACAGTAGGGCAGCATGACAGTGGCATAGTACTCAGTGAGGTTCATCGACCTCTCGCGCTACTCAATAGATATGGTGTGGGACTCGTTCTTCAGGGCTCTGACCTTTGAGTAGGGATTCAGGCATGAGATCAGGGCTTCGATGATCTTCCTCAACATTCTGACACAGGAAGGGGTGCTGGAGAGAGCCCTTAATGTGGAGTGTTTTCTTGTTGAGTAGTCACCAGTAGTGAGACCCACCATAGGGCGACACATAGTAGAGTCTTCTGCAGCCAGTAGTAGAAAGATGTCGCAAAGGTCCAAGTGGACCTGGCCATTAGGTGGGTGAACCCAGGATACATGTTCGGTTGTGCGAGGAACACGAGACAGAGCCAAACATATGAGGAGTAGGCATTAATATGCATGCGGTGGTCAGGGTCACATGGCTTGTGACTGCCTGACCCGTCATGCAGATGAGCAGCAGACAGTAGAGGTACCTCCCAGATAGAGGCAGAGTTTTGACCGTGGTGGTCCACCGGGAGAAAGAGGATGTGGAAGAGGAGCTGGTCGAGCAGTTGGTGGTGGATGACGTTTCTAGGTCCTACCACCACCACCGCCAGGAGTCTACCCCGACCATAGGGAGCTGGAGGACAGGGGAAGGCTCAGCTCTAGGCATTCGAGGCCTACGACCATGGCACACCTGAGATGATTTGAGGTACTATCTGTGTCTACTCCACCCTTACTACAGTACTTATAGACACAGGTGTCAGTCATTCATCCAAATCCACTGCCCTCATTTGGAGCTCTGAGTTTCCGATGGATCCATTGGCTCGATTCTTATGGCTAGAGACTCCTACGGAAGTAGACTCAACGATTACGCAGTGGTTCCAGTAGTGTGATCTTAATCTAGGAGGCAAGAACTTTGGTTAGGATCTCCTTGTAGCGGCATCAAGTCCTTACGACGTCATATTGGGTATGGACTGGTTATCTACAGTTCATGCTGAGATTGACTATATTAGGTGCAAAGTGTGGTGTGTCCGTAGGGATGGGACCAGGTTTACCTTCACCAGTGAGAAGGGAACCTTTGGAGCACATGAAGGACTTACTCGGAGGAGGGTGTAGCCGATCACTCACTAGTTGGCTTTCCTTAACCTTGGAGCAGATGATGTGGAGATTCTGACTTATCTTGTAGTGGTGGACCAGTCTGCGGAAGTTTTCCCAAATGATGTTCTCAGGATACCACCTCACAGAGAGGTGGACTTATACATAGTCTTGTACCTCGGGACGGCAACGATATCTACTCCAGCATATCAGATGGCTCCTGTGGAGCTTCGTGAGCTATAGGTACAGCTAGAGGACTTGCAGGGGAAGGGATTCATCTGACCCAGTGTTTTACCCTGGGCATCACCGATTTTGTTCGCCAAGAAGGCGGATGGGATCTTGCGACAGTGTGTTGATTATCGACTCCTGAACCAGGTGACTGTGAAGAACAAGTACCCACTCCCAAGCATTGACAACCTCATTGATCAGCATAAGAGAGCTTGTTGGTTCTCAAAGATAGATCTTCGATTGGGCTATCACCAGTTCAAAGTACAGGATGAGGATGTGCAAAAGACAGCCTTCAGATGCCGGTATGGCCACTACGAGTTCTTACTTATTCCATTTGGCATAACCAATGCACCAGTTGTGTTCATGGGACTCATGAACAGGATCTTCTAGCCATACCTTGATCGCTTTTTGGTAGTCTTCAGTGATGAAATTATGATCTACTCAGCTACCGAGGAGGAGCACACTTACCATTTGCGGGTAGTACTGGACACACTCTGAATGCACCAGATTTATGGTAAGCTCTCGAAGTTCCATTTCTAGATCCAAGAGGTACAGTTTCTGGGACATGTCATCTCAGAGGCTAGAGTTGCAATGGATCCAGCGAATATTGAGGCAGTACTTTCTTGGGAGCCACCCAGGAGTGTGACAGAGGAACGGAGATTTCTGGGTTTGGATGGGTACTATCGAAGAATTGTTACAGCTTTCTCTAGAGTTGTAGCACCACTTTCATCATTGACGAAGAAAGGGAAACCCTTCGTGTGGTCAGAGAGATGCCAGCAGAGTTTCTAGGAGCTGAAGAAGAGGCTGACTAGTGCACCCATTTTGAGGCTACCGAAGGAGGGCGTTGGGTACATAGTCTATTGTGATGCATCAGGGACCACGCTCAGATTCATCCTGATGTAGGAGCAATAAGTGATAGCTTATGGGTCTCGTCAGCTGAGACAACATGAGCAGAACTATGCCACTCGTGACATGGAGTTAGCAGTAGTGGTCTTTTCCATGAAGATGTGGCGGCACTATCTGATGGGTGAGTGTTTTACAGTCTACTTTGACCACCAGAGTCACAGGTACATTTTCTCACAGAAGGACCTAAACCTGAGATAGCGGTGTTGGCTTGAGTTCCTCCAGTACTATGACTTCGAGATAGTCTATACTCATGGGACGGGGAACATTGAAGCAGATGCTCTCAGCAGGAGATCAGGCATTTAGCTACAAGGAGAGGCGACGGGGCAGCTAGTCGTGTTGTAGATATCCTTTGTGGATCAAGATGGAGCAGCCTTTCTGCAGTATATTTTAGTAACACCTTCACTTATTCCGAGAGTCAGGGAGGCGCAGTGTGAGGATGTTGACTGCGAGGCTTGACCTACAAAGATATCCATAGGGCAAGCACCTAATGGATTTTCTGTAGGTGGGGAGCACGTCATTCTCTTCAGGGGACGTACCATGTTACCAGTGTCGCTTCAGGAGGAAGTGTTGAGGGAGTTTCACACGTCACCTCTAGCAGTACATTAGGGTGTGGAAAAGATGTACTAGGACCTCCGACGACAACACTGGTGGCCAGGTATGAAGTAGTCAGTAGCAGAGTTTGTCTCACGATGCCTCACTTGTCAGCAAGTGAAGGCGGAGCACCAGGTTCCAACAGGTTTAGTTCAGCCCTTAGAGGTCCCAGAGTGGAAGTGGGATGGGATATCCATGGATTTAGTGAGAGGACTTCCACGTACATCTAGAGTTCACGACTCTATCTGGGTGATTGTTGACCTACTCACCAAGTCGGCCCATTTACTACCAATCAGAGAGAAGGGTTCAGTAGAGAGCTTGGAATGCCTCTACGTAAAGGAGATCATATGGCTTCATGGTGTTCCATCGACGATCATCTCTGATCGACATGCTCATTTCACTTCCCTGCTATGGAATGGGTTGCCAGAGGCTTTCGGGACGCAACTTCGCTTGAGCACTGCCTTCCATCCTCAGACAGATGGTCAGACTAAGAGGACCATTAAGACTCTCGATGACATGCTCCGTGTATGTATCCTTGACTTCGGTCGTAGCTAGGAGGATCATTCACTACTAGAAAAACAGGTATTTGCGACGGGTCATTTGCGACGGGATCCCATCGCAAATGGCTTTTTGCGACAGGGGCCCATCGCAAATGGCATGTTGCTGAAAACGGCGTTGCAACAACAATTATTTGTGACAGGCCCGTCGCTAAATCCATATTTTGCGACGGGGATTCTCCCCATTGCAAATAGTACTCAGTATATTTGTAAAAAACTTTTCAAATAGTAATGGCGACAGGCCCCGTCACAAATACCTTTTGCGACGGGCCCGCCACAAATAGTTTTTGGGACGGGACCCGTCGCAAAAACTATTTAAAAAAAATAAAAAACTATTAATAAATTATTTTAATGCATATAATAATAATACTATTTGCGACGGGCATAGTATCTCGTCACAAATACTATAAAAAAAATAAAAAAAATAAATTATTTTAATTCATATAATAATAATCCAATTATAATTCAAAAATAAAAAATAATAAAATATTAATAAATGATTTTAATTAATATAATATTAGAATTATAATTCACAAATAAAAATAATAAATTATTTTAATTAATATAATAATAATAGAATTATAATTCAAAAATAAAAAATAATAGAATATTAATAAATGATTTAATTAATATAATAATATTAGAATTATAATTCATAAATAAAAAAATATTAATAAGTTATTTTAATTAATATAAAAATAATAGAATTATTTTACATTCAAATATTAAAATAATTCAAGTATTACAAAAAAATATAATTAAATTATAATATTATAAAATTTTAATATATATATATATAATTTAATATTATAAAATATAAATAATAATATTATTCATATTAATATTTTTATTTCAAAATATAATATTATTAATATTTTATAATGAGACAGAAACTACGAATAGAAAAAAAATCATATTTTGATTTTAGAAATTTTATAACATAAAAACAAACTCTAATATGAAGGAGGGGGGAGGGGGGGATCTGCAGATGGTGGTGGAGGAAACTCCATCCCTAAAGCATGAGTGAGTCGGCGCATGTACTCCATATGCTCCTGATGCTGCTGCTGCCACCGACTCGTCTGCTCCTCGTACAGCTGCTGCTGGCGTTGACGCTCCTCCTCATGCTGCTGACGCATCTGCTCCTGCTCCTGTCGGAGACTCTCTATCAGTGCAGTCTGAGATTACAACTGATCCTCATACTGTGTAGCAGAAGAAGATGCATGATCTCCTCTCGAGCTGGACGCCGACATCACAGCACTGCCATAATAATCTCCGGGAGTCAGTCGAGAGCTGATACCAACTACCCGGCCCTTCTCGAAGGCATACTGCATGGCCTGCATCCATGTCGCCACATCAAACTGACGGCCAGTGTTCTGATCTGATGACTCGGCCTGACTCTCAGGCTGGGCATGTGACGTTGTGGCCTCAAATGACTCCTGTAGTTGCAATTTAAAATTAAAATTGTGAATATATTATATGTAGTTAATTTTTAAACTTGAAAACAAATAATACTGACCACGATGTGATATTGACGATCACCTTTGAGCTCCCTAGTAGTAGGATCACTATACATCCTCTGATATACGTCGTACTCCGTAATATCGGGGTGCTCGACAGCCTATAAGAATAAAAAATAAACTGTTAATATTTATAGTTATATAAAATATTTATAAATAATGTACGTACCAGATGTTGTCTATGAGTACTGAAAGAACGACTCCCGGCTCGATGAGTCACCTCCTGTCTCCCCCAATTCTGCCTCTCCACCGATGATCTCCTCTGAAAGGCACCACGCAACCAGTGCGCACATAATCCATCCCATACATTGGATGAAATGTACTATGGTCGGTGTGCTCTACATGACTCGTCAAAATCTGACACTCCTGCTTTCTTCATGGCAGATTTTCTTAAATTGTGCAAAAATTGACGAAGGTGATCACGCATGGCCACCTCCCATGCCTCATGGATGGCGTCACGCATGGTATCCTCGATCGGATACCATAAACCCTACAAATAAATCAAAATATCAAGTTAGAAATGAAATAATTTTCAAAATAAAAATTATTTATTTACGTATGTACCAACCAATGGCCAAACATGGCCTGCTTCACATCAATGGGAATCTGCTCCCATGTGGTCCACGGCTGAGAGAAATAGTTGCGCAAAATAGCACTGCCCTGTCCGACTGCTATATGCGGAAAACTGTAAAAATAATAAACATTTATTATGTGAATAGATTGATGAAATCTTAGTCAAATCCACAGGTTATCACATAGGTTATCACACCTCCATGTGTGTGGATCAAACCCAAGACGTGGACATCGCTCGGGGACGGGGTCAGGAATCATCAATCGTGCAAGACCGCGCCCCCTCCGTGTACTCCCTGGAGCGCCTGCAGGCTGAGGGTCATCTGCCAGCAACTCATCTGCATCGAAAGGCAGGTCAGCATCCGCCAACTCATGAAATGTGGCGTCGTCCATATGAAACAGAAAATGTTAATGTTGTTAGCAAATAATTGATAATTACTATTATATATACACATATACATATTATGATTGTATATAAATACCATGGAATTCTATCAGTGTTCATCTTCATCATCATCTTCATATATGTCAATGTCATCTTCATATTCCTCCACAACATCATCGATATCCATTCGAGTTACAGTTGCTTCATCTCTTACCATTTCAAATTCATATGTGACATCATTAACATCATCGTCATCACCGACTCTTAAATGTGGGGTGTCGTCATCGATACTCATGTATCTTTGTAAAAAAGATTGATTTTGAGTAATCTCTTGAAAAACTTCAATTATTTGCACATCAGTGAAAGCAAATTCACTTTGACTAAACTGATTGCCTCGAATTTTGATTTTTATTACACTCCACCAATCAGTCAAGTCTCTTGATGTAGCACAGTACTTTTCATAATAAACTTGATGTGCCTGTTGAGCCAATAAGAATGGTTCATTTACTGCGAGAACAATTTTACATTTAATATCGATGATTCCATGAGTCGGATGAACATGCACGCCTCTCTCTGTATCCAACCACCGACATTTGAACATGGTTATGTAATGTTGTCCAAGATAACAGAGTTCAATGATTTCATCAAGTATGCCATAAAAGTCAACTTCATTTTCTCGATGATGAGATCCTCTCAAGCTAACTCCACTGTTCATTGTTTTTTTGATTCCTCATATGCATGTGTGTGAAATTGAAATCCATTCACCACATATGAATTATAAGTTTTAACAAGTTTGGAAGGTGGGTTACTCAATACACACAGTCGTTTGTCAATTTTATCAGCATGTCGAGACACCTGAAAATTTGTGAAATAATTATCAATATAGTAAACTATACATTGAATGAGTTTCTAAAAGATAAAGAATTTATGTTACCAGTTTTTGAAACCACTGAGAGAAATTTTTCAGTCGACGTTCTTCGAGAGCAGCTACTGTAATTTGTGGAATTTTTTTCATGATATGATTATCATACAACCTATAAAAACCAAATTTATTTACCTTTCTGTTCTGACATTCTCAAACAGTTCCAATTCTGGACGCCTGCAAATTTGGGCAAGATCTAAACGTGCATTTACATTGTCTATGCTCTTTCCTGGCGTATCCAAAACTGTATGAAACAAATTATCAAAATAGTTCTTCTCAATATGAATGACATCTAACATGTGTCGGACCAACAAATCAGACCAACATGGCAAATCCCAAAATATGCTACGTTTAATCCAATTGTGTTCTTTCCCAAAACCAGAAATTTTCTGTTGGTTTATTGTGGGACCAAAAGTGATGGGAGGAAATGAAAATACAACTGATTTTAATTCCGAACCTGATAGCATTTTTGGAGGTCCATCCCTTTCAACTGTTCCTTTTCTGAAATGAGATCTGTTTCTGCGAAAAGGATGATCAGCTGGAAGAAATCTGCGATGACAGTCAAAATAACAAGGTTTCTTTCCATGAATGAGCGTAAATGCTTTGTTCTCTCCCATACAGTAAGGACATGATTTCTGACCATGTGTACTCCAGCCAGATAACATCCCATAAGCCGGGAAGTCACTAATTGTCCACATCAATGCTACTCTCAGTATGAAATTCTGTTTCGTTGCAACATCATATGTACTAACACCAGTACTCCACAATAAATTTAATTCATCAATCAATGGTTTCAAATAAACATCAATATTTTTCTTCGGATGTCCTGGAATTAGTAAATTCAAAAAGATATATGGCTCCTTCATCAACATCCATGGAGGTAAATTGTACGGAGTTAAAAAAACAGGCCAACATGAATATTAACTACCATAAGATCCAAACGGACAGAAACCATCAGTAGAAAGGCCCAGTCGAACATTTCTAGCTTCTAAAGCAAAGGATGGATGCACTCTATCAAAATGTTTCCATGAATCACCATCGGCTGGATGATTCAATCTTTTATCGGTTGAAATATTCTCTTTATGCCATGACATCATTGTCGCTGTATTCTTAGACATGAATAAACGCTGATGTAAGCGGAAAATATCTCAACTGTTTTACAAGAATCAACCCATACTTCCCGTGTTGTCCTTATTTATATCTCAGTTGCCCACATGTGGGACAACTATCCAACGACTCGTTTTCCCCAGAATATAAAATGCGGTCATTTGAACATTCATGAATCTTCTAACAAGTAAGTCCCAAATTTCGAACCAGCCTCTTAATCTCATAGTAATTTGCAGGCAAAACATTTCCTTCGGATAACAGTGTTTTAAGCAAAGAAAATATATGGTCAAAACAAGTGTCTGACATTCCGTTATCTGATTTGATAGCCATAAATTTTGAAACTGCTTCTAATTTGCTCATCTTGCAGCCAGGATATAATGCATCCACAGCAGACCTCAACAACTTATAAAATTCAGACGGTTCCAACTCAGGATTTGAAGCTATATAAGCCGGAGTTTCTGTATGTTGAACAGATGAACCTGCAACATCATGTACTAAATCTTGAAACCGGGATGGATCCAGAATCAAGTTGGTATCACTTGCTCTGGAACTGCGTTCACCGTGTTGATACCAAAAAACATAATCTGGTTGAAAACCAAAACGCAAGAGATGTTCCCCCACTTTGTCAAACGTGTCAAACGTTCTCAATGCACATTTTCTGCAAGGACATTTTATTTTTCCTTTTGAAACAAATTCTGGATTTGATGCCGCAAATTATAAAAAAGTCTCCACACCCACTAACATATACTGGATTTAAACCAGAACTGTTTGGATTTCTATGTGGATTTATCCATATGCGGTCACCTAATAATGATTATTGACGACCTCGTTGTTCCATATTTTTCTATAAAATATAAAATCATTACTGGTTTTGAATAATTTGTTAGAAAAAACACTCAAGCTAGTATAATTATAGAGTTTACATCATACACGACTGACGCAAACTTTTTATTGAGATAAACCTAAAAATTGGCCCTTTAAGAATTAAATATGTTGAGAATAAAGCAAAACCTGTTACAAATATTGATAATTTTAATATTATATAAATTTTTTATTATTTTCATAGTACTAATATTATTAGTAATTATTACTAATTATTGGTAATTATTACTAATTATTGGTAATTATTACTAATTATTGGTAATTATTACTAATTATTGGTAATTATTACTAATTATTGGTAATTATTACTAATTATTACTAATTATTACTAATTATTGGTAATTATTACTAATTATTACTAATTATTTGTAATTATTACTAATTATTGGTAATTATTCCTAATTATTACTAATTATTACTAATTATTACTAATTATTACTAATTATTACTATTTACCGGTAATTATTGGTAATTATTACTAATTATTGGTAATTATTACTAATTATTGGTAATTATTACTAATTATTGTCAATTATTACTAATTATTGGTAATTATTACTAATTATTACTAATTATTACTAATTATTACTAATTATTGGTAATTATTACTAATTATTACTAATTATTACTTATTATTGGTAATTATTACTAATTATTACTAATTATTGGTAATTATTACTAATTATTACTAATTATTGGTCATTATTACTAATTATTGGTAATTATCTGTAATTATTGCTAATTATTGGTAATTAATACTAATTATTGGTAATTATTACTAATTATTGGTAATTATTACTAATTATTGGTAATTATTACTAATTATTGGTAATTATTACTAATTATTGTTAATTATTACTAATTATTGTTAATTATTACTAATTATTGGTAATTATTACTAATTATTACTAATTATTACTAATTATTACTAATTATTGGTAATTATTACTAATTATTACAAATTATTACTAATTATTGGTAATTATTACTAATTATTACTAATTATTACTAATTATTACTAATTATTGGTAATTATTACTAATTATTACTAATTATTGGTAATTATTCCTAATTATTGGTAATTATTCTTAATTATTGGTAATTATTCCTAATTATTGGTAATTATTCCTAATTATTGGTAATTATTCCTAATTATTGGTAATTATTCCTAATTATTGGTAATTATCAGTAATTATGGGTAATTATTGGTAATTATTACTAATTATTGGTAATTATTACTAATTATTGTTAATTATTACTAATTATTACTAATTATCGGTAATTATTCCTAATTATCGGTAATTATTCCTAATTATCGGTAATTATTGGTAATTATTGGTAATTATTGGTAATTATTGGTAATTATTACTAATTATTGGTAATTATTACTAATTATTGGTAATTATTACTAATTATTACTAATTATTACTAATTATTGGTAATTATTACTAATTATTACTAATTATCAGTAATTATTCCAAATTATTACTAATTATTACTAATTATCGGTAATTATTGGTAATCAGTGGTAATTATTCCTAATTATTGGTAATTATTACTAATTATTGTTAATTATTACTAATTATTGGTAATTATTACTAATTATTGGTAATTATTACTAATTATTGGTAATTATTACTAATTATTGGTAATTATTACTAATTATTGGTAATTATTGGTAATTATTCCTAATTATTGGTAATTATTACTAATTATTGGTAATTATTCCTAATTATTGGTAATTATTCCTAATTATTGGTAATTATTCCAAATTATTGATAATTATTCCTAATTATTGGTAATTATCGGTAATTATTGATAATTATTGGTAATTATTACTAATTATTGGTAATTATTACTAATTATTGGTAATTATTACTAATTATTCCTAATTATTACTAATTATTACTAATTATTACTAATTATTACTAATTATTGGTAATTATTCCTAATTATTACTAATTAGTGGTAATTATTATTAATTATTACTAATTATTACTAATTATTACTAATTATTACTAATTATTGATAATTATTGATAATTATTACTAATTATTACTAATTATTGGTAATTATTACAAATTATTGGTAAGTATTACTAATTATTGGTAAGTATTACTAATTATTGGTAATTATTACTAATTATTGGAAACTATTACTAATTATTGGTAATTATTACTAATTATTACTAATTATTCCTAATTATTGCTAATTATTGGTAATTATTCCTAATTATTAGTAATTATATGAATAATTACCAATAATTAGGAATAATTACCAATAATTAGGAATAATAACATTATTAGTATATTTTATTATTAATATTAAAATAATATAATTTTCTATATTATATACAATTCTCCTTTCATCTATGTGTTTTCTGTCTCCACATACAAATAATACATGTGGAGACAGAAAACACACAGATGAAAGAAGAATTGTATATAATATAAAAAATTATATTATTTTAATATTAATAATAAAATATACTAATAATGTAATAATGTTATTATTCCTAATTATTGGTATTTATTACTAATTATTAATATTTATTCTTAATTATTGAAAATTATTACTAATTATTCCAAATTACCATTAACTATGAACAATACTAATAATTTAAATTTATTAAGTAACAAAACAATGTAAACATAATTAAATTACAACTAATTAAGAATAATTGAAACTAATAAAAAATTTAAAATAAATATTAAATTAAAATCAACATAAATACCTTGAAAATTGATCTGAGGTTGATCTCTGATCGTTCTTGAAAACTTCAATATCAACTCCGGATAAAAAAATTAAACTTGAGAAACGATGAACTCTAGAAATAGAATTTTGAGAGAAGGAGAAAATGGAGTTTGAGAATGAATTGAAAAAACGGATGGGGGTATTTATAGGTTAGATTATTTGCGACGGGTCCATTTGTGACGGGTATCCCGTCGCAAATAATATTATTTGCGACGGTACCTGTCGCAAATACCTTAGCCATCATTTATTACGGTCAACGGTTAAATAGTTATTTGCAACGGGACCCGTCGCAAATAACCACCTGCCGACATACTATTTGCGACAGGGGAATATTCTCGTCGTAAATACCTTTTACCACCGCCGGTTATTTGCAACGGGCAATAACCGCCCGTCGCAAATATGTTTCCCGCGATTTGGCGCGCAAAGCGCGCCAGTTCTTTTGCGACGGGGAAAGCTATCCCGTCGCAAAAGGCTACTTATTTGCGACGGGCAAATACCCCCGTCGCAAATAAGTTTTTAACGGGGCTATTTGCGACGGGATTTATCCCCGTCGCAAATACCCATTTTTCCCGTAGTGATTTACCCTTGGTAGAGTTTGCGTACAACAACAGCTACCACTCCACCATCGGGATGGCACCTATAGAGGCATTGTATGGATGACCTTGTAGATTACCTATGTGCTGGAATGACCCAGGGGAGTCAGCACTCATGGGACTAGAGATGGTGTAGGCTATGACAAAGAAGGTGTAGGTCATCCAAGAGCAGATGAAGACTGCACCGAGTAGGCAAAAGTCCTATGCTAATAGGAGACAGAGACCTCTGGAGTTAAAGGATTGTGACCACGTCTTCCTACGGGTCTCACCTCGATGAGGTTTACGGTGATTTGGTCGGGGCATCAAGTTTTCTCCGAGATTCATCGGACCCTTCCAAGTCCTCAGCATAGTAGGAGAGGTGGCTTATCTCCTGGCCCTTCCACCTCAATTGCTTCGGGTGCATGATGTTTTCCACGTTTCATAGCTAAGGAGATACGTGCATGACCCGACTCACATCATAGACTAGGGCGAGCTTGACATCGACGACGGGGCGACTTTCTCATAGGTTCCAGTGGAGATCAAGGATCGACAGAAAAGAGTCCTTTGTGGGCAGTCGATACCTCTTCTGTGTGTACGGTGGCAGCACGGGAACCTCCAGGAGAGAACATGGGAGCGGGAGGCTCAGATCCGTGTTCAGTACATCCATTTTTTTCCTTAGTTTTGAGTTTTAGCTTATGGGGTCATAAAGACCTGAGGTGGGGAGAATGTAAAGACTTGGAAATTCCATGGAAAAATTTTCTTAAATTCATGAGATTTTTACAAATCCATGAAAATTTATGGTGCATGATTCCAAGGCCCGGTGTGCCCGAAATCAATTTTTGAAGTTTTGTTCGGGTACGTTCAGTAAACGTACGAGTGCGATTTTATAAATTTTGAACCGGTGCTTGAAATTGAAATCTGAGGGCACCCTTGAACTCGCAGCACCAGTATTTTCTTTAAAAGGCTTTCGTGTCAATGGAAGATGGTCGAGAATGAAGTTAGTTTTTAAAGCTTTTAAGAATAGAGTTAAAAAAAATAAGTGTGGCTTATTTTTATTTGTGGTGGTTAAAACCTCCAAGGGGTGGTTAGTGGTGGAGGCCACCACACCATAACCTCCCATGAGAGTTTATAGTAGTGGGGCCCACCCGATCTTAACCTCCCTTGGGAGGATAATTAAGGTGGGGACCACTCGAGCTTCTTAACTCCATGAACTTCCCATAAGTGGGGAAAAACTCTTGAACTACCCTCATTAAAGTGCCACTCCACTTGAATTAATTAATGGAACATTAATTAATTAAATTTGAAATCTTTTTAAATCATGCCAACAATTAAATAATAGAAAAATCTATTATTTCATTTTGGGTTGGCATCTATTCATTTGGTGGAGCCTTGGAAGAACTTGGAGAATTATCTTCCGCCAATGAAAACGCCTCTTCCGCCAATGAGGAACCTTCGATCGAGGAATGAAACTGTCGCCAAAGAGGAATGTCGATATTGTCGTCTTCAACATCATCTTCTCCGAACTCTCCATCCACCATCAACGATCGACAAATGAGGTAGGGGATTTTTTGATTGATTTTGATCATTCTTCTTCGTCGTTCTTAATCTTCGTTAATGGCCGATTGCTACCACCCTAATACAGGGGGGCACGGGCCGAACAAACACGGCCTGACCTCCCTATGATTTTATTCATTTTCTTGACTACGGCGGCAGGCAATGGGCCGACCGCCAATGGAACCGGAGGCGCAAGGGCTGCCGGGTCACCAGAGGAGCGCGGCGCTGTCGCGCCGCGCGGGTGGAAGGGTCGTGGCCAAGAGGGTTGCGGCGGTCGGATGGTGGGTGCAGCGCCGTCGAACCAAGGAAAGCCGCTTCCTGGCGGGCCGCGGCAGGCGGAAGTGGGTGTCCAGCTAAGCCAGGCGATGGTGATCGCACCACAGGTGGGACCCTTCGGTCGTACGGTCACCAGGCCAGCGCCACGCATCGGCCGTTATAGGGAAATGGGAGGGGCTAACCCCCCCCCCCCCCCCCCGCTTGGTCAGGGCGGGCCCCATTAGGAGTATCCACCGCGAGCTTCGACTGGCAGACCACCTCAAACCCACGCGGGATGCGCCACCTGTGGGTCGGGCCACCACGTGGGTCTGGCTATCGGTCGTGGGTCGGGCTGGTTTCCACTGGCCAGGCTGGTTCCAGTGGGTCGGGCCGGTTCCGGCGGGCCGGGTCGGACCCGCGGACCGGGTCGGACCCCCGTCTAGATCCGAACCTAGGTCTGGTTGACCCAAACTGGGTCGGGTCCACCCAATCCGGTTCGGGTTGGGTCGGGTCGGTCCAACTGGGTCGGGCCGGACCCGGGCCCAGTTCTGACCCATTTTACATTTTCACCCTTGACTTGGGCTACGGGTGTCTGATTGACGAACCGTCTACGTCAACGGGAAGCTTGGAACCAGAAGGTTGATTTGGAAAACACCACTCGAGGTTTGGATGTCGTTGGGGTACTTCCGGGTTGGATTGAACCTAAATCCAACCGGGCCATCAGAGTAGAAACGCCAATAACTCCCAGACCGGGTGTCCGATTGACGCGTTTTCTATCGCGTTGGGTTACTTATGATGAGACGGAAATAAGGGATACATAAAATAGAGACTTCATGTTATTTGATTTATTGGCACTTGGCTCGAGGATCAAACCCTCTGGGAAACGAGCGTGATGTGTGCGTGAACCGTATGGCTGGCTGCGACTGAGATGATAAGATCCTTTGTGGGTTTGACAGCGATGATATTGGACCAGGATCCTCCATGGGTTCGACAATGATGACACTGGACCAGGATCCTTTGTGGGTTCGATAGTGATGATACTGGACCGGGATCCTCTGTGGGTTCGACAGCGATGACTTTTGTACCGGGATCCTCTGTCGGTTTGATAGCATCGATACTGTTCCAGGATCCTACGTGGGTTTGATAGAGGAGATGATTAATGGATACATCTAATCATCTCTACCCATCTACTTGAGTTAAATACCTGTGTGAGCTGAGTCTTGAATTTATGTTGTTATCATCGAGAATATTGACATTATTTCCTTTGTGGAAAAGGTTGTGCTTGGGCTCGAGTGTTGGAGCCAGACTGTGATTGGTAACTTAGGTATATGTGTGGGCATATACCTAAGTAGGGATGGTTGATACTCTGTGTTTTTATTTTTTATATTTTGGTTATCCTTGGTGGATTTTGGGAGACCTTTGAGGGTCTCGGGTTCTCTACTGAGTATCGTTATACTCACCCCTACACGGGCTTCACCCGCACCATGTTGTGTTCTGTGAAGACGACGTTCAGTAGTGATCGAGGCTGTGAGAGGCGGACGAGAGGCTGCTCAGAGCTGGAAGAGATGGGAGGTACCTCAGGGATGAGTTGTTCGATATCTGTACCTACCCTTCTGGTAGGATTCCCTAGTGGATGATCCAGGATCTGTTTTCCAATTTTACTGGTACTTGTACTTGTTGTTCAGTTGGGTTTCTATACTAGCCCACTTACATTCAACACACTTTTCTTTTCTAAATTAGTACTTTTTGCTTCTAATTCATGTGTTCAGACTATGTGTGTAATAGGTTTAAAGGAAAGTCCTTCCCTTTTTATCAGGGATTTGTTTTTGGTGCTAGTCGCCAGCCCCTGGCCTATGGAAGGCGGGCTTGGGGTAGTCACGGTACGGGCCCTGAGGACAGGTCGTGACAAATTAGTTTCTGAGGCGACGGTTATTCCGTAGAACATGGACTCTAATTATTTTAATGGAAATAGTGTTATGTGTTTTGGGTGTGGTTATCAGTTTAGGGAAACTGGTGTTGGTATGATGGCTGACGTATCCATACACTAGGACTCTGAATTCTGATTTATGACTCAGTGCACGAAAACACTGATTTGTGTGTGTTTCCTTTGAAAAGTTTTCTTTGTGATTAATTTGTTTCAGCTCACCAGGTATATTGTTTTGACCATGGAACACCTGTTTCTTTTCTAGATTGCCCCACTTAGGCAGCTATCCAGGGTTCTGGGATGTGTACGAGATGGTATCCCACCAAGAGATGAGGCCTCAGTGCAGGGCCCCATCACAGCGGAGGCACCAACGGTACCACTAACCATTGTGCCACTGATACCACCAGATCTAGATGTAGATAGTGCACGCCAACTGAGTGCAGTGCATGAGTTCCAGCACCAGAGGATTCCTAGGTTCAGGGGAGAGATAGACCCACAGGAAGCTGAGGATTGGATGGAGGTTGTTGTGAGAGTTTTCTGATTGGCAGGGACACCAGCCGACCTCATGGTGATCCTTGCTGCGAGTATCCTGCAGGAAGCAGCAGGAAGATGGTGGATCCTTTTGCTCTAGGTGCATGATGAGGCATCACTTCTCTTGGCAGACTTCGAGAGCCTCTTCCGGTCAGAGTTTTTTCCAGCCACCCTTCATGCGGTGCGAATTTAGGATTTTCTTCATCTGCAGTAGAACATCATGACAGTGGCATAGTACTCAGTGAGGTTCACCGACCTCTCACGCTACTCCACAGATATGGTGTAAGACTCATTCTTTAGAGCCCCGACCTTCGAGAAGGGACTTAGGCATGAGATCAAGGCTTTGATGATCTCCCTCAGCATTCTGACGCAGGCGGGGGTGTTGGAGTGATCCCTTTATGTGGAGAGTTTTCTTGCTGAGCAGCCACCAGCAGTGAGACCCACCATAGGGAGACACGTAGTGAAGTCCTTTACAGCTGGAAATAGACAGATGTCGTAGAGGTCCAAGTGGACCAAGCCATCAGGTGGAAGAGCCCAGGATATAGGTTTGGTTTTGTGGGGCACACGAGACAGATCCAGACATACGAGAAGTAGGCAGTACTATGCATGTGGCGGGCAGGGTCACATCGCTCATGACTGCTTGACCCGTCATGCAGATGAGTATCAGATAGTAAAGGGCCCTTCCAGGAAGGGGCAGAGGTTCGACTTTGGTGGTTTTTTGGGAGCAGGATAACATGGTAGAGGAGTTGGCCAAGTAGCAGGTGGTGGACGACGTTTCGAGGTCCTACCACCATCACCACTAGGAAGTCCACCCCGACCACAGGGAGCTGGCGGACAGGGGCGGTCTCAGCTCCAAGAAGTCGAGGCCTACGACTACGGCGCACCTGAGATGATTAGAGGTACTATCTATGTCTACTCCACCCTTTCTGCAGTACTTATAGACACAGGTGTCTGTCATTCATTCATAGCCACTACCCTCGTTCAGAGCTCAAAGATTCTGACGGAGCCATTGGCTCGATATTTATAGCTAGAGACTTCTATGGGAGCATACTCAAAGATTACGCACTGGTTCCAGCAGTTTGAGATTACTCTAGGAGGATAGAGCTTCTGTTGGGATCTCCTCATAGTGGCATCGAGGCCTTACGATGTCATCTTGGGTATGGACTGGTTATCTACAATTTATGCTTAGATTGTCTGTATCAGGTGAAAAGTGCGGTGTGTCTGCACGGATTGGACCAGGTTTACCTTCACCTACAAGAAGGGATCCTTTGCGGCATATGACAGACTTACTTGGAGGAGGGTGCAGCTGATCACTCACCATTTGGCTTGTGTTACCCTCGGAGCAGTTGATGTGGAGATTACAACTTATCTTGTAGTGGTGGACCACTATGTAGATGTTTTCCCTAACAATATTCTAGGACTACCTCTTCACAGAGAGGTGGACTTCTACATAGACATGTACCCTGGGAAGGCACTGATAACTACTCCAGCATATCAGATGGCTCCCACAGAGCTTTGTGAGTCGCGGGTTTAGCTGGAGGACTTGCAAGGGAAGAGATTCATCTGACCCAGTGTTTCACCCTAGGCATCCCTGATTTTGTTTTCTAAGAAGGCGGATGGGATCTTGCAACTATGTGTTGATTATCGGCACCTGAACCAGGTGACCTTGAAAAACAAGTACCCACTTCTGAGGATTTATGGCCTCTTTGATCAGCTGAAGGGAGTGCGTTGGTTCTCGAAGATAGATCTTCGATCGGGCTATCACCAGCTCAGAGTACAGGATGAGGATGTACAGAAGACGGCCTTTAGATTCTGGTATGTACACTATGAGTTCTTGGTTATTCCATTCGGAATAACCAACACACCAACTGTGTTCATGGGACTCATGAATAGTATCTTCCAGCCATACCTTGATCGCTTTGTGGTAGTCTTCATCCATGATATTCAGATCTACTCAGCTACCGAGGAGGAGCACGCCTACCATTTGTGGGTAGCACTGGACACACTCTGAGAGAACCAGCTTTATGGTAAGCTCTTGCAGTGCCAGTTCTAGATCCGAGAGGTACAGTTTCTGGGACATGTCATCTTAGAAGTTGGAGTTGCTGTGGATCCAGCGAAGATCGAGGCAATACTTTCATGGGAGACACCCAGAAGTGTGACGGAGGTACGGTGTTTTCTGGGTCCGGTTGGGTACTATTTGAGATTTGTGCTAGATTTCTCCAGAGTTGCAGCACCACTTTCAGCATTGATGAAGAAGGGGAAACCCTTCATGTGGTCAGAGAGATGCCAGCGGAGTTTCCAGGAGTGGAGGTAGAGTCTGACTAGTGCACCCATCTTGAGGCTACCAGAGGATGGCATTGGGTACGTAATCTATTGTGATACATCAGGGACCAGGCTCGGATTCATCCTAATGCAGGAGTGAGAAGTGATAGCTTATGGTTCTCGTTATCTGAGATAGCATGAGTAGAACTACGAAAATCATGACCTGGAGTTAGCAGTAGTGTTCTTCGCCTTGAAGATGTGGCGGCACTATCTGATGGGCGAGCGTTTTACAGTCTAATCTGACCACCAGAGTCTCAGGTACATTTTCTCGCAAAAGTACATGAACCTGAGACAGCGGCATTGGCTTGAGTTCCTCCAAGACTATGACTTTGTGATAGTTTATACTCCTGGGAAGGGGAGCGTTGTAGAAGATGCTCTTAGCAGGAGATAAGACATTTAGCTTCTAGGAGAGGTGACAGAGTAGTCGGTCACATTGCAGATATCCTTTGTGGATCGAGATAGAGTAGCCTTTCTACAATCTCTTATAGTCACACCTCCACTTCTTCAGAGAGTCAGGGAGGCATAGTGTGGGGATATTGATTGCGAGGCTCAACGTGCACAGATATCCATAGGTCAGGCACCTGATGGATTTTCTGTAGGTGGGGAGCACGCCATTCTCTTCAGGGGACGTACCATGGTACCAGTATCGCTTCAGGATGAAGTTTTGAGGGAGTTTCACATGTCCCTTCTATCAGTACATCCTAGTGTGGAAAAGATTTACTAGGACCTCCGACGACAACACTGGTGGTCAGGTATAAAGTAGTCAGTAGCAGAGTTTCTCTCATGATGCCTCACTTTTCAGCCAGTGAAGTTGGAGCACTAGGTTCCAGTAGGTTTAGTTCATCCCTTAGTGGTCCAAGAATGGAAGTGGTATGGGATATCCCTGGATTTTGTGAAAGGACTTCCACATACATCCAGATGTCACGACTCTATCTTGGTGATTGTGGACCGAATCACCAAGTCGGCCCATTTCTTACCGATCAGAGATCAGGGTTCAGAAGAGAGCTTGGGATGCCTCTACGTAAAGGAGATTGTACGGATTCAAGGTGTTCCATAGACAATCATCTCTGATCGAGATGCTCGTTTCACTTCCTGGCTATAGAAGGGGTTGTAGGAGGCTTTTGGGACGTAACTTCGCTTGAGCACCACCTTCCATCGTCAGACGGATGGTCAGACTGGGAGGACCATTCAGACTCTCGGGGAAATGCTCCATGCATGTTTCCTCGACTTCGGTCATAGTTGGGAGGATCACTTACCCTTGGTAGAGTTTTCATACAACAAAAGCTACCACTCCACTATTGGTATGGAACCTTTCGAGGCACTGTGTGGCCGACCTTACAGATTGCCTCTATGCTGGACTGACCTAGGGGAGTCTGCACTCATGGGACCAAAGATGGTGCAGGCTATGACAGAGAAGGTTCATTTCATCCAGGAGTGGATGAAGATTTCACAGAGTTGGAAGAAGTCTTATACTGATAGGAGATGGAGACCTCTGGAGTTCAAGGATAGTGACAACGTCTGCCTACGAGTCTCACCTCGACGAGGTTTACAGAGATTTAGCCAGGGCGGTAAGTTATCTCCGAGATTCATCGGACCCTTCCAGGTCCTCAGCAGAGTAGGCGAGGTGTCTTATCGCCTATCTCTTCAACCTCAGTTGCACCAGGTGCATGATGTTTTCAATGTTTCACAGCTATGGAGATACGTGCATGACACGACTCACATAATAGACTGGGGAGAGCTCTACATCGAAGACGGGGCGAATTTCTTAGATGTTCCAATGGAGATTGAGTATCGACAGGAGATATTCCTTCGTGGGTGGTCGATACCTCTTGTGCATGTACGGTGGCAGCACGAGAACCTCCAGTAGAGCACATGGGAGCGGGAGGCTCAGATTCGGGCTCAGTACCCCCATTTGTTTCCTTAGTTTTGAGTTCCAGCTTACGAGGACCTAAAGCCCTGAGGTGGGGAGAATGTAAAGACCCCAAAATTCTGTGGAAATTTTTTTCTTAAATTCATGGTATTTTTACGAGTCCGCAAAAATTTACGGTGCATGATTCTGAGGCCCGGTGTGCCCAGAATCATTTTATGAAGTTTTGTTCGGGTACATTCAGTAAACGTACAAGTGGGAATTTAAAACTTTTGAACCGGTGCTCAGAATTGAAATCTGAGGGCACCATTGAACTCGCAGTTCCGGTATTCACTTTATAAGGATTTCATCTCGACGGTAGATGGTCTAAAATGGAAGTAAGTTTTGGAGTTTCTAAGAATAAAGTTAAATAAAAATAAGTGTGGCTTATTTTAATTTTGGGGGGTTAAAACCTCCAAGGGGTGGTTAGTGGTGGAGGCCATCACACTATAACCTCCCATGAGAGGTTATGGTGGTGGGGCCCACCCGAGCTTAACCTCTCTTGGGAGGATAATTAAGGTGGGGACCATCCGAGCTTCTTAACTCCTTGAACTCCCCATAAGTGGGGGAAGACTCTTGAACTCCCCTCATTAAAGTGCCACGCCACTTGAATTAATTAATGGAACATTAATTAATTAAATTTCAAACCTTTTGAATTCATGAAAATAATTAAATAATAGAAAAATCTATTATTTAATTCTGGGTTGGCATCTGTTCATTTAGTGGAGCCTTGGAAGAACTTGGAGAATTATCTTCCGACAACGAAGAAAACCTCTTCTGCCAACGAGGAACCTTCAATCGAGGAATTAAACCGTCGCCAATGAAGAACACTGACGACGTAATATTCGAAATCATCTTCTTCGAACTCTCCTTCCACCGTCAACCGTCAACAGACGAGGTAGGGGTCGTTTTGATTGATTTCGATCTTTGATCTTCATCATTCTTGAGCTTCGTTAATGGATGATTGCTACCACCCTAACATGGCGGGGGGGGCACATGCCGAACAAATATGGCCTGACCCCCCTCCAATTTTTTTGTTTTTTTGATGATGAAGGCAGAGCAACGGCGACCGGCGATGGGCCGGCTGCGAAAGGAACTGATGGTGCAAGGGCCGCCGGGTCGTCAGAGGAGTGCGGCATCGTCGCACCGCGCGGGTGGAAGGGATGCGGCGGTTGGACGGTGGGCGCAGCGCCATTGTTCCATTCAAATTCGTGGCCAGGCGGGCTATGGCGGATGGAGGAGGGCAGCCGGCGGGCACACCACAGGTGGGACCCTTCAGTCCTGCGGTCACTGGGCCGGCGCCACACGCTGGCCGTTACAGGGAGACGGGGGGGAGGGGGGGGGGGTCGTGGACCCCCCCCCCCCCCCCCCTCGCTTGGTCAAGGCGGGCCCTGTGAGGCGCGACCATCACTGGCTTCGACTGGTTGACCACCTCCCAACCACGCAGGCTGCGCCACTCGCGGGTCGGGCCACCGCGCGGGCCGGGCCGGTTCAGGCAGGCCGGGTCGGACCCGCGGACCGGGTCAAATCCCAGTATGGATCTGAATCTGGGTCAGTTCGTCCCGAACAAGTTTTGGTCGGCCCAGTCCGGGTCGGGTCGGGTCGGACCGGCTGGCCCGTACCAGACCTGGACCCATTTCTGACCCATTTCACCTTTTCACTCATATCTTGGGCCAAGGGTGTCTGATTGACAAACCTTCTATGCTGATGGGAAGCTTGGAATGAGACGGTTCTTTTGGAGTACCCTACTTGGGGATTGGACGCAGTTGGGGTATGGCCAGGTTGGATTGAACCTAAATCCAATCGGGCCCTCAGAGAGGAAATGTCAATAACTTACTGACTGAGCGTCTGATTGACGTGCCCTCTCGCGTTGGGTTCCTTATGATGAGACGGAACTATGGGATACATCAACTCGAGACTTCTTGGTAGTTTATGTATCGACACTTGGCTCGAGGAGTGGACCCTCCCGGATACGAGAATGCTGTGTGCGGGAAACCTAGGGCTGGCTGCGACTGAGATGATAGGATCCTCCATGGGTTCGACAGCGACGATACTGGACCAGGATCCTTTATGGGTTTGACACTGATGATACTGGACCAGGATCCTCTATGGGTTCGACAATGACGATACTGGACCAGGATCCTCCACGGGTTCGACAATGATGATACTGGACCAAGATCCTCTGTGGGTTCGACAACGGTGACTTCTATACCGGGATCCTCAGTGGGTTCGACAGCGTCGATACTATTCTAGGATCCTACGTGGGTTCGACAGAGGAGATGATTCATTGGCTATATCTAATCATCTCTATCCCTCTACTTGATTTAAATACCTCTGTGAGATGAGTCTTGTCTTTAAGTTGTTATCATCGAGATGATTGACTTTATTTCCTTTGTGGAATGGGTTGTTCTTGGGCTCGAGTGTTAGAGTCGGACTGTGATTGGTAACTTAGGTATATATATGGTCATATACCTAAGTAGGGATGGTTGATACTCTATGTTTGTATTTTTCTATTTTGGTTATCCTTGGTGGATTTTGGGAGACCATTGAGGGTCTCGGGGTGTCTAATGAGTATCGTTATACTCACCCCTACATGGGCTTCACCAGCAGCTTGTTGTGTTCTGTGCAGAAAATGGTCAGTAGTGATCGAGGCTGAGGGAGATGGATGTGAGGTTGCTCGGGGCTGGACTAGACGGGACGTACCTCAGGGATAGTTTTTTGAGATCTGTACTTACCCTTCAGGTAGGATTCCCCGGTGGACGATCTAGGAGCTGTTCTCCCTTTTTACTTGTACTTGTACTTATTGTTCAGTTGGGTTTGTATACTGACCCACTTACTTTCAGCACACTTTTCTTTTCTATATTAGTACTTTTTTCTTCTACTTCTTGTGTTCAGATTGTGCGTGTTACAGGTTTAAATGCAATGTCTTCCCTTTTTATCAGGGATTCGCCTTTGGTTCTAGTCGTCATTCCCTGGCCTATGGAAGGTGGGCTTGGGGTAGTCATGGCATGAGCCCTGAGGACAGGTGATGCCATATTTAATAATAATGCGAAAATATAATTTTAAATTAAACATTCATGAAACATAAATTTTGATTTTAAATTAAAAGTTTGTTTTAAAAAATTAAATTATAGTATTAGATACATTTGGGATTGTAATAGATTTTCAATACATTAATTGATTTAATATTAAAAAAATTGGGTTCTGAGTCAATATAATAAACCCATAAAGTAATTTTACCAAAATATTAATTAATTTAAATAAAATATATAAAATAGTTATCTTTATTAAAGTAACCTTTATTTTAGTTATAAAAATATTGGGCATGGATTTTATAAGTTCAAATAATATTCTAAAATGCATGATGTTATTCCATATTTTAATATTTTATAATATAAATGGTTTTGTGAAAATTTATGTCATTCTTATAAGTTTTTAAAGTCTTATAAAGTTTTATTTTTTTCAAAAACCACATTTTCTATTAAAAATAAATATTTTCGGAAAAGGCTCCAAAATATATTATAAGTAAATTTTGATATTATAAATTCAATAATAAATATAATTTTATCTAATTATATGTATAAAAATAATATATTTGTATTTTAACTGAAAATACACAATATATAGATAAAATACTTTTATTGAACAAGTGTGTTTTTCATCAATAATATTTTTTAATAGTATTTTATAAAAATAATCCAATTGAATGAATTTAAATACAGTAGATCATTTTTTGATTCATAATAATATTTTAATGGTTATAAAACTAATTCATTAACATATCATACTTTTCATCTCATTGTGTGTGATAAATGTCACTGAATTTAAATGAAATATATATATATATATATATACTAAAATCTTTGGTCATTACTAGTATGATTTTTGGTACCTATTTCTTAATATCTCATTTTTATTTTTTTAATATATTTTGGTTTACATTTTAAAAGATTTTATGTTTCATTATTAGAAATCCATTATTTTATTATGAATAAGAAACTTTGATTACCTATTATCGTACCACTATCCTAAGAAATTGGGTTTTTAGAGACAGAATTAAAGAGTGTATTTATTTATCATTTCATTGGTCTCTAACCATTTAATTCATTCATACATATTGTAACCCATATACAATGAAATTTTCCCACCTAGATACACATTTATCAATGATACATTACATTTCAATGTGAATATAATATAATTAAAACAACATTGATGTATATTCACCATGATATACATGCAAGCCAATTAATTAAGAAACCATTGAAAATAAATATAAGTATTAATAATATAATGTAATTAATTGATTACAAATTAATTTTTATGTATGTATATTATTTTCGAATAATATTATTTTTATTATCATCTAAAATATTTTATATAATGAATTCATTTAAGATATTGTATGATAGGTTTTTATTAGAATTGTATATCCCTTTGATGAATCAGTTTGTCTCCTATTATAGTTTATCAGTAATATATTGGGTATATTTAACCCTTTTGGTAAGACATATTCTTGTAGGGCCTTGATGATATGTTTAAAAATTTAACATTAAGCGTCATATCACTATAAAAATTGATTATTATTTTTAATTCCATTACTTATTTCACATGTTTTTTCTCATATATATTATATAATATGTTATTAGAGATATTATATGTTATTAGTTATATGATATGTTATTAGTTATATGAAATTATTTTTTATTATTTAATCAAGGCATGTTATTTATGCAATGTTCCATCCATGATAGGATTAGTTGTATGCTACCCATTACTAAGAGTCTAGGTTCACGCCTTAATTTTATTTTTATTTCCACCAATGATCAAAAAAGAATAATTTGTTTGATTTGAAGAAATAATATATGGTACAATAATTTTTCTATTGAATTTCTACAGTTTATGTTTTTTTAAATGTAATGTAATAATTAGGTATGTATCTAGTCTCTTAATATTAGTAAACTGATGTATATAGTGTAATGTAATCTCTTTTATTTTATACCAATGTAATAAAATAGCCACTAGCATTGGGTTTCTTGAGTCAAGGTCATAACTATTGTATGAGAACATGTTTATTAGTAACCATGGGGTCTATATTCATAATAACATAGTTAGACATTAAAAACAATAAGTAACCCCATGGGAAATTATATAAGACTTTCTTAAATACGTTACCTATATAAGAACACTAATAATGTTATTCAATTCATGTAGTGTTATGAGAAAATTATATGTGTTCCACTATTTATAAATGGTGCATAATTGTAGGAATGGAATCCAAGCCAACACCAGCTATCAATTAATGGATTTCTATCCAAGAGAAATTCATTAAGGTTGGTTCCGGAGCGAGGTATAATATAACTATATTAATATAATTGACTTATTTTATGCCCAATAACCATTCACACATATAATGTCATGTGACTCCAAAACATAGTGTAAATAAATTTGGTCACTTAATGCAACATGAACCTTTATCCATTAATGGATCGGCTAAAACTTTGGTATCTATATACTGAAACATATCCCTTAAGAAGATATTCCTCAAATTTGGAAGTACTTCAATGGAGTAGGTTATATTGGTTGTATATTTTATATGAGGGGATGTTTATCAATGGTGGTCAATGAATTGAAACACCAATGGGGATAAAATAGTAGATAATATGGATTAAAATCCATTTAATGTGATATTTTTTAAAATATAAATTCTCGATAACTAATGATATGATATAGAAAGGAAATTAATAAAATTAATAAAAATATAAGAGGAAAATTTTGATGAGTATGTACCTAAAAATATATGGATTACAATTAATTATGTATACTACATTAGTAAACTATAATTTCTGATTGATCAGTTATTTTTTTGGATAAATCTAAACCATGGAAGAGAAATACCCTCTAACACATATAAAACATTTGTTGGTTTGTTATAATTTTATACCAAGATAGAGAAATAATTCTCCATGTCATATTTTTTTAGGAAATATAGAGATGAAGAGGCTAATAAATCCCCTTTTAGAAATAAATATTGATAATGTGATTAAAAAATGGTTGGAATTTCAATCATGTAATAACTGTAGAACAAAAAACAAAAAGACATTGTTAAAGGGATTGGTAATTTTCAACATGTGTTGAGAAAATATCCATCAAGTTCATTAATGAAACGGAAAATGAAAAAGAATTAATATCCAATGCATTATTTGTTTTTAAATGTTAAATTATTTTATTCAATTCCCTACGTGTCACTAGAATCATCCTCTATATAGGCTAAGGGAGTATGGAATGGGTCATGTAATTTCTAAAATAGAAGCTGGATTCATGAATGATAAGACTTTATACAATTTTATGGTAATGTCAAGGATAGCTAATGTAACAACCCAATCATAACCATTGTCTTAGAATGATATGAAATTCCACTGACCTTAGGTGAAATTCCTCAGACAAAAAAATGTTGTAATCAATTCAAGGGTTTAATAATAAATAGGGTGAAAATTATACCCTTATAATAGACACATGTAAACACACACCTAGAACCACCAAATAGAAAATCCCAATACATCTAAATAAATTATGCATGATTAAATAAAACAATTTAAACTATAAAAAATGAATAATTAGTGCAATAATAGAAACAAATAAAACAAGAATAACTGAGACCCTAAAAATAAAGTCGGACTCAAGCACCAAGGTGGCACTACTCCAGAATCCTAGAACATGACAAGATCCAAAGCTCCTCCAAAATCAATAAAAGCTACATCAAGAGGCACAACTGGTGAAATATTAAACCTTTCCCTTTCCAATAACATATAAAAAATATTTTCATAATCACCAATGTGTATATTATATGAGTGAGTATAAAATCTCAGTAGGAAACCCCCATGATACTTTTCCCACATGCCACTAAAATAAGAATAGATTTATCCCAATTTTTTTATAAAAACATTATAAAAAACAACATTGTAGTTGATATAGTTTCAATGTGTATATATAATACAATCAAGAAAATTTTCATGAGGATTTCATGAAAAATTTATAGATAGAAGAAAAAATTCTTTCTAAATGACTTGGGAAACCAATTTTGTGTTCTCTCTCTCACACACATGAAAAATCATTCATTAAGAATTACACCTCCCATTCTTGTGAGTGAAATTCATTCATCCATCATTTCATCACTTAGTGATAATAATTGGCCTAAATTTTCTATGTGTTCAAGTCTCTATCAATAAGGTCCAATGAAAATAAAATAATGCCTACTATATTATTACAAGTGAACACATCAAATTTTATATTTCTTTTGGGAAAACATTTAATTAGTTAATCAAACTCCTTGTAGGAATCATGGAGGACCCATATTTAGGGAACCAACCACCAAGTGAACAATCTAGTAGAGTTTTAGCATGATAATTTCAGTTCAATGTAGAAAGAAATTATTTTATAAATCAAACAAACTTCACATTCCAAAATAAGTCAAAGGAGGGAAATCCCACCAACCATTAAAACCACTAACATGATAAATCTTCACACTGACTCATAGATCTGGAACCCTTATCTAATTTAATTAATAGATAATCAAAATGATTAATAAAAACATGTCTTATCCCATAGATTTGGACATGAAATACCTTTTATAGGGTTCTTTTCAAGAGGAAATTTTTAGATATATAATAGAAGTATAGAACAGAACTCTTGATATTTGTTTCCAAGTTCTAATGCTCAATGATTCGTTGATAATAGGTTGAAAAGTATATGATCATTAGAAATATCTTTGATGAATTTTTCCATTTGGGATCCTATGTCAAGGAAATAGTGATGAGGATTTCTGGGAAAGCTTCATGTTTTAGAAATAATTTTAAGAATTAATAATTGACATCACATGGTTAGGTTGAGAGGATAAGAAAACCATGTGGCAACTATGAGAATCACAACTATAAAAAAATTAAATTAACCATAGTTATTCCACAAGGTTAGGAAAACTGTTTTCCAACCATGTGGATCACCAGTTACCAAAAACATCCAAATTTACATCACATAGTTTTTTTAATGATGATTTAGAGTTTCCCTTACACATGTTGAAACCAAACACCCTTTGAAATTCTATAAAAACATACTGAAACAATTAAAATTCTTCCCATGAATTATTAAAACCATTCAATAACATTAAATATATAATAAAATATGGATTTACCTCAAATAGGGGGTGTTGAATTTTCCCCAAAATTTGGAATTCCATCCTCAAAAAGCTGAATATTGGCATTGTATTAGAAGGGTTGTGACCATTTCTATAACATTAATTTCTCTTATTCCTAAGTGTGTTATGGAATTTGACCATTATACCATATCACTCATACCAAATAAGTGGTCCTCTCATTTTTGTTACATCCATGTTTATAAATATTTTGTATTAATTCGTGGATAAAAGGAGCATCGGGTTTAAGAGTAACATAATTCTAGCTTGTCTCATTAGTAGTATCTTTTTGTAGCATCTAAAATTGAGAAACCTAGAAAATATTACGGGAAAAAATCAATTTTATTGGTAATCCTAATAAACATTCAAAATTGAATATTCTTTCTAAAATATCAGATTCTCTCATATATTGAGGAGGTAGTTTTCCATTATTTTATAAATTATAATGACCCAATCCCAAAAACACTTTCAGTAATAAATGGTCACCTATAACAAAATATTTTGGGTGATGGAATGACCTGAATATGATATATGTAATATTTGTTCTATAAAAATACACTTCCTAATGAAATTAATATTTTCTATTGTATCATCAATAAGAATATGTCAAATTTTGTGAAGTTTCTCTCATTTCCACCCAAAAAACTAGAGAAAGATATGTACAACCATGAAATTCCTCAAACAGATCCATATATATCACTAACTTATAACTGTTAATAATAAAACTCCACTAAATTCATATAATATTATGTTGATTCACTAATTTCCTTGATCCAATATTTAAGGATATCTTCCTATAGAAACCCAAACTTTTCTTAAATATTTATTACATCATTTTTGTTTAATATTTAGAACAAAATATTACAATCCACACCAAAACCATAAATGTCTAGTGTATTTGGAGACTATAAAAATAAATATATTATTTAGTTACATTGTTCATCATATATCATAATGTATTTTCTCACATTTTACACTTATTGACACACCCTAATTAAATCCTTTCTTTAAAACCCGAGGAATAGAAAACTATGAGAGTGAGATGAGATGATTAGTAAGGGTAAGCATGAGAGATATCAATTGATGATCATATGAAAGAATAAGATAAGAATAAGTGTATGAGATCATAACCATATCATACAATGTTGATAACCAATATATCATAGATCATGAACAAGTGTCCTGGAATAAAACATTATCATTTTCAAAATACATGAATCATAAGAATGATGAATCATTATAAGTCCATCGTGAACCATAAGTTCAAATCATAATCATAAGAACATGTGATAAGATTTTTGGCATCATCATCGTAATAGAAACCATTTATATGTTAAGGTTAACTACTATAATGATCATATCAATGTGGATTGGGAATGAAGACATGATTACCTTATCATAACGGATAAGGAATCACCACCGATTTCCCATAGAGGATTAGGAATCCCTACCTATTTCCTATATTAGATCAATCACATTGACTTGTTTCCAACAATTATGTCCTGAGAAATAAAACATCCCCCAATGTATTAGAGAGATATATAATTCTGATCCCACCATTCACATAATTAAAACCATAAATATTTGTTCCACATGATCATAAATCATAAATCTTATCATCATATCATAACCCATGCAAAGAAAACAACATTAAAAAACATTTCATAAATTCATCATAGCATAACCCATGAAAAATTAACATGTTTCATAACCATCGTATAATTATAATAATAAAATATCCATAGAAAGAATAAGGATGGTATAATGGGATCATATCCCCAGTAAAACATAATTAACATCTAAGGATATCATATTAGAAAAAAATTCTTTAAAATATCCTTGAAATATTTCTTCTGGAAAATAAAATATTCATTTTGAAATCACTTAGTTAAAATAAAAATATTTTTAAAATACTAATAATAAAATATTCATCAAAAATAACCATGAAAACATATAAAGTAATCTACAAAACATTGAGAAATCATGATGGTGGTAAGTTCCATTCATGACATGTATGTAAAAATAATGATTCCTTTCAAATTTTTAGTAAAAGGTCAAAAGGACATCGTTTAGAAAATTATAGAAAGATAACATTTATATACTGTTTGTAAGAAGTAAATTATGTGTAAAATGACTTTAAAAAATCAATGGAGTGTAGTAGAAATATTCTTGGAAATATTTTAATGAAAACAAGGACATTGAAGAAAAATATTTCTTGAAAAAGTTAAAATAATGTATGCTTTTCCCAAAAACATTTTCTCAATAATTTTAAGTACTACTTAGAGAAAAATGGATTTATTACTCAAAAATTATATGGATAACCATAGGATAATATGATGAAATGGATTTATCATATAAGGGTAATAAAATTTCCTCAACTATAAATCAAACATAAACAATCCAGATCAAAATGATATTGAAAAATAAATCACATACCTCAAGCCTTGTATTTCATTATAGGTGTTTGAACATATAATATAAATAATATATATTTATTATAAATTTATTCCAAAACCATACTCATATCTATCATACAATATATTATTTACTTGTAACATCTTATATCTTTTTTATTAACACTTTTTATTAATATCGCAGTTCTAGGTGGTTACTACTTCGTTTTCCAAGAATATATTTGTTTAAAATATTTGATCCTTATATTTTGATCACAGTTACATCATCAAAAGAATGATATTCATGATATTAAAATCATATATATATATATATATATATATATTCATCCATAAAAGGTAGAGATAGAGAAATTAATTTCACTGTTCATAGAGACGATAGGCTGTATGCACACGTGAACACTATTTTCACTTTACGATTGATTGAAAATACATCATCTACATAATGATATTCGCAGATATGTACACTATTTTCACTTTACAACTGACAGAAAATAAGAAAGTCAAATAAAAATTACCATTTCCATAATAATTATTATAAAATAAAAAACATATGTATACATGTTAAATATATCCTAATTTTCATCCATCTAAAAATGAATAGAAAAATGAATCAAGTCGTTTCATGGTGGTGGTGGTCCACACATGTGTGTGAGTGACATTATCATTTTACAATAGATGGGAAGAATGTGGATAATGGTTATTCCATCATAGTAATAAAAAAATTTCCATCAAAATTAATGAATTCGTTATTTTATAAAATATTATGTAAATTTAGAGTATGAATAATAGGATATAAAATTGAATTTAATCGGCTAAGAGTCATAACTCTTAGTTGAGAAACCTCTTTTCACTTACACAATAAGCATTGAAAGGATTTTATATTGGGAATACAAGAATCTTAGTATGTGGTGAATGAATTTTGGATAATATTATAATAGTTATTTTATAATCTATAATTCTCAAACACTGTTAATAATGAAGAAGAGGAGGTTCCCTTTTACAAATGAGAGGAGGTGCACCCTTGGAAGAAGTATTAAATTAGTATAAAAAAAATTTCAATGAAAAATAGATCTAAATTGATATAATTATAGGATAATATGTGTATTACTCTAAATAAAAACTAAAATAAAATTATAGAAATATATGGTTATGTTTTTACCTTTATTTATTATCTTTAACTGCACGTCAACCCTTTCAACAATTACATCAATATCAATGTTTTCTACTCTTTAATGGTTAAGAATGTTAAAATAAAAGGCCAAGTAACTCATAAATAGACCATGGATGATATTTAACACCATATAAAATTCTCTTGGATAAATATATGATTCTTATGAATTTTAAATAATTTAATAAAATATTATTTATTATAAAAAATATCATTAACATCATTTTTTTTGAACTATTCATTTTATTTGACTTTGAAAACAACATGATAGGAAAGTAATTTGAAAACTCACCTATCACTAATTTCTAATATGTTATATTTTTATTCAAAATATATGAAGAATAATAATTAATCCAAATTATATTACATTTAGTATTTTTAAAATTATAAATTTTATTTTTCTCTTAATTAAATAAAATTTTTTTTGGCATTACTTATGAAATTAAAGTAATTATTTAATCACTAAAAACAAGAAAAGAAAATACCATGATAGAAAAACATAATTGACATTTTAAATAATCAGTTAGAACCAAACTTATCCTCTCTTTGTCTGCATTTAAAAAAATTGAGATATTAAAATCAATAGAGTGATATTTTGTATTTATTCTTCTCTTAAAATAATTTAAAGGGCTTATTCACGGAAATATGGCACCAAGTGGTCCTATGTTATAGATTTTGATGGAAATGGCTGAAATAAACTCACAAAATTGAATAAAATAACATTTTAGATAAATTTTGAAGCCTTCTCCCAAATGATTAATCTCATTTTACCTGTTTTACCCTTACTGTTTTTTCCTGGTTATGATTCATAATAAGAAAAAATAAAAGGAACCTATTTACCAAATTTTATGTTTATGGTTCCATATGTGGAATCAATTTTTTAAAATTCATTTCATAGAAGTTGAAAAATTCAACAAATTAAAAATAAACCCACAAAACGTGGGGAGAAGTAGTTTTCTAGAAAAAAAATGTTTTTGAAAGTATAAAAAGTTTTTACATCAAAATATATTATAAAATTAATTTCACTAACCTTAATTAGATTATAAATAATATAAATGAACTAGTTATACTTTTAAATATATTTTATAAAAAAATGGAACATTTTAAATACGTGAAACAAAATGGTAGCTTTCTATAAGAGTGAGTATTTTCACTACTCATCGAAAAATCAATCTTTTCAAAAAAATCCAAAAAACATTGACTAGGAAAATTTTGATATTATGATTTCAGAAATAATAATATATTTAGGAAATAAAATTTCTAAATGTTTCAGAAATTAGTTATAACATTCTCATAAAAAATTAAAAAATACAATTTTTTAAGAATAAAATGACTTTAATAGTAATTGTGTGATTATCTCTTAAGAATTAATTAATACAATTGCATTGATTAAGACCCTTAAATATATTTCATAGTGTGGTTAATCCTATTCATAGTAGCTAATTTAATGACTAAGTTATAACTGTCATATTACATAATATATTTCAATAGTATAACATTTTTTTTTGTAGTTGATGTAGCGTATATGGACAGTTATCAAAGAAATAAATATTATTTATGAGGAGATATATCATAAAATCTTTGGGTGTCAAATTCTAGCGCCTTAAAAGAATGTCACCCTTATTGTTCGTTCACTTTGACACAAATAATTGATGATGTATTCGTTTTATCACATCCTCAGGTTCCCATGTAGTTTTCATTAATTTATGGTTTCACTACAATATATTGACAAGGTGACTGGACTTTTTTCAAGAGAGTTTCTCTCTACGATCCAAAAACACCACGGCTTGTTCTGCATTAGAGAGTTCTAGTTATAACGGTATGACCTCTGAGTTTAATACATGTGAATGATTATGTATGTACTTCCTCATAAGAGAGACACAAAACACATCGTGTATATCAGAGTGATTTGGTGGAAGTGAGAAATGATGAGCTATCATCCTTATGAGATCAAGAATTTCAAGAGGTCCAATATATATAGGGATTAAATTTTTGTTCTTTTTTAGTCTTAAAACCTTCTTTTCATGTATAAATTTACGGGAATACAATTTCACCAAGTTCAAAATCCAGATCTCACAAATGATTTTCAATATGATTGTTCTATTGAATTCGAGAATCTCTTATATTCTACTAAATGATACTAACTTCCTATTCTATTTCATTAGCTAGGTCACATCTCACTTACTTTATTTCTCGAACTTCATCTTAGCATTGAGTGGTTCCTCTACCAACCATAGATGGATTTCTAAGTAGCCAACCAAATGCTTGATTGAAATCCATTATTATTTGAAAATTCCAACAAAATAAGGTGTTGATCTCAACCACCTTTGAAATAGATAGAAAATGATCTCAGCATATCCTCTGGAGTTTGAATCGTAGTCTCAGACTGACTATCTATTTGAGGACGATAAGCAGTACTAAAATGCAATTCTGAAACCAAAGTTTTCTGAAATCTTCTCTAGAACATTGTGGTAATCCTTTTTTCCTGACGATATACAATATTATGTGGTAATATGGTTTGGCTGATTTTTTTGCACTTTGCCACATCAATTTGTACTTTTTCTTCCCCTTTTATTATTAAAATGTTGTTATTTTTGTAATAATTTTAATTTTTTTGTTAATTTGGTTTTAAATTGTTAAATTTTTCATTTGTTGTTAAAATATGTATTTCATGGATCATTTTAGTCATTTTAAATAATTTAAAATTATTTAATTATTTTTTTAACATTCATTTTTTATTGTTGTTTTTTTTGTTTAAATTATAATTTTTCATTTTCTTTCTTTTAATTCATTCATTATTTCTTTTTTATTTCAAAATAACTATTTCATTTATTATTTTAGTTCATTACTTATTTATGTAATTCATTTTCATTTCACTAATTTTCAATTCATTAATTGAAGTAATGCTTTATTTTAATTAATTATGTAATCAAATATTTCTTCAAATTTAAAAAAATTAATGTGGTTTAATAATTTTGTTTACTTTTTCTAATTTCTAACTAATTTTATCTTTCTCAAGTTTCAAATTATTTTGATATAATTCAATATTTCAATTAATTCGGTTTTCAATTTCTTTTTAAATTGTATAAAATTAAGGAATTTAATTCATTTGTTTTATTTGAAAATAATTTTCCTTGTTTTTTAAAATTTGACGCGTCTTATTTTGTAATTGTAATTCATAAAACTTTTTTTTTCACGTGTTGTTTTCGCCATGTCATTCACCCACCATCACAACAGAGTACTCACAGATGGACACCCCCAATGGCGACTGCGCTAGAAGCAGTCCAGCAGTGACTCCTTGGAATGGCGACTCTTTGATTTACCTTACCGCTAGTACTTGCAGTCACCGTTGCATCCCCTTTCAGCGGTGACTCACTAAAGTCACTGCCTGCACTCATCTCCTCCACTCACCGTGGGCTTGCCAATGGTGGCTCATCCACTCCACCAGCCGTTTCTGCCGCCCACCACTGCCATCTCAAAACTCAACCCACAGCCAGACCTATTTACTAAACGTTCTACTGTGTCACACCCACTCCATCAACCCAACGCCACCCCAAATCAACAGCACCATAAATTAAATTGAATTTCTGAAAATACCACACCATAGTTCACAGAATCCATCCACAACCCTCACCACACCTCGTAGCACTGCGTCAGCCATAAGCCAAGCCACCGCCGGTCGAGTGAAGAACCGCCGGCTAATGAATCTGAAACAGATGCCGCCGCTGAGGACCTCGATGCGCCAGATCTAAAGCCGGAACAGGCCACCGCTTAAGCTTGCCTACTTCCGCTCCTCTGCAAGTAGCATCCCCCTCATCTCCATCCCCTGTGTTCTGATTGAAGAAACCCGAACCACCGCTGATTCGAAGTCGCACCAGCAGCCGTCGAAACGAACGTCCAAGCCCTCGCCTCTGCTCGAAGCCCAAAGCCCTGCGGTCTCGCCTCTGCTCAGATCCGGCAGTCCTGTCCACCCCCTGTCGTGCCGAACCCCCCCTCCCCAACCACATACATTCCTCCTTTTATTTTTATTATATATATATATTACATAATAATTTACTAGCATATAATAATAATATTTATAATTAATTTTAATAATAATTCAATGATTTTTATAATTATAATAACAGAAATTATTATTATTTATAATATATTTATATGTAGTAATAAATGTGTCTATATAATTTTGTAATTTTATAACAATAATAATAACATTATTTATATATTTATGTATATATATTTATTCCTTACTAATAATAATGAGTACAAATTTAATTTTTTCATGTTTATTTATTTCTCTTAATTCTTGACGTTCAGTTGTGTTTTCATTTTGCATATTGTTGATGGCGCCAGCCGACAAGCCGTTGGAGTAGATGCACACGAATTAGCAGAGGTTGAAAAAGTACATTGAAAACACACCATTTAGATAAGATAAAGAGTAGGTATGTACAGTGATCATGAGCATGCATGTGAGGTGCGTAAGGTTGGGCAATTAAAGGGGACCCATTGAGAAGATTCCAAGGAGAGTGAGACAAACATCACCATTTGGACCAATTCCAGAACGATCGAGGGGAGCAGATCATCATTCACTGCATGACCATTTCCCATTGCACCGACTCACCCATTCCAGATCCATTTCTCGAGACTGACCCATCCATCCATTCATACCCATCCGTCCACTCCATGACCATATTCTAGACTCTACCATTCATCCATTACCCTGATCATTCCATCGTGACCAACATCTAATTAATCACTATATCCATTCACCTGAGCACCAAAACTGAGACATGAGAAGGTAGCCAAAGATAGGAGCTAGAACTCGATCCAGAGCTGGAGCTTGGGGGAGAAATCTCTCAAGAGATGATTCTTCAACCTTTTCGCCCTTTTGTTTTCATTCATATTTTCTCGAACGTGATTTGTTATTTTGATTGGGGGAATCAAGTTGTGGTGATATGATCTTTCTTTTATCCATTCTACTTTGTTAATTTGATTGTTTGGTGAATTTTTTTATGTTCAGTTTTCTTTTCCTTTCAATTATGAGTATCAATTTACACTACTCAAAAACAGACTAGTGAGGGTAGTGAATCATTTCAGCCAGGATCATTGATCGATGTATCGAAAATTTGAAAAGGTCAATGCATATATTCTCCATATTGAATGGATTAATTCAAGTGTTAATATTGAAAGATCAAAGCTCAAGAAGGTTAATCTATCTATGTTGATCCATTGAAGCAACACCTTTGTGGGTTATCACCATTTTTTCAAGCACCGGATGATTGAATTAACATAGTAGAATAGGAGAATATCATTTTATCAGTTCAAAGCAACAAGAGTACCTTATTTCATCCGATGTTTGACTCCTACTCTATTCTTCCTCACACTGCCTCCCATTTTCACTATTATCTATTTTTTTTTATTGTTTCTGCTTGTTTTATCTTTTCTATGGTCAATTTCAGAGTCATTATGTCCTTCCCTTTGGTTCGAAACCCTTCGTACCATAGTACTAGAAAAAATTATGTTACATAAATATTAAATTGGTGTGAGTCCAACGACCTCATTGTCAAATTTTTTCCTCTGTTTCTAGGAAGTCACGTACGATCAAGAAAAAAAACAAAAACATTATATATAACAGAAACTAAAAAAACAGAAAATATATATTTTTTAAAATATAAAACATTCAAATTGTAGAAAAATCTCTCAATTCAGCTTTTTCTCAAATTGGTTGCACACTAGAGATTCTATGTACGAACTAATAATCCCACTATCTAAAATCAACACGCATTATTCTATTCATAGAAAATAAATGAAATTTTAAATGGAAAATTTGGAAAATATGGAAGGAGGATCTTATAATCAAAATGTGAATGTTCCACTACCCATGGTTCCTGCCCTTGAGAAACTGAGATTTTGGGAATTTCACATTCCAATTGTGTCACGAACCGACCCTACCGGTCTCGAGCCGCAACTACCCAAGACCCGCCTCCATAGGCTAGGGGCTGACGATAAGAGCCGAATGCGTAACGATCTCGGGGAGGCCTTTGTCTAAGCACCTGTACACACACACATCCCACTCGATGCAGAAGTGCAGAGTAAAAAAAGAATACCAAAGGACAAACAACAATAACCCAACCACAATCATGCATCAACTTCTAAAACAAAACAAGTAAAGTGCTAAAAAGATGACTGTCAAGTAAACTTAATAGTAAAGGGAAAAACATGCGCCCAACTAGAAAGGTGCGACAACCCGACAACAGGTAAACGAAAGTAAACAGCTGGTGAGTCTCACATCTGAAAATCCTACTACATCCATGGAATGTAGCCCAAGCTCCTATGTCCTCTACGCTCCTCCGTAGTCTTGATCAACCTATTCGCCGTCTGCAAGGGCACACCAAGTGTGGGCAAAGCCCAAGCAGGGGTGAGTATAAAGATACTCAGTAGGATGCCTTGAATGCTCGAGGGAGAAACAAAAGAGATACTAAAATGGTGAGCAGTAGACAGAACAAGAACAGTGTAAGAGTACAATAGAGAGAGTGCTGCTCAACCTAACAGAAGGAAGTAAGTGGACTCATCCAACCAAGAGGAACTAGACACGGAAATCACGTGGCATACTCTGCACGTCTCCACCACTCCTAGAAGGAGAGTAACTAAACCCAAGGAGTGGGAACAAAGTAGGGTATATATATATATATATATGCTCAACAAGAAACCCGAACGAGTGTGTAAGGGGATCTCTATCTCCAAGCTCAACACAGGAAAAGTCACAAACAGTTCTAAGGGTAGCCATCGCTGATGCCCAACAATCCTGTATGCCAAGAGGCCTCATCGCTAAACCGTACAACTAAGGGTCTCACTCCTGTAATCACGGAGAAAAGTTACTGTCTAGCCTCATATGAAGGGATGAGTCTGAAAGAAGCCGTCGGGTAACCCACTACCTAGCCTAGCTGGAGGGTAAACTCTAAGGTTAACGGGTAACCCACTGCCCAGCCCCACTGGAGGGTAAACCCTAAGGTGAATGGGTAACCCACTTCCCAGCCTCACTGAAGGGTGAAACCTAAGTCGAACGGGTAACCCACTACCCAGCCTCACCGGAGGGTGAACCCTAAGAGGTCAACCCACTACTCAGCCTCGCTGGAGGGTCAACCCTAAGGTCAACAGGTAACCCACTGCCTAGTCTCACTAGAGGGTAAACTCGAAACTGGTTTGATATCTCCGCATTACCCCTGCCATCACTGGGTGTCACTAACATCGCTACCATGCATAGGTTCAGAGTGCGTCAAAGGAACCTCCGACCAACGCCCTTTCATGTTTCCACATTTAATGAGATCTCTAAAGAGGCTCTAAATGCTCAAAAATATTACACCATTGTAATCCTCATGGAAAAACAAGCGAGATAGACTATTCATACACCCCAAACGGATGTCTGACGAAAAAGTCACAGTATGCTGCACACAACTTACAAGACAGCCCGAGGGGGGGGGGGGGGGGGGTCCACGCCTCAACTCCGGATTCAATGACAGAAACCACCATGGTCAACCTCGCCTCATTTCCAGGGTCATAATGCCGTTGATGACGCCTAAAACGGACTCCGGATGCAGAAGTAGTAACTCCCCGCGTTATGCAAACAGGGCCCTGTGGGGCCCACACCTCGATCCCGAAACACGTCTCATAGATCGTACCACTGTGTTCCTTGCATATAACCATGTGGTGTAGGCTCTTCATTTGCCCATAACAGACTTATGAAGCATAAGTTGTAAAAACGTAGTATACGTAAGAAAGTCGCCTCGTGGGGCCCATGCCTCGGGCCCGAATTTAGGCGGGTGGATTGCGCCGTCACAATCCCCTCAATAGAACACTAAGAAATGATTATCAAACACCCCAAATGGATGTTGGGTGATAAAGTGATGTTTCACAGTAAAACGTGTGAACCAGGACCTATAGGGCCCACACCTTGTCTCCAACTCGAACGCTTTAGAAAGCATCTCAAAAAGTCCACACGAGGACTGGGGTCACACTGTTGCTGACGGCGCGTCAATCGGACATCCCAAATCGAAGTTAGGTCCGACGCAAGAATAAATAAATAAATAAATAATAAATTATTCGCATTAAGCGTTTCGTGCCACCGAGCAACGAAACCAAACCGCAAGGGTTCCAAACCAACTTTTGAAGGACCGTCTCAACTCCAAGGCCACAATGCCTCTGGCGGCACGTCAAACAGACGCCCGGCTCACGAAGCACATCCGTCACAAGCTTTAATAATAATTTAATATTATTGAATTAAAGCGTTTCGGGTCACCCATCTTCGGGAGAAGAACCCAAAAACCCAGAAACCCAACCTAAAATGTCCGTCTTAGAGAGATAAACCCACAGTCGTAGACGGCGTGTCAAACAGACGCTCCATTTAAGAGCTATGGTCCCTTGAACACAAGGGGCCCAACTGGGCCGGTTCACACCGGCAGGCCACTGGCCGCGGCTTGCCCCAGCAACACTGGACACCTTGGGTCTAGTTCTTCAAATAAGACTGACCAAAGGGCCAGTCTTCGTTTGCTTCACACCAACAGGACCCACCTAACGTGGGTCCTTGTCCGCGACACACCCCGAGGCGCTGACCTCAGGGTCCTCC
This sequence comes from Viscum album, assembly GCA_963277665.1. Classification (NCBI taxonomy): domain Eukaryota; kingdom Viridiplantae; phylum Streptophyta; class Magnoliopsida; order Santalales; family Viscaceae; genus Viscum; species Viscum album. The sequence goes on along the minus strand of OY728160.1, from coordinate 1,395,285,960 downwards.
TATGACCGTGACGGGAAAGCGCCGACGCCCTCGACTCCTGCAGTGCACCGCCGCGCCACCTCCGGCCTGCACCACGCCGCCTCACGTCGCCCACTCCGGCTCTTTGCTCTGGTCCCCTGCAACGACACAGCTGCAGCCGTCTCCGCCCTGGCCGCACCCACCGCCTGCCGTCTCGACTCCTCCCGGAGTTACCCCATCCGCGCCGGCCACACCTGACACCACCACCTCGTTCGAACCCCTGGCCGCACCCACTGCCTGATGCCCGACCTCCGGTCACCGCCCTTACCGGAGACCGGCCTTCCATCGGCCGCCGCCACCGCATTGGAGGTCCGATCTCAAAACCGAACTCAGGTTAGGCATCCTTGGGATGAGGCCTTCGCAGTGCCTAACCTCGACCGACGATCTGATAAGATTTTGGTGCGTCTGAAAATTGGGACGAAGAACGCCCAAGAACGAGAATTAAAAACAGGGCTCGGGCGATGGCTGTGTTCGTTTGGCCATCATCCTAAATCTAGAATTTTAGAATTAAAAGAAAAATTTGATGAAAAGTCAAGAAATTGACGAAGGTGCGAAAATTAACCAAAAATCCTACCTCGAATCGGTCATGTGTCGTTGGTGGTGCGTCCATGATGCTCCTGTTTCAATCCTCCAAGGTTTCGACGGTGGTCACTCCTCAATTTGGTGAAGAACGACGAAGAATGCCGAAGAACAAGAGAGAGAGAGAGAGAGAGAAGAGAGGAGAAGGGAAAAACCCCAACTCCAAACTTCTATTTTTCTATTTATAGAAAAATCTGCTTAGCACAGATTCCAAAACTCTTGTGCCCTCTCATTTTATATCGCGCCTAGAAAAAACGTTCCATTTCGAATTCAACAGAAGTCTCGGATTTCCATTCCAAGACATTGTTCGAAAGTTATTTGAAAATAACTCCAATGATAAAAATCACTATGTCATTATTTCAAAATGACGATTTTTCCCCTGGGTGAAATCTCTCATAGCTGGCCCACGCCCGTAACTTTTACACCTCGCCTAGGGTAAACCACATGCTCCAGACGCAACCATGCCCTCGGATTTCCGATCCAACTTATCTTTTTTGAGAAAACACAACCCTGCCATGTTCATAGTATAAAAACACATAATATTGTTATAAAATTTATTCCAGGCTCACCGTGCCTCAGAATCGCACACTGTCTCAGCTCCTAGCTCTAGAAATATATGTAGAAATATTTCAAAGTCTTACAGGGCAAAAACCGGGTCTCCACATCATTCCCTCCTTTACGCTTTTCATCCCGGAAAAGCAAAACTAGGAAAAATAACCCAGGATACATAGCTCACACCAAGCTCTTCCACTCCCAAGAAAACATTCACAACACCATATTGGCACAACATGCGAACCAAGGGATGGTTCATACTCATAAGGTCTGCTACTTTCGAGGAAATGCGTAGGAACACACACGCACCTCATCAGCTGCGACATGTGGAAGATGTTGTGCATCCACTCCTACTATTGGGAGGGTAGGGCAAGATGGTAGGAAAACTCTCAATCCCTTACATGATTCCCAAATAGCCCAAAGAAACTCAGGGGACTTACCTGGCCGAACCTCTACTTTCCACGTCGTGACTGAAATCACGGTTTGTTCCTTGAACATGGTCTCGTGATTCCCTCCTTCAGAATAACCATATGGTGAACAACCCAAGGATATCTGGTCACACAAGTTTTCACAATCGATGCATCAAAACCGAGACTCTCTTACACTCTCAAAAAGTGGATGAGTCAACACCATTGACTGAATAAAAGTTTCACCCTCCTGGTCCAACAGGGTCAACTTTAGGGAAGCTAACTACTACGAAACTTCCTGCACCTGACGAGTCTGGGACTTTCTGCTAAGGGAACCTGCTACAACACTGCCATTTTTCCAGAACATAGACTACCTCAACATCATAGTCCTATAGAAATTTCAATCAGAACCATTGTCTCAGGTTCAAGTATCTCTAGGTGAGGGTGCACATGAGATACTGGTGGTCTGAGCAAACGACAAATCTCTCTCCCAGAAGATAGTGTCTCCACATTCTCAGCACAAGGACCACCACCACCAGCACCACATATTGAAGCACATAGTTCTGTTTATGGGGTTTTCATCACCTCGACCTGTACTTGATATCAGTATCAAGATTGTCGTTGAGCACACAAGGTACCAATGAACAGGGTAGGTGAGCAAACTCATCCAACCGATAGAGGATAGACACGAAAAGAATGTGACATACCCCACGTGTATTTTCCCCTCTTGGAAGAAGAGTAATCCCCAAAACAGGCACTCTTCCAAACCCACTAATGGCACCTCAAGCAAGGGAGGGGGGTCAATCAGAAAATCCACTCTGGTAAATCTAGAACCTGCTCTGATACTCCACCACACAACCCCGCCATGAATGCACATGTCAGAGGGACTCATCCACCACACCTCAATAATATCCTTTTTGGTTGGTACTAAATCTCCCTCACGGTTTTGATCGCCTCACAAAAATGCATCTTAGTGGGGAGGAAGAACTCCTCTTTCCTGTGCATTCAAAGCTATGTCAGACAACACCAACACGGGGTTACACCGACACCCTGCGTCACCCTCGGTAGCCCCACAAATAAAGAGTTAGACGAAAAGAGTACCTCACACAGCTTCTAACAAGTTCTACTGAGAAAATTAGAAAAAGACATAGAGCATACCTCTTATCATCTCATGCGATGCAGGATTGTAGACATCCATAGCACACAGCCGCCCACGACCCCGTCTGTCAGCTCCCTGAGCCTAACATTGGCTGCCTAGTGGTGGTGGAAGGACCTCGAAACGTCATCCGTCAACCACAGTTCTTCATGCTCTTCTTCCAACACCGCCTCCCTGGGGACCACCCTGTCCTCACCTGGGAGTTCTCTGATCACGACACTGCCTTTGTCGTGGCGGTGCATCTACCAACTATCTGGAAAACTATGCACATTTGGTCGAGTAGTCTCACGCCATGTGACCTCACACATCACAATCATAGCACCAGTACTCCCTGGGCTATCTTAGTGCTCTATGTTGTCCCTGACCATGTGCCTGAGTCTCATCAAGGGGAGACCTCCGGCACCGAGGCCCTGCCAATTGATGTCCCTCTGAAAGAAATTTCTCTATCACCTGTGCCTATCCCAGCACCGTGAGATGGGTGAGGAAACACAAGGGCACTACGCTGGCACAAATGTCCTCTATAGATACCTCGCTAAAACTTCTATTCTCGGAAGTTTCCATTATGGATCAAGTCCAAAGAGTATCGAGTAAGGTCTGCGAACCTAGTCGTGTACTCATCCACTGTCATCACTCCCCATTAAAGCTCCAAAAGCTCATGAAACCGTAAAAAGCGTAAGTAAGAGGGGTATTAATCCTCACGAAACAGATTCTAGAACCCATCCCACAAGAGTACCGACTCATTGTGCATCTGGCTAACCTTGGATCTACTAATTCCAAATTGCATGGTGGAAGAAGACTGGCTGTCAAAACCACCATCTAACCTGTCAGTGTCTGAACAATCCTGAAGAGTCGAACCACTGACTCTAGACAACCCTTCACAGTTTGAGGGTATGGCTCACCAAGGAACCTCAACAGTCTCTGATGCTGAAACTCACGTAGCACGCCCAGCCTGCGCTCCTCATGGGCCTTCACTACCGGTACCATCCACTACTCCACAGGTGGAGGTGTTGTTTCTTATCCTCCTAGAGAAAGGGTAATCGTAAGATAGATCTTAAAATAAGGCCTCATCACTCATGGAGTCTTCGTCACGAACCAGAGCTAGAATCTTGGCTGGCTATCATCGCAGAGACATCCGAAATCCAATCAAGGAGTACCGCGGTCAAAAGAGAATATATATACCAAAAATGATGGGGAGATGACTCAAGAAGGACAGTCAAAGACTCAATACTATATGATGCATGAACAAAATTCCATGCAACAAGTATCTCAGTGTGCCGAGTCGAAAAGTGGGTTATCAGGGTCCCGGTGAATGGATATGTCAGCCGCCGCACTATCACTAGACTCCATGGCCTGAGAGCTGCTCTCGAGACACGTTGACACTAATTCCCCAAAACTCAACCAATTCATTTTTAGGGATGTTTGAAAAATTCCCAAAGGAAAGAACCACCTCTGATACCACTTTGTCGAGGCCCGACCCTACTAGTCGTGAGCCGCAACTACCCCATGCCCACCTCCATAGGCCAGGGGATGGCGACAAGCACCGAAGGCATAACGATCTCAGGGAGGCCTTTGCCTAAGCACCTTTATACACACACACACACACACATAGCCCACTCGATGCAGAAGTGCAGAGTAAAAAATAAAACCAAAGGACAAACAACAATAACCCAACCACAATCATGCATCAACTTCTAAAACAGAACATGTAAAGTGCTGAAAAGTGGACTGACAAGTAAACTGAACAGTAAAGAGAAAAATATGCGACCAACTAAAAAGGTGCCATAACCCAGCAAAAGGTAAACAAAAGTAAACATCTGGTGAGTCTCACATCTGAAAATACTACTACGTCCACTAAATGCAGCCCAAGCTCATGTGTCCTCTACACTCCTCTGTAGTCTCAATAGACCTGTTTGTCATCTGCAAGGGCACACCATGTGTGGGAAAAGCCCAAGCATGGGTGAGTATAAAGATACTCAGTAGGATGCTCCAAAAGCTCGAGGGAGCAACAAAGGAGATACTAAAATGGTGAGAAGTAGACAAAACAAGAACAATGTAAGAGTACAATAGAGAGAGTGCAACTCAGCCCAATAGAAGGAATAAAGTGGACTCGTCCAATCAAGAGGAACTAGACACGGAAATCATGTGGCATACCCCTTGCGTCTTCGTCCCTCCAAGAAGGAGAGTAACTGAACCCAAGGAGTGGGAACAAAGTAGGGTGTATATATATATATGCTCAATAAGAAACCTAAATGAGTGTATAAGGGGATCTCTATCTCCAATATCATCCCAAGAAAAGTCTCCAATAGTTATAAGGGTAGTCATCACTGATGCCCAACAATCCTTCATGTCAAGAGACCTCATCGCTAAACCGTACAACAAGGGTCCCACTCCAGAAATCACAGAGAAAAGTCACCGACTAGCCTCATAGAAAGGGGTGAGTCTGAAAGAAGTCTTCGGGTAACCCACAACCCAGTCCAGCTGGAGGGTAAACTCTAAGGTTAATGGGTAACCCACTACCTAGCCCTGCTGGAGTGTAAACCCTAAGGCGAATGGGTAACCCATTGCCCAGCCTCCCTGGAGGGTGAACCCTAAGATGAACGGGTAACCCACTGCCCAGCCTCGCTGGAGGGTGAACCCTAATAGGTCAACAGGTAACCCACTGCCTAGCCTCGCTAGAGGGTAAATCCTAAGGTCAACGGGTAACCCACTTCTCGGCCTTGCTAGAGGGTAAACCCTAAGGTCAACGGGTAACCCACTGCCCAGCCACGCTGGAGGGTAAACCCAGAACTGGTCCGATATCTCCGCACTATTCGTGCTATCACTGGGTGTCACTAACATCGCTACCGTGCATAGGTTCAGAGTGTGTCAAAGGAAAATCCAACAAAAACCCTTTCATGTTTCTACATTTAATGATATATAGAAAGAGGCTCCACACGCTCAAACATATTACACCATTGTAATCCTAACCGAAAAACATGTGAGATAGATTATTCATACGCCCCAAACGGATGTTTGATGAAAAAGTCACAGTACGCTGCACAAAACTTAAAAGACGGCTTGTGGGGCCCACACCTCAACTCCAACTTCAACGCTTGAAACCACCCTGGTCAACTTTTCCTCGATGCCAGGGTCACAACACCACTGAAGGTGCCTAAAAAGGACTCCGGATGCAGAAGCTGCAACTCCACGTGTTATGAAAACGGGGCCCTATGGGGCACACACCTTGATCCCAAAACACGTCTCGCAGATCATACCACTGAGTTCCTTGCAGATAACCATGAGGCATAAGCTATTCATTTTCCCAGAATGGAATTATAAAGCATAAGTCGTAAAACTGCAGTTTATGTCCGAAAGCCGCCTCATGGGGCCCATGCCTCGGGCCTGAATTTAGGCGGTCATATTGCGCTGTCACAATCTCCTTGAAAGAACAATTAGAAACAAGTACTAAAACACCCCAAATGGATGTCGGGTGATAAAGTGATGTTTCACCGTAAAACGTGTGAACTAGGCCCTGTGGTGCCCACACCTTGTCTCCAACCTGAATGCTTTGGAAAGAATCTCAAAAAGTCCGCACGAGGACTGGGGTCACGCTGCCACTAACGGTGCATCGATCGGACATCCCAAATAGGAGTTAGGTCCGACACAAGAATAATTAATTAAATAAATAAATAATTAATTAATCACATTAAGCATTTCGTGCCACCGACCAACGAAACCAAACTGCAAGGGTTCCAAACCAACTTTGGAAGGACTGTCTCAACTCCACGACCACAGCGCCACCGACGACACATCAAATGGACGTCCGGCTCGCGAAACACGTCCATCGAAAGATATAATAATAATTTAATATTATCGAATTAAAGTGTTTCAGGTCACCTGTCTTTGGGTGCAGAACCAAAAAACCAAAAAACCCAACATAAAAAGTCTATCTTGAAGAGACGAACCCACAGCTGCAGACGGCGCGTCAAATGGGCTAGCCGTTTAGGAGCTATAGTCTCTTGAACACAAGGGGCCCAACCGGGCTGGTTCACACCGGCCGGCCCGGTCCAGACCACCGGCCCGTGGCACAGCAGTGGGTCCAGCCCGAATCACCATGGCCCACTGGCCGTGGCCCGCCCCAACAATACTGGACCCCTCGTGTCTGATTCTTCAAAGAAGACCGGCCAAAGGGTCGGTCTTCGTCTGCGTCGCACCAGCAGGAAACACCGAACATGGGTCCTTGTCTGCGACACACCCCGAGGAGCTGACCTTGGGGTCCTCCTCTGACCGTGACGGGGCCCTCGCCTCCTTCGGCACACCGCCACACCACCTCCGGCCTGCACCGCGCCGCCTCACACCACCCACTCTGGCTCTCTGCTGTGGTCCCCCGCTACGCCGCAGCCGCATCCATCTTCGCCCGACTGCACCCACCGCCTATCGTCTCGACTCCTCTCGGAGCTAACCTATCTATGCCAGCCACACCTGATACCGACACCTCGTCCGAACCCCCGGCCGCACTCGCCGCCTGACACCCGACCTCCAGCCACCGCCCTTACCGGAGCCGGGGCTTCCGTCGGCCGCCGCCACCACTCTGGCGGTCCGATCTCAAAACTGAATGCAGGTTAGGGATCCTCGGGACGTGGCCTTCGCAGTCCCTGCCCCCTATCGATGGTCCGACAAGATTTTCACGCGTCTGAAAATTGGGACAAATAATGACCAAGAACGAGAATTTAAAAAGGGGCTCAGATGATTGCGGTGTTCATTTGTCCATCGTCCTAATTCTAGAATTTTAGAATTAGAAGACAAATTTGATGAAAATTCAAGAAATCGACGAAGGTGTGAAAATTAACCAAAAATCCTACCTCGAATCAGTCGTGCGTCTTTGGTGGTGTGTCCACGATGCTCCTGCTTCGATCCTCCAAGGTTCCGGTGGTGGTCGCTCCTCGATTCGGTGAAGAACAACAAAGAAGGACGAAGAACAAGAGAGAGAGAGAGAGAGGGGAGGAGAAGGAAAAAACCCAAACACCAAAATTCTATTTTTCTATTTATAGAAAAATCCTCTTAGCACGGAATCTGAAACAATCATGCCCTCTAATTTTATATCGCGCCTAGGAAAAACACCCCATTTAAAATTCAAAAGAAGTCTTGATTCCAATTCCAAGACTTCGTTCGAAAATTATTTGAAAAGAACTCCAGTGATAAAATCACTATGTCATTATCTAAAAATGACGATTTTTCCCCTGGGTGACATCTCTCACACCAGGCCCACACCCGCAACTTTTATACCCCGCCTAGGGTAAACGACACACTTCGGACGCAACAGTGCCCTCGAATTTCTGATCCGAGCTACCATTTAGGAGAAAACACAACCCCTCCACGTGCATAGTATAAAAATACCTAATATTTTTATAAAATTTATTCCCGGCACACCGGGCCTCGGAATCGCATGTCTTCTCAGATCATAGCTCTAGAAATATATGTAGAAATATTCCAAAGTCTTACAGGAAAAAAACTGGGTCTCCAAAAATTGTATCCAGCAACCCAAATTCTATTAGGTTGTTCTCTAGGTCAAGGATCTAGGAGATCAAATAATCTCATCTTTCTCATCTACCATCATTCAATGATCTACTAGTATAGTAGTCACATGAATTCATTATATATTTTTATGGTTCATTCCAGTAATTACCACTATGAGATTTGAGTGAATTAGAGTTGAGGTTGAGGTTTTTCCCATTCTTTCTTAAGTGGAGGGATATGGCATGGTTCTAAAACATGGATGAATAAATATTTGAAACCATGTATGAGTTGTTTAATGTTTTTTTATCCAAATTTTACCAAAATAATACCACCATTGAGGTTAGACACAATATCAAAATCATTTTCAAAGATGAGGGAGAGCCTTTTCGTGTAGTATGAGACAGGTTTATAGGTCTTATTAGGAAAAGTCCCAATAATTTTATGCACATCCATCCTCACTACTGGAGTAGCTATCATTAATGTGTGCAAAGGGAAACTTACCCTCTAAGCTGTGGATGATGTGGAGGAGATTTTGTTTTTTGAAAAAATGCAAGCGTGGGGTTAATTGTGATCTGATTGATGTTGTTGATAATCAATGTTTCAAAATTGCATTTAGAGCCGAGTATGTTTCTTTCTCACTTGAGGTCACTGAGATAAGGATTCCCTAACTCATTGAAAGTTTACTCATTCTATTACTCCTTCCCCCTCCACCCATATGTTGATGAGGATATTTTTCCCTGAAACCCATTTTGGATTTTGGTTCATAACATCTTCATGAACTGTATCATCATATTTATGAAATTATCCATTTTAAAGTAGGATGTCAGAATGTTATTGAAGCTAGAGAATGTTTTAGGTTGAAACCTACTGAAAAACTTGATGATTTCCACTATGAAGTAGTGTATTTATTTGATACCTTCTTACCTACCTAGTTTGAAGCTATGTGGGATGAATCACAACAATAACTTTAAAAGTTTACATAATTTGAGTCCTTTATGTAAATTGGTAATTATCTAATGTAAGATGAGTACAATTCCTTCAAATGGGAGCATTCATAGTTATCTAATTTGCTATCTGTTTTAGGATTCTTTTTTGGAATTACTGTGGATGTAAATGCTGTATTGTTTTCTTCTGTTTTTGGGTTTGTGAAAGCCCCTATGTGTGGGAGAGGCTGTTAAATAATTTTTGGTCAAATAGTTTATTTTCATAGGCTTATTTTGAACATTTTAAGAGTCAATGAATAAGTTTTTAGAGGCCATGCTGTGCTAGATAGCATGTTATGAACTGCTTTAATGGAAATTTTTTGGAGAATGTTTCTTCTTGATGAAGATGAAAATATCTGGAGGGATCCCATTTTTTATTCACTATACAATAGTTAATCCAAACCATTAATAATTCATATCCATTTAATGATCAAGGTTAGAAATTTTTATGGGAATAAAGTCTAGATAGGGAATTTAAACCCAGTGATGCATGAGATGAAACCCATGATTTTATTGTTTTTGGCTTTAATTTTTAGTTTGAATAAATGAACCTATCTTAGTTTTTTATCTCATAGGATTGGGGACTCATAATTTCTAGAGTTTCAAGGTCATATTATTTCTTGAGTTTGATATCATCTTGTTTAATAGTGTTGATTACCAGTTTTCATGAGCTTCAGGTTGACTGCGGTTGGTAGTCCTAATTACCTGTGGGAAATTTTCCCATTGGCATACTCATTTGAAGCATCCATGCCTTAAGGAAACTACTAGTTTAAGAACATTGGATAACACTCCATACATACTATTTGGATGAAATTTTCATTGAAATTTAGTTTTTTAAGTATAATGTAAATTTGTTTAAATATGTAAGGACCTATACAAAGCAACCAATGATCTTGTAGAAAGTACACAAAGGGTGGATTCATTTAGATGAATTTAAAAATGAAAATCTTCCACATTCATGGAAGTACTATTTCTAATTTTCCAAATTTTAAATATTTTCAATCTCGTTTCTTTCTATTAAGACTAATGTTTTAGAGAGACCCACAGATTTCCTATGAAATGTGTGAATTTATTTTTTTATTGTGCGATTGATTGATAAAATCTAGTGAGTTGGATATTATTACTATCTAATTTGTGAAACTTTCTTACACCCACTATAGTCATTTTCATTAAACTATTACTATAATGTGTTGATCATCATAATACTGTTTAAACTAATTTTAAAAATATTTTGTCTCCTTGTACAATTTAAATTCATGAACTTTTCCGAAAAAAAGAACTCGATTGTTTGGTGGTGGCTAGTTGGGTATTCTGTAAATGTTTTTTCTTTTTTCTATTTTATTTTCCTCTGGAAAACAAACATTTCAATGTTCCTATAACCACTTTGAAATTTTGTTCTTACTTAATTTCCCATATTATTTTAAATAAAGTTTTTTTCACCTTTTGAGTAAATATTGGGGGTAATGTTGAGTTTTAAGTGTAGAGGAGAGGGGTCTTTCTGGACACATTAAATTCACTCTACCATTTTTATCATCAAAATGTTTACTTTTTTTTCAAAATTTTCCATCTTCATTCAATTTTATTCAAAATTATTTCATAAATTGAGGGTATTATGGATTTAATTTTCATGTAAATTCTATCTTTACTAGTTTATAATTACTTGATATTTGTTGAGGGTTACACTATGTCTTAAAATATTGGGGATTTATGATTGCTGAGTGCAGTTTCACATTGTTTTTATGGATTTTCTATTTAGAAAATGAGGAAGGGAGTGATATAAGATAGTTATTTGTGGAATTATGATCATGACATTAGAAAACTGAAAATTTGAACTCAAACATAGGGGTATATTCTTTTAATAAAAAATACAATCACTATAAGAAGCTAACTCAAATTATAATCTAATAAGACATTTGAAACCAGAGTAAAATTAGAAAATGGGTTACAAGGTGAACATCTGAGACTCTAGGAACTAGGTGTGTGTCTATGTTATCCCTCTATATAGATTAAATATGTGCATCTACATAGTGCTATGCACACATACATGGATGGGTAAAATAAAATAAAAGTTAAAAAGAAAAAAAGAAAAAGGTGTATAGTGGTCAAAAATGAGTTCTTTAAGGTGAGGGGAAATTTGAAACTAGATGAAGAATGGGACAACTGAATTACCTAAATATCATTTGAGTTATATCAGTAATGTGATTCCAACAAAAAATGACTTTTTTGGAACATAAGAGAAATCCACAATTGAAGTTGCCTTTTGTTAATATTTTAATTCCACTTGATCTAACCTCTTATCACTTTTATAATTGGAATATGAACTAGAATTGAAGTTGGGAATTAAGTGATTTAATATAAGAGACAATAAATTTTCAATGTTGGATGAGTTAGTGTGCCATTGATTTCCAATGTGTTTTTTGAAGTTACGAAAGACCTCTTTATGATAATTATTTGAAAAGAATGACCATGTTCCATGCCTATATTTTTTAAAGCCTTGACATGAATATTTAGAATTGAATTTGAAAAAATAATTTCCTTTTGTTTTAAAAATAAAAAATCATGTATTTCTTTATGACAATCAATGATTTTGTGTGGGAGTGTTTGATGTGGTTGATTTTTTTTAACTTTCCCCATCAATTTTTACTTTTTATTCTCTATTTATTATTAAAATGAAGTTTTTGTGTAATAAATCTCATATGTTATTACTTTTGATTTAAATAGTTAAAATTGTCATTAGTTGTTAAAATATGTATTTTAAGGTTCATTTTAGTCATTTTGAATAATTTAAAACTAATTAATTATTTTTTGTTTTAACATTCATATTTATTCTTATTTTTTGTTTAAATAAAAAATTCTCATTATATTTCTTTTAATACTTTGATTATTTCACATTTTCTTTCATAATAACTATTTCATTTATTCATTTATTTTATTAATTAATTATTTAATTAATTTTCATTTCACTAATTTTTAATTCATTAATTTATGTTTTTAAGGGGATATGGTGGAGAAACAAGAGAATAGAGAAAACCCTGATTTTGAAGGCCGTGCTATCTGTGAGATGATCACCCCTAATGAGATTTCAAAGTTCTTATTGCAATTAGATAATGTTGGACACAAGGATATGTTTCAACTCATGGTAAAGAAATTGATCGAAGAAAATCATGCCCTAAGACAATGTGGAAGGAACAAAGAAGAATTTTATAGATGTTGTTAAATCTATATCTAATCTGCCTTTCTCTGACTCTGATATTCCTCCCCTTGGGAGAATTATTTGAAAAAGTGGACCACACATGTCTCTGAAAATCAGGTAGTGGTGGAGGAGAGATTGAATATATGTTGATAATTAATCATCATTAGAGTGTTAATCCAAAAGGGAGAGAATCCATGGAAATTCACTAACCTTATAGGGAGGATTACTGAACTCTAGGGATTTTGTTAGTGGAAGATTATAGGAATGAGTTCAGGGTACTACAACATTGTTTTTCCCTCTGATAAGCACAAACAAAGAGCATGGAGCTTAGGATCAATTTCCCTGAGACCTGGCTTCCAATGAATCCAGGAGTGAGAAATGAATTTTGACCCAAATATGGTATGGAACAATCACGCACAAATTTATATTACTATGTTCAAGATAAATTGGTTAAATCGGCATCCATACATTCTAGTGGATATAGATTTGTCTATGGGTAATCCAATTTGGATGAAAAAAATAGACTGATAATTTGTGCTATGTCCATTATTTGAGGGTATTGGTGGAGGTTGATATGTATAACATGATTTTTGAGGGAGTTGTTTTAACCACAAGAGATGCCACTATCAACTTGGTAATACAGTACAAACATAAACCAAAATTTTTCACAGGCTATTTGTTTTTTTGAAAATATAATATCTGAATCCTAAATAGATAAATAACTATCCTTCTTCAATAAGAAGGGACATGTGACTACTCAGTATTGGAGTAGAAAAGAAAAGGAGCAAGTTCCCTCCTCGATTACAATTTGCATCAACAGTGATGGACCCTCCTAGGTGGACAAGTTTGAAAATGTATTTGTGACAGACATAATTTTGCATGGGATGGGTGAGACATCAAACATTCCTACCCCTCCTCTGTTTCTTCCCACTCTGAGCATACCAAATAAATAAAGGATTAACCCACCTTAGTCACAATATTAATGATCCCATAAATGTTGGTAAATATTCTAATTTGTAGAAGACTATATACAAAATGGAGATTATTCTTCTAGAGGGTAGTCATGGAAACATATATAGTGTAGATCCTTCCCCCTATACTTGCACCAGTGAAGCTCCAAAAGCTATAAAAACCACCTAAAACACCCAAGTTACCTCTACACAAGATGGTACATAAGGGAAGTATGTTGTAGGACCACACACTGATGGTATATTGAAGGATCTGTTAATAGAGGAAATATATGAAAAGGATTTACCTACTAGGAACACATCAAACTAGGCCATGATCAAATAGGATTTATTGTATCCCATCAGTGGATAGGGGACATAGGCCCACTACAACATCAAATGCATAGATTATCCTTCGAAGGTGAATGTAAAGGGCTATGCGGAGGAAATACAAATGTGAGAAGACATTGAGAACACGTTGAATATAATCATCATATTGAAAATAGATACTTGTATGCATCAATTCATACTAGGGAATATCAAGAATCCCCTATGGAGAATACACATAATTCTAGACATCATGAACAACGTGCTTCTCAGCATGCTAGTGAGGAACCCTTTGTGCAGGTTTCCCCATAAAAAAACTACCCAGAAATACGTCTCAAAAAATGTATCAATTTAGTATTTTCATTCTAAGAACAGGTTCACCCCTTTAAGTGGAAATCTCTATTCTAAAGAGGTCAACGATTCTCAACCCTCTTCAAAAATTGGTGATCATATCAAAATAAATGAGGAACCAAAAGAAGGGAAGAAGAAAGGCAGAAAGAAAATAGAGAAAGCCCATGTTAGCATGACACAAGATAGATGACCTAAAACTAGAGGCAAGGCACTAAAATGATGAAAATATTATATTATAACTTCCAAGGGCTAGGGAATCCCCAAATAACCAAATCTCTTAAGTATTTTTTATTGGCCAACAAACCTGCAATAATAGGAATTTCAGAACCAATTTTTTTTAGAATTGGAAGACATTCAAATGGTTCACCTTGGGATATCACTTTGTCTCTAAAAACTCTCATTGCTTCAGTATAGACCTAATTTGGGTGTTTAGACATGAAATTATTCATATTTATTCACATAGTCAAGGAATCCAAAGAATAACAATTACTTTCAATAGCCTTAATCACACTGTTAAGGTAACTATTGTGTATGACTTAACATCCTATGTCAAGAGAATTGAATTATGGAAGGAGCACTAAGATCTTTATGAGAATATGGATCATTAATGGGTGATTATGGGTGATTTCAATAGATTCCTCACACCAAGAGAAAAAACTAGTGAAAATTTCAATTGGATAACAACAGATGAATTTTGTGCCTGCATAGATTAGTGTAAACTTGTTGAGGTCCCAATTCCTGGAGTGGATTTCACCTAGAGAAGGTACATTCTAAATGGAAGGTAAGCCAATAATCATGATATATTCTTCATTCAAATGGATGATAGGATCATAACTAGTGGGATTTCAAGCTACAATCTTCCTAACCATCAGTTGGGTCATAATCCCATAGTTTTGGAGATATTCAACGTGGGAAGAGTTCTCCCACATCCTTTTTTTGCTTCAATAATAGATGGGTAACCATGCTTGGATATAGGAAAATCATTTAGGAGGCTCAGATGCTGGCTCCCACAAGAATTCCATTGTAGAGGATTGCTAAAAAATTAAAGCATAGAAAGATACTCATTAGGGAGTGGAGCAGGTGCTCATTTTCCAAACATAATAATGACATTCAGAATGATGAGAAACTTCTTTCTAGCATCCAGAACCAATATCAAAACCAAAATCTTCTCTCTAGGGAGGAAATGTTAGCCCACTCAAAGTTGGATGACCTATTAACTATAAAGGAGAGGATGGATAAGAACCAATTAAATGTAAAATGACTGAAAGAAGGGGACATGAAATCAAATTTTTTCACGTGAACCACAAGGAGAAGAGAGTTAAGGATGGAAATAATGTGATCAGCATCAACGGTCACTTCTACATCTCTAAGGATGATGTATCAAAGGTAGTTTTTGACTATTTTTATGACCTTTATTTGAATATATGATGATGTGATTCTATTATTTGGGAAAGAATCAATAGATACCATCACTTAAATCCAAGTCCTTTTCACACATTATGATAATGTTAAAGGGTAGTGTATTAGCTGGAAAAAATACTTCATTATCTATGGTAATGGATTATCGGTGGGTAAACATAACATGATCATTAGGAAGCTCAGGGTGAGAAGGGAATCCCTTCCCTTTAACTACTTTGGTGTTCATTTATTTTGGGGAAAAGTGAAAAGTCAATTCCTAAGAGTAATCTTCTATAGAATCAAAAAATAACATTCCAAATAGATGTGGAATTACATGTCTCATGTAGGGATGGTGTGCCTAGTGAACTCGGTCATCACTTCTAAATTTCTCTACTCTTTTTCTATTTACAGGTGGACCATATATCTCATAATAGAGTTGAAAGTCATGATAAAAAACTTTATTTGAACTGGGTCAGTGCATGAGAGGAAACCTGTGACTATTACGTGGAAGGAGTGTATCAAACCCAATGAAATATGGGGTATTGTCATGAAGGACCTCAAGATATTCAATGGTTGTCTGATTAGAATGTTCACATGGAACATACTAACCACCAATTACCCCTCCTATGAATTTGTGATTAGCAGGTTCATGAAGAGACTACTAGATGGTTATCCAAATTCTCTTGGATAATCAATATGGACCTCAATCAAGAACACTTTCCATTACATCAAGAAAAACACCAAGTGGATGGCCATAAAATAGTCTGAACATAATTCCTGGAGTACTTGTTGGCTCGATCAACCACTCATGGAATTTCTTACAATTACCACTAAAAAGATACAGATGAAGCTTTCTAATCTCAATACTCATCACAATATCTTTGACTTTACCTGGTGTAGACTGCAATGGAGATATATAATTACACCCATTATTGAAAATAAAAAAATTGTGTGGAGGACTAACCACAATGGTCAATTAAATGACAAATACTACTACAAGATAAAATGTGAGATTTTGATCATGGTACTAACTAGGATTTTCAAATTCAAGGACAAAATCATTAGGCCTTTGAGGTTCACTCCCCAATGGGGAATCTGAAAAAAAATCTTCCAACACATGACAAACTAGAGAAAGATAGGAAATAAATTATCCCATCCTACCATATATTCCTTATAGAAGAATAAAACATAAAACTCATTTTCATTGACAACACCTATGCAAGAGAGTTGTATAAATAAACAAATCATATCATAAGTCTTGATTTTAATGTAGTCTTGAAGCTGAGCAAGCACATGGAGCATTTTAGTAATGTAGGCAAAAGCGAATAAGTCCAAAACCTGTTACTAGACACTCTAGATTATGTTTTTTTCTCAGTTTGGAAGGGATGACATGCATTCTTGTTTGAGGATAAGACACTAAAAATATATATATGTATAGTTGATCTTAAAAGGGAGGTCCATGCGATAACAAAAAATGATCTTGGATCTATGCATAACAACATGGACGATTTGAAAATTTTCATACTATTAGGTGTTGCAGGTAGGTCAAAATGACCCCAATTGTTCATAAATTTGTAAGGTAGATTACCCTGACTGAAATGAGGATTAAATTCAATGTTGATAGTGTGGCATCAAGAATTATAGGACCTTTAGGATGTGAGTTATTTTCTGAACTCATCGTGGCTTTGTCAAATTCTTTTTATCACCACATTAGTATTGGTAATGCTTATGAGGCTAAGCTATGGGTAATGATTTATGCCATTAGACATGTTTACCAACAATAATGTACTAACTTATGGATTGATTCAGATTCTGAGAATGTTTTTATGGTGCTAAGAATGAGGACCACAGAGGTCCCATAGAGGCTTCCACCATAGTGGATTGAGTGTCTCACCCATGCTGTGCATTTTAATCTGACTGTCTTGCATTCATATAGGGAGTAAAATCAAGAAACATACATTCTTTAAAAGAGAAAAATCATGGAAACAACTACAATGTGGACCTTCAGAGATCTTGGATATTGCACTGTAGTGTTGAATGGCGATATGCGAGGAGTGATTGACTCTTGCCTTTGTAAACTCATTTTCCATGCCTAACATTGTATGGTTTATTTTTATTAATAATTTTTAGGACTAGATTCATCCATATACTAGATCATTTCGATAATTCATTAATTTTTTTATCTATTAATTTAATTAATTCATTAATTTAAATAATTATGTAATAAAATTTTATTTAAAAATAACAAATTTTAACTTGTTTTAATATTATTTTACCTTTTCTTATTTGTAACTAATTTTATCTTTCTTAATTTTAAAATTATTTTTATTTAATTAAATATTTCAATTAATTAAATATTTTAATTAATGTATTTTTCAATTTATTTTTCTTAATGTTTTAAATTAAGTTATTTAATTAATTTTTTTAATTTGAATGTAAATTACTCTTAATTTTTTTAATATATTGTGTTTTGTTTCTATATTTTTAATTTTCATTCATAAAATTTATTTATTTCATTTTTTCAGGTGATGCTTCCACCATGTCATTCACCCACCATTAGAATAGTGTACTACTAATTGTGGGAAACCCCCAATGGTGACTCAATCACCTGCTGCTTAAAGCAAAGCAGTGGTGTATCCTTTGAGTCACCTCTAAAACCACCCAACAGTGACACCTTTGAGTCACAACCAGTATTTCCAATGGTGACTCAAAGAGTCACTATTGAAACTCTTTTTAATGGTGACTCAATGGAGTCACCGCCAGTCCCCATCTCTTATACCCACCATTGGATTTCCAATGATGGCTCATCCTCTTTACCCACCATTGCTGCCACCCACCGATGCCATCTCTAAACTCAACCCATTTCTAGACCTCTTGACTCACCATTCTAAAGTGTCACTGCCACTCATTTAACCCACCTCCAACCCAAATCAATAAAAACACAAATTATAGTAACAACAGAACTATAGGAAACCAAAAATAATGAATCAAACTTGAAAATATAAATATCTATCATTAATGATTTCATATGATCCCTGAAACATTGAATATAAAAAATAAATTGTAAATCTGAAAATACCAATCCATAGTTCACTGAAGCCATAAAAACCCTCACCAAACCTCATAGAACTTCCTTTTCCATGATATGATCCACACCGATCGAGTGAAGAACTGCTGACCACCAAATCAGAAATAAAGGCTACCACTGAAGACCCTGGTGCGCCATATTTTTTTACTGGTAATGGAAGCCACTCAAGCTCATCTACCTAGACTCTTCTATAAGTTGCATCCCCCTCATCACCATCTTCTATGATCTGATTGATGAAACCTGAACCACCACTGATTTTAAGTCACACATACCTCTACCAAGCTAGACATTTGTTCCCTCACCTCTTCTCAAAGAATAAATCCTTACAGCCTCACCTCTACTTAGATCCGATTATCCTCTCCACCCTCTGTCACACCGAACACCACCCACTTAATTTATTCCTTTTATATTATTTATATATTTAATATAATAATTTACTAATGCATAATAATATATATATTTAAATATAATAATAATAATATTATTTGAATAATTATAATAACAATAATTATATTTTTACAATAGATTTATATTTAATAAAAAATGTTTCTATATAATTTTTTAATTTTATAATATATATATATATATATATATTCTTTACTCATTATAATTAGTACAAATTTAATATTTCCATTTTTAATTAATTATCTTAATTCTTTTCATTCATTTGCGTTTTTATTGTGCATACCATTGAAAGCACCAACCCACAAGAAGTTGCAAGAGATGAACTTGAGTTAGTAGAAGTTGAAGAAGTACGGTTACCATCATGCTACATGGAGAAGATAAACAGTAGGTATGTGAGGTGACTGTGAACCCATAGGTGAGGTGTGTAAGTTTATGAAGTTAAAGAATATCCATCCAGATTATTCCAGGGAGAGTGAGACACACATCACCATCTGGAGAAATTCTAGAATGATTAGGGGGGTATATCATCATTCACTATATGACCATTTTCCATTGCACCGACTCACCCATCCCAAATAAATTTTATGGGACTCACTAATCCATCCATTCTTACCCATCCAATCCATGACCATATTCCAGAATCTTCTATCCACCCATTCCTCTTGATCATTCGATCATTCCCATCATCTGATCAATCACTATCTCCATTCACCCAAGCACTAGAATAGAGACTGGGGTAGGTGGTTGTGCTTGGATTAGGAATTGGATTCAGATATGGATCTTGAGGGAGAAATTTATTTATATATGATTATTTATATTTTTCTTCCTTTTTTCTCATTTCTTTTTTCTTGATCATGATTAGTCAATTTGGTTACGGGATTTAGGTAGTAATGAATTGATATTCCTTTTATCTATTCTTCTTTGTTAATTTGACTATTTAGTGCATTTTTTTCTATGTTAATTTTTATATTTCATTCGATTATGAGTATTAATTTACAGTACCCAATAACTGACTGGTGTGGTATTGAATCATTTCACCTCAGACAATTGAATGAAGTACCGAAAATTGTAAAAGGTTAACACATATCTCCTCCATAAAAAATGGATTAATTCAAGTGTTAATATAGATAGATAAAATCAAAATAAGGTTAACCGAGATCTATTTATCCATTAGAGAAACAACATAGTGGATTATCACTATTTTTCTAAGAACTAGAGGATTGAATAAACTAAGTAAAATAGGAGAATATCATTTTATCATTTCAAAGCAACCTGACTACCCGATTTCATCTTATGTCTCACTTATTCTCTATACTTCCTCACACTACCTCCCATTTTCACTATTCTCATTTTAGTTTTTGTTATTTTTTATTATTGTTTTGTATTTTCTTTGGTCAATTTCAAAGTCACTATGTCCTTCCCTATAGTTCAACACCCATGTTATCTTAGTACTATGAGTAATTAAGTTATATAAATAATAAATTTGTTCATGTAAAATGACCTCTCTCTCATAATCCATGAATTCTTACCACTCACTTAATGTACAATCAGGAAATATAATGAAGAGAGTAAAATTATATAATTTGAATGAAGTGTGATGAATTCATAAGGTGATCGACTACTAATGAAATGGAATTGTTCTTTTTAAATGTTTTTGGGATTATGAATATGAAATCCATGGTAAAATTTTCTCATTTCCATTCAATTATGGGTAATGGAAGTAACATCCTCATAGACTTGTGTCCCATAGATTTTGCTTACTGACATATCTAGCATCGAGGTACGTACGATTCAATATCCATTTTAATTTTTTCACATAATAAATAATCTTTTAGAATACTATAAATCATCATGCTTCCTGGATTAATAGAGAATGATGAACTGTGAGCTTCAGCTAATAACTCTTCTTCAAGTTTGGTGTTGAAGGGACACATACTCAGTTCCTAAACCCTGAAATTTGATCAAAATCATGGTTGAAATTAGAAAGACTTTTCATGTTCATCTATAGTGAAGCATATCCCTTATGAACTACATTAATCTTCACATGGATGGATAGTTGTACATTTATAGGTGAAATATAGGATATTTCTCCTTTACAAAGGATTTCATGTTCTATATTTTAAAAATCCATATGCAATGGATCCCTTTTAGTCCTCATAATAGCCAAACTAGCATGGTCCTTTCAAATCAGATTGTTAACCACCTTGTTCACCTTTCCAAAGAGGTAATGTATTAAATAGTCATAATCGTTAATAAATTTGAACTATATTATCTAGCATATATTCAACATGTTTTGTGTAATGTTATACTTAAATATTCTATGATTCATATATATGTATCACATTTCACAATAAATATAATTCCTCTATATATTTAACTCAAAAATTACTACTTCAAGCTCTAAATCATGAGTTTGGTAATTTAGATCATGTACATTCAATTGGTGAGAGGAATATTCTATCACCATATATTTCTATAGTTGGACACATCCCATTACCTTCTTTATTTCATCACAATAGATCAAGAACTCTTATCCACTATAGGGCTATGTTATAATAGGTAGATTTCCTAACCCTCTCTTTAGTTCCTTGAAATTCCATTCACATTTATCTATCCATAATAACTTGACCCCCTTCCGAGTCAACATTTTGAGTGGATTAGATAACCATGAGAATTATCTTACAAACCATATATAATATCCATCCAACACAATACAACTATGTATTTAAGTTACAGTTGTTATTCTAGGCCATTTATCAATAACTTCTTTCTTTGAAAGATCCACCGATATATCATTAATTGAGATTATATAAACCAAGAACAAAACATTCTAAACCCCAAAAATTATAGAGTGTAAATGTTTCATTTAAAATTTTATTTCTCATGGTCTACAACACAATTCATTAACAATATTCATTATATTCTTGTATGATTGAATACATATGAATATAATCTATAAATTTTACTAAAAAACGATCAATGTAATATATAAAAAATCAATTTGTTAAATCCACGAAGATAGTAAGGGAATTAGTATGTGAAAATGGAATCACTATAAATTATTAATGACCCCATATCATATATAATGTTATCATGGGTTTATCCACCTTCTTAACTGTAAAGAACCAATGTTTTAAATGGAAATTTCTCTTCCTATAAGTATGTCATAAAATAACGTGAAAACACAACATAATGAACTACTAATTACTTAGTGAACTTTAAACTTAATTTTTTCACTTTTGTGTTTGGAATTTCAAAAATCTGATATACATGGTTGCAATCAGAAAGTTATTTTGAGTCTGATAAGAAAAACATAATTTTTGGAGAATAGTAACCTACCCTTATGAATATTAACATACCCTTATGAATAGTGAAATAACCTAATGAATATTAAACTTAACTATTATAGTCATAAAATAATATTCAAGTGAAATTATGATGTACCTATATTTTTAGAATAGGTAAATGAATGTTTTAAAGTTGGTTTTTAATAATACATTATGATTTTAATTAAATATTAAATTAATAATATTTAGAAAATTATTTTTGAAAAATGGACTTTATTTTTTGATTCTACACATCGAAAAATGGTTAGGGTGAATTTTAGGGATTTTTCTGAAATACTTGAATTTTTGATGAATAGTAGAATCTGATAATTCACAATAAATGCTAAATAATGGATTAATTGAGTAATTGATGATGATCTGATGATTTAAGAAAATTTGGTTCGAATTCAAATGCATTTATTACTATTATTGTTCATGGAATACTTACTATTCCTTATCTTTTGAGGAAATAATAAACTAATTATTAAAAAATTATAAAAACCCTCCTCTCCACCACAATAAATACCACCCATACTTACCTATTGCCTTCACTATTCTCAAGCCTTGTGCCTGGTCAATATTCTACCCAAATATCTCCCAATATCCTCACCCATGTCCAAAAGCTCCTATCCTCTTCAAAATACCAAAACCTCTCCCCTTAATAGGTTCTCAAATGAAGAAGTCTCAAGAGGTAAATCCCTCTTTCCAATTCCTTCTTTTCTTTTAAGTTCTTTTATTTTTTATTTCCACACCTCCCTTCACCAAAATGGTATGATAACTCTAGTATCATACATTTAATTTAATTATATTATTCTAATGGGATACTTCATTATCTTATCTCCTTTTCTCACCTTTTTTTTGAAAGAAATGAAAGCACTGTTTGAGATGTGCTAACTTAGAACATTCAAGGAAAACTATTTATCAATTTCTATTATCATCATCACATCTGGTCATGAATTTTTTTTATTGTTGAACCAGAATATATATATGTAATATATCCTATTTTTATTCTATAATTTTTTGGTACAAATAGTATTGAGTTATAAAGAAAAATATGTTTTTTGTAATCAAACCAACCAATTAAGAAAAACAGTTGTCACTTTGGTTCTATATAATAATTAGACTTCACTATAAGTATCCAAATGAAATATAGAACCATGTAATCTCTTGTATGTTCAATAATATCATATTAATTCATTTCTGGACAACCACTTCCATCTTTCATGTTTATCTAAACTTAAATGTAAATGAACCGATCTTTTAAAACCAAGTAAACAAACAAGCCCGAACAAAGAAATTGATCCTTATAACTAATCAAGAAGGCATTTAATGAACTAAAAAGGGTTATAATAAATCAATAAAATATATAATAGTTTATGGAATTATTAATTAATTAGCCCAATTTGTTTATTAATTTCTTTAATAACAAGTGGAGAACACCAACAGATTTAAGGTAAGGGATCCTCCCCTTTTCACTCTTAATCAAGATTGTTCTATATGGTATGCCTTTTTTGTCTAATACCAAGTGATGAGGTATGTTTATGAACTACTCCCATAATACCCTAAGGATTTATAAGTGATTAGAAACCCATTATCTCTCTCATCAAGCCCTCTTAGTTACACCTGATACCATGTCGATAAACCGTAATGGATTCTACCCAAACTTCCTTTATTCCTTCGGGTTGCTCTGAATTTCTTTTACCAAAATGTATTTGTATTTTATTTTTATGTAAAAATTATAAATTATGTTTATATACTCCAAAATCATGTTTCAAGATCCATCTTTCATTCTCTTTCGGGGATATACATGCTTTTAAGTGAATCCCTCCTCGATAATTCCCAATAAGCACACTCATTTTAAGGGAACTTCTCAAATTCTTACCTGATTTCAAGTGCACTATATCCTATGTTTTAAGACACCATTGTATTTATAAAATCAGTATTTTTATTATGATAACCTTCTTGGTTAACTACTGGTTTTATATAAAATATTGTTTCCTTTTCTATTTTAAAAGCCCTGTAGTATTTTCCTTAAAACCTCACAAATGTGTTTTATTGCTAATGTTTCTCAAATAAATTTATTATATGTTGTCACTTTTATTTTTCACCACCTAACTTTTTATATCCCTATACTACATTATTAACGTCCATGTATGTTCTAATACCTTTCTTTCATGTACAATTTCATAATACACTCATTGGTTATGCTTTATGTCATGATTGTGGTACCCAATTCTCTCTATGAGTATCCTTATGTTTATGAACAATTGATTATGTATGATTGTTTATGTGGAATGAATATTTATGTGGAAATAATATTTATGTGGAAAGAATAATCATGGAAATTTTGAGATTTGTGTGCCCAGATAGCCCTCCAATGCATCAGGTAAACTTAAGTCTCATGAGATGTGATGTGAAACAGGATTAACTTTTAGCCTTAACCCATAATAAAATAGGAAACAGGATTGGCGGTTAGCATTGACCCATACTAAATAATTGTTTTATGATTATTACACATTTATATAATTCCTTTTTTATATGATCCCATGCTTATATGATATGATTTCATATGTTTCATGTTTTTTTTCATTACATCATGCCTCCTAACTCATGTGATTAAGATGTATCCTTATGTTCATTCCCTTAATGGGCTTTTTAGATCATCCCTTTGTTCACGTGTTCCCAATGGAACCCTATTCAGATTTAAGGGCTCAAAGGATGCTAGGAACTCTTTATGAAGATTAAATAAAGAAGTGTTTTTTAGCCCCATGTTTTATGTTATATGTACCTATTCTTCCAAGACACTAGACTTAATGTTCCTTGGATTGTACTATGATGATTAACTATGCTTAAAATCATGTAATGTTATATTTAAAAGGCTTGGGTTGCTATAGTTGGTATCAGAGGATGGTCTAGTTATTTTTGGAGATTAGGAATAGAGCACTTTAGTGAGATCCTTAAGGATGATATGATGTATAATAAAACATCCCTAAATTTTGGTAAGTATAGACTAAGTTGTTTTTCAAGAAAATACATCCCTGTCTGGATACGAGTAGGTAGAGGCGACTCTAGAATATATTTACCTAGGAGTGAAAACTCCGACAAGGAGTTTCGGGCTCAACCCGGGGTATCCTGGTACACGACAACAGGCCTTGCTGCACTCTTGGTTATGAAACTCCCTGGGGATATGCTTTGGTAGATTCATGAGATTAGTACAAATCATTATTAAGGGAAAAAAATACCATAAGAATATAAGTCAAGAAATAGATCGAGGATAACCTAGGTTTTAACCTAACAAATCACAAGTTAAGATATACTTCTTATTTATAAGTTTATCCATTTATGTTGAAAGTTTATATTTATATTCTCAATAAATAAGTATTCAAGACCTCTAATTATACATTCTTTTTCTTAGTTAATGGCGGGAAACAGAAGACCACGTTCCAACAACCAATGTGATAGGAAATGTGAATATTTCCTTAATGATATGTTTGATATGATAGGAGCGGGTGCTCAAAACATCATGACAGTACTTTCTCAACTAGCTTGAGTTATGAATAATAATATGAATCATGCGGAATTCCCTCTTCCAAGGAAAGAGAAAGTTGTCGTAGAATCCTTCATGTGGAAAATGCCTACAATGTTTAGTGGATCTTCTAATCCCCTCCTCACAGAACAATGGATTAGCTCAATTGAAAAGATATTCTCCATTCTCCAGTGCTCGGAAGAAGAGAAGGTTGTAATGGAAGTCTATCGTTTTGATCGGAAAGTTGATCAGTGGTGGACACTGATCAAGAATACAAAGTCCCAAGAGGAAATTGATTCCATGGATTGGGAGGAATTTAAGAGGATATTTTTCAAAAAATATCTTCCTCGAACCATCTATCTCAATATTGAAAGAGAGTTCCTTGGACTCAAGCAGAAGGAACATGAGTCCATCGGGGCGTATGAATCAAACTTTACAAGCCTTGCAAGGTATGCCTCAAGCTTTTTCATGAACAAATTAATCAAGGTGGATCGCTTCTTTAGCATACTAAAACCGAGTCTATAAAAAGTGTTGGAAATTCGAGAATTTGAAAATTATGAGGAGATTTTCCATTTTTCCCTCATGGATGATATGGAGATTGGAGACTCTCCATGGTCTCATGGGACCAGTGACAAGAAGAGGAAAATGGAGAACAATGTGGGTGGTTCATCAAACAAATCCCATGATTGAAAGAAGCCTTAATTTCCCATTTGAAAATATGGTGGGAAAAATCATCTTGGTAACAGTCTTAAGGGAACCAAAAATTACTTCAAATGAAGAAATTTTGGTCATATGGGCAAGAACTACCTAAGGGACATGAAAAATCCCGCTAATGTTGAATAAGAAAGAAAGGTTCAGATCAACACTCAGCCTGCAGTGCAGTGTTAGAACTGCAAGGAGCATAGACATTATACAAACAATTTCCCTATGATGAGGGTTGTCAGAGGCAGTCAACAACAACCTCTAAGGAAATAAGTAAGGGATTATACTATCACTGCTGCTAAGGTGGATCCAGACAATGATGTGTTGACAGGTATGCTGGTTATTCATTCAAGAATTAAAGACGTACTATTTGATTCTGGTTCTATGCATTATTTCTTATCCTACAAGTTTAATAGAACTATTCAAACACCACCTCAAAATTTAATA
The DNA here is from genome assembly GCA_963277665.1 of Viscum album. Taxonomy (NCBI): domain Eukaryota; kingdom Viridiplantae; phylum Streptophyta; class Magnoliopsida; order Santalales; family Viscaceae; genus Viscum; species Viscum album. Next base: position 1,395,259,059 of record OY728160.1, on the reverse strand, counting down.
AAAAAGTTATTTTTGAGAATAGAAAATGGGAAAATCACTACATCCATGGTTTATAACTCCTCCCCGGTTAATGTTTGTGGACTAAACCTCCCTGAAAATCTCATCATACTTCCTTTAGTAGAGTTTGACTCAATATTAGGAATGGATTGGCTATCTTTGTACAAAGAAAACATCAACTGTCAAGAAAGGGAGATCACTTTTCACATCCTGAAGCATCCTCCGATTCATTACAAGTGTAAGGAGGAACATGAGTCTCCTTTAGAATCTTCGTCTCATGTGGGGATATTTTTGCCTTATAAGCAAGAATATCTAGCTCAAATGAATGAGAAAAAGGAGAGAATCATTCTTGAAGACATGCCCATTGTGAGGGATTACACAGATGTATTCCCTAAAGAGTTTCCTGGTATTCCTCCTGACCGAGAGGTTGAGTTCTCAATTGAACTTATCCTTGGATCTCTTCCAATATAAAATAAACCGTACAAAATGGCCACCATAGAGATAGAGGAGCTGAAGAAGAAGTTCCAGGAGAATATGGATAAGGGTTTTATATGCCCGAGTGCTTCACCATGGGATTCACTAGTCCTCCTCTTCAAGAAGAAGGATGGATCAATGTGCATCTACATTTATTATCATGAACTCAATAAAATCACGATAAAGAACAAGTATCCCCTTCCACGGATAGATGACTTTTTTGATCAACTTCGTTGGGCCAGTTATTTCTCTAAGGTGGACCTTCGGTCAGGATATCACCAACTAAAGGTGAGGAAGAAAGATATACCTTAGTCTGCCTTTTGAATGAGGTATGGACACTATGAGTTCATAGTGATGCCATTCAGACTCACTAATGCTCTATAAATTTTCATGGATTTAATGAATAGAGTCTTTATAGATTACCTTGACAACTTTATAGTAGTCTTTATTGATGATCTTATGATATACTATAAGAGCATGGAGGAACATGAGGAGCATTTAAAAAACTGTGTTAAATAATTTTCAAAGGGAGAAGTTGTATGAAAAGTATAGTAAATGTGAGTTATGGATGGAGGAAGTATCATTCTTGGGGCATGTTATCACCACCAAAGGGATATCTATGGACCCTTCCAAGACAAAGGCAATTTAAGAGTGGCCCAGACCAACTTCTGTAACAGAGATCTGTAGATTTTTGGGTCTAGCTGGGTATTATTGATGATTCATGAAGAACTTTTCACGATTGTCAAACCCAATGACCAAACTGACACGAAAGGGGGTAAAGTTTTTCTGGACAGAAGAATGTGAGGTTAGCTTCGAGGAGCTAAAGAGAAGGCTGATCACTGCACCTGTACTCACATTACCAAAAAGTGGGGAATGTTTTGTGGTATACTATGATGCTTTAAAGAAAGGATTAGGCTATTTACTCATGCAAAAAAGATAATGTGATAGCCTATGCCTCATGGCAGTTGAAGATCCATGAGTAGAACCACCCGATGCATGATCTAGAGATGGAATCCATGATTTTTGAATTGAAAATCTAGAGGCACTACCTTTATGGGGAGAAGTGTGACATATACACCGACCACAAGAGCCTAAAGTATATATTCACACAAAAGGATCTCAACATGCGTCAAAGGAGATGGTTAGAGCTAATCAAGGATTACGATTGCTCGATTCACTATCATTCTGTAAAGGTAAACAAGGCAGATGATGCTCTAAGCAGAAAATAACCTACTACTCTATCCATGTTATGGATTGAGAAATACCCTATCTTCTTGTATATACAAAGGATGGATTTAGAAATCATAAGGGAATGGGATACATCCTGCCTTGCCCAAATGATTTTAGAACCATCCATTCAAGAGAAGTTTAATGAATTACAAAGGGATGACATGGAGTTAAAAAATAGGGTCAATGTAGTAATTGAAGGGAAGCTGCAAGAGTTCCATATCAACGATGATGGTGTGATTTGGTTTGGAATACAGATTTGTGTGCCTTCATCACTCTGGATAAAGAAAGATCTATTGGAAAATGCACATTGCTCAACATTCTTTATCCATCCTGGGAGTACCAAGATAAATCATGATCTCAGAGAACACTTCTAGTGGGATGACATGAAGAAGAATATTGAGGAATATATTTCAAGGTGCTTGGTATGTCAACCAGTGAAAGAATAGCAACAAAAGTACAAAGGGATGATGCAACCATTTCCTATACCCATGTGGAAATGGGAAAATGTCACAATGGGATTTGTCACGGGTCCCCTGAAGACGTCGAAGGGAAATAATGCTATATGGGTTTTGGTTGATCAACTCACCAAGACAACCCATTTTATCACTATTTTGGAATACCTCTCACTTGAAAAACTTGAAAAAATATATGTGAAGGATGTGGTGAGACTGCATGATGTTCCAATCTCAATTGTCTCTGATTGTGATCCAAGGTTCACATCTAAATTCTGGAGGAGTCTTCAACACGCTTTGAGTACTTAATTAAATTTCCGCACGACCTATCACCCCTAAAATAATGGCCAATATGAAAGGAATATTCAGACGCTTAAAGATATTCTAAGATCCTACTCTCTAGAATTCAAAGGTGGATGGGATTAGCATCTCCCATTGGTTGAGTTCTCATAGAACAATAGCTTCCACTCAAGTATTTAGATGGCTCTGTATGAAGCTCTATATGGAAAGAGATGTAGAACTCCAACCTATTGGGATAAAGTTGGAGAATGAAAGCTACTTGTACAAGATCTTTTTCAAGAGATGATGGAGAAGGTTCATGTCATCCAGAAAAACATCAAAGCTTCTCAAAGTATACAAAAGAGCTACACTAACAACCATCGAAGGGACTTGGAGTTCGACGTTGGGGATAAAGTCTCCCTTCGAATATAACCATGAAAGAGAGTCACGCAATTTGGAAAGAAAGGGAAGCCAAGCCTAAGGTACATTGGACCCTTTGAGATCATTAAATCCATAGGAGTCGTGGCCTATCAGCTTTCACTTCATCTGAAACTGACTCGAGTTCATGATGTGTTTCATGTATCACTCCTAAGGAAGTACATACACGATCCCTCACATGTAATGAACTCAGAGGTGGTGTAGCTAGAAGATGATCTCTCTTATAAGGAGAAACTAGTGAAGATTCTGGACCAAAGAGATAAGGTTGTACACAACAAGACAACCCACCTTGTCAAAGTGTTGTGGAGGAACCAAAAGTTTTAATAAGTTACATGGGAACCAGAGGAGGTGATGAAGGAGAAGTACCCTCACCTATTTACAGCCTGGAATGTAAAATGAAATTTCTATGGTGAAATTTCATAAGGGGGAAAGAATGTAATGACACAAAGTTATCAATGGAAATTTACCTTCTTATAAATATGTCCTAAAATAACATGAAAATACAACATAATGAACTAATATGTTCTAAGTGTCCTTTAAACTTAAGTTTGTCACTTCTGTGTTTGGAATTTTGAAAATCTGATATACATGGTTGCAATCAGTAAGTTACTTGGAGTCGGATAAGAAAAACATATTTGTGGTGAATAGTAACCTACCATTATGAATAGTAACATAACCTTATGAATAGTGAAATAACCTAATTATTAGTAAACTTACCTATGATAGTCATAAAATAATATTCAAGTGAAATTATGATGTAGCTATATTTTAAATATAAGTAAATGAATGTTTTAAAACTGGTTTTTAATAATAAATTATGATTTCAATTAAATATTAAATTAATAATATTTAGAAAATTATTTTTGAAAAATGGAATTCATTTTTGGATTCTACACATCGAAAAATGGTTACGATGAGTTTTTGGTATTTTTCTGAAATACTTGTATTTTTGATGAATAGTAGAATCCAATAATTCACAATAAATGCTAAATAATGGATTAATTGAGTCATTGACGATGATATGATGATGTAAGACCATTTGTTTCGATGTAACATTCATTTATTAACATTCTTAGTCGTGGAATACTTACTATTCTCTGTCTTGTGAGGAAATAATAAACTAATTATTAAACAATTATGAAAACCCTTGTCTCCACCACTATAAATACCACCCATTCTTACCTCTTATCTTAACTCCTCTCAAGCCTTGCGCCTTGTCAATATTCTTCCCTAATCGCTCCCCAAGACCCCACCACTTCCAAAAGCTCCTAGCATCTTCAAAATACAAAAAATCTCCCCTTAATAGGTTCTTAAAGGAAGAAGTCTCAAGAGGTAAATCCCTCTTTCCAATTCCTTCTTTTCTTTTAAGTTATTTTATTTTTTCTTTCCTCACCTCCCTTCACCCAAATGGTATGATAACTCTAGTAGCATACATGTACTGGAATTATATTATTCTAATGGGATACTTCATTATCTTCTCTCCTTTCCTCACATTTTGTTTGAAAGAAATGAAAACACCATTTGAGATGTGCTAACTTAGCACATTTAAGGACAATGGTTTATCAATTTCTATTATCATTATCAAATCTGGTCATGAAACCATTTTTGTTATGGTTGAACCAGAATAATTATATGAAATATATCCTATTTTTATTCTTTATTTTTTTATACAAACGGTATTATGTTAAAAAGAAAAACATGTTCTTTGTAATCAAACCAACCAATTAACAAAAATGGTTGTCACTTTGGTTTTATATAATAATTCAACTTCACTCTAGGTAACCAAATTTAATATAAAACCATGTAATATACTGGATGTTCACTAATATCATATAACTTCATTTCTGGACAACCACTTCCATATTTTATGTTTATTCAAACATGAATGTAATTGAACCGATCTTTTAAAACCAAGTAAACAAACGAGCCTGAACAAAGAAATTGACCCTTATAACTAATAATTAAGTAATTTAATGAACTAAAAAGGGTTAAAATAAATAAATAACATATATAAAAGGTTATGGAATTATTAATTAATAAGACTAATTTGTTTATTCAGGTCTTTAATAACATGTGGAGAACACCAACGAATTTAAGGTAAGGGATCCTATCCTTTTCACTCTTAATTAAGATTATTGTCTATGCTATGGATTTTTTATGTAATACCATGTAATGGGGTATGTTTATCCACCTCCCCCATAATACCCTAATGTTTTATAAGTGATGATAAACTCCTTATATATCTCATCAAGCCCTCTTAGTTACACCCAATACCATGTCAATAAACCGTAATGGATTCTACCCGAACTTGCTTTATTCTTTCCGGTTTCTCTATATTTCTTTTACCAAAATGTACTTTTGTTTTATTTTTAAGTAAAACTTCAAAATTATGTTTATATTCCCGAAAATCATGTTTCAAGATCCATGTTTCATTCTCTTTCGGGGATATACATGCTTTTAAGTGAATCCCTCCTCGATACTTCCCAATAAGAACACTTGTTTTAAGGGAACTTCTCGAATTCTTACCCGATTTCAAGTGCACTCTATCCTCTATTTTAAGAAACCATTGTATTTATAAAATCAGTATTTTTATTATGATAACCTTATTGTTTCACTACTGGTTTTATATAAAATATTGTTCCCTTTTCTATTTTAAAAGCTCTATAATATTTTCCTTAAAACCGTACCAAAATGTTTTAATGCTAATGTTTCTCAAATAAATTTATTATATGTTGTCACTTCTATTTGTCACTACCTAACATGTTATATTACTATATTACCTTATTAACGTCCATGTGTGTTCTAATCCCTTTATTTCAGTGACACTTTCATGATACACTCATTGGTTATGCTTTATGTCATGATTTTGGTACCCAATTATCTCCATGGGTATCTTTATGTTTATAAGCGATTGATCATTTATGATTATTTATGTGAAAAGAATATTTATGCGGAAATAATATTTATGTGTAAAGAATATTCATGAAAGTGTTGAGATGGGTGTGTCCAGATAGCACTCCAATTCTTTGGGTAAAGTTAAGTCTCATGAGAAGTGATGTGAAACGGGATTGGCGGTTAGCCTTGAACCGTACTAAAATGGGAAATGGGATTGGTTGTTAGACTTGACCCATACTAAAGAAATGTTTTAGGATTCTTCACATTTACATGATTCCATGTTTATATGATCCCATTCTTATATGATATTATTTCATATGTTCCATGTTTTGTTTTCATTACGTCATGCCTCCTAACTCATGTGCTTGATGTATCCTTATATTCATTCCCTTACTGGGATTTTTAGCTCATCCCTTTGTTCAGGTGTTCCCCAGGGTACCCTATGTAGGTGTAAGGGCTCAAAGGATGTTAGGAGATCTTTATGAAGATTAAATAAAGAAGTGTTTTTTAGCCCCATGTTTTATGTTATATGCACCCAGTCTTCCAAGATCCTAGACTTAACGATCCTTGTCTTGTACTCTGATGATTAACTATGCTTAATATATTGTAATGTTATACGTAAAAGGCTTGGGTCGCTATATTAAACATAAAGTGATGATATCCATAATGATTTTCAATTTAAAAAAAGAATTGATCTCCATGGAATTAATCAAACAATTAATCAATAAAGGGAAGATGATTCTTATTCTAGAGTTCAATATTTTTAAGTTTGTGATAATCAATGGAAGGATTCATTATTACATCTTCCATTTAAATAAAATGAGTAGGGAAACCCCATGGAAATGAACTTGGGTGTATGAATCCCTTATTAGGATTATCCTAGATTTGATTATGAAATTCCTAAAACTCAATTGGGGATATTATATAAGGTGTCTTTTTAATTGGTGTAACAATAGTTATGAGTTCTATTGAAAACAACACATCATGATTTTGAGGAGGACTAAAAATATCTTCATAAATAACTTCAAAAAACTCCCATATAATAAGAATATCCTCAATGTTGAGTTTATCCCCAAAAATATAATACAGATAAAATTAATTGATAGGATTTAAGACCCAAATAATATAAGTAATTTTAATTGGTAGTATATATTTATCCTTAAAGTAATAAATGATCATCTTTTCATTCAGAATATGAAAATTTTCTTCCCTCCACCCCAAATTTAATATGGGAACCATATAAAGAGATCTAATCCATGCCTAGAATCACATATGATTTAACTAATTCCATAATAACAAGATTTGATGTAATAAAGTGAAAAAAACTTCAATCGGAGAGGAACTATACACTTGAGATGAAACCATCACACCATTAGGAGTTTTCACCACAAACTCAAAATATAATCACTAAGGACATGACATTACATTCCATGACACTTTTCATGATATACATGAATTCAAATAAATATTCTCAAATAAATTACATCAATATTTGAGTATACTTATTACCTCATGAACATCATCATTTTATCTTCAATCCCTAATTAAAATCAATATTTTATCATGATCATAAGTAATGTGAAACAAAGTGATCACTCACATAGTCATCAAAATCATTTATAGAATGTCAAAATCCTGAAACCATATTCTCAATCTATGGAACCTTATGTTTATACATCATTATCAAAGGTCATTAACATAACATTAGGATATTTTCTCATCTTTGGACTTATCCTCAATGTAATATCCCACCTTGGATCACTCCATAACCTGTAGCCATACCGGTTCGATACAAGACCACAAGCGTGCCTCCTTATATGGAAGAGGATACTAAATAGATATAGGGGTATAAGGGTGTAATATGGGATGAATATACCCATTATATCAGAGTGTTCAATACACTATAAAATATGAAAATACCATCCGAAATAGTAAATCATCAAAGTATAATTAAATAGATAGAATCCCAATAATAATACATGAAATGCAGTACAAACCCAAATAGTCATGTTATTTATACACAGAGTTCCCAAAAGAACAGATATAGATACATATCGAAATAAAGTAACAATATAATAAAAGTGATCTTCTACATCTCTAAGATGAACTTCAACTCATCAAATTTTACCATCCAATCTATCCTACTTGACTATGCTATCCAAAGTGTAAGACCAACCTGTGTCTTCTACCAAGTGACTGTATGCATAGGTACCCAAGTATATTGTTGAGATGAGAATGATGTGATTAAAATAATAAATAGGGAACTAGCAAATGTTGTCTCATACAAACCAACATTTATAGTTATATGTGCACGTTATATAATAAGATGTATATAAAAGAAAAAATTCCAAATAAATGATTTTTTTTCGATCCTATGGTCCTCAACCACAATCGACCATACCTATTTTGGCTCAATTATAGAGTGTCTTTGAGAACATCCTAATGACCATGCCTCCCATGTTACAATGGATACCCTGTGGAAACCCATTCCATTCATAACAACTTTAGGAACCCATATTCTAATAGCTAATCAGTGGGATATAAATACATGGAAACTCATACAAAGAGCTCCACATACATGGAATCATGTATTAGTCTCCAGAATCCAAGAACGAGGACCCTAATAGTACAATCTGAGAGATCCAAAACTATGTAATCCTATATCGGATCACCTAATATTAGATCCCAAAATCCATGGTAGAATTTATTAGATCACTTGACTATAGGGATAAATCCTATGATAATCCAATATGAGAGCTCCAAATTTATGGAAGATTATATTTAATTTCCTGATCTAAGTGCCCCAAATCCATGTAATCCTATAGAATATCACCTAAATATGGGATAAAATCAATCAAAAGTCTTAGATGTGAGATCTAAATCCATGGTATCCCACTTATTCTAGATCCTAATCTGAGGCCACTGCTATCATGTTCGAGCCCCAAATCTATGGATTCTGTAGAACTGAGCTACAAATTTATGGAACTTCCAATGGTATCCATCACTAAAACATGGAAGAAAATCCCTATACCCTAGCTCTAATAGCGGAATACAAAAATTGTTACATCCACCCCTAGGGTTCATCCTGAAAGGTAACAGAAAATTTGATTGAAGTCCTATGCTCATTATCCCTAACCATAGCCCATTGGGCTACTAGGTTTGGTACGAGTTCTACAAGGACACTCAATATTGTATCACATCACCCAATTTTGGTCAATTATTCTAAAAAGTACTTGCTGGGTATCCTCGGTATCAATGTAGCTGGGGCACCCTCTTCTAGTCCTTGGTCTTAGTCAACGTCATAGGTCACACTTGATGCACCCGTACCATGAATTGTGAAACATCTTCAATAGCATATCACAAACTCACATGATATCTGGGTCCTTCCATAATGGTGGAAGTCATGAGAGGTCGCATAACCCTGATCATTTATCAATTTCACTCTTGGTCAATCCTCTCACCCAAACCTAGTTTTGGTAAGCCTATTGTCTATCAAATTAGCCCTTTCCACATTAGACATAAGAGTGTTGTACATACCATCCCCTTATCGACGATCCTAAATGACCCAAAGTTCGTGAGGGAGATATCTAAAGTATCAAGCACCGATTCATGGTATAAGGGTATCTTGGTCTTGCATCACCTCAATATGGGTCTGGTGGCCAGCCAATACCTCAAGGTATCAATATTAGCCCTCAATATATGAGGTACCCATTTATCACATAGGGGTTGTTTGTAACCCCATGAATTTAATATTCATATTAGGAATTTGGTGTTCCATAATTTTATAGAATCAACTCATGAAACATCTCTTCCCCATGAAGACTCATTGTGCATCTACAAAACATTACCAAACTACATAGGTTGAAAAATCATTTTCAACTTTCCAGGATATAATCCAGAACTCTGAATGACCTTTCGATATGAAACTCCAAATACAAGGTGCATTATTCCCAAAAACTGAGACATCAACCATACCCATAACTGAAACCCCAAACAATTATTTTAACACCGTTATATTCCAAAACAAAACTATCTCAACAACAGTTTCATAGTTCTCCACACTATGTAAGTCAACTTATCATGATAAATTTTGAACCACAACATTCCCCACTATTAGGATCACTCATAAAAACATCTTTTGAGTCATCCCACGACCCAATCAACATGGTTTTTATCTCACCATACACTAACATAGACAAAACACTATAAGAGTTGGTATAACCTCTTATCTATGATTCCACATCGAAACATATGAGCATCCACATCCCACATGTAGATCCCCACACATGCCGACCATTCCACCAATGTTCGAGACCAAACCACACAATACTCCCTTATTAACCAAAAAAACACACCAGATCCATGGTACTAACTTCCATATCTTCAAAATTAAATTCTCCCAAAACATAACCTTTAACACTTTTTTCTTCATATTTGACCCATAAATGATGTGATGAAACTGAGATTTATAGATTAAAAAAGTGATGATTATGGTTAAACCCCTAAAAAAATTCATGAAATAGGGGTAACCCATTGAATCACCTTTAGACTATATTGGTACATTATAAGCTATATGTCCACACACCCAATAGATTCATTGTCTTGATTGAATTTCAATACTGATGTTTACAAGAAATGAGATGAAAATACATACAACTCACCAATGTCCAAATGAATCCTTGACCATACAATTGCTTGTTCAACCATGAAAATGATTCTTCTATCATGAGGGAAATCCTCTAATATTATATGGTAGTCTTCCCACTATACGACATTATATACACCACTTTGTTATAATAAGTTCTGGGGAGACCCTTCATTAAACCAGAGCAGAAGCATAGATTGGTGCGTGTATAGGAAATAATCCCTTAGCATAGTCAAGACGATGCGAAGATATTATGCATGATTTTCTCGAGAATAAGAGTACAATGAGGTTTCATCTATAATTACCACCATACCTCATCAATATATGATATCACATCTTTCTAAAGGGACACATTAAACCCATTTAATGGTTTAGGTCTTCCCTTCCAACAAGTGTCACACCTACTCATGACCACCATGAATCAAGAGGGAATTATTTGAAAAAAGTTACTAATTGCTCATGACTCAATGCCATGAATTCATGAAATAAATTTATCTCTGTCGCCACCACCACTATACTACTTGAGCTCCCCCATAATGATGGGAATGATTCAAAATAAAACTCAATGATCCATTATAATACTCTAAAAAAATGGTCCAACCATGTTTATTCTATTCGAAACACATTTCAATGAAAATAACATGAACTTATTCCTGATCCACCCATTCACATAAACAAACTAACATCATGCATACTGAGAACATTCCTAGCATCTTGATCTTATTTGAATATATGTTTCACACACTCCACTAAACCATTCAGTAATATTGAATCAAGATACCATGATTTATACATTTTTGGCATTAATAAAGACCAAAATCAATCAATGTTCTTCCCTTATAAAGATAACAAGGAATAACCATTCCTCTTATTGAAAAAGGATAAAACTAATGTGCATCAATTTTGTAATCCAAAAAATATGTAACATATGGTTAAACCTTTTAATGATTCACTATCAAACAAAAAACATCATAACTCACTAGGGTATATGATAAAACAAAGGACCACTACGTCTCCCAGCTATCCCTACTAGTGAAGTCCTATGAAAGCCACTGGGTTTGACCACTTAGTCTATAGGTCAAACTCTCAGAAGGTCATAACACACAAGGCATCAAGAACGCTCTGATCCCAACATCACATGACATAAAAATGTAAATATGAACATCTATATGGTCTAATTAACTAAATATTTTATATGCCAAGAAAAGTGTTGAAAACTAGGGAACCCATCCTCTTTGAGAATATTCACATGAGACTACTCCTCAAAGGACTAGGTCATGCAAATGAACTTTAAAAAAACATGAAGAATCCAATAGTTAAGAACCATGTTCCACATCAACCCTATGGGTTCACTACACCTCATGTGCACAAGAACCAATCCATCTTACACACCATCAAATGTATCATCATAGAGCCACATGACCTGCCATTGAAAGGATCTCATATAAAATCCTACAATAATTATTCTATATGTCAAATATATTATATGTGATTGATATTACCCATGTGATTCCTCATTCCTTAGTTGGAAATTATCAAAATAAATTCCTCAGACTCTTTCCAATAGATTAATATCTAGATATCCATGAAAAATTAAAATATCCAATCCACATGTGCATATCCAATTGAGAAAATAAAATAATAAAGTAATGACACAGATCAGAAAGATATCGTCAAGTCCCCATAACTATAACTTCCAATAGGAACAAGTGTTCATGACAAACCAACCCGGTTTCAACTATAGGTTCTGAAAAATTCATAAATATCTATTTTACTAGATCCTACGATCTTAAGACCAATAAAAAATTAATTCCATAAAAAATATTTTTAACATCCAACCAAGCTCACTCTAAAACAAATAGATGGACCACTTCTCCATAAGACCTCATGTGATCCGCCCCATATTCCAGAGTCTATAAGCCAGAAATGAGGGTCTATTTTGGCACTATAGTGAGACTATACCCCTATATGACAGTGCATAATAGAATAAAAAATAAATAGACACCGTGCAAAATATTAATTAATTATTGTAATCATAAATTGATAAACATTTAGTAATAGTACTTGAAATGTAGTAAAGGGCCCAAAAAATAATCTAGGGATACAAATACCACCAACTAGATATGATAGAGATACATAAAATAAAAAAAGAAAAAGATAACAAAATGGTTCTATTACATCTTACAAGTAAATATCATCCAATCTCAGGTACCACAAAGCTATCATGCTCAACCATGTTATCCCAATCCTCACCCCAACATATTCCTCCATCCAAGTGAATGTATTCTTAGGAACCCAAGTGAAGTGGCGGTTTAAGTAGGGTGTGAGTATAAAAATCTCTATGGAATCACGAAAATAGTCCAAGATAAACCAGAACATATAGTGATACATTAATATGACATGTTCAACACAAATAAAGGGATTAATACAAATAAATAAATTTCTATCAATCCTCAGGTCCTAAACCCCAATTGACCATAACTACTTTATCCAAATATCATAGTTCCTCTGAGCATGTCATTATGGGAATGCCTACCATATAACATTATAGGTTAAAAATCCATGGTAGACCCAACCAATCCCTATGACCTCAGGACACCATCACTAGATAGCTAATCAATGGGATCGAAATCCGTGGAAACTATAACTAATAACTCCTTATCCATGATATCAAGTACTATTCTCATGACTCTTAGGAAGAGGACCATGATAATCTATTTTGACGGATTCAAATCTATGACTGAATGTATCAGATCATCTGATATAAGATTTCCAAATACAAGGTATCTTGTATTAGATTTCCTAACTCCAGGGATGAATACCATAATAGTCCAGTCCATGATAACCAAATCTATGGAAACCTATAAAATATTTCCCAATATGATATCCCCAAGTCCATAGATTCTTTTTTCAAATTTTCTAAATCTAGGTGTGAATCCCATGATAGTCCTATATAAGAGAACCAAATCCATGACCACCCATTCATTCAGGAACCTATACCAAAGAACCCCCTATCATGTTTGATCCCCAAATCCGTGTAAGCTCTAGAATCGACCTCCATATCTATAACATCTACAACCATATTCAACTATTTGAAATGGAATCCCATACCAATACCATGGATCCAAACATTTTTTTCAAACCTTATCACACCCCCCATGGGGACACATCCCAAAATTTAACTTAAAGGATGGTTGAACGCCCACACACATCATCCTTGTATACAACCCCCTGAGATCTTAGGTCTGGTATAGGTTCCAAAATGACACTCACTACCATATTACATCACCCACTCAAGGTTAATTGGTCAATAGAGAACCAACTAGTTCACTATGTTCTCAACAGAATTAGGGCATCGTCACCTGGTCCATGGTCTCCATCACCATCCTAGGTCAACACTCGAAACACTGGGAAAACACGTCCCATGAACTCATCAATAGGGTAGCATGACATCACCTAATATGATTACATTTCCACAAATGTGTAAGTCATGATATTTCACATATCCCACATCAGTCATTACAGTCACTTTGGGTTAATCATCTCATTAAAACTTAGTTTTAGTAAACCTATTTTCTATGCCCCTTTGACTAGTCACATAAAAAAAAAAGTTTAGAACATCCCATCCTTATATTGAAGATCCCAAAAATCTGGATGATCATGAGGTATTTTTCTAAAGATTCATTCCCCAATGCATCAGGTAAGTGTGTCATGGTCTTTTTTCACCTCACTAAAGGACTCAAGTCTAACCAATGAATCAAAGTCTAAACATCATCCATTAGTGGATGAGGTATCCAATAAGAATGAAGGGGTTTTCATAACCCATGGAATTTACTATTCTCAATTTTAATTTTATGTTCTATAATATTCACAGCTCACGGCAGAAGAGTTTTTTGTGACCATTAGGATTATAATCTCCCAATATTGGACATCAGGTGATGATGTATCAAGAAAGGATACTGGGCTTGTTCATTACCCTAAGCATTTTACCATTTCCAGTGGAGAATTAAATTTAAATAAAATATTTATTTAATTAAATTAAATATATTAATAACCCTCGATGGAATTATATAACACCCAGATGAAACATACAAAACAAAAATTCCATAGAGATAGTATGCAAGACCACCTACCTTTTTCATTTATTTTCCACATTGACGATAAAGTATGACAACCGCTCCCAAGGATCACCAAGCTTTTCCAGCCTCATGATTGAACAATTGGACTTATATTAACACTCCAAGTCCCTAACTCATTCAATGTAGGAAAAAATAATATATTATTTCAATTTATAATTAATTGAACAGTTAGATATCAACATGGAATATTTATAGTCAACTCAATAGGTTATTCCACCACACTGAAACCATCAGGAAATGGGATCATTTTACATATGATGGACTGTCATATTTAGGATGGATAAAATTCAAAAATAATTCTAATCATTTAGAAACATGATAAAATAAATTTAGGGTGACACTCATTTGGAGAATCAGAGTAGAGTCATACCATATTTGATTGATCTAAAAAAGTAGGTGGTCATCATCTCAGGATCCCCTATTTCTAGGATAAGAAAAATATTTGAATAAAATGGTATATTTTTCCATCAACTAGTGAAATGTAAATATTGACCTAAAACATCTTAAATTTTTGTGAAAATGAGAGGGAAACAAAGAAGAAGGAAGGTGTTGGAAGATCTTACCCACTAACAATGTAAAATCACCCCAATGAATACCAATATTGGTGAAGAAACAAGGGTGGGGTGGGGGGGGGGGGGATTCAGTCGAGACAATAACCCAAGATCTATGTTTTTCTAACCTAAGAGGGTCTTAGTCCCTATTAAAAAATAGATAACCAGAAAATTTTCCTGTAGTGAACCAAGGGTTCACACTATGAATTTTGGGGATGTGGAATCAGGACACTTTTTATGTAGAGACCAAAAGCTTTATGTACATGGACATTACATTACTTTTTCGGAATACTTAATACATGAAAAAAACAGATGCCCAAAGACCGTATTAGTTTAGTGTGTTTGGTAACTCAGAACGAAATATTCTAATCAAGGTGAATGGTCTTGAACATCTCCCATAAAGATCTTACCATTCTGGTTTTCTTACCTAAAACCTTTATTTATATCTTGGGGAAAAGAAAACATAAAAATGTTGAGCTAAAATGCTCAGTAAGGGTAAACATAGAGAACATAAAACAATCCATAAACATTTGAATGCAAGAACATGAACATAAAATCTAAACATCAAAATCATGAGTAAATACATAAATCGTGGAAGTACGTAAGGAATATATCATAAAAGAACATAAATCATGATAAAATAGTTTGGAAATAAAACTTTTAATTGTTGAAAAACATTAAGAACATGATATGATTTCCATGGTAGCCAAGGCATTGCTGCCAAGACCATCTTAGTGGACAAAGTCCCTTTCTTAATTGAGTTCACTCCTCGTTTTAGTCCTGTAACACTGAACCGGATTAACTTACCATTCCAGACATGTCTATCTCATGAGATATAAATCTTTTACCAATGCATTGGAGGGAGATATAGGTCCCACCCATCTCATAATGAAATCATTCTTACTTTTTCCACAAAATAAACATACATCATTCATAATAACCCAATGAATAAAATGGGTTTCATAAACATCATCCCATCATCACATAATCCATATAAAAGAAATGGATATCATTTCATAATAAGAAAAGTGAAACCATGTAAATCATAGATACATTATACATGAAACATGCACATATGAAGTAATGTCATCTTAGATGGAAAATGGTTTTGATAAAACACTTGAAATGAATTCTTGAGGAAAATATCCTTTATTCTTCAAAATCATTTTCGTTTCACAAAATTCCATGAAATTTTAAATGAAAATTATTTTGTTGAAAATAGTCATGAAATTGTTTGGAGGAAGCTTCATGAAAATAAGGCTTTATAAAACCGTAAAAAACTGTTCATGCCGTATAAGTTAAAAATAACATTTTTCTCGTACTTTTGTCAGAAAAGTCAAAAAGTACATCGTAAAAGAAAGAGTACATACATACCATGTAGTAAAAGTAAAAAATGGGTAAAAAAGACATTAAACATATATGATAAAACTTTTATAAAACATGGACATGGATGATAACAACAACCCCAGTAAATACTTACGAATAAGCAATCTCAGATAAAAATTATATTTGCAAAATTATCCCTTACCTTATGTCTGATATGCTTCGTATGTATCCGAACCTCCTGTATAATGATTTAAATAATGTCATTGAATTATTAAAGAATCATATTCATTGTTTTATATCATATATGGTTCACTTAGATATTTATATTACCCATTAATTTGTCAATTTTATGTCAATGTAGTGTTTTGGGTAAAATTGTTTCTTTTATCGTACGTGTTTGGACTTGTTGTTCTTGATATTATTATTACTTTTATCTTGATTTACTTACTTTCAGAATGTAAAACATGATTTATATATCATATATATTCAGTATATATATATATATATATATATAATAGATAGATAAATGAAATGAAACACAACGTTCATGGAGACGGTAGGCCATACGTACGCATGAACGCTGTTTTCCTTTCTTTATTGACTTGAATGGAAGTAAGTAGATGAAATATATATATATATATATATATTTATACATAAATCCTGTAGCATCATTATTATTATTCATTATATATACTTTATAATCATTCTTGAATGGTTAATCATGGAAAATGAATCTCATCGCGTTCGTGGAGACGGTAGTCCGTACGTACGCACGAGCGATGATATCATTCCCATGATCGTGGAATTGTATTGAAGTGTATGTATAATATTACAGAATAAATATCACTTTACAATAACCGTATATAGTTATTTATTTACACCATTATACCCATCCATGTATGGTGGTGGTGGAAAAACTGATTACACCACAGCATGGAGACTGTATTCCGTACGTACGCACGTGTGGTGATTTCGTTTTCCGTAGGATGGATAGAATGTGAAATAGAGTTGTTTCATATTCATAATAACATATCCGTATATTAGTGATACTGATGTTATTACTTTATAATGAAACAACTAAATAAGAAGAAGTTGAAGAAGAAATAAACTTGAGAGAATCGAAATAAGAGATTACCTCTTTTTCGACGTACCTCCTTTAAGCCTTCTCTTAAGGATGTAGAGTTGGTCTTTTGAGAAGACCAGAACCTCCAGAATATTGATAGGAAAGTTGAGAAGTTAAATGGTCAGGGGTTTTCAGAGCTTCAAGGCTCAAATATGTGTGAAGAGAAGAGGGAAGGGGTGCCCTTTTTATAAGGG
The DNA here is from genome assembly GCA_963277665.1 of Viscum album. Taxonomy (NCBI): domain Eukaryota; kingdom Viridiplantae; phylum Streptophyta; class Magnoliopsida; order Santalales; family Viscaceae; genus Viscum; species Viscum album. Next base: position 1,395,241,316 of record OY728160.1, on the reverse strand, counting down.
AGGAGAGGGGCACCTTGGAAAAAACTCAAAATATTATTTTATTATAAAGTCATATTAAGTTTTTAATAGCTCCAAATTGATTTATTTCAAAGATAAGGTGGGTATGGGTCGAAATAATTTCATCCAATATAATTTATACAAGTTTAGGTTTCTATTTTAACCTTATCATTTAGATTTAACTTTAAGTTAAATAATTTTACTTTTACCGTGTCTTCTTGTTTTCTTACACTATAAGGTTAATAAACTTACTATAACAAGCCAAAAGAACCCTAAGTTGTTTATTATTAATATATATATCCTTATCTAAGTCATTTTGCCTAACCTTGTATTTTTAGGAATAAAATAACAATTAATAATATATTATGTTTTTAAAAAAACTATTTTATGTCAATTTTGACACTATTTGGTAATTGATTTTTGTGAAAATCATAACAGAATGATTGGTTAGACCAAAGTTAATTAAATCAATAATGACATGTCATATTAACCTATAAAATTAGTGTAATTCCTAAAAAGTCTCAAATTACATTTATTTGGGTATTTATAACATCAATTATGTCAATATTTCATTAATAAGATAATTACTGCATCATCATTGTGTCATAAATAAATTAAATTATTTAATGTCTAAAAATTATAAATAAAATACCATTATATAGGAAATATTTTTATCTTTCGAATGAATATTTATAGTTGAATTTATCTTATGTATAACCCTATATTAAAAATGTTTTAGTTATTAAACTTTGATTTTAACCATTTTAACCCTTCTTTAAATAAATTAATAATAAATGTCCTAATCGAATCCAAGTGGACCTAAATGGTCATATTTTATTCATAAGGTTGTATTTGGTCTAATTACACTTATCTAATAGAATTAGGGAAATATTAATATCAATTTTACCAGTAATTACCCTATTTACTTTTAACTGTGGTAAATAAAAGTAAAAAGTTACTATTCACCAAAAATTATTTTGATCTCATTGAACCACATTTTAGTCCTTGATATTAACCGTGTCTCTCAGATTTTCAAAATTCAATTCACATAATTGGTAAAATTTCATTTAAATGGAAAATTCAGTTTTTTAACTACCACAAAGTGGTTTCACTATTCATCGAAAATTGAAGTTTTTCAGAAAAATACCAAAAATTCAGCCTATGGATTATTTGATATTCTGAATTAAAAATTGATGTCTATTTTTCCAAATTAAAAACATATAATTAGCATTAATTAATTTTAAAATTAATTCCCATTATCAAAACAAATCGCGTGTTTTTAAGAAACAAAAACAATCAAAAGATTGATACTTGTTTATATCCAATTTCAAAGTGAAATTAATTCCAATGAACAAAATTGGATTAAATGGTAAAAATATATTCTAATTACACATTAAAACCAATTAAAAAGATAATCTAACCATATAAATTATTTCGATGAAAAAGAGTTGTTTTTAATTAAAATATAGCTTGTTTTTACTATTCATTAAAATATGAAAGTTATCAGAATAACATGGAAAATTTATCCAAAGTAATTTTTTATATCATGATTCCAAATAATAATTTTATTTTGTCAAATTGAACTTATAGAAATGCCAAAAAAAAAAAGATTTAAGGTGGGTGCGCCATCAAAAGGTGGGAAAACTGCAATTTTTGAAAAATACAAATTTTACACAAAAAATTTATTTTGTTCTCATACCATATTCTAGAAAATGTGTAAGATGAATAATAATGTTATAAAATTTAAAATGTAGTTAATAATATTCATAAAGTCTAGTCCATAATAATATTATATCAATATATCATTGTTTAGTGAAACCTGGTATTGCGTACTACACACGGTATCGAGGAAGGTCGTAATTGCGTGTAATGTAAGCCAAGTCAGGGTTGTGTGTTGTACAAGACTCCTCCGTTGTTTCCTATAACAGAACCCAACCATATTTCATTTATACATTGAATATGTATATATATATACACTTAATTTTTCATAGAATAACTACTATCGAAATTTTGGGTAACATGATCCAAGAATAACGTTGTGTATACTGCAAGCTAATACGATGTAGCGTACAACACAAGACATCAATGAAATTAAAAAGAATAATTCTCATAAAATCTCGGGTTGTTACATTCTACCCCCTTAAAATGAATTTTTCCCTAGAAATTCGTCAGGGTTATAAATGGTTTAATACTCGAAATTTTCTTTAATAGAAACCCACATCGTAAAAAGGGAATACCAAAACCCATCTTTAAAAAATAAAGTATGAAATGTAATGGTTACCAAAATTAACTAATCACTGGGTTTCCACATAGGAGAACATAGGTGAAAATATGGATATGGAAGAAAAGATTAACCATGATGTTATGATGGAGAGTGGTAGAGAACATGGCTATGAAAAAGCCATTAATCACAAACCATAAATTTGTGATGATCTAAGGTACCATCTGATTCATCGGATATAAGAGCACTAGGAAAACATTTTTGGTTTTCAATATCATTTCCCTAAAGTTGAAAATTTCGAATTAGAAGAAATACATGCTTGATTTTGGTACAATCTCACTATTGTTCGTGCTTTGAACAATTTCCACTTCATCTCTTAAATAAATGAAGTTGAATTTGTTATTCGTGAAGTGTTAATAGATCATGTGATAGAATGATGAGTTATTCCATCTGTTTCAAACAAAGGGTTAGCAAAAGTTATCAAATATACATAAGTCCATCAATGGTGAGGTTAATCATATACGATTCCAAAAATGAACTTATACTTCATATATCATATCGCTTAATAAAATAAAACTAGTTTCTACTAACCAGGGACTTCATGTAGGCCAGTGGTATGCGATAAAGGCCAGTCGCACTTCGGTTGTGGGTTCGATTCCCACAACCTTTTCCGATGCGATGGGATGTCGCCCATCCTATAGGTTGTACTTTTTCTAAAACTACACTACTATAACATCCCATCAATAACATCGAAAAAATTTCTATCCTTAAACAATACTAACTTATATCCAACATAATCCATTCCAATATTTAGGCTTATCTAAAATACTTCGGTCCAATCTCATAGTATAAAGAAAATTATTACTTGAAATGTCACATAAAAATCACGTGAATGCCATCATTTATCCCCCATATATCATAATATATATCTTGTTGGTGAAATTACAAAAATGTGAATTACTTAATCATGTATTCTCTTGAATAATGAATACCCAATTAACCTTAGTGAAAACATGAATGTTGTTAAATTTTAACACTTTCCACATACCAAAATCCCAAAAATTCTATATATTCAAACCATAATATCACTTAGTCCTTATATCAGTCATGATCTCATGAATACAATCAAACATCTCATTATCTTCTTATCCCTTCATTATGAGCATATCATCTACTTTCCAAAAATATCTGAATAACCTTTCATGGTTACCAGTACTATTTAACATATACTTTCAAATAATTTAGGAAAAACAATAGTGTAACAATCCTTAGATGATTCTTTATTCCATAATACCATTAAATATACAAAATAACTCTTGATAAACATACAATCATTCCACTACATTCTTAAACAACTGAATGAGATTCAACACTTCTTTCATCTCATATATCATTTGTAGTCTCCTCATCATCATCCACATAAATACTACCCATATGACCATGCTGATTCTCTTCATGAGATTTTCTCTTATGGAATTGGTTTGCATAATGCCCATACATTCCACATTTAAAACATCTAATCATTGTTGACGTCGTAGCTATTCCATTATCCTTATCCATGGTTTTAACTAAACTTTTTTCCTTTGCACTTACTGGATTGGTGTCCTTATTTTCCACACCCAAAACATCTTCCAGTTCCTTTGAAACATTATCCTTGATGCCTCTTCCCACATGATTTACATGAGGGGAATTGAACTTTCTTTCCTCTATGATCATCATGAAACTCCATCTTTCTCTTATTAGATGAGTCAGTAAACTTACCCAAGTTGAGATTATTGATCATATTATGAGATTTCTGATTAGGCATAATAACGATATGTGGACCTCCAGATCCAATTTCATTTGGTTTCTCAGGAAAAATATCATTCCATTGTCCATCATATCCTCCATTATCGTGAATCTTCCTGTTTCCATCCATTTTTAAAACCCAAAAATAATAGTATGAGACGAAAAAATCATGCTAGGAAAACAACATAATGAAGGGGGACTACCTTCAATATCTAACATCTTAGGTTTAATTATAAGATCTTTAGCGCAATTCTAGGACTATAACCTATACATATACTTATCCTTAGGGACATCCCTAGACATACCTTAGAAATATCTCTAGGGATCACACTAAAGTTTTCGCATCCTAGTTTCCAAAGGTTGACTAAACCTTCACTATGATACCAACTGTAGAGACCCAAATCTTGACTTACATGGACATTACATTACTTTTTCGGAATACTTAATACATGACAAAAACAGACTCCCAAAGACCGTATTAGTTTAGTGTCTTTGGAAATTCAGAACGAAATCTTCTAATCATGGTGAGAGATCTTGAACATCTCCCATAAAGATCTTCCCCTTTTGGTTTTCTTACCTAAAACCTTTATTTATATCCTGGGAAAAAGAAAGCATAAAAAGGGTGATTTCAAATGCTCAGTAAGGGTAAACACAGAGAAATAAAACAATCCATAAAAATTTGAATGCCAGAACTTGAACATAAAATCTAAACATCAAAATCTTGAGTAAAGACCTAAATCTTGGAAGTATATAAGGCATATATCATAAATGAACATCAATCATGATAAAATAGTTTGGAAATAAATCTTTTAATTGTGGAAAAACATTAATCACATGATATGATTTCCATGGTAGCCAAGGCATTGCTGCCAAGACCATCTTTGTGGACAAAATCCCTTTATGAATTGAGTTCACTCCTCGTTTCAGTCCTATAACACTAAACCAGATAAACTTACCATTATATCCATGTCTATCTCATGAGATATAAATCTTTACCCAATGAATTGTTGGGAGATATATGTCCCACCCATCTCATAATGAAATCATTCTTATGTGTGCCACAAAATAAACATACATCATTCATAATAACCCAACGAATAAAATGGGTTTCATAAACATCATCCCATCATCACATAATCCATATAAAAGAAATGGATATAATTTCATGATAAGAAAATATAAACCATGTAATTCATAGAGACATTATACATGAAACATACACATATGAAGTAATGTCATCTTAGATGGAAAAAGGTTTTGATAAAACACTTGAAATGAATTCTTGAGAAAAATAACCTTTATTCTTCAAAATCATTTTCGTTTCACAAAATTCCATGAAATTTTAAATGAAAAGTATTTTGTTGAAAATATTCATGAAATCTTTTGGAGGAAGCTTCATGAAAATAAGGCTTTATAAAACCGTAAAAATCCGTTCACGCTGTATAAGTTAAAAATAACATTTTTCTCATACTTTCGTCGGAAAAGTCTAAATGTACCTCGTAAAAGAAAGATTCCATACATACCATGTAGTAAAAGTAAAAAATGGGTAAAAAAGAAATTAAACATACATTAAAACACTTTTATAAAACATGGACATGGATGATAACAATAACCCCTGTAAATACTTACGAATAAGCAATCTCGGATAAAAATGAGATTTGCGAAATTATCCCTTACCTTATGTCCGATATGCTTCGTATGTATCTGAACCTCTGGTATAATGATTTAAATAATGTCATTGAATTATTACATAATCATATTCATTGTTTTATATCATATATGGTTCACTTAGGTATTTATATTACCCATTCATTTGTCAATTCCATGTTAAAGTAGTGTTTTGGGTAAAATTGTTTCTTTTATTGTACGGGTTTGGACTTGTTGTTCTTGATATTATTGTTACTTATATCATGATTTACCTACTTCCAGAATGTAAAACATGATTTATATATAATATATATTCATTATATATATATATATATATAATAGATAGATAAATTGAATAAAACACACCGTTCATAGAGACGGTAGGCCGTGCGTACGCATGAACGCTAATTTCCTTTCTTTATTGACATGAATGGAACTGAGTAGATGAAATATATATATATATATATATGTATACATAAATCCAGTAGGATCATTATTATTATTCATTATATATACTTTATAATCATTCTTGAATGGTTAATCATGGAAAATGGATCTCATCGCGTTCGTGGAGACGGTAGTCCGTACGTACGCATGAGCGATGACATCATTCCCATGATCATGGAATTGTATTGAAATGTATATATAATATTACAGAATAAATATCACTTTACAATAACCATATATAGTTATTTATTTACACCATTATACCCATCCATGTAAGTTGGTGGTGGAAAAACTGATTACACCACGGCGTGGAGACGGTATTTCGTACGTACGCACGCGTGTTGATTTCATTTTCCGTAGGATGAATAGAAGGTGAAATAGAGTTGTTTCATATTCATAATAACATATCAATATATTAGTTATAATGATGTTATTACTTTATAATGAAACAACTAAATAAGAATAATTTGAAGAATAAAGAAACTTGAGTGAATCGAAAGAAAAGATTACCTCTTCTTCGACATACCTCCTTTAAGCCTCCTCTTAAGGCTGTAGAGTTGGTCTTTTGAGAAGAACAGAACCTCAAGAATATTTCTAGGGAAGTGGAGAAGAGAAATGGGAAGGGGTTGACAGAGATTCAAGGCTCACATGGGTGTGAAGAGAAGAGGGAAGAGGTGCCCTTTTTATAAGGGAGGAGAGGGGCACCTTTGAAAATATATATTATTTTATTATAAAGTCATATTCGGTTTTTAATAGCTCCAAATTGATTTATTTCGAAGATATGGTGGGGAAGGGTCGAAATACTCTCATCCAATAGAATTTAGACCTGTTTAGGTTTCTATTTTAACATTATCATTTAGATTTAACTTTAAGTTAAATAATTTTACTTTTACCGTGACTTCTTATTTTCTAACACTATAAGGTTAATAAACTTACTATAACAAGCCAAAGGAACCCCAAGTTGTTTATTATTAATACATATAACCTTATATAAGTAATATTTCCGAACATTAGACATTTAGGAATAAAATAACAATTAATAATATATTATTTGTTTTAAAAACTATTTTATGTCAATTTTGACACTATTTGGTAATTTATTTTTGTGAAAATCATAACAGAATGATTAGTTCGACCAAAGTTAATTAAATCAATAATAACATGTCATATTAACTTAGAAAATTAGTTTAATTCATAAAAAGTCTCAAATTACATTTATTTGGGTATTTATAACATCAATTATGTCAATATTTAATTAATAAGATAATTTCTGCATCATCATTGTGTCATAAATAAATTAAATTATTTAATGTCTAAAAATTATAAATAAAATACCATTATGTATGGAATCGTTTTATCTTTCTAATTAATTTTTATAGTCTAATTTATCTTATGTATAACCGTATATTAATTTTTTGTTTTTAGTTATTAAACATTGATTTTAACCATTTTAACCATTCTTTAAATAAACTAATAATAAATGTCCTAATCTAATCCAAGTGGACCTAAATGGTCATATTTTATTCCTAAGGTTTTATTTTGTTGAATTACACTTATAAAATTGAATTAGGGAAATATTAATATCATTTTTACAATTAATTACCATATTTACTTTTAACCGTGGTAAATAAAAGTAAAACGTTACTATTAACAAAAAATTATTTTCATCTCATTGAACCACATTTTAGTCCTTGATATTAACCGTGTCTCTCGGATTTTTGAAATTCAATTCACAGAAGTGGTAAAATTTCATTTAAATGAAAAAGTCAGTTTTTTAACTACCACTAAGTGGATTCACTATTCATCGAAAATTGAAGTTTTTCAGAAAAATACCAAAAATTCAGGCTAAGCATTATTTGATATTCCGAATTAAAAATTGATGTCTATTTTTCCAAATTCAAAACATATAAGTGGAAATAATTAATTTAAAAATTAATTTCCATTATCAAAACAAAAAGAGTGTTTTTAAGAAACAAAAACAATCAAAAGATTGATACTTGTTTATATCCAATTTCAATGTGAAATTAATTCCAATGAACAAAATTGGATTAAATGGTAAACATATATTCTAATTACACTTTATAACCAATTAAAAAGATAATTTAGCCATGTAAATTATTGCGATGAAAAAAATTTGTTTTTAATTAAAATATAGCGTGTTTTTACTATTCATTAAAATATGAAAGTTATCAGAATAATATGAAAAATTTATCCAAAGTAAATTTTTATATCCTTATTACAAAGAAGAATTTTATTTTGTCAAATTGAACTTATAGAAATGTCAAAAACAAGATTTAAGGTGGGTGCGCCATGAAAAGGCGGGAAAACTACAATTTTTGAAAAATACATATTTTACATGAAATATTTATTTTGTTCTCATACCATATTCTAGAAAATGTGTAAGATGAATAATAATGTTATAAAATTCAAAATGTAGTTAATACTATTCATAACAGATAGTCCATAATAATATTATAACAATATATCATTGTTTAGTGAAACCTGGTATTGCGTACTACACACGTTATCAAGGAAGGTCATGATTGCATGTAATGCAAGCCAAGTCAGGGTTGTGTGTTGTGCAAGACTCCTACATTGTTTCGTATAACAGAATCCAACCATATTTCATTTATACATTGAATATATATATATATACACTTAATGTTGTGTATAATAACTACTATCGAAATTGTGTGTAACATGATCCAAGAATAGCATTGCCTATACTGAAAGTTAATACAGTGTAGCGTACAACACAAGACATCAATGAAATTAAAAAGAATAATTCTCATAAAATCTCGTGTTGTTACATTTTACACCCTAAAACCACTTTCCTGCACCACATAAACCCTTTTGATGTATTCAATAACCAATTATTGATGTGAGTGGGATTCTGTTTATTGTTTCTAAATAATGATCCACCCATTTCTCAACCATTTCTTTCTTGAACCTCGAGACATCAAATGAAACATAAAACATGTTAAAAAACAATTTATTTGGATGTTAAAATATAATATATATATATATATATATATATATATATCAAAACGACCCATCCCCTAATGGAGAAAAAATTCAAATTCATGATAAATTTCCTAATCAAATGGACATGAGTTTTTATACCCAGGGTTTTCACCAAATATCTCTAGTCATAATCTCCATTAATTTACTAAACACTACCATGATATTATCTATAATGAACCATACATCATACATAAATTTTACATCACTTTAGATGAATATTCAATATATAACAACATTTTCCACACAAAAACTGTAATGGTTTAGTGTCTTTTGATACTTGATACATAAATGTCTTTTTTTGGTACATTATTAATCATATATCAAAATTTTGTTTTAAAATTTTAAATTTTTTAAGATAATCTACTTATATTCTTTCTTCATAACCTAGGGAAAGGAAACACCAAAAAGTTTTATCTCATATGATCAATAAGGGAAAACATGGGAGATATCAATCAGTGATCGTATGAAATAATAGAACAAGAATAAGGATATGAGATATTGAACATAACATAAAAATTTCATACTGAATCTATTATAGATCTGAACAATATTAGTGGAATATAACACTTTCATTTTCAAAATAAACGAATCATAATAATTAGTATTCATCATAATTCAATCATTAACCACATATTCAATTAATAATCATAAGAACATGTCGTAAAATGTGTGGCACCATCATATGCATTTAAACCATTTCATATGTCATGTTTAACAAAAAAATATCATCAAATAATAGAGGATAAAGAATCCAAACGATTTTACTATATCATAACAGACCAAGAATCACCAATTGTTTCTTATAGTAGATCATGGATTCATATTTTTTTCCTATAGTGGATCAAGCACAATGACTTGTTTCCATAATTATCTCATGAGATATTAAACAATATCGAATTCCTTTAAGGGATATCCAATTTTGGTACCACCTTTCACACAATGAAAGCCATACATATGTGCGCCACAAGATCATAAAAAAATTATCTTTAAATTATATCATATCCTATAAAAAAAAAACAGGATCCATTAACAATTCATAAATTCATTAATTCATATCCCATGGAAGACATAGGGGTTTCATAAATATCTCATAATCATAATTATAAGCCATAAAGAGAAACTATAAGGATGGTATCATTGTATTATATTAAAATTAGAGAATAATTAACATCAATGGATATATTTATAGATAAAAATCCATTCAAAACATCCAAGAAATATTTCTTGAAGAAAATATTGTTTTTAATTTGATATATTTTTCTTAAATCCAAATAGTTTATTAAATATTAATGATTTTTTTATTTTAAATGAAACATGTAAACCTATAAATGGAGATTCAAAGCATTGATAAGTAATGTTGGTATGAAATTCCATTAATTCCATGTATATTAAAACAATGATTACTTTCACATTTTCGATAAAAAGCTAAAAGAAACTTTTTGTGAAAATGAAAACAAGATTAATTTTAAAACCTTTTATTTAAATTCAATTGTTGTTAATTTTTTTTAAAAAATATTATAATAATATTAAAAATAGTGTTAAATTAATATTAATGGAAACATGGACTTATAATAAAGATATTTCTAACCAAAGAATAAATAAGGTGTGTTTGTTCTCAAAAAACTTTTCCCGATAATTTTAAGTACCATAGAGAGGAAAATGGTTATATTAAATGAAAATTTAAGGAATAACGAAAGGATAATAAAAATAAAATGGATATATCCAATAAGGGAAATATAATCTCCTCAATGTAAATTATATCATAAATAATCCCAATAAAATGGGATAGAAACATAAATCCCTTACATCAAGTGTCATCTTTCAATAAACATGTTATAACCTCATATTTAATAAATAGATATTTATTATAAATATATTATAGTAATGTACGCATATCTATCATACCACATAGGATTAACTTATAATCAATTAACTCTCTTTTATTAAGAATATGTTACTAAAATCACTGTTCTAGTTGACAAACAGTTAGTTTTTTCATGCATGTTTTTCTACGATAGACACGACCCTTATACATTGATCCTGGTTCCATTATGTATATATTTTTAATAATGATATTAGTATATTATATATTAATTATATATATATATATATATATATATATATTCATCTATAAAAGGTATAGGTAGAAAATTAAATTTCATCGTTCATGGAGACAATAGGCCGTATGTACACGTTAATGTTGTTATCACATTTTAAGGGATGTAAAATAATAAAATAAAATTACAATTATAATTTATTGAATAATAATTATATCATAAATATCATATAAATTCATTAAATATATTTTATTACCATCAATTTAAAATAAAAATGAAAAACGAATCACATCACTTTGTGGTGGTGTATGCCCAAGTGACATTATTGTTTCCAAAGGATGGGAAGAAGGTAGATAATGGTAGTAAAATGATCACAATAATAATTAAGTATATTAATTATACTAATTCAATTATTTTATAATGTATACCACACACACACACATATATATTTATATGATGTAAAATAAGAAATAAAATTGAAAATGATCGGTTTAGAGTTATACCTCTTCACCGGGAAACCTCTTTTTTTTACACATTAATCCATGATAGGATGGTATTTTGGAAATACTGGAAGATATAATATATGGTTATGGAAGCTATGATGATATTAATAAAGGAATCTTTCTATATAGAAGTCTCAAATAGTGTGAATAATGATGGTGATGGGGTTCCCTTTTATATGTGAGGAGAGAAGAACTCTTGGAATTAATTAAATAATTAAATTAATTTTCATTAAAGAATGGAAAACATTGACATAATTAATATATAATATGATTATGAGTTGAAACACTCTCATAAAAAAAATTTAAATAAGTTTTTGTTGTGTTATTTCCCTTATCTCTTAGTTTTACCCCATGCTAACCCTGTAACGACCCAAAATTTCACTAATGGAAATAGATTTTGATCTAATTAAATGTACCTTTATGTAAAATGTTTATATAAAATGTTTATATAAAATGTCAAATTCTTTGGTTTTATGTTAATAATTGTGACCGTTGCTAATATTGACATTGAACAGTGATCACATTATTAGTATAAATATAGGGTTTTAACAAATCCAATTTACTCAGACAAAGGAATCAATGACCTCATCCAGTAGACGTTCCCCATATGAATCCCATTTATTAGAGTTCGGAAAGGAGGTGGAATCATTGGTATTCTATCTTGACCAATCCCATGCTGATCTTGAATATGTTAAGCTCGAGCAGGACCACCTATGAGAAAAGTGGAAGTTGATAGATATTACCACCCTAGAAATGTTATCCGAGCCACCCCAAGAGTCTATCACCATCACACACCTTAATCTTCGGTGTTATGCAGGTGTTAAAAGGGGTTATATAATAAGACCTTAGCATAATGGTTATGTACATTATTTTTTATATAATAATGAATATACTTTCATTTTATTATTGTTACCTTGTAAATAGTTTTAAAGCTCAAATAGTATTTTTTTTGTTAAAATTCAACTAAGAAATATATTTTGATGAATTAATGGATTTTTGAATTTAAATAAAATTTTAATAAAATTTTATTATTATTAAATTAATTTTTATTAAATATAAACTAGCTTATAATTTTATGAATGCAATTGTAAATTTTTTAAGGTTTGAAAACCATTTTTGTCAAAACCTGTGAATTTTCGATAAATGTCAGTTTTTATTTTAAAATTAAAAATTAACATTTTTAGAAAATTATTTAGATAAAATAAATATTATTTCTGGAATCAGGATGTCAAAATTATCCAATGGTGAATTTTTCATAATTTTCTGAGACAGTCAAATTATTGGGTAAAAATTAAATACCATTTAAATATATAATTTGTTTTATGACATCATAATGACCCAATAGTGATGTAATAAAATACTATAAGCTTTATGTTCGGCTAATATATGTTTTACCATTAAAATAATGTGATTTTGGGTTTGTTTGACTTATTTTAAAAAGCATTAATGGACCCTTCAAGGCTTATTAAACAACTTGTCTTTTTAAATTGTTTTCCTTGGGAGTTTGACTCACCTCCACATAAGAAATCCCATTATTCTAAGAAGTTAGAACTTTGGCATTATAAAATATTGTTTTCCACTTTCCTTTTACAAAAACCATGGGCAAAAAACATGGGCTGGTTTGTGGTTTGGATTAGTTTAATGTGAGGTGTCCCAAACCTAAATAATAAAGAATTCCCTCACCTTTCCTATATAAACACACCCAAGATCCCACTGACTCCACACTCAAAGAATTTGGAGTTTGTCCAAACTATGAATCCCTCTCTATAGAATCCTCCCAAGGTTCCCCAATCTTCCAAGAATCCTCTCTCAAGCCTTGGGAAGCACACATCCATGTAAGGGTTTTTCTTCCTTTATCATTTTCTCCAATATTATTTAAATTGTTATTCCCTTTTAATTTAAATTATAAATGTTGGGGTACGGTTTAGAACCTCCCCCATACAGACCTATTTATGTTTTAATGATGGGAGAACCATTTCTATCTCATTAAATTCCTCCCATGTTCAACAGTTACTATGCCGAAATTCAGAAATGAATTTTTCTCTCCTCTTTTACATTCAAGAAATTATTTTGTATCATGACTCTAAATTACATTACAATTTTTGGTACATGTATATATATGACCCCATTACTTTCCATTTCATGTACATATGATGAGACACACCTTTCTCTCTCATTAACCATTTTTATGAATTCTTACGTCACGCCGTTACGCTGTCGAAATTGCACCGTTTTTCCAAGCCAAAGTCATTATGTAGTGAATACCATGCCCATTTAACTGTCAAGGGTATTCACCTTTATTCACATTTACTTATTGTTTAAAGAGTTTAATGTATGTTTTCCACATTCCTTTATCATGGAATAAATGATGATGTTTTATGAATCTATGTTATATGATCCATGTGGCACACTTATGCATGAAATGAAATGTTTAAGAAGGGTGCGCCCTTATAGCACTCCAATGCATTGGGTAAAGTATAGTATCATGATACGTCATGTGAAATGGGTTTTGACTCATGCTAATTCAAGTGAAACAAGGTTTTACTCGTACTTCATGTGCAATGAGGGTTTACTCATGCTCTATGTGCAATGAGCCTTGGCTTAGGCTAATTCCATGTTAAGTGTTGTTTCCACATTTCCATGTTATGATTATCATGATTTATCATGACTTTATGTTTATGATTCTCTTGTTCTCTATTGATATGCCTTTTTTCTAATATATATTGTACTCCTCATGTTATTCTATGATTATTCCTTTACTGGGCTTTATAGCTCACCCTTTTCTTATGCATTTCCTCAGGTTATCCCATGCAATTCTAAGTACGAGGGAATGTAGTGGTCATGTAAAAGATGTTTTCAATAAAGATGTTGTATTTCATGTTTTAAGTTGTTATATAATGATCCTAATCACCAAATACACTAGACCTATCGATATTCTATGTTGTATCAAGTGATGTTTATGTAATAAATTATGTTTAATTGTGTAATAAAAAGAAGGGTTGTTATAAACCCCCTTTAAAATTACCACAATATCAATGTTTTCTAATCCTTAAGTGTTTAAAATTTTACCAATAAAGGAAATGTGACATATAAATATACCATTTTTGATATGTTCAACCATATCCCATTGATATTTTTGAAGATTTCATTATTTTTAAAATTTAAATTATTTATTTAATATTATATATTATGAAATCTATTTAATGTCATTTTTGGAAATATTTATTTAATATGACCTTAAAAATAACGTAAAAATCATTTAATTTAAATATAATTCTTTCAAACATCACTAATATGTTATATTTTATTACCATATTTATATAACATAATAATTCAACCATATTTTATATGTTTTAATATTTTTAATATAAGTTTATTTTTTTTCTATCACTTTAATAAATATTGAGTCAGTGTTGTGTAAGAATTTATGTTAATTATTAAATTACTAAAAAATAAAAATAAATTACCATGATAAGAAAATTAATTTATATTTTAAATAAACATTAGAACCAAACATATCATCTTTTTACCCTTATGTAATTTTTTTAGATATTAAAGTCAAGAGATTGACTTTTTGTATGTATTCATTTTATAAGATAATATAGAGGTCATAATCAATTAAAAATAGCACCTATAGCTGACTATTAGAGAAATTTATGGAAATGATGAAAATCACTCATCCAATAGGGTAAATTAAAGTGTTAGAGAAATTTTAAATACTTAACCCAATGTTTTAATTTTATTTTACATGTTTTACCCTTACCTAGGTGACATATATTTACCAGGTTTAAAATTTATAATGAAAAAATAAAAGTTCCATATTTTAAAAATAAGTTCTTCTTGATTAAAAATATTGAATCTATTTTAAATATTAAATATATATAAGTTATATAATTAAAATTAAAATTTATCCCACAAAATGAGAGTGAAATAAGTTTTCCAATGAATTTGTTTTCCTGAAGTACAAATTTTTTAGTGCATAATCTAATACAAAAATGATTCAAATAAAATTATTTGGATTATAAATAAAATAAAATAAAAATAGTTACGTTTTAAACCATTCTAAAATAAAATTAATTTTTTTAAATTCATGAAACAAAATGTCTACTTCCAATAAAAATCAATATTTTGCCCAATTCATCAAAAAACAAACTTTTTATAAAAATACCTAAAAATAACCATAAGAAAATTTTTATATGATGATTTAAAAATGAAATAATTTTTATGAAATACAATCTATACTAGTATCAAAAGTTAATTTTATCATTCCACCACAAAAATAAATAAAAAGCATTTTTGAAGAAAAATTATTTTTGAAGAATATGACAAATTTAATAAAAAATGATTGATTATTTCAAATGATTTAAAAATAGATTTTTATTGAATACAAACTATATATATATATATATTTGATAATTTAGTTAATCATATTAATACCCCTCATTTCAAGACTTGGCGATAACTATCAGACATAATAATTATATTTCAATTGTATAACAATATTTCTTTAAAGTCGGTGTTTCATATAAAGAATGATATCAAATAAATAAAATTTATTTATAGAGAAAAATATTGTTAAATATTAGGGTGTTAAAATCCATATTATGAATCATATATTCTGATTTCCCATTCGTTGGTGGTTGATTTGTCTTACACATTTTCAACTAGGTTCCAAGATCTTGTTGTAATGATATCTTAATCTGATAAGTAAATCAAGGATCTCTATTAGAGATAATAGATGATCATAATCCATGTTATTTAATATCTTCCAAAATATATGCATTTGATAGATCTACTATTGTATTGGACTCTAAAATTTATATAAAGTGTGATGACTTTGTGAGTTGATTGATAATTACCCTAATGGAATCATGATTCCAAAACATTTGTGATAGACTTGTGATATAGTCCATTGCACCCTCCTTCCAATTAGAAAGTAGCATAGGTGTAGATTATTTCCTAATAGAAGAACATTTATACTGAGTATTTACCTAATAAAAATTTAGATATTTTAAAACAACGATGTAATCATTCATTTCATAACTAACCTCCATAAAAGTGCTATCATTTCCTTGTAAATTTTATGAGTAATTGGGTGAATATACCAGATTAAATGGTGGTACAAAAAATGATTCTTTTCCATGTAGGGCTCAAGGAACAAAATTCAGTTTAAAAAACATAAGGGTGAGTTCCTATCCTCTGAAAAATTATCTTTTGTCTCCCCACTATTTATGTTTGACCAAATGATGATGTAGTCAGGGTCTGATCATTGATCCTATTTAACTAAATCAATCAAAGAAGGAACAATAGTAAAAAGATAGAAAACTACATTTTCATTGATTTTTGTGTAGTCCAAATTGAAATTAGAAATAATTCTCATCAATTACCATTAGTCATGATTTTCTCTATGAATATCATTATATGAATCCTAAATCAATGCATCATCCACTGAATTCCCTTTTCCCACATGTATACGCCATGTTAAAGTTAAACATTTGGATATTCTTCATCCATCATTGTTTCATGATGTTTATCTCTCTCTAAGAGAATATATATTTCAATATTTTATGATCAGTTATGGTAGTGTACTTTTTCCAAAGGATATTGTGTAACTATGTTTTTATGGCATGGAACTATTCAATTAATTCTAGTTATAATGTATGATAATTATTTTCATGTGTTTTCATACATCTAGAGCGATATGATATAACATGATCTCCCTCCATAAGAACACAACCCAATACTCATCTAGATGAATCCCAATATACCACATAGGTCTAATATGGGGTTTTCTGACTAGTATAGGTGTTGTAGTGATCCAAACATTGATATCATGAAAGGATTTATGAAAATATATAGTCTAATGGAATCAAATGACCATTCTCATTAATGTATTCATGGGAGAAGAAACCCTAGAGAAGTATAAAAAAAGAATCAATTACTTTAATATAATCCCAAAAAACTCTATTTCTCAAAGTCATTCAAGGATGTATTCATAGAAATTTTTTTTGATCATCCCAAGGATAACTAATAATCATTCTTGAGAAATGAGTTTCACAATAAAATATACATATTTTATACAAAATTCACACTTAATTTTTTTCCTAATGTCTGTGATCATGAAATTTTCTAATCACAATATTAAAATTCCCTACATAGTTATTCCTGCATTGAGAGTAAACCAAGTTATCATAAAAAAATACCACGAAAAAATGATCAAGATACCTATGGATGATAAAATTCATCAAATCCATGAATACTATAGGTGTGTATGTTAGAAAAAATTTAATGAAAATATATTCATAATGGGAAAAGTAACTTTAAATGGATGTGTCATGTACTGACCAACCATGGACCACCTGTCCCACATTGAAATGAGTGTGACAATACAAGCCTATCACTAATATATTATGGGTTTTCATCAATTGAAAAGTAAGTATATCTGATACATTGGAGACCATAACCTATGCTTCCTTTACACATGAACACCTTTCTAAACTCTAGTATAATGTTATAATAAAATGTAGTTGATACTATAAATTCATTCATAACATATAAAATTCCCATCGACGTATGAAAAAAGTACGAGAATACAAAAAGGGTCAAATAGATGACCAAAAAAACCATAAAGAGACCAGTTTTCTAAATATGAAGGGGGAATGCTATCAAATGTGACACATTGAACTAAATAGTATATCTAGATCAACTATAATCTACCTAATATTTGTCCTCTGATGGCTCTTTCATATGTTCTACCATCTTTATAAGACACAACATGTGTGGGAGGAACCCTTTCATGGGTTATTATAACAAAACTCATTAGGAAAACCCAAAATTACCCAAAATAAATCATCAAAAGAGTAGTCATCGAAACAACATGAAGGTATTTCTATCATAAATATGAGACATAATACTAATCAATAAAATATAATCAGTATTAGACATAAATTATAATGTAAGGTCACCACCATATGATAATCTTGGGATTTTACTTGAGGATACATGGTAAAGCTCATTCGGGAGATCTCTTATAATGTCTTATAAAACTGATGGAACCCATCAAAGAGGTCATTGACCATCAGAAGATTCCACGAAGAATTACTCATTGAAACTCTGATGATCTTGATACGTAGAAAGGGTATCACACCAAGGGCTTATGGGGAACACCAATACCATAACTGGATTAATCCTCTTGGAAGTGGATCAAACACCCTGGTACATAGGTCACATGAGAACATGAAACCATCCTTAGGAGGAAGATGGATATTATGATCAACATTGGGCCTTACATAGGGATTTATGATCTAGTATGATATAGATATCATATGTTATTCTCAAAAAACGTTTCCTTATTTAACCCTCAGGGCGACAGATAGAGAAATTCATTTTGGAACAATGGAACTCACCCACACTAAAACGAAAAGAGGGAGTTCACCCATATAAAGAGAATGAGGGAAAAAAATTTATCTAGAAGTACAAAATGTGGATTGAGAGTACATGGTGTGCCCTGTTATGTCTAGAACTGATCATGTGTGTTCCCATGTTAAACAGCTCGTTCCAGTGTACTCTGGCCATAACCATGAACACTGGTCATGCCCATGTACATAGTCATTTCTGAGTACCCATGTTTTGTCTGAGTACATGACTATGCCCATGTACTATGACCGTGCCCATGTACCTGGATATTCCCATACCTATGTACCCAAGTGTGCATTATGAGCCACCAACTTCATGTCACATGGGGTGTGAGATGTGTCTCATGGCTTGTGATATTTTCCACTCTATATAAACCCTAGCATCAAATAAGGGGGACCAAACTACATTTTCTCTACCCAATCCCTCCATACCTCTGGTATATCACAAAAAATAGTCATAGATCCCTGATCTATGATCAAAACAGCAACCTCATTGTAGTTGGATGAATTTTGATCACCTTATTACTTTCTCAAATCCTTCCTATGGTTCCACATTGACTATATTTTAAAAGAATGAATAAGAACTCTAATACGACACTTGATCAATCCAAAATTATCATTATGCACCTTGATCACACCATGGATCTTGAACACAAACCCTCTGAAATGATCCTTTGTAAAAAATATTTATCATTCAATGGTTGGTTTTTGAGTATTTATTGAATTAATAGTTAAAATAAATATATTTGATGATAATTTGTAGAAAAAGGGAAGAAAATCGCAAAACAAAAATAGGAGGAACAAACCTCAGTCATTTTTTAGGTTGGCCTTGACCAATTTTCATGAATAAGATGAATGAGAATGATGTTAAAAATTAACACAACATAAATCCAAGGATAAAATTTCATCAACTGTAATCCATTAATTGACCTGTGAATTAATTTGAAATGGAATTAATTATCTTTTGAGTTGGGTAAATAAAATATGAGATTAAATAAACACAAAAACAATATACCTAAATATTGGATCAATTTCAAGTGAATAACGGTTCCATTCCATTGTCTTTGTTAAGATCCATGAACTCCCTCGATAAAAAATCTCTTCACCATGATCCTTTTTCATTTTTCCAAGATCTCTCCTTGAACGACTCCTCTCAAATCCTCAGGGTTGTATGGATAACCCTAGGGTATTTCACCAAAATGCACAAAGGTTATGTCACACCTTGGGTAAAACCCATATTCACATTTTAATGATGGTCTTATATTTCTCATCAGAGAATCCATTTGAATGTTATTCCATTATCTCATAATAACAACATGATCATGATTTAATATATTTAATATTTTTTTCATATCAATACTGTGGCTCTCCAGGGCCATGAATCGAATTTTTTTATAATGAATTGTTTTAAAAATATTTCATATAATATTAAAAGTCATACATGAAAAAAATAGATTCATTACATTTTCCCCACCTTAAGGATTTTCACCCTGAAATGAAAAAAAATACTAAAAAGGATGAGGGTACTGAGCTTTCATCTGGTTCAGCCTCTCCCATGTGCTCTCCTGGGTCTTCCCATGTTTCCATCACACACACACCAAGGGAATAAATTACCCATAAAGGATCTTATCCTATTGATCATTGATATCTACCAATTATTCTACAAAGGTATCCCCATTCTCAATGTCATGTTCTTTGTAGTCGATAACATGTGATGGGTCATGTATATACCTCCTCAACTATGAATATTGGAAGAGATCATGTACCCATTCATACTATAGTGTTATGGTAAAGTGGTATGCCACATCCGTAACTCCTAATATTATTTGTAAGGAACAATGAATCACATCGATAAATTTATATCTCAGAAAAATAATCATAATCCTCACTATGGTGAGTACTTACTAAAAAAATTTTCTCCCTCACCGAACTCAAAAGGAATATTTTTTCAGTCATCATAAGAATTTTGATGGATTTGGGTAGTCCCCATCCACTCCAATATTATCCGAACCTTATCTTATTTCACCCTCAGAAACTTAAGGACCATGATTTCTTAATCACTTAGATCAATCCAACATAGTGGTAACCTACAGGGTCTTCCATAAAATTCCAAAAATAGTGACACACTAACAATGGAGTAATAATTTTAATTCTATATAACCTCCACCATGGTAATATGATCATAAAAACTATAGAAAAAGTCTCAGATAAAAGTGAAAAACATTTCCTATAAAACCTGGATGGTCTTCTATCTCTTCCCTTCTGCATGTGGGTGAAAAGCATCACTGAAAAGAAACTATGTCCCAAAGGCCTCTTATGATATTATCCTAAATCATGAAATTAAGTAGGAATCATTTTATAAAATGGTAGTTATAGTGATTTTATGAATCCAAACAATCTCTTGAATGTAAAAGAGTCCTAATATCTCTACAGAACTCTACTCACTAATGGATAATATATTGGAAGACTTGGGTAGTTGATCTATGATCACCCAGAAATCATCATTTCCCCATGATGAATATGGAATCCCCTTCATTATTTCTATGTATAATCCATCACAATTCCACTCCAACACCTCAAGGGGTTGATGTAAACTCTCTAGAACCTGGTTATTGACCTTTCCTTAATTATAAGTATGGAAACAAGAGACATAATTTGCTATGAAACTCTTCAAACATGACCCCTATAATGTACAATTATGGAAATAGTATATCTTTGATAGTTTTGGATGTTCTATTATTGGAAATGTATGGAACTCCCCCAGAACCTACTCTACAATCATATACACTTAGAATTGAACAATTTTATCCCCACCATAAGAAAATCCATCAAAATTATGTCTATTTTATATATGAGCATGTAAGATATCATATTTGGTATCTCCCATTTGAGCATACAAAGCATGATAAAGAAGCGATGGGGTAACAACCATTAACTGGAGGTAATCTCCACTATCCTCTTCCATAAGGGATATCTGAAATAATTCTAGATACTCTGATGCCTCAATAAATAAATTTGAACATGGTATCCTATTGAGAGGATCTACCACCACATTCCCCATCTGTAGAGTATTGTTTATATTGAGGTCATAATCATGGAGTAAATCAAGCCATATCCTCAATATAAAGTTGATAAACTTTTGTGAAAAAGGTATAATTGGGACTCTTGTTGTTATACTATAAGATAAACAACTCACCCATAATGTTTTGTCACTACATTTTTTGGATGAAGACCACTGCTACTAGGTATAGAATGTTGATTTTTTTCATTCTTCTCCTTGGGACTAAACTACCAAGACCCATTGGAAAAAACTTATTTAATATACATCTAAGAACATGCATCCCTAGTTCCAAAGCAATCGATAATCCCCACATACTCATCACCCTCCTCTTGTGGTCTCAAGATGCGGTCTTCTCATCAATATCTGCCAAAACTCCTAAAAATGTTTCTAACACATCTCTATCATAATAGAAGGATTCCTATTTATAGTCAAGGTAGTCATGAGTGATGAAATACTTGATAAATTTGACTAAATAAAATAATAGTATCCTACCATCTCAAGGAATATTTGAACCCCAATCATTCTATTGGGTGGATCTGAAGATAACTCTACCTCAACTAGGGCTTGGTCCACTTCTACTCCCTCTTATGAGATAACATGTCCTAAGATGAGGACATCTAGAATCTAGAACTGAAACTGAGAGATCTTCATATAAATTTGTTTCTCTCGATGTATATCTAGGACTTTTCTCAATTGTCTCATGTGATCCTCCTTAGATAGTGAGTACACATGAATTTCACCAATTAAGTCTTCCATGAATCATCCCATTAAGTGATGAAGGATCTGGTTTACAAGTGACATGAAAACTATTGGGTGCATTCATCAAACTGAAATGAATCACAAATGAATCATTGTTATCATAGAGACAAAGAAATTTCTTCTTCCGTATATCCTCATATCTAACTTGGAGATGGTGATAGCCTGACTTGAGGTCAATCATTGAGAACCACCTCAACTCATTCAACTAGTCG
Organism: Viscum album; assembly: GCA_963277665.1. Taxonomy (NCBI): domain Eukaryota; kingdom Viridiplantae; phylum Streptophyta; class Magnoliopsida; order Santalales; family Viscaceae; genus Viscum; species Viscum album. The sequence continues at coordinate 1,395,218,185 of OY728160.1, read as the reverse complement.
AAGAAGTCATAGAATCTTGGTAGTGTATACTTATTATTTGTGTTCATTTGTTTATAGTGATATTAATCTACACAGAAACAAAAAATCATATATTCCTTCTTAGTAAAAAACATAGTGGTTACCCTAGGTGAGTTAATGGTTCTTACAAGTCCCTTTATTTACATCTCTTCTAACCACACCATCAACTCATGATGTTTTTGGGATCCATCTAATATTATTGTGAAAATATCTGGGCATTCCCAAAGTTAAAATCTATAAAGAATTTTATCTCCCAATGTGGAGCTAATAATGACACATAATCTTGGATGACATACTCATAATCTGCCACCACTATAGGAAAATGTTATCTCATACCATCCACTGATCCAAATGAAATAACTTCCATCTTATGTGTAATAATATTTATCATCCTATGTATTAGTCCATACTAATCTTTGTAGGTCTCCTTCTTTCTAATGATGGAAAACCTCATTCCATAATTGAAAACACACCACATTCTCTTCCATAAAAATTCAATCGGTGGATGAACTATAGATAGAATTTCTATAACTAAGTTGACAATATAAGGCCTAAATACTAATATGAAAAGTATGCAATTGAAGCTATCTCATTCTAGAGGTATTTTAAAATATTCGTATAAGTGTGTGATTGATGAATCTCCTATAGTTGGAGTCTCCAACCATAATTTTTGAGCTAAAAGAGCCACTAGAATCTCAATATCTCAAACAATGGAAGAGGAATGAAAAAAGTGGCTTATTCCTTTATCTATTAGAAATGTATCTAAAGTAGAAAAGAAAAATATCATACTTAAAATTATCATTAGAGTTTCTAGTTCATAGTATTTCACTACATAAAACTATCATTATCATTGAACACTAGATCCTTGTGTCGAGCATTGAACACATAGGGTGTTGTTGAAAATAGCTCAAACTATTAGTCACATCCAACTTCTCTCCCAGATCTTATTCTATGTCAACCACCATAAAAACCTCTATACTCTATGATCTTCCTCTTCTATGTATGTACATTGATTTTATCCCAACCTACCACATGATGGTTCAAAAAATCCCATGCAATATTTGTTTGACAGTTTCATGTGTAATACTACCTCTCCCTACGCTAGATAAAACCATCATATGATACATATACCTAAAACCAATGATTAATAGAAATTCTCTGGGAATGAAAAGCTCACCTGGATCCTTGAGTATTCCATCGCATACCAACTTCTGAAGACTCCACTCTTTGGTGTGCATATAAGCACGAACTATCAGTGACATCTGCACAAAGAATATCTCCAACACCAAGGCTTTCTCGATCACTCCATCATAATTAGGAATGTAAATAGATTTCACTAAATATATAATTAATCTTAGAAGGCCCTAATTGAAGGTCCATTATTATAATAACATAACCAAAATCATATCTATGGAGTATCACAAGAGGTTAATGAAACCCAATGAATACTCTGCCACAAACATTATACCCGACTGAATCTCTAGAAGCTCTTGGATGTGTACCACTCTTAACATGGCTGGGTATAAATACTCTCTAAAGATATTATTAAACACTATCTAAATGAGTTTCACCTCGTCATGTGTCTAGGTCATTAGACTCCACCATCACCGAATAGATTCATGTTGAAGGCCCACCAATAGGACCACTATCTAATGCGGAGGGTTCCTGACTAGGTAGAAAAATCACATAACTACCTCAAGACAATGCTTATTTTCCCAGGGGTTTGGATCACCTAAAAACCTAAGGTATCACTATATATAAAACTCATTAAGTGTGTTTTTTTGTTCAAACATCATCTAATGGTACTTTTGTTGAATCCTACTGCTCAATGAGAAATCCACTAGGAGGCATCACCTCCAACACTAGACCCTATACTGAAGCCTCATAACTAGGCATGTAATCCTCCAGATCTTATTATGGAATCATACATGTCACTCATCATATAGACATCCTGAAATTGAAAACATTTAACATGGTCAATGTGTATATCTGTTGAGCTGACTAAAGAAAAAAATGGAAACCAAAAAAATATTGTTATAAGATGCATGTACTGATGATAACCCTGCAACTAGTGCCTATATGTTCCTAGTAAAAAAAAGGTTTTCATAGTCTTTGTGAAAGGATACCTCAGTCATCACACCAACACTAGGATCCCTAGCATTAGAGCTAAAATCAAAACACTTTAAAACTATATCCCTAGTTCCAAAACAAAACCTCAAAGCTAGAGAATCTCAAGAATATGGTCTTAATATAAATTTATACCTCTAATAAAACTCTCTCAGGACCAAACCTATTAGGGTCTACCTAACCAAAAATGAATCTTGTGTGACAACTCTGTCTCACCTTTAATAGGTCAAGGGTTGGTGACCATAACTATTTAGGCATATTACATATATTCATGGCCTTAGCATAATGTATCTTTACACACACTCATATCTCCACAAGCCCATATAATGAAGTAAATGAAAGAAACTAATATTTTAAATGTATGAATAAAATCTAAATCCAATATTAGATTATGAAATACTCATTGAAAATCAGAATGTTCCATATAAACTCCCTCAAAAAGAGTATGAACTACAATATAAGTAGGAGACTATAGTCAAATGAAACCTCTAGATATAACCATCCTATCTTTCATAACTATTCTATTCCTGCTCCTTGTCTTACGATGACTCTATATTATGGACTATTGTCTATTTAAGACCCAACATGTGTGGGAAGTCCCCATATAGGGGTGATTATGACTATACCATGTAGGAAAAAAAATTTATTACCAATCATAAAGCATCAAGAGAGTATCCCTCTCATCAACATGAATGCATTTCAATTTGAAATATGGAACATTACAATAATCACATTGATATATTTAGGAGATGGAATGAATTCTCATTTATGGTTAAAACCACACTGGTAGTCTAGTATTCTGCTCAAGGGTCCAATGTAATTATCCTATAGGATAACTCTATCGTTTCATCAACTAAGATCGATGGAAATCATTAGATAGGTTTCTTATATTGGGCCATAACATAAAGAAGTACTCACTGTAACTATGATGAAATTGATTCCTAGATATGGTATGAAACCCATTGTATTTGGGGCACCAAAACCCTAACTATATTAACCCTCTAGGTAGGGGATCGAACACCTATGTATGTTGGTCACATGATACCATAAACATTATCAATGCAGGAAGATGATAATGGGGATCAACTTTGGTCTTCATGGAGTAATTAATACTCTATAATTCCAAAGGGATCATGTTATATTCTCATAACAAAATTCAAAACCGTACCCTCATGGCGAATGACTTAGAAAAATCATTCTCAAACAAGTGAACTCCCCCACATTGGAAATAAATGATGAAACATAAAAAATGAAGACTACCAGGGCCTTAACCAATGATAGAAGATGTACCTGAAATGTACATGGAGTACATGGAATGTCCCACAATTTATGGACCTACATGTGTTCCTTCCTATGTTCAATATCCAGTGCTTGTGTACTCTGGCCAAGATCTTGTACACTTTTCATGATAGTGTACCAAGATGTAATTGAGTATCATAGTTGTGTTTGAGTACATGGACTTTCCCAAGTTCTATAGTATTACTCCTGTACCTAGCCATTCCCATGCTTGTGTACCTAGGGGTAGGCACTGAGACACAATCTTTGAGTCACATGGTGTGTGATATTTTTTTTCACATGTAATCCATGCACCGTATAAGTGGTACCATATAGTTTCTATTCTCTTGAACTACACTCCATGACACATGCAATTTCAAAAGTACTCCAAGAATATTCATGATAATTCAATATAAAATAAATTCCCTAACTATAATTTGGAGTTATAATTAGTGAAGAATAGTTTCATGTTGTTGTCATTGGTGATATCCATGAACTCCTTTTCAAAATGACTGATACACCATGATCCTTTTTCATTCATCCAATAACACTAAACCAAAATATCCACTAAGATCCCTTTGGTTATGTGGATTACCCTAGGGATTTTAAATAAGTGGTATTAAATAAGGATATTTAGGTGTTGGTCCATTTAATAAATTAAATTAATTAATTTATTTGTTTATTAATATTCCCATGTTTTCAACCAATCCAAACTCCCAACACACACAAAAGTTGTCTCACAACTAGTGTAAAAAACACATTCTGAATTTAATGTCGGTCTCATATTTCTTATTAAAAACTCTATTTTTAAGTGATAACATTATTTCATAAAAAATTACACATTTTTTATTTAATATAATTATTATCTTTATTATAGGAATACTGAGACTCTCTGGGTGGATAAATCTCTCGCTGTCCCAGCATCTAAATTCAAAATTTTTCCTTATAACAATAAAATATCTTAAATGAAAAAATAGCATCATTACATGATGTATTTATAATATCATCTTTATTGTGTATAGGTTAGTGATATCCCAACCATAGATAAATCAAATATAACCACAATAATCCCATCGATTTATTAAACAGATCATTGATTCGTGGAAGTGGATATTGATTCTTCATTATAACATTATTCTGTTTATAATAGTCGAAACACAATTGATGTGAACCATCCACTTGTATTATGAATATATTTGGTTCATCCCATGGTGATATACATGTTCCAATGAAACCATTTCTCTCAATGTCTTCTATATAGACCTTGATTTCAATTTTTTGGATCCAGTCTATGTGATGGTTGTAGAATAGGACTAGTTCACAAAAGTAGATTGATACAAAATTTGATTTACCATTTAGGGGGTAGCCATGAATATTTTTTCAGAAATTAATCCAAATATTAGTTTACTATTAAATTAAGAGTCTTATTTATTATTTCATCTTTCTCACCCAAAGTAACTACTTCCAACTAAGTAGAAAAAAATTCTATCTTTGACTACTAATGGTCAGGTTCTACTAGAATTCATGTCCCAATCCCCATTAAATAAATAAAAATCCCCATCTAGGGATTTCTAAATTACTTATAAAGTGTATAAATAAATATAATCATTTAATTTCACCTACCTATCAATTAAAAAAATTAAATCGAGAATATATTTCTCCAAGACAATAAAAACTCTAAGGAACTATACTATAATAATGGTAAGGATAAATTATGGTCACTTGATGCTCATTCATTCCCACTGATGAAGAGGTGTATCGAAACTCATGATGTGGTTCATCATCTCTATGTGAATTCATATTTTTTGAAAAACAAAATATTATAGAAAATAATTTTATGCACTAATATCAGATAGGACAATAATAAGTGTCAAGTTTAGAATAATGGTACGTCACACCATCGAAGGACCTGGTTGTTTAGTCGAAATAGTACTCTCAATTGTATATATGTGGAAATAAAATCCTAGAGAATATTACAAGCACCATTGATGTAATATTATTTTGAAAATCAAGGTGTTCTTAGAGTCATATTGGTAAATATAATCTATGGTATCACACACCCACCCATGCATGTTGAATGACTCCCCCACTTCTCTTGGATGGAGACCCATTTTCCACCATATCATCACTTGGTGATAATAATTGGACTAAATTATACCTATGACCAAGTTCCTCCTGAAAAAATTCAATTCACATGAACATGTTCCAAATTTATTATTCAAAGTTCACACATAAAAAATTCATTTTTTCTGTAAAAAATTAATCAACTCACTAAACACATTATCAACATCATGCACAACCCATGTTTCAAGAAACAACTAATGAGTGTATAATCTGGAATAAAATAAGAATGATAATATCATTTTAATATAGTAAAAAAAATGTTTTAAAAATATAATATCCTTCATATTATAATGTATGTGGAAAGAGGGAAAACCACAATCCTTGAATATGTATGATATGAAGAATCATTACATCATCTCATTGATTTGGAATATTTATTCTATTTTTCAAACAAATCAAAATAATGTTTGAAAAAAACATTTTATTTTCATAGATATTCAACCATAATACCCATTCTAGGGTTATATTAATGAGAAAATGGCCAGATAAAGAATGAAAGTAAAGAATAAAGATCATATAAATTTATTTAATGATCCAAAATTCAATGAATCGCCATGAATAGAGTATGGAAGTTGAATATTGTCTGAAATCACCTTAAAGAAGGATAAGTGTTGGGAGCCTATGTAAGGGGAAGAATAATAAGGGTTTTCAGTAGATTTTTATGATTTAAAAATAATTTTTTGAATTATTTAATAATATATAATTACTAGGACATATAGTTCATAAAACTATGCACTAATCTTGAAAATAACCACTTTGAAAACAATTCATATAGTGTGGTTACGAACCATGGTTAGGAAAAATTCCCCCCAACCATGAAAATCAATACTATCCAAAAACATCCAAATTCACCTAATATGGTTTCCTAGATATACTGAATGATTTTCATTACCCAATTTTATAGGGTAATGTGTGCACCAAGTTAGCAAATTTTTGGTAGGGTTCAAATATATGGAGTGAAATCTTACCCCTAGACTTATTATTCCAACATAATTTTCACACTAGATTTCCTCCTGATCATGAAAATAGTACAAGGATAATGAATAATATAAAACTAATTTAACATCAGGCCTAATGTTCCATGATGATGAAATCTAAAATTTGAGTTTGGATAGTTTATGGAAATGATTTGAAAGCTATGTTGTTAATATGATTTATAAATTGTGATAGCGAATCATTTTCCATGTTTCATATTAAAATATTAAAATGTAAATATCATAACTTTCCTTTGATCACCTGAGCATAATTGGGTATTTATAATATCTTCATAAGGAATACGTGGTGGAATCTGACTAGTCTTGTTTTTCACAAACCATACATTAAATATTGGGTGTATGTAGATCATGTTGATTGTAACACATATAATAGAAAGGAGATACAAAGTAGAAACATGTGTTATCTTTTGAATAGTTTGAGGTTGGAGGAGGCTACATGTCATAATGAATTATTGTTTTTTAGTAATTAATCCTTGGTTTGATGTTATATTTTGTTGAAACATGTTTTTTCCTATATTATTTTGTTCCCCATAGTTTACATGTATTGGTATACCAATATTCCATAAATTATGGTTATCTTTTTTGTAGTCTGTTGTGGAATAATTATTACCATAGGGATATTTTTATGAAAATAGCTTCGTGGAAGGTTATGGGGATTATGAACAACCTTAAAGTCTGGTTAGTTTTGACTCAGGTTTTGGATAGATGGGTAACCTGGGATGGTTCATAAAAAATTTGTATCAAATGGTTGATTTTTTTCCATTGTGTGTATGAATTTTGGTGTGTCTTGTTATATAGGAGGTAGGAATGTTGAGAATTAAGGGGTAGGTTTAAAGTGTGTTCCTGGTATACTCTCATCATGACGAGCCTTATTAATATATGGGTGAATGGTAAATGTTTTTTTGGGTATTTAGAGTATTTTTATCCCATTATTTATTTTCCCATACCTATTTATTATTCTGATTGTCTTATTTTTTTATGTTAGAATATATTCTTGGAACTCATGTTATCTCATCCCTTTATCTGATGTTGTGAAGTCCCATATCCCCATAAGATAACCAGTAGAACCTTGAGTGTTTCTTGATGATGAACCTTAGATAAGAAACCATACTGTTTAACAAATTCTCATTGATGTAGTTGTGCACATTTTCTACAATATAGAAAAAGATTTGGAATCTTCCCCTATTCAAGATAGAGAAGAAACCATTTAATAGAAGATGATATGAATTGATAAAAGGAGTTTATTCACTATAAACTACCCCCTTTTTATTGAAGAAATTATACTCAGTAGGTGTTTTAATGGATATAGAATTTCTAAAGAATCATTAAATTACTTGAGACCCTAGATTCTGTTAAGGTGCAGTGTGCTGTATTTATTCAAAAAGACCCCCATAGATGATGGTGGTTTGTTTTTTAAGAAAATAATGAGGTATTGGATTTGAAATACTTCAATTCAATTATCCGTATTAAATTATACATTGATTTATTTCTTTGAATAAATCCATAGAATTCCCAAACCATGATTATGTAAATTATACTATGATAGAATATGAAAACTGCTTCACTGATCCCACTATTTTTTCTATTGTGGTTATTTCTAATAAAAAATGGAGAATTAGATGGTTAAAATGGTTCCTCTAGATAATATCTATACATAAGGCTTAATGATAAATCTAATCACCTATGATGAGAAGGTGGGAATGGAATTTATGGTCTTGATTGACCTAGTAGGTATGTTAGGTCTGTTTGGAGTTCCTCTAACCTATGGTTGTTGATTTAGTGCTTCTTATAAAGAGAATTGGATGTTGAGTGAGTTTAATAGAGTAAAAAGTTATGGTGCTTCTAAGAATCCTCTTCCTAAAAAAGCATTAGTGGTTAATAGATTGACTCATTATCAGCATGGTAAGATAACATATAGAATGTGTTTTCATACCATTCCTACAATGTCTTATAACTTGTGAGGATATTGTGGTCATAGTCAATTTTTTTCAATATTTTTGTTCACAAAAATCTTGAAATAGTTCAATGAAATATTTAGAATATACAACATAGTCATATGATTTATAAACAATATATTTTCAGCTATAGGTCTCTAGAACAATGCACTTACACATAGTTTAGGAGATTCTAATGTAAGTTAATAAGTTTCCTTAAATTGTGAGAGGTTTCATTTACATTTCCTCAACTATAGTGACTTATTTATTTGAAATTGGTGACTCTTACTCATTTTTATCAAAACATATGGCGAATCATTAAAATTAAACTATTAAACTAATTCCATTACTTATGGAATTGGAAATTCCTCACAGATATAAAAAGCTATAGGGTTTCCATTTTACCTCATTCTATTTATTTATTTGATATTTAGAGATGATATTGTATTTTATGGTTCATGACATGGACCTCTTTGATATTATTTTCAATATGGATTGTTTAATAAATCAAAATACTTGGATTGATTATTATCCTAAGTGATTATCTTTTGTGACCCATAATAGAAACTCTTGTTTGTTTCAAGGTGAGTGGAACCCAAGGATATTTTGGGTAGGACCTAAACTTATAGGTAATGGTCTATTGTTGTGTTTATATTCAAACAAAATAGTTTAATTTAATTTATTCCTTTGATATTTTGTGATTTTTAAAAAATGTTTATGGATAGATTTTCAGGTTTTACAATAGAGGGGAAATTATAGTTCTCGATTGATCTAGTTTTGGGATCTCTACTAATATCAACGACATCTTACTATGTGTATCTACCTAATTTGGAAGAATTTTTTAATTCCATCATATAATTTATTATCCATTGTCTTTATACACATGACTATGTCATGTAAGACAACTATTGCACTCTTTTAAAATAATTCAAATAGAAATTGCGACTTATGCGAGGAGTATTGAAATCTCAATTGAGTAACAGTCAAGAATAATTATACCATTCCTCTTATTTGATAATTTTTTAATTATTTGAAAGGAGAAATGGTGATCATGAAGACTGATATTCAGTCTAGATATCACCAACTCAGAATCAAGGAGTCAGATATTCCAAAGACGAACATCAGAAGAAGGTATGTCCAATTTGAGTACCTCATGATGTATTTTAGCCTAACAAAATCTCCTTCTATCTCCATGGAATTGATGAAAAATATTTACCACCAATATCATGACACCATTTTCATAATGTTTTGGGATGATATCAGGGTGTACTCAATTTTTGAGGAAGACGATTTTTATTAATAGAGACATGTTTTAGGGATTCTAAGGGATCACTCCATGTATAAAAGCATATAAAAATGAAAAATATAGATTCGATAAGTTATGTTTTTAGGACTCATGACCTCAGAATATGGTATCTTAGTTTATCATTAAAAAGTGAAAGATACCATTTTATGGGAAGAAATACCAAATTTATATTATATTTGAATCATAATAGGTTTGGAATGATATTATTGGAGGATCATAAAAGATTTATTGAGTCTATAATTAGATCTAAATGTTTTCACCTGTAAGGGGGATACGTTCTTTTGAGATTCTATATTTCATGCATTATTTGATGAAAAAATAAATATTTCATCTCTACACTGATTTTGAACTTACTTATGGTTGAACAAGGCTACACACTTTATTTTGATTCTTTGGGTAAATGTTTTGGTTTCATCCTTTTGAATGGAGATCATGCATGGGGTTATATATCACATCAGCTTCAACCTCACAAGAGGAATTATCCCACTCATGTTTTGGTACTTATATATTTTATGCGTTCCCAAAAAATTCGACGTCATTATTTATTTATGGAATTGATTATTTTTTACTTTAAACATAATAGTTTTGGTTAAATTATTTCTAAAAAATATTTTAACATTCCACAGAGACGATCGGTGGAATAACTGAATTCATTAGGAATTGAAATTTATTATACACCAGGAAAGGGTAATGCGGTTACAGACACTCTTTGGAATAAGTTTCATTATAAGTTTGTGAGGGAATTAATGGATGAATGGAACTTTATGGGAATACATTTGGAAATACTCTCAGATATCTTAGAGTATTAATATGATATTATTATAGAAAGTGTTCTTTGGAATCCACTCTCCTTGAGAAGAATCTCCAGGAGATGTAGAAATAGAAAGAGTTTTGAGATACAAGTGATTGTTTATATTATGTGATGACCACCGGTGAGTGGTCCCTCTCCATGAAAAATTTTATCTTCATAAAAAACTGATATAATTTTTCTTAGGCTTTGAGAATGTATGTGAGGAAGTATTGTGACAATTATTTATGGGGTTTTTACTATACCATAAAAAATATTATAGAAAGAATCCATTGTTGTGGCTTGGATGAAATAGGATATATCGGACTTTGTTTTTGGATGATATAATAGTAAAATGATTTTAATTATTAGTATAAAAGTCCTTATTATATACTTTTTCCTCACATCATACCATCCAAAAAATGGAATGAATTAATATTGGATTTCATTTTTATTTTAAATCAAAACTACTAAGGAACGAATTCTATTTGTGTAGTGAACGATTAGTTTTCTATGTTGTAAAATTTACTACTGAATCGTGACACCACTAATGTGAAAGACGTGGTAAATTTGTATATGGAATGGATTTTAGGGTTTCTTGGGATTCTTATGGCCATTATATTGGATTTTAACCATCATATTACTTCATGGATTTAGAAGGGCCTCCAAAATGAAATGGGAACTCATGTAAAGTTGAACATGGAAAATTATGCCTGAATAGATGGATCAATAAAAAGGGAACATAAAATTATGGATCATATTCATTGTGATTGTGTCTTGAAAATCATATGTTTTTGAGATCACCACATGGTCATGGTTGATATTTTTATAAAATAATAGTTCCCAGTGACCTATTAAGATTTAATATTTTAAAAAATTATATGGTTCACCCTACAACCCAACTCCCTATTTCTAGAGATAAGTAAAGCTTCCTTAATAGGAACTTGCTTGGTTCCAGAGATTGTAACAAATATTAATTTTATTAAATAGTTTTTTGTGGTTTCTCAAAGTCAATACAAATATTATGTTGATCATCATCATCATCCTTTTGAGTTTTTAGTAGTTCACAAGGTGGTATTAAATCTATCACCTCGATTATGTCACCGATTACTTGTAAAAGAATGTATGTTATCTCAATGATATGTGGGGATATTTTAAGGAATTTAATGACTTAGAATGATGGATTTTTACTTGGATTTACCATATCAGTTGTCTTCAATACACAAAATTTTTAATTTGTGTCAACATAAAAAGTATCAACCTAACATGAATCATGTTTTGAATTTAGTGGACCACTACATAGAAGCAGATATGTTTTTGATCTAGAAAAAATTAGATGTTATTTATTCTCATGTGAAGGTTCCACATGGAATGTTTATATCATTAGATCAATTTCTAAAGTATATTTGGTTAGAAAGTTATGAGACATGGGTATTTGATTATATGATGAAGGTGTAGTGACATCATCTCTTTGTGCATCAGCATTCATCTCCATTACATCCTCGATACATAAACAAACATGATGGTTGTAATTATAAAAATTCTATATATTTTTCACATAAAAACTTTTCTATTTTTTCCTTAATATTAATTTTTTTCATTTACAAATTTTTTCCAATGGGTTTTTTCATTATAGGGGACAAGGGTTTGTTTTGAGGAGTTAGTGGGATATTTCCCTAAAAATGAAGTTAGTATAGCTAAAAGTGGTCCATAGGATAACCTGTGAGGGCCATGGATAGGTGGTGGTCTTGGTTGTGTATATAACATTATTTTCTACACAAAATCCTACTTGTTTTCCTCAATTATATAATGCCTAATAACTATGCATCTGGTAATTACAATAAATAAAGAAAATATTTCATTACAATAGATTCACTAAAAGATTTTAGTTTACAATACTAGAGAATTAAGAAAAATAATTAACTAAAAAACTCATTTATTTTCAAATAGTAGATATTTTTCATTCCACTAAAGAGAAATAGATTAATTCCTAACAATAATGGAATATCTTCTATAAATCATTCTCATATGGTACACTTCAAGACACATCATATGTATTAAATTTATTCATAACTTGGGGATGTTGAATCGTAAAGATGGGGTGGACTCAGATTATCAGCAATATTATACATAAGATCTGACAATAAAATATTATAAGTGATAAAAGGATGAGTATATGTATATAATCAATATATAAAAAAAATTATACCCAAAAAATCATAGTTCATAAATCTGTCATAAAACATGATATAAAATCTCACCTGAATCAAAATTGTGAGTTAAAAAACAAGGTCCTTGAGTGAATAACTTAGTTTTTTGAATAAGAAAAAACCAAGAGACATCATTAAAATATAGTAAATAATAAGTACAAAACCATATGCATGAATGATAGACATATAATTTCAAATGATAAATGTTTTAAAGTGGAATGATAAAATGAAACATGATGTATATAATATGACCCATGGAATAGAGGAAAAAAGCGACATAATCATAAACATAAGATATCTTATCTTTATTAACCTGAATACCCTGAAACATGTTAACACATAAAAATTTGAGTAGTTTAAAACACAATCAATCAAAAACTTTTTGAATATATCTACTCAATAAAATATTCACACAACAAATTGTGAGTAATGATTGATTTCATCATAGTCACCCTTCATAATCCTAGCTACTAGAAAACCTATTTTCATAAAATTTCTATATCAAGAGATGTAATACATAACCCAATGAATTGAAGGGATATATAGGTCTCACTAATATCAGAATATATACATTTGTGTGCCTCTTAAAAAATAGTCGTGAAATCATAAAATAAACCATATAAATATAATTGGGTTTTATGATAAAATAAAATGGCGTTTCATAAAATAGCTTCAAAAATACTATCAAATGATACCAAAACATTTTCACCCAAATGAAATAAATAATAAAACATTATATTAGGTGAATCTTAAAACATGATCCATTTGTGAAAAATGTTTTGGATTCTAAGAATAAATAAGAATGAAAACATTTTTTTAAAAATAATTTTAGTAAAAACCATTTAAATTGTTTGAATAACAAAGTTCCAAATAACATACAAAAAATTTTCATAATGGTTAGAAGATACATTTGATTTTTTTTTTCAGGAAGAAAATAATATTTAATGAATAATTTTCTTTTATTAAATAATGTGTTTTAGAATAAAAAATATAAGATCATGAAACTAAAACCACTTTATATAAAAAATATACTTTTATTTCAAAAACCAAATCACATTATGATTCAAAAAAATATTCTTTTTAAAATTTTTTAGTGGGATATATGAGGGTAAAAATAGATAAAATGAAACTATATTTTTAAATATGAAATAAAACTTAGTTGTAAATTGAAAAATATGGACATGGAAAAGAATTGTTTGTCAGAAAAAATGGGAGCTATTCTTCTCAATCCCAATATTTATAAATGAAATCACCATAGAAGAAGAAATCGATATAAAACATAATTCCCTAGAAAAAAATGATAGTTTATAACTTAATATCATCATAAATATGATCATAAAAAACTTTGAATGATAATTTTTAATAAATACGAGTATAACTAAATAAATTGTAACTAAGTTAACAAAACCATAACAAATTTAGTAATATTGAAATAAAAAATAATTATATGCTTGAAAATAATAGGGATATATAAATACCAATAAATAAATAATTTTTTATGAAAAAATATATTATTTTTAAGTATATATAAAATATAAATAAGAAAGTGAATAACAGTAAAACATGTATCAATGAAGATATATTTAGATGGAAAGAAACCATTATATATTTTAAAAAATTTGAATAAAACCCCTATGAAATAGAGTAATTGTAATTGAACATGAAAAAAAAATTAATATATAATTAATGATAATATATGTAAAATATTTATTATATAAACTACATAAATTAAATTAGGTTCACAATACACAACTTGTCTCAAAGAGAAGAATCCGAGACAAAAACCCATAGGGCTTAAGAAAATTCTAATAAAAACACCATGAAAGAGAAAGAGATTTAAAAATATTTTATTTTAACATTAAAAATATAATTAATGAAATTTTATAACCAATAGGTATGATGAACTATATTTAAAGAAATTCGTTGCATAAACTAAAATGTGTCTCCATGAAGGAAATTTTTAGATGAAACACTTATTACATATTCATTCTATTCAGATGCTTAACATCCTAAATAATGAAATTAATATTATCAGAAACATTTTTAGGAAACTTTTTCTTATATATTTAATTTTATAAGTACAATTTTTATCATAATCTATTTTTTAAATTTTATTTCTATTCATTCTATGGAAAATTGATCGGTGCCTCCTTACTTAAGTGATTTACAAGAAAAAAGATGAAGCATTAATAATAAGTTAGATACATAATATTAACATTAAAAAACCAAAAATAAATATTTACATTCTTATTTACTAATGATAATATTTTTATGTATGCTCCCAAGGGCACGCATGATAGAGTTTTTGAGTGTCGTTTATGTAGGTAGGTAAATCAACACAAACATGAACATACCATTATTAATGGACGATTATGAGAATACTAAGTTGAAAAATAATTATACTAGTAGAATAATGATATAATTATGTAATATTAGAGTGATATATCTTTTTCAAAATAAGTAAAATATTAAGTAACTGACTTAATTACTTTATATAATATGAATAATAAGACTTTCCTCTTACTACAGTTGTTTTAGGCCTTAATGGACCGAAGGCCTTCCTTTTTTATTGATTTTTGATAACCCCCATTTCAAGGGATTAGGGGGAACCCTTACAAGGACCATAGACTTAGATATTACATTTACCATAGAATTAAGAGACATTACATGACTCGAAGGTCTTAAGTAATTCAACTAGACTATAACTATAAGGAACTACCTATCCCTAGCATCTGCATCGTGATGGTAGCTCTCTACCTTCGCATGACCGTCCGCCTAAGCTTCCCATTCAAGAATAGGAAGGTCCCGATGTAAATTCTATACCATATCATTATTCTAAATCCATTTGGTCCTACTATGGTGAGTGCGCCTGCTCTGAATCCTCCTCTAGGGATGCTCCTTTATACAGAGTTTGTCTGGGAAAACTGCATTGATTATGTGGCCCGAAGTCCTTGTGGTGTCGTAAAGGCCTTAAAGGTGGCCCAAAATCCTTACTGACCTAAAGCCATGGGTGGCCCGAATCCCTTAAGGACACCAAGCCCAAACTGGTGGCCCAAAGGGAATAGATCTGGTTGCTACAATACCAAATAGTAACTAATACAGTACCTGCTACAATACCCGCACAGTACTGTTACAATACCTACTACAGTACCCACAGAGTTATACTGCCATCTGGTATTGAACCTAGGTATTGTGTATACACTTAGAGATACCTCACCAACTAGACTGAGGCTCATGTTCTACTAGTCTTATTTTAGATTATTGAATTATTCATGATCTTTTTTGATCAAATAATTAATTTTCTCTAAAACTTGTCATACCATAATTTTAATGATACAATTAAAATAATATTTATTGATTAATAAAAATATTATTTATATCCATAATTTTTGGTAAATAAATGAATAATTAAAATCAATTGTTTCATAGAGGTGGTAGTCCACACATATGCACAATGGCCAATTTATTTTTTCCATATATATGTAGAAAATAATAATATAATTTTTTATTTTAGAATCATAAACATGATATAAATATCATAATTTTTTATTAAATTCCCCTTTTATACAATCCATATTAGTTGGTTTTGGATAATGAAATATGTTACGTTGGGGAGGTAGCTATCTGCACTATGCATGATTAACATTTACTTTTCTTAAATGATAAAGGGGAATGTGGTTAATTATTTTAAATAATTACAATAAAATAAAATTATAATAGTGATACTTAGGTTATAATTATGATATTTTATAAATAAATTTAATGAATAATAAAAAAACATAAATTTAAAAAAAACCAGAACTTTGGGTAATGAACTTATACATCAATTCAAGGATAATCTCTATTTCAACGGGGATTAATCCATTGAGGATGAAGTTATGAGAATAATGAAACCTCAAAAAATTAGATATGAGTTTGTATGAGATTTTTGGGTGGAATTTTGGATGAAATAATGGTGTTTTAGTGTGGGTGTATGCAAGGAGAGGTGATACCCTTTTAGAAGTTAATAAGAATGAAAATTTTGTATATAGGAAAAAGTTTTCGATAATGGGAATTCACTGTCAAATAATGTTTCTAAAATATTTATAAATAATGGGGAAAATAATTTATAACGTCGAATCATGACACCAATACCTAATTAGATAAATGTTTAAACAAATTAAGAACTTCACCTATATAGTTGATCATTTTTACGATTTTAGTTTTTAGCATTCTAATCAATTTTTAACAATGTAATTTATTATTTATTCCAAAAAAAATGATATTTATTATATTATTTGGAAATAATGATTCAAAATTTTAAATTCAACTAATATTAATTGATTTAAAAAATTGATAAAAAATAATTTTAAAATAAACAAATGTATAATGTATTAATGTTTTTAAAAATATATCTTAAATTCTATAAATTCAAACATGGGTTTGTAAATTAAAACCAATAGATGTAAAATTAAAAACTCACTAATATGATACTTATTTAGTCTTATAATAAAATTTCCTTAATTTTCAATTTATATCTATACACAAACAATGTCATGAAAGTCATGTTATTGGTAAAAATTATATTTTCCAGCATTCAAAATTAAATAATTTTTTTAATAAAAATCCTTAAAAATAACCTAAAGATAATATTAGAATATTTATAACCAAAATTATATTTCTATTAATCAAATTAATGTTTATAAATTTATAAATTATAATTTAATTGAATGTACAATATATTAAAAAGGCTGATTTTATTTAATTTTTTTTTTAAAATTCAAGTGTTTTTAATATTATTCCATACATATTTATATATTTTTTAATATTGATTAATTAGTTTTAAAATTTAGATATCAAATATTATGATAAATTTATAAATAATTTCTATTTAATTTAATAAATTAAAATCAATACCCTTTTTATAATATTTATTCAAAAGGAAATATTTTTAAAATATTTATCAAAGATAATAATTATATATAATTATTTTAATGAAATATTATCCTTTTATATACTATTGATTATATTATCCATTTATTTTTAGTATGTAATTATTTATTATAGTTAGGTGTTTCTTTAGTTTTATGTCACATTTGATAAAAGATATTGAAGATTGTATTAATTTAAAGGATCTAAAATAGCATATTATTATTTTCTACCCCCTTAAATAAATTACATCCTCATAATTTTAAATATTACCCAGATATGAAAGTAAGAGAGAATATTCTTAACATATTTATTATTGAAGATATAACTTCCAATGCGACATCTACCTTATTATCTTAATCTAGATCATCATATTTATCCTTCCTCAAACAAAATATATTGTTTATACCACAATCACATATTCTATATAGTATAATGTTCCCAAATATATCCATGTTTCCAAGTAATAAAACCATAGTGATGTAAAATATTTTTACAAAATTATTTCAAACTTTAATACTCCAATAGTGTTGATGAATATTACATCAAATAAAAAACTAGAAAATATATACCATAATCCACCAAATGAAGTAAAATTCACCAAAAATATCATGAATCATTTCTCAACCTGAAGTTTAAAAATAATGTATAACATACTTTTTCAAAATAAATATACTACTTATTACTTCAGCATAAAGAATATTTTAAAACTATGATATTTTCATACCACAATCATGTGTTCTTCAATAGTTATCCACCAAAATATAATCTTATCATAAAACATATTTTCAAGGTTATTGATACCTTTAAATATATATTTTTGTAAATTCAAAGCAACTTTCTTGAAGAACATTCCATATATATTTCACAATACCCTAATAAATTTTATAATATATTTGAATATCATCGTTAAATGATAACCATTGATGAAAATAAATAATAGTATTAAGGTTTAATTTCTATTATGACTTCAAAAGAACTACCCTTTTCAAGATTAGAAAACGGAAAATTTCCATCATAATAGGAATGTATTAATATTTTCCACCATTTAAGCATGCTTTATTATTCTATTTTTTGAAAAAGTGGTTTCAGTAAGCATACCATTGTCAACATTATTTATGAGGTCCTATTTCAATCAAATAATAAAACAAAAATGGTTATGATAATGTACAAAAGACTAGATTATATGAATATGAAATATAAATCATAGGATGTCTTCTTGAATGAAACCTTCACTGAAACATGTGATACATTCATTTAAACTATTCCAAAGTTGGTTCATCCTATAAATTTACTAGTTTTAACTTGGTTACATTACGTTGTGTTATCTCGCACTTTTTATCCTAAACCCTTAAGGTAATTTTCTAATAAATCTTTCATTATTATTAATAAAGATATTTTTTTCACTAAAAAGTATCCTATGAGAGTGTCAAACCAAGAGTATAGTTAGGCCTCTATGTAATTGAACTGGAAATGATTCAAAAAATACCCAATATTCCCTTTTCAGAGTTATTACCCCAAGGTACATCACTTCAAGAGAAAAAATCAAGTTGTTGTATCCAGACTGGGATGTTATTTCTAGGAAGTCCACACAATCTATAGTTTTACCACACTTCATGATATTATAATACAATTAAATTTACCCTTAGACTTATCTCTAGGGTTTTCACTAAAGTACTAATATCCTAATCCTTATAATATTACATCAACCAAACTAAATTATTATATATACCATTATAATTATAGTTAACCATTTCTTATAAACCATTGATGAAATTTCTAACTCCCAATTTATCTGTAACTTATATCATTATATTCTCTAAATTTATCAAATCCTTTCTTGTATACTAATTATAATATCATATACCTAACCATTATGTAATTATACGACATAAAGAAAATATTTCATTATAATATGTTCCCAATATTTTTTCAATTTAGATTTCTATAAAATTATGATAAAACCCCAACAAAAAAAAACTCATGTATTTTTCAAAAAATAGACATTATTATTTACACCATGAGAGAAGACATTAAACCATAACAAATTTTCAAACACTCCCATAAATTATTTCTATATGATACCCTTCTAGAAACATCTTGTATCTTAATATTCATCATAAACTAGGCAAGTGGCGACATAAGAATTGTTGGAGCTCAAATGCTTAGTAAGTGTAAAAATTAGTGATAATAATCAATGATCATAAGTATTTATAAGATGAGAATATGGTTATAATAAAGATATATAAATAAATAATACCCATAAAATATTAGGTTATAAATCATGGTATAAAATATGAAATAAAATCAGAAATGAATCAAAATAGAGATCCAACAAAAAATAGACATGAGAGAATAACATATTCATGAGAATAAACATAAAAAATTAAAATAATCCAAATGTGGAAAATTTTTTCACACCCATACTTTTGAAATAATTTTATTTTATTATTTTATTTGTCTTTGAAATATTTTGTGTAGGTGTGGGCCGAGCCCGATTGAAAATTTTCATTTTTTATAATAAATGAATGTTTTGGTCTTGAGAGCATGCAACACATGTGTAGTGTATATTTGAAGTAGTGAGACTTCACCACGTCACAGTGCGGAATATACGATGTTCAATTATTTTTATTATTATAATTATTAATTAATTAATTATCATGGAGAATAATAAAGTGATAGAAATAAAAAATAAAAAAATGGAAATAATAATTTTTTAATAATAATAATAATAATATTATTACTATTATCATTAAATTTTTATTAAGTTGTTATTATTATTATTTTTATTCTTATTATTATAAAATTAATAATACGATTGTTATTATTATTATTATTTCCATTAGTTTTTTTGGTTTTATTTTCCTTTCCCCTTTTCTTTTTACCTCTTCTTTTCTTTCCATCTTTCCTCCATTATCGTGTAGCCTGTCGCTCCTCCCCTTCCATTGGAAACATTGTATCTTCCCCCGTAACCCTTACTGTGCACACTGCACCTCCTCTTGGTTTCTCCCATGGCTTGTGCCCCATCTCTTTTCTGGTAATCCTCCAGTTCCCTACTCCGCTCACACCACCCAACCCCCTGTGTCCATCCGAACCCCCCCATGTGACCCGCTTCCAACCTCCCTCCTCCTGGCACAATGCACCAAACCCACCGGCCTCCCTACTTCAGCGACCAAGACCTCACTGACATCCTCCGCCTCCGGTGGATCCCCCTTTGATATTCATTTCTTCCTCCTTGTAGGGTTTCTGTTTAGGGTTTCATTTGTTTAGGGTTCAATATTGAATTCTTTTGGTTCAAATTCTTGAATTAGGGTCTAATTTGGGTTCCTCATGGTTCTATTACGGTGAGATTGGTGTTTCACACAAAATTTTATGGATTTCTCCAACCGAGCTAGGTGGTTCTATCTATAAACATTATTTGGTAAATTAATTTTACTTTCATGATTATTTTATCATGATCCTTGTTTATTGTGTGTGGTGAAAAGGTGATTTTGGTAGGAATTAGTATACATTTTATTTTAAAAATGGAATTTTGGTTATGTTTTTGGTATGAGGCCTTGTGGTGTTTCTTTGGGTTGTTTTATAAATATTTTAAACGGTTTATTAAATGATATAAGAGGTAAAAATCATGTTTTAAAGCTATTTTGGTGGGTGAATGTTTTTAAAATGTTTTTATGGAATTGAAAGTGTTGATTTGTGATGTGTAAAGCCATAGAATTGTTTTATAAATTGTTTGAATGAGTTATTAAAATACAAAAGAGATGCAAAACTTGTTTTAGATAGGTTTTGGGGTGCATTTAGTTTAAAAATATTATTTGAGTGTGTTTTGGTATAAATCCTTGTGGTGATTCATGGATTTGAAATATAAATCTTTTAAATTATTTATTATATTATTTAAGTGAATCAAGTTATGACTGGAAATATTTTTTATGTGCATTTGATTTTTAATGTGGAGTTTCGGTGTAAAAATGGTGGTATTTGGTGTGTGTGGTTCCTTATTTGGTCTATTTATTTGAATGTGGCTTGTGATATGTACTTGGAACTTGAATTAGCATTAAGGGAAGCCAAGGTAGCTTGGAGGGCAGACTAGGTCTAGTGTTATAGTGATTTGGAACATGATTCATCTTGGTTTGACTTAGTAGGATTGGTGATGACAATATTTACTAAACATGTGATATGGTTAGAGACAACTGGGCCTTGGGATGTGATTCCCCCTAGTGTCTCATGCACAAGAACACAATTGGTTGTGGTTTCTATACCAATTTTCACTAAGTTGTAAGGTTCAAGGGTCCTATTTCTAGCTAGTATATATAGGGCCTCTCCCATGAATAGTTCTCTTTGACTATGTTTCACTCACTATTGGAATACAGTATATTAGGTTTGTCAATTCAATGTAAGTGATTTTATTTTAATGTTGTCTGCTTTAAAATTTATTTTCCTTTAATTTTTTTTTCTTAATAAAATCATCTTTCATTTAATGAGGATCTCCTTATAATTTTATTTTTATTAAAGTGGATTTCATTAGAATTGTTTTTCTTTCAATGTTATTTCCATTGAAAGTGTCCTAGTGTTTCTTTCATCTATAATGATTTTAATTTTATTTTCCACATGATGTTTATTATATGGAATATTTTCTTGGATAAAATCCTTTTCGGAATTTTATCACACCTATCTTACACCTTTGGGTATAAATCAACTGGTTAATGTTTGTTATAGGCAAGGTAAAGGCCTCTAGATATTTTGGTTTAGGTTTTTAGAGGTTCTCCTCATGCGGTGTTGGTAGTGATGGCTTGAGGGAGATACCTTATCATCATGTGGTGATTTTTGAGATCATTTTGGGTTTCTCCTCCTATTTAATGAGTTTTGTGTTAGTGTTTGAGTATTCCCTTGGGTTGTAGTCCTTTTTGGTCTTTATTTTAGTTATAAACCTAGAATATGGAAATTGTTAAAGGCACGTTCGTTTGAATTTTTCAAATATGAATTTTTTGTTGTTTTTGTTGGTAATTTAATATGATTAATTCAGGAAAATCATTCCCTCTTGTATTATTTGATACTTGAGTACTTGTGATAGCCTGTGGAGATTAGGAATTCCCTTCAAGATTTTTAGTGGACCGGGATTGGAATTGGGTTGGATGGAGACCCATCTTGGTTAGTGAAAAATGATATCTGAGTGAGGTTATGATATTTTGAGTCTTGTTCCTTGGGGAAGATTTTGGGTAGACAAGAGCTTGGATTTTCGAGACTTGACATTCTGGTTAAGAGTGCGTTGCCTAGACAACAGTCCTCACGATGGGACCCAAGTCACCAGTGGAAGTTGGTTTTGATCATAGACTTTTAGTCCTTTTAGATGTTTGTTATTTGGGAAATGAAATGGGAGTTAGGCCAATGGTCTCAGTGACCCCCATGTTCTGGAAAGCCATTTGGTGTTCGGGAAATTTTCCTAGAGCACTCTATGTGATGGTGGTGTGGCTCGTGTATGGCTTCCAACCATATGTCCAAGTCACCCATCAGTACTAGTTTCCACTTGATTTGATTGGTATCTTTATGGGTTTTGGAAAATCATTAAGAAAAACTCTTATTTAAAAAATGTGGAAATGAGATTTTTAAATGGAAATGGTTTTAAGTAAATGAGATTGAGTTTATTAAGAGTGGATTATCATAATTTAAACATGTGGTGTACTAAAATTAATTGTTGGGAAAACATGAATTATGTTAAAGAGGGTTTGGGAAATATATTTTAAATGTGATTTTTTAAACAATTGAAAAGAGTTTTGAATGGAATTAAATGTTTTTGAATTTATCTATGTTGTTTGAAAAAGTATTTTTATTTTGTAATTATTGGTCCCTTGAAAAGTTTCATGAATTTTTAGAAAATTGTTTTAAATGAGGATAAATGAGTTTTTAAATGAGTGGGTATGGGTTAAATAGAATTTTTTGAGAAACAAAGAGTTATTTAACATGAAATTAAATGTTTTCAAATTGAGGTGTAGGGTTTGAAAGTGAATTCTTATTTGAATAGTGTTTTTTTGAAATTTTTTCATGAGATTAAAAATGTTTTTTGATTTTGTGACTTGAGATTTTGATAAAGTTAAGGATGTGGGTTGAATAATTGTTTTGAAAAGTGAAAAAAGGTTTTTTATTGACCTTTGGTATTTTCATGGGTGTCCATATGCCTGGGTTATACATGGAAGGTGAATTCGTTCTAGGTTCTCATATGAAATTTCATGTTTAAGGCCCATGGGAATGTTTTTGTGGGGGTTTTTTGAGTTTTAAAACCCTTCATTTGAATGATGTTTTTTGGTTTTTGTTTCATCAGTGGGTTGGTTTGAAGTAATGGTTTGGGGTCTCTTTCAAGAAGTGTTTTGGAAAGCCCTTGTGGTTGGTCTTATTATGTTGATGGATTTGGTTTGTGTCATGTTTTGGCTAATGGATCAGTTTGATTGGGTACTTGGTTTTACCTAATTTTTTAGTGTATTCCCCCCATAGAAAGTTAAAACGTGACTAAAGTGAAGCCACAGATAATTCATAGTTGGAATATCCTCAATTAGATCAATGTGGGAACTTTGTTCTTGAGTTTAAATTTGAGTCTACCCCTCTTCTTTTTCAGATAAATGAATCCTCTTGTAGTGTGTAAGAATATGTGAGAGGAGTTGGAGGACGTTTTGGTTTACTTGAGTCATTTGATAGTTAAAGGTGAAGCTTCAAATCACTAAATCTGAAGATTACGCCTGGGAGTGGTCAATGGAATTCCAATAGGAAAATAATAAAGTAGAATGGGTTATTTGTATTGGAATGTATATTAAAAAGGTCATTGAATATTCTATTGGTTTCATCTAATTAAGGGTATGTGCTAAGAAACTTATGTTCTAAATCTAGTCGTGAGAGGATATTATGGCCATTTACAGAAATCTCACGTTTTTAGGGACTCAGTTCAAGGTTCCTCTACTTATAATGTCTCTGTCAGTTACAAGGGCCATGTTCAGTGACCCTTTGCAGCTCGACTGCAAGGGTGAAGGTTGTGAAATCTTCAGAGAATCTATGTTTTAACAAGAAGGGTGTTTTCCTTCAAGAAACTCCAAATTTATCTATTCTGAGTGATGTTTCCCTCAGTGTATTCTTTCGTATACTATTTCTTTTTCAGAGTGAAGGGGATGATGCAAATGAATCTTTTAAACCATGTTTTGGTGAATGCTATGTGTGGGAAAATGTTGATGTTTGAGTCTGATATGTTTGTTAGTGTTGTCTAGATCGTGGTATAGTTTATTGTGGAACTAATAGGAGTAGTTTTGTCTGGAGGTTTTAATGCATGAATGTGAGGCTAGATATGCTTCAATCAATAGATCTACAGCCATAGGTCCCTGAGTGAAGCTGGCATGTAGTTAGGAACCCCCAAGAATATAAGGGATCCTGGTCCAATTTCTGCCTACAGTGTCAAAAAATGGGGGCAGTTGAAGCTTTCGGTGTGAAATTTTTGTTTCAAGTGGTCATGTGTGGTAGAAAGAGATATTAGGACCTTATACCTTTATGACCCATGTAGGTGGTGGATTCCCTCCTTTGTTATAAGGAGGAATGTTTGTTTCATTTTTCCGAACAATAGTGCATTACCCTAGTGGTTTCAACTCTCTGTGTGGCTCTCCATGTATGAACATCCTTGTAATATCCATTTCAATTTCAGTTTGGTTGGACTCATATAAAAATGGTAATTCCTTTAGAAGTGGTGAGCCTCTTTGTGTATTCTATTTAGTTGGGAGTTGTGTGAATCAGGTCCCTTGTGGTGGGAGATTATGTTTTGTGGGAAGCTCCCATGTTAGCCCGTGTTGTGTATCCTCTATCAGTCTGTGCTGGCCAGTTAATCTAGTTGGTCCTTAAGAGGGGAGACACACTATGAGTATCACTAAAATTCATCTAGAATGAATTTATGTTAGCCTATTCCTTATGGTGGGGAGTCTGTTCGGGCATCCCCATGTTGGCGATCCGATGGAGGTTCTGATGTGGAAATGGAAATGGGTGGTCTTGTTTGAAGATTCCTCATTTCATGTCCATTCCTCGAGTAAATGTTTATATTGGACAATTCCCAATCGTTTCAACGAATTAAGGTTCTGGGAGTATTCATTGGGATGTGGTTGATCTTGTTTGTTGTTTTAGGAAAGTGGTGTGGGATTCGTTTTGTGATGTCTAGTGTGTTTTGGCATAATAGGATGGATTGAATGTTGTGGAAGTCCCCATTAATTTGACTGATCAACTAGTGATGTTTAAACTCATGGGGGCAGGTGGATTGAAGCGGGGGGGGGGGGGGGGGGGGTCCATTTTGGCCTCCTGATTTTGACTTGTAAACCTATTTTCTTGCTGGTAGTGTTCTTGTAGTATTTTTATTTTTCCTTCATTCTGGAATCTCCATGTGGTGTAATGGAGTATCAGTTATTTCTTTCAAATCAAATTGAGATGGATTTTTGAGGGTAGGAATTATTATGGTGGGGAAAATTTTCACACTCAGACTTCTAAAATAATTTAATTTTATCATTTTATTTGTATTTGAAATATTTTATCAAGGTGTGGGATAATTTTGATTGAAATTTTTTCATTTTTCCTAATAAATGAATGTTTTGGGCTTGATAGTATCCAATCCATGGGCATGCCACGGTCGAAGCTACACGACTTCACCAGGTTACCGTGCTGCCTGCCTGGTGTTCCAATTTTTTTATCATAATATAATTAAATAATTAATTAAAAAGTTGAATAATAATGTTAAAGAAAAAAGTAATAAAATAAGAAAAAATAGTAATATTAATTGTTTAATAATAATAATAATATTTACTTTTTATTAAGTTATTATTATTATTATAAAATTATTAATATCATTATTTATATTATTATTATTTCTATTAGTTTTTTTGGGTTTTATTTTCCTTTCCACTCTTTATTAATTCCACTTATTTTATTTCCATATTTCCTCCCTTTTCCTTTAACCGGTCGCCCTCCTCTTTCATGGTTGGAACTACATCTTCTACTCCTAACCCTAGATGTGCATGCTATAACTCCTCTTGGCTACTTCCATGGCTGGCGCTCCATCACTCTTCTGGCGAACCTCTAATTTCCTGGTCCTCTCACACCACCCAACCCCTTGCATCCATTTGGATACCCCCCCTCACGAGACCCGCTTCCAGCCTCCCTCCTCCCTACATGGTGCACCATACCCAAGGACCTCCCTCCTCCGATGACCTTGACCTCACCGGTTCCCTCCTACTCCGATGCTCCCCCTTTGGTAAGCTTCTCTTCCTCCTTCTTGGCTTTTGGTTTAGGGTTATATTTTTTTTAGGGTTCAATATTGAATTATTTTAGTTCAAATTCTTGAATTAGGGTCCAATTTGGGTTCCTCATGGTGTGATTATGGTTTGAATGGAGTTTCACCCTGAATTCTGGGTATTTCTCCACCCGAGGTAGGTGGTTCCATTTAAAAACATTATTTGGTAAACTAATTTTTCTTATATGATTTTTTAGCATGATTCTTGTTTATTGTGTGTGGTGCAAAGGTTATTTTTGGTAGAACATAATATGCGTTTGATTCTAAAAAGTAATTTTTTGGTATGTTTTTGGTGTAAGACCTTGTGGTGTTTCTTTGGGTTTTTTATAAATTGTTGAAATGGTTTATTGAATGATATAAGAGGTGAAAATCATGTTTGCAAGATGTTTTGGTGGGTGTATGTTTTTAAAATGTGTTTTTGGAAGTGAAAGTGTTGATTTTTGATTTGTAATTCTTTAGATATGTTTTATGAATTGTTTAAATGATTTATTAAAATACGCAAGAGATAAAGAACATGTTTGGGATAGGTTTTGGTGTCCATTTGGTTTTAAATTATGATTTGAGTGTGTTTTGGTATAAAACCTTGTAGTGAATCATGGAATTGAAATATAAATCTTTTAAATAAAGTATTAAATTATTTATGTGATGAAATTTAGGATTTGAAATAGTTTTGATGTTCATTTTATTTTAATGTGGAGTTTGGGTATGAAAATAGTGGTATTTGGTGTGTGTGGTGCCTTGTTTGGTTTGTTTATTTGAATGCAGCATGTGATATGAACTTGGAACTCGAATGAGGACTAAGGTAAGCCTTGGTATCCAGGAGGGAAGAAAAGGACAAGTGTTCTAGTGATTTAGAAGTGTATTTGGCATGGTTTCATTTTGCAAGATTGATGAAGATAATATTTTCTAAACATGTGATATAGTTAGAGACCACTAGGCCTTGGGATGTGATACCCCTAGTGGCTCATGCACGAGAAATTTTTTTTTTGTGCTTCCTATACAACATTTAACTAAAAAGAGAGGTTCTATGGGCACATTTCTAGCTAATACACATAGGTCCTCTCCCATTTATAGTTCTCTATGACTATGTTTAACTAACTGTCGACATACAATATGTTTGGTTGATAAATTCAAGGCAAGATATTTTCTTTTAATGTTTTCACATTTGAAATTTATTTTCTTAATATTTTTTTTATTTTAAAGTGGACCTCCTTAGAACTGTATTTCTTTTAAAGTGCATTTCTTTAGAATTGTTTTTATTTTAATGTTGTTTCCATTGAAAGTGTTCTAGTGTTTATTTCATCTATAAGGATTTCAATTTTAATTGATATATAATGTTTAGTACATGGAATATTTTATTGGGAGGAATCCTATTGGGCATTAGATCACAACCTTCTTACACCTTTGAGTGTAAGAATACTTGGTGATGTTTGTTACAATTAAGGTAAAGGTCTTTTGAGATTGCAGTATAGGTTTTTAGGGGTTCTTCTCATGCGGTGTTGGTGGTGATGGCTTGACGGTGATTCCTTATCATCATGTGGTGAGTTTCGAGATCATTTTGAGTTTATACTCATATTTTATAAGGTTTGGGTTAGTGTTTTAGTTTTCCTTTATGTCGTATTCCTTTATGGTCTTTGTTTTAGTTATAAAATTAGAATCTGGAAATTTTTAAAGACATGTTTGTTTGAATTTTTTCAGATATGTATTTTTTGGTTTTTGTTGGTTATTTTAATTTTATTAATTTAGTTAAATGATTATCTCTTGATTTATTTGATAACTAAGATTTTTATTTCTAGATTGTGTGGATCATAATTTCCCTTCGGGTGTTGATGCAGGTCGGGTTAGGCACTGGGTTGGATGGAGACCCAGCTTGGTTCGTGACACAAATATAAGATTATAACCATAAAAATGAATGATATACATATCATATCACATGATAAAACTTTTACCATGACATGAGAAAATAAAACATGAAATATATAACATGAACCTTGGAATATAGGAATGAAGGTTAAACAATTATAAACCTATGAATTTTTTTCTTTATGAACATAGTTGTCCGCTAACCTGATCCCACAAAAAAATGAGAGTAGAGATAAACACCATCTCATTAACCCTTTGTGAAACTATATACCTATTAAATTGTTAAAAAATAAAAATACTAGTGGATATAAATACCATTGCAGTCACCTCTTATGAAACAAGCTAGTTTATATCTTTTTCAAAAATTAAATTGTGAGTATAACTAAACACCACCACTTTCACCCTTTATGAACTGAGCTACCTGCAAACTTATTTCCATTGCAGTCACCTGTTATGAAACAAGATAGTTTATATCCTTTTTAGAAATTAAATTGCGAGTATAGCTAAACACCACCACTTTTACCCTTTATGAACTGAGCTACCTTCAAAATTATTTACATAACATTTATGTATCATGAAATCTATGACTATTACCATTTAATAAGAGTATTATATATTCCTGACCAATATCAAAATCCATACATTTATATGCCTATTAAAAAAATAATCATCACATCATAAAATAATCCATGCAAAGAAAAATTGGATTCATGTTATTATCAAATGGTATTTTATAAAATAACATAAAAAATAATATAAAATGATATGAATTTTAAACCAAATTGAATTATATAGTAATAGAACCAATAAGAAAAATATTTAAACTCAAATCGATTATATGAAAATCAGGTAGAGATAGAGAAAACATTAAAATTATTTTTTTAAAAAATTATATTATTAAACCCCCTATAAATTTGTTATAAAATGAAGTTAAAAATCATTTCCAAAATACATTTTTTTAAATTTTTGAAGAGTTATTTTATTTTTTTGGAAATAAATAATCTTGAACAAATAATTTTTGTATATAATAAAACGTGGTTTAGAAAAATGATATATGAGTTTGAAATTAAAACCCATTTATATAAAAACAATATTTTTTTTTTCAAAATCCAAATCATTTTAAGAATTGATGATACGGATTTTTAAAAATGATTAATGAGAAATATGATGTTCAAAAGATATAGTGACATAATAGCTTTCCAAATAATAATGAAAACCTTTTAGAATGGAAAAACTGTGGACATGGGAAAGAAAGGGTCATCAGAAAACATGGGAGTTATTCACTGTAATGAAAAACATTATAAATTAAATCATAATGTAAGAATACATGTATAAAAAAGATAATAACCTATAAAATAAGGAGGTTATATATCAAATTATTATCATATTAATAATTAAAAAAAATTAATGACAAAGTTAAATAAAGATAGGTATAACTAAATAAAAGGTAATTGTGTTATCAAAAGTCTTATGACATTAATAATATTTGTAATAAAATTCATTAGATTCTTGAAAATAATATGGATATTTAAATCCCATGAATTAAATAATTTAATATTTAAAAATAAAATCATGGAAAGTATATACACCATATAAATAAGATATTTTTTAATAACAGAAAAACTAATCTCAATAAGGAGAAATTAAGCTAGAAAAAACCCTTTATGGAGTTTGAATCTTTTGAAACAAAATATAATATCTAGGATTTTGTAATAGAAAAAAAACCATCATCACATGATTTTTCACAAATAACACTTTATTATTTCATCATAATAGTATAAAACAAATGGAAACAAAAAAATTATATGTAATTAAATTTATAACAGAATTCCAAACGAGTACTATAATGCATGTAACAATGTGCAACAACACCATAATATTGTATATGGTGTATCATATATTAAAATGTATAATAGGTATATGAGATAAATTACTATTAATAAGAAAATAATGAAAATTGGGATTGATATGGTCTAATAACTTATGGTATGTTAAGAAGGGATTCAAATATTGGGGTATATATAAGGCCCCATAAGTCTATTGTTCAAAATAAATATCGGAAATTATGAATGTAGGTAATTATGAACATTGAGAATTAGGACCATTGATGGTATAATTATTATTAACATACTATTAATATTATTGTATATTAAGGGTAATGATGAATGTTAATTATAATAAATGGGGGAAACAATGTTTTGACTATTAGGAAGATTCCATTGGAATTTCATTTATTAGAGTTTAATAAAAAGGTAGCATCATTAGGGTTCTTCCATGATCAAGACCAAGAAAAACTCCAAAAATTAATGTTGGAGTAGATCTATCTACTAAATATGTTTAAGTTAGTGAACATAACCACTTGTTTAATGTTGGACAATACACCTCATTAATTTACCTATATTTCACACATTACCCTTAGGGAATATGTTGGTGTGAATATAAGTTATATACCCAGGTGTTGATTTGTGTTTTAATGTAAATTATTTAAAAATTTTAAAGGATGTTTACTCTTATAATTTATTTTTAATGAAAATTTAAAATTAACATATTAGGTACAATGTAGATAATTAAAGAATGAATTTGATATAATTGATTTCATATTTTCAATCATGATATCATAGTTTTCCAAGGGGTGAAATTTTTTAATTCACAGTTAATATAATAAAATATGGTAAAAATTGTGGTATACTGTAAAATATAGAAAATAAAGTACATATGACATCATATTTAAGTGATCATGATTCATTTCATCCAAAGAAGCGCTATATCAACTTTTTTGGCACTAAACACTACAGTGGGGAATTAAGGGAGGTAGTGGAAAAAATATTATAAAAACTATTATAGTGGGAAACTAATGTAAAGTCGAATAATAAAATATTTAATATATAATTTGATGAAATTACACTCACAACAATAATAAATACCCACCCTCCTTTCATTCGTACACATAAGATTAAAAATTCATTCTTTATTACTATATCAAGAAGTGTCCTCCTAGTCCTCTCTTCATTCTTAATGTGTGTGGATGGATCTATGGTCAGGGTTTAATCTAAGAATCTCATGAGAGGTAAGTGTTACCATTTTCCTCTATTAATTTCCAATTAGAATTATTGTATTTCTAATAAATTTTAATTTTGGGTTTTATATGATTCTGTGATATCTATCATTGTTATTATCTTCCCATTGAACTATAACAATTGTAACATTACCCAAACCCATTACATTATACATTTTTTTGTAATTTGTTACTAGGTAAAAGTAATGGTTGACTTCCTCTATCCTTATAATTCTAGTTTAAATGACCATTTTCGTATACTTTTTAATCCATAAGTTATTATCCCATTATTATGTTGAAGTCATTTTATGTTATATTCCTATGAAATATTACCCATGTGATCATTTCATTCACATAGATTATTCCTAATTTATAATCCCTTACTTTTTCAGAACCTCCTCATTGCTATAGAAATCCTATATTTTAGTTCAGTAAAAAGTGTGTGAATTTTCATGAAAATAACTTATTCTATGTATAAAACATGTGGATTTGGTTTTATATTATATTCATGTAGGGATAGTAACAAAAATATGAGATGTCCACCTATATCCTGATCATTATCCATGTGGATGATGAGTGAGCCCTTATTATTTACCTCGTTTGAAACTATCGGGGGGTATAGTATGAACAAATTTAATACTCTTAATAAACCCAAAAATAGAAATTATATGGTGGTGTAAAATTATTTTTTTCTTTGTTATTATATTATTTCAAATGTAGTTTTCTAAAGAAATTAAAAAACCTTAATCAAAATAAGTACCCTTTAGCAACAACATCATATAAAATTTTTTTGGGTATTTTTTTTGAAAACTATGAATCCCTAATTATTCATTATATGTAGTGAGGGAATTCCCTTGGACATTATTATTAATTAATTCATCAAGGAAATAAATTTACGACACTTATAATTTATTGACTGATATGGTAAGATTGTGTTTGATAAGTTCCTTTGGGAAAATGTTCCATGTATTTCTAGGCTGTTCACCCTTGAATATTATTCCATGTATAACCAATATTCTTTTAGTAGGTGATAGAATAAGAAAGAATTTTTTTATTAGTGGGGAGAAGATTTACATAGCCCATAATTGAACTGGTAGGTCTCATGGGACAACTATGATTGCATAATTGGAGGGTCCTTACCCTTTATGAATAATGTTATGAAACATGGCCTCATAGATATGTTTATGATTTAGGGAATAATTCAATTCCATATTTCGTATTATTTTGCGATCCATGTGATTATGGAATTATATTTCATCCATGAATTAAGATTTTTTATTGATTTTTATGGATTCAATTATACTAATGATATTTTCTATTCAATATTTATATTTTATTATCTTTCACTATATGTTTTTCCATTACTGATAATTTTTGATCTCCACATTCTCTTTGTTCTCCAATTTCCCATGGTAATGAAGTGGAATAAAATGATTGAACAAGGATATCATTGTAGAATAAAGATATATACTTTTATTTTGTAAAATTTAAGTGAAATGTGTCTTTTCACTTGATGGATACTAAAACATGATAATTGGAATGTGAATTATTTTAATCATTCATCCCTAAAATAAATAACCCACATGTACTAGGAAAACAGGGTTTGAGGAATTATAGTTTCTATTAAAAAAAGGTTTAGTTGAAACCTTAAGAACTATAATTATGAAAAATATTTATATATCATAGATTATACTACAGAAAATAAAAAGTTCTATATATTTCTCATGAATTATTTTGATACCCAAAAATAATGAGTATGAGGAAAATTTTACAAGGTTATCAAGGTATGCTATGAATTATATTCACAACATTGAAATGCAGGATGGTAAATTCCTTAAAGGTATAAATCATAGAAATTAAAGATCCTTGGTCTCTCAAAATATTCCAACATATGTGTAAATAGAAATAAGATCTGTCAAGATAGAGAATGATTTCTCCAAACATTTTTCTTGTAAAGGGAAAACTGAGAAGAAGAGGATAAGCAATCAACACTCAAAGTGTGACTGGGATGGATAATAATGGATCTGTAGAGTTACCCATATGGAATAAATGTGTGAAAATTACCAAGGAACCTATTTAAGGGTAAATAATGAATTATTAAAATGTGGAAATAATTTTAATCATGATCATGAGTGCATTGGAAATAGGGGAGAATCCAATGTACAATGATTCAACTACAAGGATATGGGGAATAATTATAATAAAACCCTTAAATGTTAGGGGAATGATTCAAAGAATAGGAATATGGGTATTGGTAATTACATTTCTAAAAAAAGAGCTAAAGTCAAAGCTCTATATATTGTGATATAATATACGTTGATTACAAATTCACTATACTATAATTTAAAGTTTTATTTAATATCAACACATAACATTATGTCCTATATGTTTTCAATTAATATTCATTCAACCCTGCCACACTATGTAATTATTTATCAGTTATAATACCGGCCAGTACATATAAAATGGATTTTTATGTAATGTTGGTGATGTTTTGTATCTATAATTATAAACTATTAATTTATTTTGTTGATAAAGAAGTTTTATAATGGTATGTCAAGTATGGAATTACTTGTTTTTCAAGGAGATATTTCATTACTTTAATCCTATAATTAACCTCCACCAGTAGCTAAAAAAATTATAATCAAGGGGTGGATATGAATAGAATTAAATATATGTATGTTAATGTTATTCTAGTAAAAGAGTAAGTACTAGTTTTTTGAGACTATATTGATTTATTTCCTAATGAATTACCTAGATTATCCTCTAATACATAATTTTAATTATTCATTGATCACATCCATGATGTGAAGTAAATATATGAAACTCATTTTATGATAGAATCAATGGATATAGCTGAGTTAACAAAGAAAATATAAGACTTATGTGGTAAAGGGTTCACTCATTCAAGTGTTTTTCATTGGGGAGAACCCAAATTTTCCTCAGTGAAGAAGGATGGGATGATGATATTATGGATTAATTATAGAAAAATTAGTGGAATCACTCTAAAGGAAAATTATGTATTGCTTTGTATTGATGAAATTTTTGATAAAATTTAAGGGGTTTAATTATTTTTGAATATTGACTTTAATTCTTGTTCCTTAATTTAAAATTTAAGGAGGATATTTTGAAGAAACACTTTCATACAAATTTTGGTCATTAGAAGTTTGTAATAATGATGTTTGGATTAATAACTTCTCTATCATTATTTATGGACTTGAGGAATAAATTACTCAAAAAATATAGTGATAATTTTTCATTGGTATTTATTGATGAAATAATTAAATAATCTAAGACTGTTGATGACTATGACAATAATTTATGAATTTTTATCGAGGTGTTGAGGAAAAAAAGTATAATACATAAAATTCAGAAAAAATAAGTTTTGGATTCAAAAATATTCTTTTTATGGGAATATTTTGTCCAAGGATGATATATATGTTGTCCCTAGAAAGTTTAAGGTTATGAATAAATGAAAATGATCCACCAACATAATATAAATATTATCTGTTATTAGGTTAGTAGGATATTATCGTTTTTTTGTTGAAAAAATTCATTGATTGGACAATCCATTAACCAAGATTACATGTAAGTGGGTTAATTGAACATGAAAAATTCAATGTAAACAATGTTTCGAATAATCAAATCTAATAATGGAAAATTCTCCTATATTGAATCTTCCATTCAGTAAATAAGGCTTTATTATTTATACTATTTCTTAAAGGAATGGCCATAAATGTGATATAATGAGAAATGATAGATTTCTGGCCTATGCATAAATAATGTTGAAACCTCCTGAGATTAACAATCTAGAACATGAATTGAAATTGGTGGTAGTAATATATGATATTAAGATAAATATAATTTAGATTTATGTAGATAAATATGATATATAGAAAGAATACAAGAGATTTAAAAATATCTTTACTAAACAAGATCTTAAAATAAGGAATAGAAAATGGTTAGAAGCTCCCAAGGATTATGAATTTTCTACCCATATTCATCACGGGTTAGAAAAAAATGTGGACAATTTTTTTCAGGAAGAAATACCATAGAATATTCTCCATGTTAATGTCAAATAATATCCCACCTCATAAAAACCTAATAGGGATGGTATTTGGAATTATAATTGTAGTGGAAGCATCACAATTATTCAATGTAATTACAAACCATATTTATTAAAGATAATAAAGATATATCAATGTGTTGATAAATAACTAAAGAGATTAAGGAATATGTGGTGAATGAG
Organism: Viscum album; assembly: GCA_963277665.1. Lineage (NCBI taxonomy): Eukaryota > Viridiplantae > Streptophyta > Magnoliopsida > Santalales > Viscaceae > Viscum > Viscum album. The sequence goes on along the minus strand of OY728160.1, from coordinate 1,395,182,033 downwards.
AAATTTCATGAGTTCACAATTTGTGATGATAATGTTTTATGATTTTTAAAGAGATTGTATGTTCAATATATACATGATTTGAATAAGGATCTATAATATGGGGCTCATAGATAAAACTTACCTATATTTTTTATAATTACCATGGTTTGTAAGGTTACCTAAGAGAAAATATGGTGTAAAAAATATGATGATAAAAATTATATATTATACTGAATGATGCTTAGTATTACATTTGGAGACGACTGATATACAACTTCCCAAAATAGTAATGCAGCCTCTATCTATACAATAAGTGAAGTGGGATAAAATTACTATGATTTTAATCATGAGGATTCCAATGAAATATATGCATAATAATGTTATATGTTTCATTAATGATCATCACACAATGTCATAATATTTCTTTACAAATAGATAAAATTTTCCTGAGACCATATTGGATGGCTATATATAAATGTACCTGTAAGATTTCATGGATGACCCCTGTCAATAGTCTCTAATCAAAACACATGGTTAAAAAAAACATTGGATGAGTCACTATATTGATATAAATATGGAGCATAATCATATCATAGATTATCGTGCTCAAACAGATATGTAGTTTCAACGAACTATTCAAACATTGGAGGGAAATTCTAAGGCCATGCTCTGTTGAATTCAAAGGAATTTGAGATAATTATTATATTTTTTCAATTTTCTACAATAATTGTAACCACTATTGTATTATAATAGAACCACATAAATCCATATATGGAAATATATTTCAAACTCTGATGTGTTAGTGTTTAGTTTGAGAATGGAGTGTTTTAGTCCTATATATTGTGGAAGAAACAACATAGATGGTTAGATCAATATAGAATAATGTCAATGAATACCAAATTATAGAGAAATATTCTTCTTGAAATCAGAAGTAGGATCTGGTATTCTATGTGAGGGACTATGTTTCCTTGATGATATCTCTTGGAAAAAGGGTTATGAGATTTATAATGAAATTGAAGTTGAGTTCAATATATATTTTCCCTTTTGAAATATTATAGTGCACATGAAAAGATTAATATCACCATGAAATACCACTAAAATTGTCTCATGATTAAGTTTCATTTGATTTATCACTTCTAAGAATGTATAGTTCATACCCTACCCATGTTCTATAAGATTATCATGTATTTTTTGGAGCCATACATATCATATGAAGAATACCCAACTCAAATTATTGATACAAGGAAATAAGTAAAACAAAATAGAATGAATCAACTGTTCAAGACAATCTAGTGGAATCCTATTATGGGACATGAAACATGGGATCCAGAGGATTCTATGAGAAATTCCTACTCACAATATTTTATAAACTGATATAAAAATTTAATGATGAAAATTTTTTAATTGGGGAAATGTAATAAATGGGATTCAAAAAGAGTAAATAAACCCTCAGTCATGGGATTTTTTAAATTGAAGATTTTGTTATTTCATAACAACAGTTCATCAAATATTGATAAAAAATAGTACATAATAAATTTTGTATCAAAATATAGAACTATTACCATAAATAACATAATAATGCGAGGCAATACTATAATCTTGTACTCTGGTTAATCATACTTGAAATGGAATAACAAGTATACAAGATACATTTTAATGGAGATGAACATAATAAAAATTGGAGTTGACATGGTTAAAGACCATATATAATATTAATAAGGGATTTAGTTGCTGGTTTATATATAAGGATAAACATGACGATTGTTCAATATAACTATTGGGAATAATGATCATTGGTTAACATGACCCTTGGGAATTATGGTCATTCGTCAGTATGAACATTGGTAATTATGACCATTGGTGGTATATCTATTAAGAAAAGACCATTAGTAATATTTTATATTAATTATAATGATGAATGTTAAGTATCACAGATGAGAGGAAATATGGATTTAGCTTGTAGGAAAATCCATTATGAAGATTAATTATCAGATCATGGGATGGATGTATCATCATTGGGGTTTACTTAAAAAAAGACTAAGAATAATGATAATATGTGATGTTAGAGAGGAAGTTTCTATGGTAGAAGATCAAGTTATTATAGATCACCACCTGATAAATTTTGGTTGATCAACCCCATGAATTTTTAACCATTTCACACCATACCATTAGGGATTATGCTAGTGTGATTGGAGGTTATTTATCTAGGGAGTGATTTATTTTTTTAATGTAAATTCATTAATAAATTAAATGGATATTCACATTAATAAATTATTTTATATATTTCTCAACCTAACATAAAAGGTAGAATGTATGTAATTTTGGAATGAATTTTTTAAAATCGATAAGATATTTGGAATCAGGATCTTGAAATTATCGAAGGGGTGAAATTTGGAAATTTTCAATTTAAATATTAAAATACACTTAAAATGGTGGAATACAGTAAAACATGGTAAAAATGATGTATGTGACATCCTATTTAAGTGAGAATACACCAAATTATATTCAATTTAACTTATTTTTTGTAAAGCGTGGCATTAAAGAAGGTAATGGAGCTCAATGGCTATAGTGGAGAAAAAATGGAAAGAGGAATAATAAAATATTTAATACATTATTCTATGTCATTCCACTCACCACACATATAAATACTCACGCCACCTCTTATTCTTACACACTATATTTGATGTTTCCTCTTCATTTCTCTCTAAAGGAGTGTATCCCTAGCCCTCTATTCATTATTAAATAGTTTGGTTGGATCTACGATTTGGTTCTAATCTATGAATCTCAAGTGGGGTTTGGGTTTTTATTTCCCTCTCATCATATCTATAGGTTCCTATTTCCCTCTCTTCATATACAATTTTAATTTCCTTAATTTAATTGTCTTTTCAAATTTCATTTAATAATATTCAATGATATGTATCCATGATAATATCTTCTGGATGATATATTATCATAGATTTGATAGCCAAATCCCTTACATTATACCCTTTCTGTAAGATGTTATTACGCCGATATGATGATTGATGTTCACTCTTTTGACAATTTTAATTTACATCACAATTATGGAATCATTTTTAAAAATTATTTTATTATCTCATTATTCATTTGATTCCATTTTATTTTTTCATTCTAAGGACATATAATCCATTAAAGCATTCCATTCACTCATGTTATGCTGAATTCATATTCCATTACAATGCCAAAACATCATCCTAGACATACACATATAGCACACTGGTTTAGTAAAATGAGTGTTACTTTCAAGATAAAATACATCCCTATGTAAAAAATAAATGTTGATATGGATTTGGATCTAATGAATCTTGGGGTAGTAATTTCAAATATAGTTGGTCATATATTTTATAGTCATTATCCTCAGGAATGGGGAGTGATCCCTTACTATTCACTAGGATTTACTCACTTGGTAGATATTATATGGATAATTATCATACAATTTATAAAAAACAAGGAATTTATGTGGTTGTGTATAATGTTTGAGTTGAAATGGAATCCTAACATTGAATATAAAATTTATTAAATAAATTAAAAATCATTAATCTTGATAATTACTTGTTAGCTATAAAATTATATATAACACTTATTTTGGGCATGTTTTGAAAACATTGAATCCATAATTATTCATTGTACATGATTAGGGAATTCAGTTTTATATTATTATTAATTAATGCATATGGTAAATCTATTTATGATAAGTATAATATATTATTCCATATAGGATGATCATGTATGATAACTTCCTTTGAACAAATGTTCTATTTATTTATATTTTTTTCACCCTTTAATATTATTTCATGTATAGACTAAATACATTTCATTTGTGATAGAATACATTGAACTATTATGTGATTGGGGGGCATGAAATTATATATCCCATCAATGCACAATTAGGTTTCATGGGACACTTAAGATAGGGTAATTGGAGAATCTTGAACCATTATGAAAAATGTATTTTCATAAGGCCTTGACAATATGTTTATGATGTTCATCATTATGAAATTAAATAATTTAGATTATTTTCTGATACATCTGATTTTGAATTCCACATTATATTTTTTATTACATGTAAGTATTCATTATTCTGGATTTAATTATTCTCATGATATTTCCAATGTGGTACTTATCTTTTATTATCTTCAGCCATAGTCTTTTACCTAACTATGTTTTTAAGCACATCACCTTTAGTTTCATTCCATATTTCTTATGGTAATGAAGTGGAATAAAATGATTGAACAAGTGTATAATTTTGCAATAATGATTTGTAATTTCCTACTACCATATAGAAATGTAACATATCTAGTCTCTTGAGGAGAATTAATAATTGATCTTTATAATGTAATATCCTTAACTTTGTTTTTCTGGTAATAAATAACCCACCAGCTATTGGAAAAAAGGGTTAGGGGAATTCCAAAAAACTTCCTTGAAATAGAGGGATTGAAATTGAAATTAAAATACCATGATAAAAATATAATTTTTGATATGATATCTAAAATTGGTACTATATAAACAAAATAAATGAAATTAGGTAAAAATTACAAAACATGTCTCGAAGAGTGGAATTTGAGATAAAAACCCTTACAAATCAGAGAACATTCTAATAAAATCACCTTGAAATAGACACAATGATTATAATTTGAGATCAAGTACCATGATAAAGATAATTCAACACATTTTATAACTAAAAGGTAGTATAAACACAAATTAACTTCAATTTAGTTTTTTAAAATAATATATATCTTAAAGAAGGATTTTTTTGATGAAGCCCTCACATTGTTCCAAATTTATTATGTACATGTTGTTAATTCCATGAATATTCAAATTAGGATTATTAAATACCATATTGGGAAGCTTATTATTTAATATTTAATTTAATATAGACCACTTATTATCTTATGCTATTAATTTATTATAATGTTTTTCTTATGTTTTCCTGAAAATTGAATCAGTACAGTCTTATTATGGTAATTCCAAGAATTGAATATGAAAAACAAATAATTAGTTAAATACCAAATGTAATCATTAGAAAACCACAATTTTTTTAATTCATATTATATAATAATAATAATGTACATATTTATTATCCCATGGTCATACATGATAGGATTTTATATCATCATTCAAGTAGGTCAGAAAACCAACCTAAACATGAACATACAATGATTAATTGATGATTATGAGGTGATTATGTTAAAAATTCATTAAAACATTTTTATAATGAAACAATTTAGTGTCTATTTGAGTTTAATATCAAAATTATAAGGAAATAAATAATATGTAATGGATTTATAATACCAAATATAAATACACTAATTTTAACCGTAGTACACTTGTTATAAAGGAATGAATTAATGATGATCATTTGTTGATTATATCATTAAAATGTACTAAATTTTATCATGAAAAAACCAAAAATATTTCATAAAACCCAAATATAAACATTAAAATCATTCATATTTCCATATATGAATGGTTTTAATGAAATGAAAAAGGAAAATAATTCATTCCTTGGAGGTGGTAGTCCACACATACACATGGTTAAAGATTACATTTTATATAGAATGGGAGAAAGGAGTGATAAGTTATATTATTTTAGAATCATAAAATGAATATAAGTATCAGAATTATTTTTTAAATTAACCTTTTAGACAATATTTTATGTTGGTGAAGGAAAATGGAATATGTTGCATCTTGGAGCCATTGTCTACACAAATGGATGATTCATGTTTTCATTTTTCTTAAAGGATTAAGTAGAGGGTGGTTATTTTTTGATACAATAATAGTATAAAAGTAATGTATTATAATGAAAATAATGATTTAATTATGATATAGTAGAAATAAGCAAGAATAAGAATAAAAGCACATAAGTAATTGAGAAAACAAGAAAAGGAGGTTAGGAACTTATACATCACTTATTGGATTATATATTTTGTGAAGGGAATTAAACCATTGATGGTTGAAATTTTTAGAATTAAAGAACCTATTAAATTTTTATAGGATTGTATAAGAGAGTATTATGAATAAGTTTCCACCAAAATGGTTTTGTTGTCTGAGGGTAAGTGGGGATGTGAGAGACCCTTTTTTAACTAAAATAGAATGAATGTTTTGTAAATACCCAAAATTTTTCAGTAATCAGAAGTTACTATCAAGGAATGCTGTTCAAAAATTAAAAAATAATGGTTAAAAAATAATATTAAGTTTGAGACACGCATCTACCATTTAATTAGAAACATTTTAAAAACATATTAGTCCATTTTACTCTAAGGGTACTCATTTTTACCATTTTCATTTTAACCATAGAAATTATCTTGTTCCTAGTAAATTTATCCTTTAAGAAAATAAATAGAATGGACCTTATTAAAAAAAATTTAACATACCATTTCCTAATTTTAAATCCATTTAATGAGATTAAATTTTATAATAGCGATAAAAAGTAATTTTAAGATAATAAATGTATAATGTGCTGAAAATAATTTTGGAAAAATATATCTTAAATTTGAAAAATATCAAATAGGGATTTGAATATTAAATAAATTGTTATAAAAATTATAAATTCATTTATAAAAGAAATATTTGGCCTTAGAAAGGTTTAAATAATTTAAAATTCATAGTTATATAATAATAAAATAATAAATTTCGTGTTATTTGTAAATATATTATTTTCACTATTCACCTAAAAATCAAATTTTTAGAAAAATAAAATAAAATTCAATTTAATATAATTTTTACATGTTTAAACACATTAATTTATTATTTTTTTCACATTAATATTTTATAATATATAAATTATCTTTTAAATGAAAATAAAATATATTTAAAAAACTTATTTTATCAAAATAATAATAATTTTAAAAAGAAAAAATTTTAAATTTCATTTCATATGTATTTATAAATAATTGGATATTGATATATTAGTATATAAATATTAATATATTATATTATTATGATGAATTACCTATGACCATTTTAATTTATTTTGGTAAATTTCAATAACGTTTTTTAAATGGTTCTTCGAAAGGAAATATTTTAAAAATATTAATCCTAGAGAATAATAATATATAATAATTTTAATTGATAATTATCCTTTTTTATAAACTAATGATTAAATTATTTATGTATTTTAAAAATGTTTTGGTCCATTTTATTCATGTTTTTTACTAGTTTGGTTTTACATGTGACAAAAGAAATTAAATATATTATTTATTTATTGAAACAAAGACCTCTTGATGTTGTACACAAAATAGTCAATGGTATGGATAGTGGTACCTGCATTTCTACATTAGCCATCAGGAATCCAATGGGCCTCCACTGGGTCACTTATGTGGCCGATCTAGACTGGTAAAGACAGGGTAGTATCATATTTTCTTTACAATAAAACCTCAGTTTTCTTTTTTATCCTCCTCCCTTGAGAAAATTTATATCCATTCGAACATAGACACTCACTATGAACATATTTGGTTATACCATTGTGAATCATGAATGGATAAATGTTTCGATCAAAATGATGATACTTTATTGGTAAGTTCAACTCTGTTTATATCTTGGACCCCTTCCTCTTCTTATACATCTTTCCTATGGGCTATGATAGCCATAAGAATTTTTTGGATCAGGGATTTTAATTGTATTTCTTATAGATCTATCATATAATTGAGGGTTCTTATCTTGATGCCCAATACTCTTGGGTTTTTGCTCATGAATTCTAGTGGTAAGTAGTTCCTATTCATTCCTTTAATGTAGAAATAGATAATTGGTGGTTCCTAATGAAGTGTTCATGACATAGGTCTTTTATACTATTCAAAAGATCATATGTTCATATTGGTATGTAGTTTATTGACGAGGGTTGTTTTTCAGAGTGATTCAATGTAGGCATTCTCATGATTTGTATTTGTTTTAAAACCATGTTTTCTCACTCCATGAATTTGGTTTCTAAAACGGTTGAAATTGTTTGGATAGATATATCTTAAAAAATCATTTTAAAGATATTTTTGAGGAATTAAATGTGAAATGGGGTGGTTTTGAGTTTGTATTATTATATTGGACTTATCCATTATTTTTGTTAATAAAAATAGTTTTAAAGCTTGGTTTTTATGGGTTTAAATATAAAAGTCTAATTAACTGATTCTAATAGGGTAACCACACTGGTGATAAAAATGAGGTTGGTTAAAATCATTGACGAAGAAATATATCACCCTATACTGGTTCAAATAGTGTAATGTGTGCCCCAAGTGACCTAATTTGTGGTCGGGTTCCACTCAATAAAGTAAAATCATACCCATAGAACTATTATGGTAGTTAATTTTCATTCTAGGTGGCCTAATGATTGTGAATGTTGTACGAGGATACTGAAAAACCTTAAACTAATGTGACTCAATGTATATTTTCAAATTATGATAAACATTTAAATGTTTTTTTGGATTGTTTACAAAATTGATTTGAAAACCATGTTATTGGTATGTTTTAAAAATAGTGAAATTTTATGATTTTTCATGTTTCATTCTAAAATATGTAAATTTTTATCTCATAATATATATTTTTTAGTTTTGAATAATTATTTTATTTTATAAAGTCATCTTACAAAACAATTGATGAGATCTATCTAGGATAATTTTTATAACACAATGGAAACACATTTTATTTTATGTAGAACATGTTTAGTCTGATGTATGTAATAGAAAGGCACCATTGGTTAGTGGGTGTTTTTCATTTAGTATTGGGTGATTCTAGAGGTGGATTCATGTCACAAGTAGTTGTATTTTTGAAGTACTTATGCTTTGGTTTGATTTTTTTGGAAACTTGTTTATTCTTACTATTGTATCATTTTTTTGTGAAATTATATTTCATACCACATTTCCATTACTCTTGATATCTTATTTACGTTTTATTTTTGGACAATTAATTTCCTAGATTATTTTTCAATTCCCAGGTTCTTATTGCAAGACCATGTGGATCAAGAATATCCTCTAGACTATGAATGGACAGATTCATTATTTGAATTGTTGTGTATTCCAGGTTTGTTCAAGTCATATTTAGAATTGTATCAAGATAGACCAATGAATAGATAATCATTTTAATGAAAAAACAGAGGTGTTATATTGAATTTATATTAGGGGATAATTCCAAGTAAGAGTTATCACCATTTAAAGGAGTTGTAATGATCATTAGGATGTGGAATTATATTACAATATACAACAGTTCATCTTAAAATGTAGTGATAATTGGAGATACATCTTACCTTTTATACATTACATCCAAAATCTCTAGTGTATATTTTTTATCCATTTCTTCCTATTGAGGATTCAAATAAAAAAAAGATAAACACAATAAACATTGATGAAATATAATGGGATCTAGACATATCCTATAACAAGGGTAATTTCAGGATTCTTGACATTCAAGAGTATGTGATTTGGGATCTGAAAATACTGCTAAAGAATGTTCTTTTGAGGACTCACATGTTAGAGGAAAAAATGTTGAAACCTAAGGAATCGATTTTGAAAAATTACAGAAACTTTTATAGACTAGTTTATAACATAAATATAGAGGATGAAATAATTTTTGAGAGGATTATATGATACGTGTGATTAAACTATAAAAAATAAACTCATGATAAAAAAACTACAAAACAATGTACATTAAGTTATTTCAAAATATTAGTAGAAAAAACTAAAATAATACATTTACAATAGTAGATATAATTAGTTCCATTTATCATGTAACAAAATATGAAAGTGAAATAATCATCAACATTGGGGGAAGATAATCTATAAATAATTATAAGTTTATGAGATACATTACAATTATAAAGGAAATAATTATCAATAAATTAGACATGGTATAAAAAATAAGTTAAGGATATGAATGATTATGGATATTTGAATGATGTGTCTGAAGATGGGGTGATAAAACTGTTTTATGGATAAGATAATTTTTGGAACCAAAAAGTTTTGAATCAAACTATTACTTGAGTATCTTATAATTAAAATTGATGTAATCATAATGTGATAATTATAAATACCATTTCATAAAAAATTAAGGAATTTTTTTTTGTAAAAATATTTTTATAAATTATCTATAATTTATATTCATTAATAAATTATAATTAATCTATATAATTATTCTTTGGGAAAGATATTATGATTTTTTTTCTAGAAATTCATGAATTTTAAAAACACATGTGTTCATACATAATATATAAGTTATATATATATATATATATATATTTATAAAATTTACATCAAATTTTTAATTGATACATTAATATTTTATAATGCCAAATGTTTCAATATTTTCTAATCTCTTGGTATGTAGTAAAATATAATATGATTATAAGGTAATTATTAAAAAAATATCATTTTGTAATGAAATAATCAATAATAAAAAGGGTTTATTGTCCAAATGTATGTTTACTAGGTAAAATAATTTATCAATATAATATAATTAAATTTCCAAACCAAAAATAAATATTTTAATTACTATAGAAAATATAAATTTTCTTTTGAAAAAAATATTTCAAGAAATTAAATATTTTATATCTTCAAAATAATATAACATATTAAAGTTCAGTTTAACAAAATGTAAAAGTAAAATACCTGAACTAAATGTAAAATAAAATTATTTCAAAAATTGGAATTCTGATGGATATAAATTTTTCTACAACCAAAAGTCCCAGGATAATGTATATATAATAACTAACTATCCCCCTCATTTTCTATAAATTCCCACCCATCCTCTAATTACATTTCATTCTAAAACCAATTATTCTAAATTTAATCCCTTTCTATCTCTGAATAATATTTGGGAATAATGTTATGTAGAAAAGAGTTCCAAATAATAACTCTCTTCCAATCTTTAGTCCTTTTATTATAGTTTGTCTCAAGAGACATAGTGAGGTAATACTTCCGAACACTATTTCAATTTCATAAAATCCATGATTTTATTGTGAATAATAATTTTCCATTAATTTTTTTTACCACCCTCATACTATATTATATTTTAATAAACATCATTTAAGATGGTAAATTACTATAATTACTTTAGCCAATATCCATTTCACTCATTTATAAAATTAAATAACCCAATATAATGAATTTATCCAGTCATGTTACACAATTATCAAGGATAGATAAAATTTCATTTTTAATATCCTATAATTCCTACAAAAATTATGGATATTCACCTATTCCCCCATATAAATCAATAGACTAGGAAAACATTGAAAATATATATTCACATTACTTCTCTATAGACATGTATTGATTAGTGAGACATTTGTATATATATTTTACCTTTTAGAGAAATATGTTATGTATTATAAGATAATTTATTTCATATTATACATACATTTGACTTATTATTTGATACATGGGGCCCACAATTACACATCTTCTCAATACATCACTTTGAATCAAGTGGAAAAAAACACAAATCTTTGGTGTATACATTAAATTTTATGTATGATATCTTGTAACATGGTCCGAGTAGTATATTTACGATTTATATGATTATGAATTCCAAAATTATGAAATAATTTATTAATATTCAAAATATTATTTATGTACACTTTTATGTTATCCAAGGATATACTTCATGATCTTGTTTAGTAAATATAGAATTATTAGATTTTTATTTATTCATTCCATATAATTTGTTCATTTTTTTCCTTAGTAGCATAATTTATATGATACCCCTTGAAGATCATTGGGATTTCCATATTATTTTTTTTACTTTTCACCACAGAACCAACATGTGTACAATGAATTATCCAAGGATTATATAGAAGGAATTCTAATTTTTTAATTTACTTCTTATACTACTTGTTTTTTTTCAAAAATGTAATATAAGGAACATGTCTGTATCTATTCTTCTAAGACTACTCTAATAGTTATTCCTATGTAACGTGATCCACTATATTATATTTTAATGTAATAAAATAATCATGGTCTCTCTGTTAGGAGAGTATTTTTGTTAGATTTTGGAACACATGGAAATTATAAATAAGTTATTATTTTTTATTGGTATTCTTTCTAAATAGTAAATTTTTCAATTATGATTATTTTTTTATTAGAATGTTATAATGTTTTGAAATTATAAAACAAATGGGCAATGAAATTATGTTAATTTTTTTAAGTATTAAGTGTTTTTAATCTTAATTAACTTTATTTATGAATTAAGTGGGTGTTAATGTAAGTATATATGTGTCTAGAAATAATATTGTAGTCCTTATAAAAAATTAATAAAATTGAATAGATTTAAATTGCATAATATAAATAAAACAAATATTTGAAAATAAAAATATCACTATTATCATTATAATTAACTTAACCAATGATAATAACTTTATTATACATAAAATTACAATTTATTTGATCAACTAATAATTACAATTTTATTTATTATTAGAAATTAATTTTTTATTTAATTTCTAAATGTGATAAATTATAATTTTTAATGTAATCACATAAAAAATGTTTTTAGTCTGAAATGTTAATTAATCATTAAAAATTCAAATCATATATTTTTTGAATTATATATTGTATTTTAAATGATATATATTCCATATTAAATATATATCTTTCACATGAATAAATATTTTATAAAATATTATGTCATTCATGTATTGTGCTAATATTATAAAGGCTTTATTAATATAAAAATCTAATTCCTTATGTATTCCCTTAAAAATCAATTAATTTATAAATTTTTTAAAAATTTATCCAATGATTATTTTTGGTTTTCTGATTAAAAATGAAGTTCAGTTTTCAAAAATCAAACTCAATATTCTATATATAATTTATTATTAAATAAAAATAAAAAAATAAAGAAGAACTACATTTTAAAAAAATTATTTGTTTCGGGTCAATACACTCCCCCCTATTAAATAAATTGGTTCCTCACAATTTAAATTATTCCAAGATAAATAGTTAAGTGTTTATTTTTGATATACTTGAATCTAGTTTAAATTTGAAATGAGGCTTCATACTCACTGTCTGTGGTATTAATAGGGAACTTATCTTTTCCCTCATAATAAGAATATAACTAATATTGAGTTTTTATTTAACCATTTTCCCTAAATACCCCAATACAATAGGGGCATTTTTCATAAGGAATTTAAAGTACTCCAAGTATTAACTGGTTTATTTTTAGATGTTATTGTACTATATTTACAATTTTCATCATCAAGATATGTAATCCTTGGATAATATCAGATCTAACTATTCTAAATGAAGAATAATATGATTTTATAGGAAGCATATTCCTTTATAAATTTATTATGGAGGATTTATATAATTGATATAAAATAATCCCACCACTATAAATTTATATTAATAATTCAAAATCAAGTCATCGATGTGGTGATTTAATATTCTTAAAAGAAAGACTAGGTATAATGGATTGGGTTGAACAACACCCAAGTACAATACCTTGAGTTATGGAGTATGTGATTAGTTTTTTTCATTATATATAATTTAAACAACATAAATTAGTTGTTGTTGTTTCAAAGGCTTTCCCTTATTCCTTGTTCTAGGAAATCACTGATGCTTATTATCCTTGGTAGTATAGGGTTATGGAATTAGATAAAAAAATATATATAATTCCTTCATTTCAATCATATAAATGTGGATAGTTTATTCGTTAATACATTTATACCTTCCATTGTATTAGATAACCACATTATCTCTCTTTAAAAATCATGTTCCAGGGGGATAATCCTTCTATAGTAGAATAATTTTGTCATTCCTTTAGAACAATACCATGGGTGTCACCTCCCATTATTTTGACATAAATGAAATTGAAACTTCTTTCCATTATCTAATTCATTTGATAAACTTCCATGAGACATAAAAAATCTCATCAATTGTGTGTTTAGATACTCAAACAAGTCCTTATTGTAAATAATAATCTCTAATACATGGTTTGAAAAAATCATAATATTTATCAGTCAAACACTTATCAATTTATATTTCTCACAGGGACAACCTCCATATAATCCATGGAATCCATTTTTATCTGGGATTCTTCGAGATTCATCTGTTACGTCAAATATTATTTACCATAAGAGATGGACACCAATAGAGAATAATTTTATGATAATTACATGACAAAATCATCCTCAAAATGTATAACTCATCAAAATTATTACATTGAATTTTACTATAACCAAAATCAATCTATTTTTATTCTTTGTTTCTTTTGGTTTGGTTCTCTCAAAATTATTTTCATTATCCATAATGTCAATTAGGAAATATATTAATCACAATGCTTCATAAATAGTATATTTTCAACCAAATAAAATTTCCCAAGATTTTCTAGAGATGGGTGCAATCTTAGGCCCACTATTCATGAATGTGTTAATCCACAAAAAACCATTTTTAGGTTTGTTAACCCTAGGTGCATCTATTCCATAGATTCATCTAGTTTCTAGTATGTAGAAAATGATGTTGTTTCCATGAAATAGGAAACAAATATATACTTTTCTAAACATTAATCATGTAATACAATACTTAGATTTATTTATATTTTTTTCACTAATGTTCACTAAAAAAATATAAAAAATTACTAAATTATGACTTGATACCAAATGTGGTGACCCATGTTACATAAGAATTTTTTTATTAAATTATATGAATAATCATTCCATTCAAAAATAGTCACACAAATCAAAGGACCAAAGTTTTTGTTTCATAGAGGATTAGTTACATCAACCAAATATTTTTTAGATACTTGAAAAAATTTCTCTATAACCAATATACAATAAAACACATTATAAAAGTTTCATATGTAATTACCATCTCCATGTGTTGGTGAATGAGATTTTTTAAAGGAATAAGAATAATGTCTTTGTAATGGAAACATATCAACTAGTCCAAATGCATAAATTATAATCATGAGTTAAAACATGATTATGGGATACATTTATGATAAAATTATAATTGAATCATAAATTACAATCATAAAACATGAATTAGAATAAAATTTCTTATAATCGAAACATGGATTTGAATAATTTAAAAAGGATTAAGCATAACATGAAATCATAACAAAAGAACAAGAATATCATTAGAACATGGTAAATAAGAAACATTTATCATAATATGTAAATTAGGTACATTATAGAGAAGTAGCACAAACATAAACATAGGTGTTTCCGATGCTTTTACTGGGGCGCATGCATCCTCCTGCTTGATTGCGACAGTCGTGACTTTTTTACCCTGCATTCTTACTTTCCAAAGGCGGGCAACATCCAATCCTTGTTCAGGGAAATTTTCTCCTTGATCAAAATGGGATGATGGGTTGTCAGTTCTTCCTTCCATGGATTCCTCCTCGGAACTCATCACCAAGTCTTGGTCTCCCTCATAGATTTAATACAGTGTTCGTGAAACTCTTCCTCATGCCACATCATCATGGACACCAGTTAATTACACTACTTCTGTCAGGACATTCCAAGGGGTTCGATTAGGGTAGCAACCTTCAGTTAGGGTAGTAGTCACGCTGGGGCATCATTGGCATGTCTGGACACTGGGGATTGGTGTGTATCTCTTATGTACCTTATTATAGGGATTATTGAGGGTGTGGAAGCCCGAGGCATCCCACATAGAACGCGGGGAATCATATGTCGTAGGCTTGTATCCGAGGGTTTCCTCAGCTTCCTATGTTTAACAAAGGGTATGCCATAAGTTTAACATCCAGCGGAGATGGATCAGACTGATCAGAACACTAATTAGAGTGGATTAGATTGAGAAACCCCTTGGAAGGAACACCGATGTTGAGGCCAACATGTGGGCGGCTTCCCAAATGTTGTGGGAGGGAATGAGGTGGCATGATCTCACTGAGATGTGGCGGCCCGAGTAAGAATTAGGATGGATGATGGTTTTGGGCTTGATCCTCATAGAGGCTTCCTACGAATCCCCATGGCAGGGAATCATAGTCCACATACTTCATCTGGTGATGGATTACCGTCGAATGGGGTTGCAACGACTTACCACTCGATGAGGTCAAACATACTTAAATGAGGTTGGAACGATCGAGTGGTGGGCTTGAACCTCGTGGAGGATTCCTACATACCATTCCTTGACATGGATCAAAGACCACATAGTTCGGGCAGTGAATGTAGTTTAATGTCATGAGGGACGAGGGTGAACCAACGTGAAGGGGGTCGGAGCGACCAATGGATGGTGGGCTTGAACCTCATGGAGGCTTCCTACGTACCATGCCTTGAAATGGATCAAAGTACACGTAGTTCAAAATGGGCCGTGTCGGCAAACCAATGTGAAGATGGACCAGGGGTCCGATTGATGATTGGCTTCAACCTTGTGGAGGCCTCCTACGTAAAATTCCTTGACATGGATCAAATTCCTCATAGTTCTGGTGGATTGGGGATAACACTCTAAGGCATCCCAAGGTGATGGGGCTTAAACCTTGTGGAGGTTTCCTACATACCATGCCATGACATGGATCAAAGTCCACGTAGTTCGGGTGGATTGGGCATTACACTCTAAGGCGGCCCAAGGTGATGGGTGAACCGATGGTCAGAACGACCAGGTGGTGGGATTGAATCTCGTGGAGGCTTCCTATGTAACATGCATTGACATGGATCAAAGAACACGTAGTTAAGATGTACAGTTTAACGTCATGGAGGATGGGGGAGATGTCATGGTCAATGATTACTCTAAGCCCATGTGAGTCATGGTCAGTGGGAGAAACAAGAGGCAGCAAAGGCCTGACGACCACATCCCAAAAGGTGCGTCCATGGGAATTGAAGAGGGGCTTATGCGTTGAGTGGCCCAGGGAGAGAAATATTGGGACTTACTCCGAGATGGAGGCTCGATGGTGACAAAGCACAACGGGAGAGGGATTTGGGACCGATGAAAGGAGGAGCCCCTTCCTAATCACACCCTCTGCTAGCCTTGGCACCAAGTAAGTGAGGAGGAGCAGGGGTGCTACCTCCTTCAAGAAAATCTAGGGGATTACATTGAGGTGGCTGCCCTTCATCGTGGACAAATTCCACTCAAAGAAGGAGGATATAATCCCCTGTGGAGACCTGGGGGCATGGAGAATGCCCAAGGCGGGGGGACCCTGCACGTGAGGCATGAGATCAGGTCACAGTTTAATGTCACATATTGAGGATGAAGGTGCTTGGCATTTTAACATCCTGTAGCTCGGACAAGGTGGGTTTTCTCCTCACCCCTAGGGCTTTCATGACTGGTACCCTCTTCTCCTTGTGGGAGGGAATGCACCAGTAAGGCCTTACTGAGGGGGTGTCGCAGAGCGAACCATCGAGGGTCCACGTTATCATGGCTATGCGAATAAGCAATAGCCATTAATGTGACTATGCGAAGAAGCATTAGGAGAAGCAGCACAATGGGTGGTATTGTCTAGGGGACTTTTAAATTACATCGTGCAAACCTGGAGGGTCGCACGGGAAAAGTATTTTCTAATCAGAGGGTTTAATAGGCAAGGTCCTTGTGGAGATTCATTGCTCCGCGTGGTAGAGGGAACTTGCAAAGAGGTTTGATTCGCGAAGTGGTGTGTCTTAGCCTTAGCATGAAGTGGAGGTTCCAATGGGAGGTGCCTCACGAAGTGGAAGGGAATTTTCGGAGCACAGCCTCACAGAGCAAAGGTGCCTCATGAAGCAAGGTGTCGGTAAGAAATGTGCTTCGTGAAGTACAATGACCCTGCCTTAGCATGTGGATCATGTGTAAATAATGGGCGTTTCGCAAAGAATAAATGCTCTACGACAACCCGAGTCCCCTTGGGGATCCCCTTCGTTCATGAAATCCCTTAAGATTTTATAAGGGCATACCTCTCGGAAGATGGGATCAAAACAAGACAATGGAAAGGCACTTTGCGAAGCAGAAGTACCTCACATAGCTCATGGTTCACCGAACGGAAGACTGCTTCGCGATTTGGGAGTTGGGAAGCCGAAAGGTCAGACTGTTCATCCTGAGAGCTCTTGACCCGGTATTTATAGGTAAGAGGCGCAGCGGAGCGGAGCTCACACGGCGCAAAGAGGGGCCTGGTGGCTTCACAGCAGGTCGCAAACGTCAAATGGGGTCGTAGAGCGTCCCGACTTTTTTCTTCGCATCGACATCATGAATGTAAAATTCATTCACGGAGTGTCCCACCTACTTTGCTTCGCGGCGGGATTGCGAACGTCAAATGCATTCGTGGAGCCTCTCGCCTTCTTTTCCTCATGACATTCTCGCGAATTTCAAAAGTGTTCATGGAGCCTCCTGCCTTCTTTGCTTCCCGGCGGTCGCGGTAATGGGGGGACTCCGCGAAGGTGCTTCGCGAGGCAGTCTGTGGGGCAGTCTTGGGGCCTTCTCTTTGTCCTGAATTTTGGCGCCAACAAATGCCCCCCCTCATAATTGGAGCTGCAAAGAGATCAAGTGTCTAAGTCTGAGGGAAATCGTGGAAAATCCTCAGTCATTCGCGGTGTTGACTCACGAAGAGGGCTCATGAGGCAGATAGGGGACACGCGGTCCACGTGCGCTGTGAAGCTCTGTGCAGACTGGATGTGCCACAAAGCTCCGAAGGCCGTTGCCTATAAATAGGGGGCCTACCATCTCTTTTGTCCTTTCCCTTCTCCTTGATCTTGTATTCTTGCGCTCTCGATTCGTGAAGCTTTACGTACTCCGTGAGTGATCTCCGCTAATCGGGTCTTTACGGCGCACAACAAGTCCTTGACTCCGCATTTGCGCTCTGCGATACGACTTTGAAAGGCGAGGCAACACCCCCCACGAACAATCTTCATGAGCAGCCTTATCGAACGTGCTTTGTGATTGATATTTGTGAACCAACCAAAGAAAATATCACAATTCTAGAACGAATGGCCCACCAAAAGCTTCCTAGGGGGTCTTACGGATGCCGCCCAGAGGGATGAAATGGGGAACAGTCTGGGGCTAGGAGAGCTAGTCTAGAGCCACTCGAACTATAGTTCTTTGGTGGAGCTTCTGTCGGAGATCCAGAAGAACTACCCGCTATGTAGGAGGTTTCCCTTGTATGGCTTCGGGCTGAGGGATGACGTCATCATCCCTGAAGCAGGCAGGGATGAGCCAGCTTACTGGTTCCGGAGCACACCGTGTCAGCAGCGATGGTTCAGGGCAACCGATGGTCATGCCTGGGAGGATTTCATTCCTGTCATTTCCGAATGACTATAAAATAATTTGAACAATGTCAATGGGAGGGAATTGAAGCCCGAGACGTCCCCTCCCCTGTACTGAACCATCCTTAAGCCGGCTCTAGGGGACCCAAAGAATGGGTGGTTTGAGGAATGGGACCTTCACCAGGGTGGAAAATTTACTGATGATTGGTCTTAGGCCTACTGGGTAGGTGCCTCGTGCGAGGAGTTCGAGGCGGATCTGAGAAGATTGGGCCTGTATTAGGCAGATTGGGCTTCCCAGTTCCATATCTACCAGCCAAAGCAGTTAATGCCAGAGCTGTTGATCCTATGGTCACCAGGGACCAATACCTTTCACGTGCATCACAGGTAGGTCGAAATTAGCCTATGGGACATGCATCAGATCTCAAGGGTCCCGATACTGGGGGTGATATACAATGAATTCCTCCCGGCTAAGGGTGCGTGGGAGGATCCGGAGCAGATGCCGCGTCGGGCAATGGCATTGATGGAGCTCGTGCCCGAGTAGGATAAGGATGCAGTGAGGGATGTCCACTTCAATAACTGGTTGAAGAAGTTCTTGAACTTCCCAGAAAACAGGTAGTTCTCGGTGAGGCCTCGAACTTGCCCGAAGGGTGCCCAGAGTAAGGAAAACTCATACTGGCGGCTACTGGAGGATAGCCTGTGGTAGACTTGGCAGTTCAGTGTCATCACTGAACAACGGATAATAGTCAGGCTGGCGGCATTAATCGAAGCCCTCATATGTGGTTGGATCCTACCGATGAGGGATACAAACATGGGCGTGCATCCAAGCACTTTCGTTTTGGCATCCAATTTGGCGACAAGAGGGAGGGTCAACCTGGGGATCCCGATACTCACCAAGTTGTACAAAATTATGTGGCACAAAAGTGAGGGGAAAAGGCCACAGAGGGTATGCGTGTTGTTCCACCTCCTATATGGGTGGAAGGCAGTGCACATTAGGGGAATCTACGAGTATCTGAACCCCATATCACCTCCGGGGTCGAACTTTTGTCCC
Organism: Viscum album; assembly: GCA_963277665.1. Taxonomy (NCBI): domain Eukaryota; kingdom Viridiplantae; phylum Streptophyta; class Magnoliopsida; order Santalales; family Viscaceae; genus Viscum; species Viscum album. The sequence continues at coordinate 1,395,161,889 of OY728160.1, read as the reverse complement.
TCGATCTTGAACGACGTGGGGAGATTTATGAACATGCTGACTGCACCATCGATTCTAAACAGGGTGTGGAGGGTGGAGGAATTAAATTTCCACCCATTACCATTGCCGATGTGGGCCTTCAATGACGATGGTCGGGGAAGAGAAGAGAATCGGGCCTACCTCCTGGCCTTTTGAGGTGGAGTCTTAGTGGATAGGGTGGACCGCGAGCGTCTCTGCCAGCCATACACCCCACACCGGCTTGAAAGAAAAATTAGGTGCCTGCAGTGGCTGACCCCGCAGGTCTATCGAGGGTGTGATACGAGGAGAACCCATGTGTGATGAGGCAGATGTGGCTCATGTTCACATGGGAAGATAGGAAGATGCGGAATGTATTGCCTCCACTGACCGCTGTCCTTCGGCTGGTAAAAGAATACACCCCGAGCTAGGAGGTGGCCTATCTAGGGGAGATACTAATGAGGCCAACCGTCTTGGTCGGTGAGGGTGATCTTCCATGAGCTCGGGGTCGAGGATGGAAGGCAGAAATGTCTCTTGTGGTGGCGGGGATGCTATAGCGACGACGCCCACACCAGTTGAGGAGGGAGCAGCGGTAGCAGATCCGACAGTGGCAATGGAGCCGGTGGTCCCAAGAGAGTATAGTCATTTAGAGGGGAATCCATTGAGGGGATTCTGAAGGATTTCTACTCAGGCCTCGGGGAAACGGCTGTGCCACATTGACATTCCAGAGAATGCTGTCTTCCCGGAGCCCTGGTACATTTGGAAAGTCAACCGGGAATTCCTCAGCCCATCCTAGTTATGGCAACACCTAAACTGCCTTGGTATGGACTTATTGGTAATTGGACCTATTAGGGCTTGTTTTGTGGTATCCTAGGAAGAGGTGGAGAAATACATAGCCAAGATGGAAGACTTCACCCACTCCCTGGGTGCCCTACACCCGATGACAGACCGAGTCATGGTACCATTGGCTCGTACGGTCCCTCCGCAACTGTCAGCTGTTGACTTGAGGGAGCACTTCCCCTGCCAGACGAATCGAACGAGTCCTCCTGGGGAGACGAGGCTAGTAGAGAAAGTCCGCCAGAGGAGGGTGAAGTCAGCCATTAGTCCTCAGATCTTGAAGATTTCACAGAGGCTCTCGAGGTAAAATCTCAAGTTCCTTCTTCAGAGTCTGCCCTTAGGTTACTCTAGATTCCTTATCAGTATTCGTACTGTGTAGGAGGACCTTGTGCATAGACCTCATTCTCACCCCTCAGCGGGTGCCGTCGTGGGACCTTCAGGATCCACGCCCGTGGATGCATCAACTTCTATGTTTGGTAGGGCTGGAACAGTCGAGATGGCTCCCCTGAAGTGTCCAGACCTACCAACTATATACGGGGGGCTGCGTATTGGGGTTCTGACAACATCAGCCCAAGAGAGAAACCAAGGATTTTACCTCTGTAAGTCTTCTCTATCGAATTCACAACTACCATCCCCTGACCATGTTAATTGACATTCACATCCCTTTCTTGGCATGTACAGTCCTTCAATTGGCCTGGGCTTCTGCGGTGAAGTTGGTCGAGGCTTCTAGTACGACCCTTCCCATGGGCATGCTGATGGTTGTGGAAGTGAATATCCAGCCTGAACGAACTGTAGTGATCCCTATTACTGGAGGGGGCGCCAGTGGGACTGCGCCTGAGATTATCAAGGTGTGATCCGATGATGTGGATCAACCAGACAATTCAAGCCCTGCAATGTCTGACCCAATACCATATGTGGACCCGACTGAGGAGTTCTTGGGTGTATTCCATGCATCGGATCTTGAATGTCATGCCGACTGGGAAGATATTCCCTCTGACAAGGAGTACAAAAAAATAGTCCGTTGTTGATTGTGGAAGCTGATCACGCGCTTCATCAATGACACCCCCAAAGCGCTATGGTTGGATGAGATGGACAGACTTTGCTCGCAACTGCACGAACTGTGCGCTGGGGGAGTATATGCCCGACGTATTCACATGCTCATTCGAGATCATATAGAGGAAAAGATTTGGGAATATGACTATGGCCTTGGTGTGGGTTGGAAGTGGAGGAAGGCGATAAACATCAAGAGGCTTGAGGAGGATGAAAATGAGGTACAACGACAACAGAATCGGGTGGACGAGCACTTGACCTCCCTCAATGCGCAATCTGAGCTAATATCATGATTGAAGGCCTAGTTGGTAGAAGCTGAAGAAAGCATGATGAGAGCTTCCGAGGAGATGATCACCATCCGGGATGACGTGGAGAGGGCCTAGATTGCGGACAACAAATTGCACCCTCTCGCCGCCGAGGAGGAGCGGGAGGTGAACAAGCAGCAACATCTCCTAGACGCCACCAGCTAGAGGGTGGTGGAGCTACAATGTTCCTTAGACAATGTCAGCCTATCCATGGGGAGAGTCAACCCCCGGGTACTGTAATGATTACAAACCCCTAAACGTACTTTCATTCTTTGATTTTCTGAATGTCGTAGCATGCATGTGTTCTGTTGTATACATTGTTTTACTGCATCATTGTGATGTTCATAGAGTGTCCAACGACTATTCCCTAAGCTCACGTTGGTCAGGCCTGTTGTGAGAAACAAGGGATGGCCACCTCATCATCCCATCCAAATATAGGAGTGAAAACCACGGTTCGAGCATCTGGGGTTTGGACAACCGGTCTGGATTTCAGGGAGATGGGAGAGACCTGACTTAATAATTAAGCTCTCAAAACAGTCGAATTACCGTTTTCCTAGCGTGATCTTATGCAGAAACGGGGTAATGCCAGGGGCACTGAATTGATCCAAATAGATGGGAATGGGAGGTTTGAATCCTGATACCCTGAATTTGGAACATTGTGGGGGTGGCATGAAAATAAAGAATAACTGTTGACCGCATTCGAAAAATAGTATTCTTATTGTATTAGTCTGAAGTGTGGATGGAAAATGAGGGTTGACCATTGACCATGTTTGAAACATGGGACCTGTTGAAAATTTCATCCGTTAGTCTTCCAGAACTTTGGCCCAGAACAATAGGTGGGCCATAGGCCGAGCATCCATACTGTTAGGGGGTTCCTCCAGACGTGAAAGAGGATGAGGGTCTAAATAAGGAGAATGCAAAGTGTGGAATGTGGAGTGATGGCTTGTTTGAACAGAATCTAACAGTCTTAAAATTACACCACTGTGGTGGGAGAACATTAGATGGATGCATCAGTTTGATCATGGATCATTCCTTCTTTAGGACAGGGCCTCTCTGGCAAGGGTGGTTGTTGCTTCCCAATGTCATCGTAGGGCATCCTGAAATTTTTCAAGGAAAAATTGCAGTTACATGGTTCCCCATGATGGGTCATTCCAGGGGGAAAAATGAAGAGGAATAGGATTTTATGATTCCTGGGGCTGGAACCTGGGCGAAATACCGAGGAGTCTCTACATGTCCCATGAGGTCATGAATCAAGAAGTACGTAGTTCTGGAAGCACAGTTTAACATCATGCGGGACAATGAGAAGCCTGGCTACACCAGTGTACACCCTACCAAAAGTAATAATCCCACGTGAGTCGTTCTCGATGTGGGAATCAAGAAGTAGTGGTGGGGCTTTCCCGACACAGGAAGGAAAATTTTAGGGCAAAGGGAAACTCGGTGAATACTGGCCCAATGATGCTAACCTGTCCATGTAGCGCACCTAGATGCGTGGAGAGATAAAGCTGAGTATGTCAGAATTCCACTTGAACATGAAGAAGTGGAAATGTGTGAATCATGACGCTCGAAATCTGGACCACAATGATGGAGGATAACTATTGACCGTGGTGGAGACACAGCATCCACATCGCGTTAGCATGGAATGGGGACAGACAAATGAGGGTCGACTATTGACCATGTTCTAAACACGGGACTTGTTGCAAATGTCATCCGAGATCCTTATGGACGTTGGCCCAAAAAGGTTGGGGAGCCCTTAGGCCTAGTATCCATGCTGTTCGGGGGTCCTTTCAGATGTGGAAGAGGCTGAGGATCCAAATAGCGAGCTCACAAAGTTTGGTCATGGAAATAGGGGAATGTCCCCATGAAAATTCCACACTTCAGGCTCTTTGTCAGATGCATCTAAATATGAAAACGAGATGTATTAGATAGAGGGGGTCAAGCCCCTTACCATATGGAGATCATAGTTTAGGGTTGTAGAACTCAGACCATGGATGGGAGGAAAGACGGGAGACTCATGGCGAGTAATTACAAAAACCCGACATGAATGGGAACCTAGGGTTCCGAACACCATGTGTTCCCTAGAAAGGTTTCAGGTCGAGGGAATGAAAATGAGAGTTGAGCTGGGCCTAAGGAAAAGTGAACATGCATTCCTATGTACCCCATGAGGATGGGGATCAAGCTGCATGTAGTTCTTGAGGTGGCACGGTAAGATACCCGCGCCAGGGAAAAGGGGGCGTGTGGGCGTGGCCCTTGAACTAAGAGAAGAGATATTTGATTAATCTTGTTTTTCCTTTAAGTTGAGTGTTTTTTTGTGAAGCGATAGGACTAGGGTAGTAGGCCTTGGCATCGCCACAAGAATCAATCCGTAGCAGAAGTTGAAAAATGGAATGGCGTGGGACCAATACCAAACATGGTGTCTCCTTGGGGACATCACGATGTAGTTCCCTTCGTGCGACCAAGATGATAATGTCATAGTTTAGGGTCATGTGATAGGACCAAGCATGCATTTTAAGGTCATGCAGCACAGACATAGAAGAGATGATGCTAGGTGGGGAATGTGTATGGTGCAATAAAACATACCCAACTTGAATGGGGAAATGATCCCATATTACACCTTACACAATTCCGAGAGGGGAACCTCAGGCCAAGGGGCTCGAATTGGGGTAAGAGGGAAAGGGGAAGGAGAAACTAGCTCCCAACTGAGCTGAACCTAAAAAAGAGGCATCTAGGTGGTTCTACGTATCCCATAAGGATGGGAATCAAGCCACATGTAGTTCTAGACGAGATCTTAGTTTATGGTCTTAGAGCTCGGACAATGGATGGAGTGAAAACCACCCAAGTAAGTGCAGACCTCAACCCAATCCCAAAGCCCACATGAGTTAAACTCGATGTGGGAAATAAGGGAGGAAGATGCCTTTTTCAATACCTGGAATGCCTGCCAAAGAGAAATCTGTGCGGAGCCATGAATGACACCCCATTCATGGATTTGTTCCTCCTAACACGCGGATGCGCACTGAGGAATGGTACCAAGAGTTTCGAAGTTCTACTTGGACATGAGAAGGTGGAGAAGGATGTGAATCATGTAACCGACATTTTGGGATTAATGGTGTTGGAGTGGTGATGGAGGACAACTGTTGATCATGTTTGAAACACAATATCCATATCGCGTTATCTTGAAATGGGACAACAAATGAGCATTAACTGCTGACCATATTTTCAATGCGGGATTTGTATCGGCTTGTTGTCTATGACCCTCAGGGGCATTGGACCATAATTGTAGGAGGGCCCTTAGTCCTAGCATCCATGCCACTCGGGGGTCCCTTCGGGTGTGAAAGGTGATGGAAACCCAAATTATGGGGAACACAAAGCCTGAAAAGCGGGTGGAATCATGTTTAAGAAGAGTCTGACATTCCAGGTACTAAACCAGAGTACCCTTAGGCACATTGACGAACCACCAAAAAGGGTTGACGAGGGTGTTGAGGAGGGAGAGGTACACGGAATGTTTGTTACAAGACTAGCATGAACAAGGACTAAATCCCATGCCAAACCATATACTCTCCACTCTATGGAAGGGTAGGCCAAGGGTCCAAGGTGAAATGGAGGTTTCCAAGATAAGGGGCTGGACTCGAAGTCTAGACATTCGGGTGGTCCTACGTATCCCATAAGGATGGGAATCAAGCCAAACATAGTTCTTGAATCCCAAATCACACCGTACACTCCGAGTAAGAACTTGGTCCAGGGGCCGAAAAAAGGCCAAGGGGCCTATGGATGGTCCTTGGTCAGGAAGGCCAGACTAGTTTGCATTTTAACGTCTTGTAGTGAGGATGAGGAGGGGAGTAGGATACCCCAAACAAGGGAGGTTTACGGAATAGTGAGTAACCCGATGTGAATGAAGACATAATTCCACACTACACCGTACACTCCCATAAGAGAGCCTGGGCCGGGGGCCCGAAAAGCCAAGGGGCCTGAGGCTGGGCCTCGGTCAGGAAGGCCTGACAAACTTGCAGTTTAACGTCTTGTAGTGAGGACGAGGAGAGGATAATGTGTCTCATCCGGGGATGTGTTTGGAAAGGTGAGTAACCCAAGGTGATTGAGGACATAATCCCATAACACACCGCACAATCCCATAGGATAGAAATTTGGACGGGGGCCCGAAAAGGCCAAGGGGCCTGACAGTTGGCATCACCCAGAGGGAGTTCATTGCTTGGAGATACAACAGGGAAGAATGAACCACTACACTCGATGTTTGGGACATCTTGGGGTGGCCCTAATGATCTAGGACAACTTTTGACCATGCTCGAAACACAGCGTCACTATAATGACCTGAAATGGGAGAAACAAATGAGCATCGATCACTGACCATATTCGAAACGCGAGACTTGTATCGGCTTATTTCTCAACATCTTCTAGAGAATTTGCCTGAAGTGGTAAAAGAGCACTTAGGCCTAGCATCCATACCATTCAGGGGCCCTTTCGGATAGGGAAGGTGATGGAATCCTAGTCAAGGAGTGGGTGAAGCATAATTGTACCCATCTATAAAAGATATGAACATTTCCAGGGAGCTGGACGTACGACCAGATCGATATTAGCTCGACCTGAATTTTAGAAAAAGTTTTCACCCTTGCCATACGTCTTGACCCGGGGGGAAGATTCTGGCATTTGGGATGGGTCAACTTATAAAATGACCGGGCGTTCCTACATATCCAATGAAGATGGAAATCAAGCCATACATAGTTATTGAAGGCCATGTAGTTTAACATCGTGTGGTGAGGACATGGGAGTATAGAAGAACAGGGGTGGGCACGTAGTGCAAACATTATAATCCTTGTATGAGTGGGGATAAGGGATCCTACACCATATCATGCAAGGATCCTCCAAGAAAGCTATACCCAGGGGGGATAGTCAATGAGAAGAGTTCAGGCTAGGCTCAAGATGAGGCATCTGAGCGTTCCTATATACCCCATGTGGATGAGAATCAAGCCATACATAGTTATAAAAATTCAGTTTAACGTCATGTAGGACGATGCATAGTTTAAATTCATGTAGGACCACCCACTTTAAGGTCGTGAAAGACCATGGGGCTTAGGAAAAGTGTTTCTTGAAGAATTTGCCATTGGTGGGGGAGTTATATTCTCACCATCCATGGTCACCAAGGTTTATTCTCAATTGGGTAAAACCCTGTGGACTATGTAAGGTCTTTCCCATTTGGTCTCCAACTTGGGTGTTTTCCTGCCCAGGATAATTGGCGCTCGGAGGGCCAATACCAGGTCGCCTGGCAGAAAAGAGAGGAGGCAACCCTTCTTGTTGAAGGCTCTAGCCATCTTATTCTGATGCCTTTCCATATTGTGCAGGGCATGGAGCCTATTCTCATCAAGTTCTTCCAATTCAGCTAGACAAATTTCGACTACCTTATCTGGAAGCTGCTGGTCATAGACCACCGTGCATAATGATGGAAGCTAGATCTCGATGGGTAGGACGACCTCAGCTCCGTACACCAGGGAATACGGGGTCACCTGGGTGGAATTGCGAGTCGTCGTCCGATAAGCCCAGAGGGAATTGGGGAGCTTGTCCGGCCAACTATTCTTATTCTGACCAACCATTTTATGCATAATGTTAGAGAGGTTTTTGTTGAATGCCTCAATCTGCCCATTTTCCTGTGTGTGATAGCGGGTGGTATGGTTCGAACGAATATTGTACTAGGCGTAAAATTTCTTCAGTTCGGCTACTCGGATGTTGGTGCCGTTATCAGTGAGGATGGTGTGAGGGACTCCAAACCGATGGATGATGTTGGAGCTCATGAACTCAACGATGGAACATGTCTTGACCTCCTTGAGTGGAACTGCTTCTGCCCACTAGGAAAAGAAATCTGTGGCGGTCAGGATGAACCTGAACTAGCGATCTGTCGCTGGTGGGTATGGTCCCACGACATCAATCCCCTACACCACAAATGGCCAAGATTACTTGGTCGAGTGAAGAGGTTCTAGTGGACGATGTAGGAAGTTAGCATGAACTATTCATGAGTGACATCACTTGGCAAACTCGATACAATCTCGAATCATAGAGTGCCAGAAGTACCCCAGTCTCCGGATTTAATGGGGCAGTTTCGGCCCAGCCGGGTGGGCACCACAAGAACTAGAATGAACCTCTTGCATGACCTATGGAATCTCAAATAATTGGATGCAACAGAGGAGAACACCATAAGAACCATGATTATAGAAGATCTGATCAAGACTGGGACCACTCTGGAGGGTAAACTACAGCACGTGACATCAGATTCGCTCATGCTCGGCCCGATCGGCCGAGAGGCAACTATTTCAGAGATACTCGACAAAAGGGTCTCTCCAGTTAGGAGTCACTTCAACCACTGTATCTGAAGAGACTAGTAGTACTATCATGGAGGATCTGATGATAAGATGGCTTACTCGTAGGCCGTCATCATCTTCTGGGGTGACGGGGGAAATGACTCTCCAATGTGCCACATGTATAATCATATCACCCTTATCGGGCTCTAAAAGTGATGCAGCTAAGCTGTCCAAAGCGTCTGCTCGACCATTCTGCGACCAAGGGACATGGGTAACCTCTGGTCAAGAAGGTAACTAGGCCATTAGATGGAGGGTGCACTCCAACAATGGTGCAAGCTCTAGATTTCTGAAAACATAGTCATCATTTACTTGCTTGATGACTAGCTCGGAATCCCCTTACACATGAAAATGGGGTGCATCGATCTCAAGGGCCAGCTTGGGGCTAGTGATAAGAGCCTGATACTCTACCTCATTGTTGGTCTATCCTTATGAAAATAGAAATGAGTATGGCGGAACAGCTTGCTCCAGGGTAATAAAGACGATACCCAGACCCACTCTGTTGAGCCTAGGATCATTGAGCCTCCTACTGGTGGGGCTCCGGGAGGCACCATCAAAGTGCATCTACCAACATGAGACGGAGTGATCGACTGAGAGGATTGCCTCATTAAGGAAATCCAAGTCCAGGGACTGGTCCATAGAGGTTGGATGGGCTTCTAGAAAGTCTGACAATGCCTGCCCCTTGATAGAATTCTGACGCATGAACCTGATGTCAAACTGCTAATGGATTACCTCCCACTATGCAAGATGGATGGTCAACATGGGGAAATTAAGAATCTACTTCAGCGGGTCTACCCGAGAGACTAGCTGTACCTCATGGTGCTGTATGTAATGTCACAACTTTTGTACAGAAAATTAAAGCGCAAAGCAGCTCTTCTTGATGTGGGGGGGGGGGTATCTGGTCTCTGTATCGAGGATCATGCAGTTGAGGTAGTAGAGGCTGTTCTCTATCCTCTCATTGTTCTTATAGGAGAGGAGGGCGTCGAGGGATCGGTCTAGGGCAGTGACATAGAGAATTAGCGGCTTTCCGGAGACGGGTGGCATCAAGACTGGAGGTTGGAGAAGATATTTCCTGATTTCCTTGAAGGTAGCCTGAGACTCTTTGTCCCATACATAGGTGGAGACTTTCTTCATTAGCCGAGAAAAGGGCTTAAACTTTCCAGCTAGATTCATAATGAATCAGCATATGTAGGATAAGTGGCCCTAAAAACCTCAAAGCTCTCAGATATTTCTCAGAGGAGGCATCTGGCTGATTTCCTTGATCTTCTCTAGGTTGATCTCGATGCCTCAGTACCTGACAACAAATCCAAGAAACTTCCCAGAAGTCATGGTTGTGACCAAATTTACCCTACTGGTAAAAGCGTTCTATGTAGTACATGTAGGGGTCGAATCCATAGGGACCAAAGATGTAACCTTGAGACAATATGATTTGTTGGAGGATGGGATATAAAGTGGCCAAAATGGGTTTGAATTGATTGGATAACTAATTATTTAATTTAAATAACAATTAAAAAAGACAAATTTACTTGATCTAAAAAAATTAATTAATATTTTTTGATCCTAGGTTATTGCTTATGGTGGATTGGATGCATTTTTTTCTTAGAAGATTTGAGATCACTAATTCAAGATGAATCCACAAAAAGAGTTAATTCCACAACCTCATTCACCAATTTAGTTCTTACACAATTACAAGTCTAATCACCAATGCACTTATTGGAACAATTTCATGATCACTCTAAGGAATAGGATTGTACTAGAACTCAGAATCTATCATCGTTAAACTTGTTAAAGATGAAGAAGAACATAACTCATCGAATGTAAATATTTAAATAACAAAAAAATTTAAAAATTAATGTAAATGAAATAACATCCAATCCATCTCATGAAACTCTCTAGGACCAAAACATAAGTATTTATCCCTCCATCAATTCTATTCTATCAATTTATGTGAGAATTTTACTTAAAGAAATGGGATTGAAGAAGAAAAATATTAATAAAAATGAACACTCCACCGTTGTGTGAGAAATTCAAAAGTGTTGGTGCGAATAAATTCACAACATGATTCAATGGTATCAACATGTGAAGAAAAGGAAAATTAAAATTGAATAAGAATAAAATTTTTTATTAATATATTTAACGTGAAAGAAAAACATACATTAGGGAAATTGACGATGCGATTACAGAACCAAAGTAGGAAATTACAATTGAATGAAATACAATGGATGAAAGAAAAACATGGAACCAAAATAAAAATATTAGATGCTAATTCCCTTCACCTACAGATCCTTATATAGGCATATTTTGTGCCTTAGATACACCCCCATCAATAAATTACATCTCCATTAATTGGGAGATTTAAAAGGAGGGTGAGAAAATCAAGAGAATTTGACGTTTCGAAGTTGACCCAGAAATTCATCCAAATTCTTCCACTATTTTTACATTTGAATTTTTAATTGAAGGATTACAAATCTGGAGGGGTTGTAAAATAGAAATATTCTCGTTCATATGTTCTCTATTAGCTGTAAATATTTCAGGAAATTTGGTTTAGCCATTTGGAAGTTATGATCGAAATGGTGGGAAGACATTATGGGAATTCTGGTCGGGCCCACCATTTAACTGTTATTTTAGATCCATATATCCTCATGAAAATTTTGGAATTAGCTCTATCCAAAGATGAATAAAATGATCCCCATATTTTTATATTTCTAATTTAAAAATTTTACCTTCATTGGCCCTGGTTTGTGGGCCCCACATTTGTTTGATGGGCCATAGGCCCATTATGCTTTGTCCAAAAAATTTCTTCATTAGTGAAGAAAAATATCCATCATATCTTGGGATTCATTCATCATTCCTAAAAGAAAAAAAGTTCCATACAAAGTTAACAATCATATACCAAAATATCAAATTCAAAAAATTAATATAATTATGTCCACAAACAGATGAATGATTGGCCCCAAATTTTCATTTTAAACATGAATTGCATTTAAGATGAGAACAGAAGATCTATTTATGTAATGCACTAAAAACAATGTTTACGGACTTTGGAACAATAAATATGAAGATATTAACAATGAATATTAGAGACTTTTAGTGACTAATCACACCCCCAACTTGAGTTTTGCTAGTCCCGAGGAAAATATATTACAAATATAAATTTCAAATTCCCTTTTCCAAAATCATTTTAACACACATTGCTCACCCAAAGACCTCATATAAAAAAAAATTATGAATCCCATACAAATAATTTAAAACAACCTAGGTCCATAATCATATCCCAAGCCCAAGCCCAATCACATTCCTTTTTTCAAATTCATCGCCACATTTCATCTAATTTCAACTAAGCATGATAAAGTGTTGTGCATCACAAAAGACATGGGGCCCATTTTATTGTTTTAGGGGAAAAAATAGAAGCGCCAGGTTGGAATCGCATTAATCCTTAAGATTAGTATCAATTTTTTTTTATTTTTGTTTGTTTGTATTTTTATTTTTATTTTTTAACCACAATAGATATGAAAAGAATAAATCTGGGCAAGACAACTATAGAGTCACGATCCCCAAGTGCCGGATTCCACGCATATTTCCAATTCCATGCTCTAAAATAGAGATATAAAGCCTAAATCTATGTAAGACAACTATGGAGTCACGATCCCCAAGTGCAGGATGCCACACATTTGGACAAAACATTCCTCTATATGGTCATTATTATTATTTTTAATTATTTTTTGTTTTTTTTGAATAATCAAATTAAACTAAAAGTGACTCTAGAACCCTATGCTATAATGAAAGGGACCATGAACTCAAATTTACACCCAAGATGCAATAGATTTCCATTGTGGCATTTTTATTAAGAGGATAAAAATGTATAATTTGAAAAATCACATCAGACAACTGCCATTTCCAAAAACTATGCTCATGAACTTAAACATGCATTAAAATCAGAATCAAGACATGAAAAATTATTTTATATCCAATTTCAGAGTTTGTAATGTGGGTTATCATGTTCAATGTTAATGGAATTGTTCTTTCCATGCATGTTCTTATTAAAAAAAATCATTTTTTATCTCCCTCAAACATTGAATAACACTATCTCCAGTGTTTAAAGAAAACATAGAATGGGGTATGCGAGAGGTGTTCAAAGAGTAAATTTAAAATGATAATCATGGAATGAAGTCACCTGGTGGTTGATGATGAAAGAACATGCCACAGTCTCCCTTTAATCCTGGGTTCGAGTCTCAACGGCTTGGACAGTTATGACGGGATTTTCCCCATGACCTATGATGTGTCCTTTAATTATATATATATATATTGTCTAAAAAATATAAAAATAAAATAAACTGATGATACATTGTCTTCTTTTTAATTTTCTGGTTAATGTATTACTCAGTTATCATGCTACATGACATGGATGAATATGGCGCTACCCTTTCATACCCATACATACTCATAAAATAAGAACAGGTCAATAGTCTATGGTAATATATGATATAAAAAAAATAAAGATGATTCACAATGATTGGAAACAAGAAATACATGGGTTGCCTCCCATGCAACACTTTTTTTAATGTTATCAACTTGGCTTGAACTCCCATAATTATCCAATTCCAACTTTCTAATTTTTTAGGACCCCATTCGTGTCAACTTAAACTTGATTTAGATTGATTTTTTTAGAATTTGATTCATTTGAAATACCATGGTCAATAATGAGTGTGAAAGTCCATAAAAATTTGGTAATGGTTGATTGAGTTTCATTTGGAGTCCTTCCTAAGATTTCAAGGGTCATTCCACCTTTTTGGGATTCTTGATGAAAATGGATGACAATTTAATGGTCTTGGTTATAAAAAATGGAGGGATTCATGAGTTGTTATGGAAATAACATAACTTCGAGTTTAGTTTGATTGAATTTTCCTAAACAAAAATCAAAATTTGAATCAAAAATTATTTCTTCTCCAAATCTTTTTGAAAGAATTGGTTCCTTTTTAAAAGATGATTCAGCCCCAAAAATGTCTAATTGAATGTCGGGAGTGGGTAAATACTCAATATTTGTTATCTCTCCCAATGGTTCAATGATCAGTGATTCTAACATATCATTATTGGAGAAATATTCTGGACACTCAATCCATGAAGACAAAATTTTCCCTTGTGAATCCAAAAAATTAATTTCCTTTTGATTTTAATACCCTTAAACATTTCCTTGATCTTCTTCAGTTATCCTATATCCAAAAGTTAGTTCTTTTTTAAATTCATGAGTGATTTTTGGGATAAAATATTCTTCTATCAGTGATGAGGAAAGGACTTCTTGAGTGTGAATGGGTTCCTCGTAAGTCTCAATTCTTTGTATTTCTAATCTCAGTGAGGAAACTTCTGAATTCATTTTAACCATTTTTTCACACAATTGTTCAAGAATATTTTCAGGATTAGAGTATATAGGTGTTTGTACATCATGTAATTCCTCATTATTTTTCTTTTCAATCATTCTTGATAGGTATGGAAATTGATCTTTTAAACATTCATCATTACAAATATCATTCATGTTATCAGGTATGGGGTATTCATTCAAAGTTTGATCAAAGTAATTAAAAAATATTGGTGATTCCCAATTTAGATTTACTAACTAATTCCATCCCGAGTTTGTGAAGGGATATTGTTGATTATACTCCATTTTATGTATTTGAAAATTTATAATCGTGATTTTTGAGAGCCAAAAAAAAAATAAAGGGGGAAAGAGAAGAGAAATTGGATGAGAAAAGAGAAAGGGGGGAGAATAGAAAGATGTTCAAAGGTAACTTACTTAGTCCTCGGCAATGGTACAAAAATTTGGTTGTGCCCAAATTTACCCATGTTGTATGGTGTAAGCGGTCATTGTTGTACGACTTGGGTTATCGATCCTTAGAGACCTAAGAAGAATACTAAGAAACATGCATTCTAAGAGGGTTATTTGATGGTGTTGATTTGGCTATGAAGTGACCATCTTGGGTTTGAATTGATTGGATAAATAATTATTTAATTCAAAGAAAAATAAAAAAATGCAAATTTACTTGATTTAAAAAAATTAATTAATATGGGATGATCCTAGGTTGTTGCTTTTGGTTGATTGGATGCATTTGTTTCTTAGAAGATTTGAGATCACTAATTCAAGATGAATCCACAAAACGAGATAATTCCACAACCTCATTCACCAATTTAGTTCTTACACAATAAAAAGGCTAATCACCAATGAACTTATAGGACCAATTTCATGATCACTCAAAGGAATTGGATCGTACTAGCACTCGGAATGTGTCGTCGTTAAACTTGGAAATGATGAAGAAGAACATAACTCATCGAATGGAAATCATAAAATAACAAACAGATTTAAAAATTAAAGTACATGAAATAACATCCAATCCATCTCATGCAACTCTCTAGGACCAAACCATAAGTTTTTAGCCCTCCATCAATGCTATTATATCAATGGATGTGAGAAGTTGACTTAAAGAAGTGGGATTGAGGAAGAAAAACATTAATCAAAATGTACACTCCACTGTTGTGTGAGAAATTCATAAGGGTTGGTGTGAATAAATTCACAACATGATTCAACAGTATCAAAATGTGAAGAAAAGGAACATAAAAATTGAAT
Source organism: Viscum album (assembly GCA_963277665.1). Lineage (NCBI taxonomy): Eukaryota > Viridiplantae > Streptophyta > Magnoliopsida > Santalales > Viscaceae > Viscum > Viscum album. The sequence continues at coordinate 1,395,146,731 of OY728160.1, read as the reverse complement.
AATAGGAACAAATTTTATTAAGATATTTAATGTGAATGAAAAACTTACATTAGGGAAATTGAAGATGTGATTAAAAAATGAAAGTAGTAAATTACAATTGAAAGAAATACAATGGATGAAAGAAAAACTTGGCTCCAAAAGAAAAATGTTAGATGCTAATTCCATTCACCACCAGATTTTTATATAGGTATATTTTGTGCCTTATATACACCCCCAACAGTAAATTACATCTCCATTAATTGGGAGAGTTAAAAGGATGGTGAGAAAATCAAGGGAATTTGACGTTTTGAAGTTGACCCGGAAATTTATCCAGATCCGTCCACCGTTTTGACATTTGAATTTTTAATTGAACGATGTCGAATCTAGAGGGGTCATAGTAGCAAAATATTCTCTTCCATATGTCTTCTATTAGCTGTATATATTTTAGGCAATTTGGTCTAGCTGTTTGGAAGTTATGATCGAAATGGTGGGAAGACGTTATGGGCGTTCAGGTCAGGCCCACCATTTAAATGTTAACTTTATATCCATATATCTTCAAAAAAACTTCAGAATTAGCTATGGCCACAGATGAATAAAATTATCCCCATATTTTTCTCTTTCTACTTAAATTTTTTCCATTCATTGGGTCTGGTTTGGGGGTCCCACATTTGTTGGATGGGCCTTAGGCCCATTATGCTTTGTCCATCAAATTTATTCATTAATGTGGAAAAATACCCGTCATCTCTTGGGATTCATTCATCATTCATAAAAGAAAAAATTTTCCAAACAAAGTGATCAATCATATCCCAAAATATAAAATTCAAAAAATGAATATAATGCTGTCCACAAATAGATGAATGATTGGGCCCAAATTTTCATTTTAAAAATGAATTGAATTTAAGATGAGAAATGAAGTTATATTTATGTAATGCATTAAAAACAATGTTTATGGACTTTTGAACAATGAATATAAAGATATTAACAATGAATATTATCCACTTTTAGTGACTAATAAAGTGACCCCGAAGGAACACTTCAACATGTTCATCTTCAAGTGGCGGGAACATAGGAAGCCGAACACTTTCTCAAGGTCCTTGAGATGGTCCTGGTGCTGGCGCGATTTGATCACTAGATCATCCACATAGCATTCCACCAATGTCCCATGGATTGGCTTGAATATTAAATGCATGGCCCGCTAATATGTGGCACCTTCATTCTTCAGGCTGAAGGGCATAACCTGGTAACAATAAGTACCTTGGGGTTCCCTGAAAGCTGTGGGCTCTTCATCCTCGAGGGCCATCCAGATCTGATTATATCCAGAGTAACCATCCAAGAATGAGAGGGCTTGGAACCCAACTGTAGCATTGATCAACAATTATGTCACTGAAAGGGTAAAATCATCCTTCGGACAGTGACAGTTGAGATCTCAGAAGTCGATACAGACTCTGATCTGTCCGTTTTTCTTTCTGACTGTCATGATGTTGGCCAACCACATGGGGTACTGGACCTCCTTGATGAAGTTATCTCAGACGAGCTTGTCAATGTCAGACTCAACCATGGCACCGTGAGAAGGGTGAATCTTTCTGGGAGGCTTCTTGAACCCGTGATGGTTTTTCGGGAGATCGAGTCGGTAGAGGGCTACATGAGGATATAGTCCTAGAATCTCATTGAAACTCTAGGAAAACACATCATGGTGCTGTTTAAGGAAGTCCACATACCACTGCTACTCCTCAAGGGACATGGTGGCACTGATCAATGTGGGTCTCAGATCTGCCTCACTATCAAGGTTCACCTGTACCAGTCCATCGACCATGGCAGAGACGCCATCTTCAAAGGTGGGGAGAGAATCCTCTAGATCCTCTTCTTCACTTGCAGAGGAGGTATTCCCAATGGGTGGAGCTTCTCCTGGGTCGGAGGAACCTGATAGAAGGTTGGTACCAGCCTGGACAGCAGTGGAAAACGCATCAAGAGACTCACGTGCCGTCGAGACCATGACGATGAAGGAAATCGATCCAATCCCATCTAGGCTTCGGCATAAGGGGCCACGCTTGATTATATCAAAGAAATAGTGGCGCGTCAGCTTGAGATGATTAATATTAGCTCTGTGGAATAGACAGGTACGACATACCTCTGTTTTCATTAGGCGGACCTTCCGATACCATATGAGAGTAGGAGGTTTCAGGATCACCTGAGCCAGGTTTGTGTAGGAGTACGAGGTGATTTTCCGCCGTCGCTTGGACTTGGGAATGCACCTTCCTCTTGTACCATAGACAACAAAACATTTCCCCATGTCCGGGGTTGTGGACTATAATCGATGGATTGGGAAGATGTAGGCGTCATCCAGACTTGCCCAAGGGTCACTGGTGACCGGGGCGGGCTCAAAACCACTTTTCAGAATCAGCTTATCCTTGCTCTTGTAATACTCAGTGTCCAGATAACGGGCTTCACAAGAGGCGAAAGGAGATGCATCACCTTGGAGTATGCCCACTCGACCATTAAGAAAGTACCTAAGGCACTGGTGATATGATGAGGGGACCGCCACGTACAGGTGGAGCCATAGCCTACCCATCAATGCATTGTACATGGTGTTCTTAGAGACAACCATGAACTCGGTGCTGGAAAATAGGCCACCGAACTGAGTCTTCAGACGAATCTTGCCGACCAGGGTCTACTCTATCCTTCCATATCCCTGGATCCTTAAATCGGAGAGAGTCAGGTCATCCTCGGATAAACCCAGCTTCCGCAGTGTCCGTGTTGGGATAAGGTTGATCCCAGACCCAGTGTCAACGAGACAACGACAAACCTCAACACCGTTAATTTTCTAGTGATATACAGAGGGTGGATGTGCACCTGTATGGGAGAGCCTTCATCCTCTCTGTATAATGAAATGATGTCCTAGAATTCGGCAGTATCAACTGCTTCAGCATGAAAGGATTCCGTAGCTGCTACCTCCGTCTCAAACTGGAGGGGGCTCCATAAAGCCTCGGCAAGGGCCTTGTGCATACCTGATGACAGGATAAGGGCTTCAAGGATGGAAATACTCACTGGGATGTTGGAGAGATGCATGATAACATCATAATTTCGTGCCAGGCGCGAACTTCTGCTTACAGGAGGCCGCTCTGTGATTAGAGGCACGACGGGCTCTGTCGGCTGGGCCAGTGGCTGGCTAGTGCTCAACACTTTCCACTGTTCACTAGTGTAATACTGAAGAGTAGCTTCCAGATGAGGTCCGGATGATTTAGGTTTACCCATAGTGGGGTGAATCTAGTCGCAGTATGGACGAAGTGGGTCTGCCTAATCTAGTAGCACAAACAGTGGAAGAGGCGGTCCAAACGACACCAGATGAAAAGGCTGCACATGCTGAGCTCTGCGCTGGGCCTTCTGTCTAGTCTCAGTAACATGCACGACCTGGATAGAAGTTCCAACTGATGTGCCTTGACGACCCACATAGCCGTGGCTTTGCCGACATTGGCGTCGGCTGGGAATGTTGCAGAGGTTCGCCTGGCATTCCCCCTCATCGGGAGTCATATAGGGGTTTACCAACACAACGATGTTAACTGAAGTGTACCCTTGACTGTCTCTTGATGAATCATTAACCACAGGGTGGATTCTGGGAGGGATCCCGTCTCTGGGGGAATGAAATCACTGAGAGTGCGGGACAATGATGACATTGGCGGGGCACATTGCTTTTTCTTGCACCGCCGATGCTTGCTCTTCTGGGAAGAGGCCGGCTGAGATGATGATGCATGGGTGGTGGTCGCAGCTTCTGAAGGATCCAACTGATTCAGGAAAGCCCTAATGATTCCATGGTCACGAGAAACCATTTTACGAGCCATCCAGTCATTGTACTTCTAGGATCCATAGCTAGGAACCTGCTGCCACTCACTTTCACCGCCGCTACTACTATCTGAACTCACAAATTCCCCCGCCACTTTTGTTGGGGCCGGGCCCAGCCTAACTATGTTGTTATCAACCTGTTCTTGAAGCCAGTCATTAAACACATAACACTATGTGAGGTGTTCCCTGGAATCCGATGATAGGGGCAGTAGTTAAGGTGATCGGTGAGATTTGCCTCTGCCGGCCTTCTGCACTCAGGAAAGCATACAATCCCCTGATCTAGGGCGCTACAGAAGTAACCAGTGACCTGATTCATGCTGAATGAGTACATTTGGAGTCTTCTTTCTGAATAGGGATGCCTTGGATCCTGACCTTGACGAGGAGCCAGAGGGTCCTGTCGAGGAGGTGGACCCTGATTGTCCTGCCTGGGCGGTGGCGGCGTATTACGCGCGAGCACCTGCCGATTCTGAGGAATCTGTGGAGCCAAAGGATATTCTTGAGGTGGAGGGCCTCTACGGGGATGCGGGGCTGGTGCTACTGGTAGAAATTCTAGATTTTTTGGGGCTTCTATTTGGGAAACCGCGTTGGGCTCGGCTCTGGCATCCCTCCTTGCTGGGATCATAGGGGGCAACAGATGTGCCTGACTAGCCTGTTGCAGAGCTTCTTCGAGGCACTGAGCCTCATTTGAGAAGTCGTTGAACCCTCTGAGATAGTTCTTGGGTGATCAGGGAATGAACCAGTTCTGTCTTAACATTCCTTACACACATCGTCATTAATTTCTCCTGAGTTAGTGGCATGTCAAGGGAGTATGTGAGCCCCTTCCACCAGGTGATAAAGTCTGTGACTCACTCATCAGGCCTTTGTTTTCACTTGAAGAGGTCTGCGATGCTGGTCTTCTAGGTGGTAGAGGTGAAATGGTAGAGGAACTTCCCACGAAGGTCCTCCCAATAGGTCACAGATCCAACGGGGGTTGGCAGTACCAGATAAATGCCGACCCCTCCAGCATCTGAAGAAAACAGCGGAGCTTGGTGGCCTCCTGCTACGCTGGGGTCCCTAAAATAGTACCACACCTCGAGTTAAAGAGGTCCAGATGTTGCGAAGGGTCCCCTGTCCCATTAAATGGGGAGAAGGTGGGATTCATGAAACCTGGAGGCGCCGACATATCATCTACCTAGGCCACGTATGGCTTGCCATCTGGTGGGATTGCCACCTGCCACATCTCTAATACCTCAAGGTGGGCTATGAGTGCCACCATAGGATCATCCAGGTGAGGGTCCCAATCTTGATGGGGATACCTAATTTCGAGTGCATTGTCGGGCACTTCAACATGGTAGACGGGTTCAGAGGCTTGTGGAGAAATTGGTGGAGCGACTTGTGGGGCATATGGGGGAACCTGGGCTAGATTTCTCGGATTACCCTACCATTCGGGAGGGTTTGGTGAGACGTACCATGCCCTCTTTCCATGAGTTCTAGCTTTAGCCCTGTCCACGGGAGTAGTATGATCAGGGTTTCCTGGAGGAATCTCGATGAAGTGTAGTTGTTCCTGCCCTTACTACCCTAGCCAAGGATCACCGTAGTCAGGCTGTAGCTCTACAACGCATTCAACCAAGAGTTCATCGACCAACCTCTTCTGCTCAGCAATTTGCTGGCGCAATGCGGCCTTATCGGGGTCCTCCTCTATCTTCTGCACCAAGGCGGATGTGTCAGAGTTCTTGATAGCTCTGACATGCTCTTTACCCTTACCAGCATTTTGGTTGAGTACCAATGACTTGGTGGGCGCAGGGAGACCTAGGAGTTTCCTCTGCTGACGAGTAATCATCCTCGATGGGTCCAGTAGTGGTGGCATGCCCTCAAGAGGTAATTCTCTAAAGAGAAACTCCAGCTCATCCTCCTTGTGCACAATGTCGGCCCTGTGGACCGTGACCCTTCCTGGGGGAATGTCCTCAATATTTTATAGCGAGTCGGGCTGTCGTCAAATAGTGATGAAGAGGAAGGCAATATACTTCCCCCAACCACGGACTTACATGTGTGGGGGGGGGGGGGGGAGGATCCTAGATAATTTCATGAAGTACCTTGATACTCTGAACACATTGCTGCTGGAGGGCCTCACGATGGCCTGGTGACTTGGGATGCTGGGTCATAGGGAGTGCGGCCAAATTGACTAAACAACATTGCTCACTGATGTCTTAAAAATGGGCTTGGATCCTTGGATATACCATGCGCTGTTGACGGAGACATAAATTCATTGCCCAGAGGGTGTAGCAGAGACACTAAACTTTCTCTGGGGTGAGGGACTCGGGTATGAAGAAATCCCGCGCTGCTGCGGGCCAAAACTTCTCAGGGAAGTGGTCCATTGCAAGGATGCTCCAGAAGCTCCTCTTCTCAAATTCAGGGTCTGGACCTCGATTTCTCCACTTTATAACAGTTGGTGGTTGAGTAACTAGAAGTGGTACTGAGGAAGACCACTGGGATGACAAGTTGGCTGGAGGAGAATATGGTGAATGGGCTGACTGGTCGCCGATTCTCAGGCTATCCTCCGAAGAGTGCAGCTACCTGGCTACTACGTCATGGTAGGACAGGCTAATGACCACCATTCCTGGCTCAGGTGCCGGGGCTGTTGGTTGTGGGTCGTGCTGCTGTTCGCCCTCCATTGGTCCCCAGAATATCTCTCCATGATCTCTGGTGGACGTAGAAAGCGATTCCGGCGATGATGGTGGTGACTACATGACCTTAACCTGTAGGGTCACCATATTTTCATCCTCGTGGATAAACCTACAGAGGGAAGCAATAATCCTATGGACCTCACATTTTGGGAGCACCAGGCTGATGCACCTCGTCCCTGCCCCGACCCCTTACTCGGATGAGTGAGGGGAGGGTTTCTGAGATGAGTCAGACTTTTCATCAGAGTCTGAGAAGAAGACCGGTTTGATCTCCATGTGGCCCTACTTAGGATTCTTCTTGTGGCAACGATGGCCCACCTTCCTGCCCCTAGGTGGCTCCTTGGAACAGGGCCGATTACTAACATGTGGACCTACAGTCGCACTGGTGCCAGGGCAGAGAGGATTTCCACTTAAGATAGCCGAGGTGCGAGGAGCAATGGGACAAATGTCGAAGGGGACATGGGGAGGACCTCCATGAATAGCACCTGAGTGGGAGAAACCTTAGCTGAAACCGGTGGGAGAATGGGGAGGACCTCCATGATTGGTGCAGGTGGAGCGTGGCTGGCCTTCACTCATTTGGTTTCTCAGGCGAGGTGGACCTTCGCCAGCTACAGAGAGGATGCAGGGAGGATCCCCATGTTGGAGAGAGACTGGATGGGTAATGTCTCTATATCGACGGTCAAGGGTTGGAGGAAGGGCTCCATACCCAGTGTGATGGGAATGGGAGAGGCCTCCATACCGAACATCACTACCACGAGGCATACCTTCATTAAAATTGGTGGTAACACGGTAGATACCTCCATGATAAGCCTCGAAGCAGGGTAGACCCATGATCTCAGTGGTGGTGGTACAGGGAGGACCTCCATACGGGGTGGCATCGCTGCGGGTTGGTTCACGGCGACCACCGCCTATGCCTGCAACGAGGAGAGTCAACCCAGCCTGTCCGTGCGATGGTTAGGGCCTCGATCCCGGCTGGGCGTATGAGCGCCCCTACTCAGTGTGTGTAGGGACATGATTATACACATTGGTGGTGGCTTGGGCCACATTAGCCGTTGACGTTGACACCCCTTGGTGGCATCCTCAGCTCATGCCCGACGCTGGCGTCAGGTCAGGTGAGCCGGTGCTAGTGGCATAGGTGTAAAGCATTCCTTCTCCTCCGACAAGGCCGGGCGGCAACGTTGACGCGGTTGGGTGGGGGCCCTCACTGGGAGCCCTTGGATTGAGACTCTGACTGGGCTAGGCTGGATGTCTCCCACCTCATCAGCTTAAGGTTGGGAGTTGTCAAAGCAGTCCAGGGACAGGCTTCCAAAACGATTGAATGTTGGGGTGGGGAGCAGCGGCTCCCTGCGCGGCCCTTAGGGGCGATATTGATGGCGGGGCCTGGTTGCCTCCAGGTCCAGGTGGGCCATATCATGGGTTGAGATTATTCCCTCCTCCTCGTAACGAAGTACGAGGTCGTTAATCACCCTTCGTTGGATGACTTTCGATGGTGAGATAGGGCGTGGGTTCCCCATGGTCATGGACGAAGAGGCCATTGCAGAAGCGGTGAAGCCACGCAGAGTGGCTGTGCTGGCGTTGCCCCTGCCCCTGTGTAGGTGAGTAGGCAGTGATCACATTCCCGTGGTAGCAACTTGATTCTTGGAAGAAGGGAGATTAACTCATTAACACTGCTAGGAAAGGAATTCAACAACCAGTTCCCCATTTCCATTCCGTCTTCCATGGCCTGTAAGAGGGATCCCCGCTGACAACGTCACAGAATGGGATGTCCAACGTTATACTTCCCCAACTTCTGGTGAGTTTCATGCCAGACCCGCTATTTGCTTTGCGGGACCCGGCGCCAGATAGTTGGATCCCTTGACACGTCAATCCATGGATTCCCTGAGCACTACTAATCTTTATATTGAGGAGAAGACCTTCACGTCGGGTACACCATTTCTGTTTCCGACACATTCACCAGGGTGTGTGCATCCATCTTCTTGAGTTCAACAGTCACAAATTTGTTACCCCGCATTCCCGCTTTCCAAAGGCGGGCATAATCTATTCCTTGTTCAGGGATGTTTGCACCTTGGTCGAAATGGGATAATGGGATGTCAGTTCTTCCTTCCGTGGATTCTTCAACAGAACTCATCACCTAGTCCGGGTCCCCCTCATAGATTTAATACATTGTTCATGAAACTCTTCCCAGTGCCACATCTTTATGAACACCAGTTAATTACACTACTTCTGTCAGGACATTCCAAGAGTTCCGGTCAGGGATGCATCCTTCTTTTAGGGGAGTAGTCATGCTGGGGCATGACTGGCATGTCTGGATGCTAGGGATTGGTGTGTCTCTCTTATGTACCATATTATAGGACTTCTTGAGGGCATGGAAGCCCGAGTCATCCCACATCGAATGCGGGGAATCATATGATGTAGGCATGTATCTGAGGTTTTCCTCAGCTTCGCATATTTAGCATAGGGTATGCCGCATGTTTAACGTCCAGAAGAGATGGATCAGATTGATCAGAACCCTGATTAGAGTGGATCAGATTGAGGAACCCCCTGGAGGGAACACCGATGTTGGGGCTAGCATGTGGGTGGCTTCCCGAATGCTATGGGTGGGAATGATGTGGAATGATCTCACAGGGATGTGGTGGCCGGGGTAAGAATCAACATGGATGATGGTTTTGGGATTGATCCTCATGGAGGCTTCCTACGTATCCCCATGGCAGGGAATCAAAGTCCACATAGTTCATTTGGCGACGAATTACTGTTGAATGAGGTTGCAACGACTTAACGCTGGATGGGTTCAAATCGACGTGAAGGAGGTTGGAACGACCGGGTGGTGGGCTTGGACCTCGTGGAGGCATCCTATGCACCATGCCTTAACATGGATCAAAGACCACATAGTTCGGGTGGCGAATGTAGTTTAACGTCATGCGGGATGAGGGTGAACCAACGTGAGGGGGGTCAGAGTGACCAATGGGTGGTGGGCTTGAACCTCATGGAGGCTTCCTACGTACCATGTCTTGACATGGATCAAAGTCCACATAGTTCAGAATGGGGCGTGTCGGTGAACCAACATGAAGATGGCTAGGGGGTCCGATGGATGATGGGATTGAACCTCATGGAGGAATCCTACATACCATTCCTTGACATGGATCAAAGTCCCCGTAGTTCAGATGGATTGGGGCTTACACTCTAAGGCGTCCCAAGGTTATGGGGCTTGAACCTCGTGGAGGCTTCCTATGTACCATGCCTTGAAATGGATAAAATTCTCTGTAGTTCGGGTGGATTGGGGCTTACACTCTATGGAGACCCAAGGTTATGGGTGAACCGATGGTCGGAATGACTGGGTGGTGGGCTTGAACCCCATGGAGGCTTCCTATGTACTATTCCTTGACATGGATCAAAGACCACGTAGTTTAGATGTACAGTTTAACGTCATGCGAGATGGGGGAGATGTCATGGTCAATGCTTACTCCAAGCCCACGCGAGTCATGCTTGGTGTGAGAAACAAGAGGCAGGAATGGCCTGACGACCATGTCGTGAAAGGTGCATTCGTGGGAAGTGGAGAGGGGCTTATGCTTTGAGCGGCCCAGGGAGAGAAAGATTGGGGCTTACTTTGAGATGGAGGCCCGATGGCGCAAAGCATAGTGGGAGAGGGATTTGGGACTGAAGAAAGGAGGAGTCTCGTTCCCTATCACGCCCTCCTCTGGCCTTGGAACCGAGGAAGTGAGGAGGATCAGGGGTGCTGCTTCTTGCAAGAAAATATAGGGGCTTACACCGAAGTGGCATCCCTTCCCCATGGAAAACAACCACTCCAAGAAGGAGGATATCATCACCTGTGGAGACCAGGGGGCTTGGAGAATCCCCAAGGCAGGGGGACCCTGCGTGCGAGGCATGAGATCAGGTCAAAGTTTAACAGCATTTGTTCATTGAGAGGCACGAGATCAGGTCACAGTTTAACGTCATGTGTTGAGGATGAAGTTTCTAGGTAGTTTAATGTCCTGCAGCTCAGACGAGGTGGGTTTTTTCCGCACCCCTAGGGCTTACATGATTGATACCCCCTTCTCCTTGTGGGAGGGAAGGCACCGGAAAGGCCTTACTGAGGGGGTTTCATGGAGTTAACCATTGAGGGGTCCACGTTAGCATGGATATGCGAAGAAGAAATATCCATTAGCGTGCTTATGAGAAGAATCATTAGGAGAAGCAGCGCAACAGGTGGTATCGTCCAAGGGACGTTGAAATCCCATCATGCAAACCTGTAGGGTTTCACGGGAAAAGGATTTTCCTAGAAGAGGAGTCCATAGGCAAGGGTCTTGTGGAGATCTATTGCTCTGCATGGTAGAGGGCACTTGCGAAGAGGTGTGATTTGTAAAGTGGGGTGCCCTAGCCTTAGCATGGGGAGGAGGATCCAATGGGAGGTGCCTCGAGAAGTGGATGGGAATTCGCATAGCATAGCCTCATGGATAAAAGGTTCCTCATGAAGCAAGGTTTTGGGAATCAATGTGATTTGCGAAGTACATTGACCCTTCCTTATAATGTGGATCATTTGTACATAAAGGGCGTTCTGCGAAGCATAAACGCTCCGCGATGACCCGGGCCCCCTTGGGGATCCCCTTCCTTTGCAAAAGCCCTTAAGCTTTGTGAAGGGAATACCTCTAGGAAGAGGGGATCAAAAAAATACAATGGGGAGGCACTTCACGAAGCAGAAGTACCTCACCCAACTCATGGATCACCGTGCGGAAGACTGCTTTGTGATTCAAGAGTTGGGAAGCTGAAAGGTTGGATTGTATATCCTGAGAGCTCTGGGGGATCCCGATATTTATAGGAAAGTGGTGTCACGGAGCAGAGATCATGCGGCGCAAAGAGGGTACTGGTGGCTTTGTGGATGGTCACGAACGCCAAATGGGGTCACAGAGCATCCCACCTCATTGCTTTGCGGCAGCGTCGCGAACGTAAAATTCATTCATGGAGAGTCCCACCTCTTTTGCATCGTGGTGGGCTCGTGAATGTCAAATATGTTCACAGAGCCTCCCGCCTTCTTTTCCTCATGGAAGGCTCACAAATGTCAAATATGTTCATAGAGCCTCCTGCCATCTTTGCTTCGCGGTGGACGTGGTGTTGGGGGGACTCCATGAAGGGGCTTCATGAGGTAGTCCGTGGGACCGTCTTGGGGCCTTCTCTTTGTCCTGAATTTTGGCGCCAACAAAATGAAAACATTATGAACCAATCTAATTATGTCATACCTTTAAATTCTAAACAAATCCTTGTATGTTCAATCTATAGTTTTATAAACAAATCCACAACCCTTTTATATTGTGAAAAATATCCATGTAATACAATGATATATGAAACTACAAAAAATGCATTAGAGGGAGATAAAAGAACCCATCCATCATCATCAATACATATGAGTCCTCCTTAAAATCAAACCATTCCTCTTTCCATAAAAAACATATGGGATGAAAATATATTTTAAAATTTTTCCAAATGGAATCACATAAAATAATATTAAAAAAAACATGATCATTTGATATCAAAAATAGAATCTCACAAATAGGCTTGTTAAGAATAGAATATACTGGGTGATTTCGTAACGATTACTCCATCAGATATGAACCATGTGGAAATTTTAGGGATACTATGAATTGATACTTTCATAGAAAACATTTATTCATATCATTTAAAAATTTTATGATTCTCCAAAAAATTTAGAAAACAATTCTATAATGATTAATAGTAAATTTATTAAAAAAATTCCAATAAATATAAGTTTAATAGAAATAAAGAATATGGAATTTTTTATAGAATGTAAGAAAATAAAATCATGGAAAGGAAAATAATTTTAAATATTTCAAAATTAATTTATTGAAAACCCAAATAAATAAAATGATAATTTTTTTAAAGTGATAAAGGGAAGTATTAGGATTACATGATAAAAAAGGAATTTGGGTTTCTATTATAGGATAATAAAAATTGGCCAGAAGTTAAATAAATGAATATGTTGGTAAAATGTATTTATAAGTGATGAGAGATGTTTATTTTTAAAGTTCATTTTATGCGATAAGAGATTCATAAAATAATACTATATTTATTTGAAACATTATTTCCATTCAATGAAGGTAGATATGTATTATAATATCATTATAAGATAGAATAAACCAATCCCTAAATATTATTTAAAAATGGTACTGAGTATGGCCCAAAGAAATGTTTTGAGTTAAGAAAACCACTTACTAATATTCCATTGCAGTCGAATATGCTATAACATCCAATGAAAAACATAACAATATTTATTTTACCGTTAATAACCTTATTAATATTCATTAACTTTAATATATTCATTTAATATAATTTATTATGAATATATTAGTTAGTTATACAATATTCTCAATATCATGTGAAAACAACATTAATTGGTTCAAAAATGTTTTCTAATATCAATATCTGTTCCGAGTCAGTGATAAAAAGATCAATTTTGTTTGGAAATTTTATTCATTAGAATATATAAATAATTTTCTTTATAAATCTCTTATATCTGCCCAAAATTGTTTCTATTATGTTGTGGGAAAATGGGATCGATGGTGGTTTATTGCTATAATTTTAGAGACCGTCGATGATATATTAATAAGGTGTTAAATACATAATATAATACTTAAAAACAATAAATAAATAATTATTTTAATGTTAAATTACAATTATTTTTTTATTTAATTTTACATAGTCAAACATGATAGATTTTTATAGGATCTATTATATACTTTTTTAAAATAAAACCAAAAAAAAATATACTATGACTCGATCTCTGAGTATGATTAAAGAAATGTTCCATTTTACATGGTATCATTATAACCTAATTAGAATGATATTATTTATATTTTTTCAATTTGGTAAATCATATTTATTGAGGTTTATATTATTAATGTAAATTAATTTTATGAATGAAAAACATCACTTCTTTGATAATGTATTCTTCACAACACACGATCATCGTTCTTTTGTTTTTCATAGTTTATTGAAATTAATAAATTTGTGTTTAACCTTTAATAAAAGAAAAAACTGGTATTTTAATGATACTAAGGTAATTATATTACTGTTTTTAGGGTTGGTTTTGAAGATTATGACTAAGAAAAAATATGTTAAGGATTATGCAGTACTTACATCGGGACTAGGAGATTCATCTTGATGAACTTATTAGAATTTAAGTACTTAGGATGAAATGTAGTGACTAGGGGATCTAGGATGTGAAATGGATATCTAATTGAGGAAAATTAGGTAGAGTTTTAGTGATTTTTTTGAAGAGAATGTGTTTTATTGAAAGGGTGTAAGTGAACCCCTTTTATAATTGAAGAGAATGGATCTTTTATCAATACCTTTTACTTTTCAAAGGTACTATTACCATATTGAAAGGTCAATGAATCAAAAAGAATGAAATAATGGAGTTTGAGTTGATATTTGGTTTATAAATTCTTGAAACATAATTTCCCCCACATTATGTAATCATTTTTGGATTTATTTATTCTTTTTTTACTATTACTATTTTTTTTACTTTTAATATAGTCACACAATTTTAACCATGAAAATTTGGTTTTACAGAAAATATAAAATTAGGATTCCTATTTTTTTTTTGTTATGATGGACCTAAATTTTTTTACTATTTAATGTAACTCAATTTCTATATAAAATATAATTATACGTTAAATTAAAAAAAATTTATATTGAAAAATAGTTATTTTGGAGATAGAATTGATATTTTAACCATTATGCGTTGTTAATATAATATATAATTATCTAAAAATTAAATATGTTTTAATATAATTATATATGTGTTTAAACATAATATTAAATTAATTATAAAATTATTATTATTATAATTTATTATATAAAAATTAAAAAATATTAGTAAAACAATTCTTTGAGAATAACAGTTTCACCATTGTCACTTTAATTGACATTAATCATTGTAATCAAATTTGTATGCATAAAATGAAATGTAATTTAACATATTTTATGGGAATGAAGATCTCACATATGAAATTAATTTTGATATATTTAATTTCTTAATGTGATAAATTTTTTAGTGTGAAATGTTACACTAGTTTACAAAATTTTGAAAACGTATTTTAAAAATTGATCATAATATTTTTATGTGATTTAAATTAATTAGTAAATATATGTACTTTATAGAAAAAATATTTTAACAAATTTTTATGACATTATTGAATTATATTAATTTTATTAATGTGATGATAAATTATAAAAAATAGTTTTAGATTAATTACCTAGAAATCATTTATTTTAGAAAATTACCAAAAATCCTACATATTCTATTTGTAATGTTTTAAATTTCAAAATTGAATTAATTTTTAAAAATTAAAATACTAAATTTTTTACTTTTAAATATTAAATATAAATATATATAATTCAAAATAGTTTTTATTTAAAAAATAACTATTAAAGCTTTTATGTGTTCTTAATCGTATTTTTTATGCATTTCTAATTGACAGAAATCTATTTGTATTCTATAGAATTTATTCCAGATATATTTTTATTGTATATAAATTAACATAACATTTATTTTAAGGTAAATGGGCATTGAAATTTGAGGTTATAATAATCAATTCAATTACGATTATCCTAGTATTTTCCTAAACAAAACAAGATAATTAGTGTTGTTTTTAAAAAAATTAATTTATTTTTTCCCTTTTATTTTTGTTTCTATTATTAGAAACATGCACATAATAATATGTAATATTTATTTATATAAAACAAAATGACTTCATTATATTGTATTATATCATTTTAGCAATTTTGTATAGGGATTATAGAATCAGTAAGGACATTTAATATAGTTATATAAAAAATACATTTTTTACACCAATTATTATTAGAAATAATTTATTTAATAATGGAAAATTAAAATAATTATATCAATATATTTATAGAATGATGAATAGATGTTTAAATTGATTGACTATAACTAATCACATTATAGTTTCTAAACATTTTTCCACAAAATTTCATATTTATCATATGTATTGGTTTTTTATTATTTTTTAGAGGTTATTGAGATTGGTGAAAAGAATGATTCATTATGGGTTCATATATTTAAAGGAAAAAGGAACGAATTCAATGTCCTAAATGATGTGGATTGAGTTCAAAATGATTTTTATAGATGATAAATTTGTGTTAATTCATTATTCATCGATATGAATTTATTGGATGACCCAGAAAGGATAAACATTTTACTTGATTAAGTACTTCGGAATTTGTGTATATTAATTATACAAAGGGAAACACTTAATTGATTTAAATTTATAAGTGTATCAGTTATCAATAAAAAAATGTGAACATGGTAATGGAAATTTATTATGATAATATGTTTTAAAAATATTATTAACAACCACATTAACCAATCACATAAAATTGTTAATTAAATTTTATACTATATCATTGAAGAAAAATAAAATTTGAATTTCTAATTTACAAATACAAATTATCAAATGGGAAAAATATTTCCTAATGAATTATTAAGTCTATAAAATTATACGTGTCACTCTAATATTAGGGTTCCACAAACTCCTTCTTATTATAGATAATATTCCATCAACTCTTTATTATTTACTCGCTAGACTGAATTTTTTTAATATTAAAAGGAATTAACCATTTCATTTTATTATCAAAGGATAATAAGTATTATAATCAAGGATATAAATTATAAGTATTATATTAGTGTATGAAGGAGTGTTTATAGTAGAATCAACTTAATATGTTATTTAAGGAAAACATATTTATTTTATATTGAACATTTTCCTTTATTTTGATAAGTATGTTTCAATCACTGTTAAAGACTATGTACATATTTAATAAAATATGATGAGAGACAATAATTATGGGATCTTTGTAATTTTAATCAATATTTAATAAATTTACTCTCGTAGTATTACAGATAAACCCAATTTTTGATATTTTTTAAAATTTAATACATTTTCAACATATTCTATTGATGTTCAATTTATGTTATGGATGTTAAGGCTAGTAAGAATATTAAATCTATATTATAGAAAACATAGGAATATTCACCCCTTATATCATTTAATTATAAAAGAATCACCTACACAAGAAAAAATGTCATTGATATATATCACATATTAATGTGTAATTTATAATATATTTATTCATTTAATATTATAGTAATGAATATAGTAGAAATATTTTTTGAAGGGTGAGGATATAGTAATATATGCTAAAGGTTATAAATTTTATGAGTGAATTTGATATATGATTTTTACCAATGAATGTGTTGTGTTTGAAAAATCACATTATATATATATATATGAAATAACTATATTATTGAAATATAGGCATAAAAATAGTTAATTATATTATGTTATAGACTTATTTTAATATTTTGATGATTGAAGAAAATTTGATTCATAAAATATATATGAAGAACTATGAATATCAAGGTAGTGGTAAAATCCATTTTTTAAAGGGTGGTGTTCATTCATATTGACACTATGTTTAATAGTAATGTGACCAGTAAATTATTAATATATATTTTTTACATTATCCAGTTGTTCCCGAATCGTATATATAAAAATTCCAAATTAGTAGTCTGATTATACTCATAAAAACATTTAATTAAATGATATTATTAGGCAAACAAGTTGATAATGTATGTAAATATATATATATATATATATATAATGTTAATATATTATATGATTTTGAATAAGAATTTAGGGAATTTATATTTGAATATCCATGTGTTTTTTTAAATTTATTATGATGAAAAATTTATAATGGAAGTCAAATATAATGTAATTTTTCAAGTAATTATTACTATTTTGAAAACTCATTTCGAATAAATTTAAAAGGAAGAATATATATAATTAATAACATTTATTTTGAATATATTATTGTTATTAAAATAATAATATATTAATGAAAAAAATATCAAAAATTTAAAAAATACTTTGATCATTTGGGTGCACTGAGAGAAGGATAGATGAATCATGGTTATCAATATGATCTGACCTAGGTAGACCAGTTTAGAAAAACAATTTTATTTTTTTGTGCAACCATATGACCACCTCTAATTGGACATGATATTTTAACAATCTTTAAGATGTTATAAAAATACATTAGAGTCCTCAGACTAATAAATACCTATAATATGCCCCCATCAAAAACAAAATGGAACATTAACAATAAACAATTATATCATTAATATTACCACCATACTTTACAATAATGTTCCCATAGGAAACACTCTAATTTATGAAAAAATCCATAGAGTAAACTACAAATAACATGAGAAAATGTGTCCATGTAAGACAAAATTATTACAAATAAAACAAATCCTTACATCAATGACTACTAGTATGAAATCTTACAACATCTAATATTATTAAACAACACGAATCATCCACTTTAATAGATCCATGTGAATTTAATTCAGTAATGAACAATATATTATCCATATAAACACGATATGTCTAATAAAAATGACATATATAGTGTTGAGTATTAAAATACATTGTAGGATTCTCTAAAAAAATTTATGGATGAAGGAATAATTAAAATAGACACTAACACCAAGAAAAAACAATATCATATAATTTTTTTTGATTTGAAAAAAATCCATCATGTGATGTTCTATAGTAAAATCCATAATATAATTTAATTATTAATAGAATCCATAAATTCCAATACATTATAGTACATATAACACCTTAACTATAAAACCTTTATAACATTTATCACATCTCATTATAACTAAAGTGGAGGCCCTAAATATTTCATTTGAAATGTGTATATATTAAGGTACTATCGATCCTCATTGATGAACGAAACCTTATCAATTTATGAATGAATAGATTGAGAGGGTAATAATTCCAATGATATATGAACAAAACCGTAACACCATTGGATGTAAAAATCTAGATAAATATCATGGGGAACCTATTCCATGTTTGGGAGAAGGGGTACATACCATTTATCTAACAATAGATAAGAGTCACCCTTGATGCATGAGTGTGTAACTAACTACAATGTATATTAGAGACATGATAAATATCATTAGTAAGACTATAATGGGGATTACCAACAACAAGTATTATTAGAACACCTCACCCAAACTATTTCGACATTACTATAATCTCAAGATAATAAATTACCGATATGACTTATAATAATCACCTAAAAGAAGAAATGATTTTATTTTCACGGTTTAAATGAAAAAATAAATAGAATAAACTAATTTTTTAAATAGGATTAAACATTTGAGAATATATGAAAAAGGAGAAGGGAATGAACATGGAATTTATTTAATCTACCTTAGTATATTCAACACAAATAGGAGTTGTAAATCTAACCCAATGTTTCTATCATGTCATATTAACCTACATAACATTAATAATAGGGGAACATTGTATATAACATGAATTTGGGATAATCATGCACCATATATGCTAGTGTAATTTAATATACATATCCAAAAAATATTCAGTAGCTTATAAAGTGTGTATATGACGGGGGTGTCTAGGTGTGAACTTTTGTAATCCCAATGCCATTTCATTTAAGAAAATTGTGTGTTCTTATAAGACATTGATTGTGATATATTTATTAGTTACTACGAATCCATATTTATTGGATGATATATTAAATAATATTTTATCATAGTTTATATG
Organism: Viscum album; assembly: GCA_963277665.1. Taxonomy (NCBI): domain Eukaryota; kingdom Viridiplantae; phylum Streptophyta; class Magnoliopsida; order Santalales; family Viscaceae; genus Viscum; species Viscum album. Next base: position 1,395,127,575 of record OY728160.1, on the reverse strand, counting down.
TGGTCTAGTTATGTTCAATATTATATAAACTTTACCAACTATAATTTTCTAGTACTGGCAGCATAACCTCATCCTTCACCGTCACTAGATGACCTAATTATCTTTATAGAGCCTACATCTTGGAATTGAAATTTTTTATTTCCAATCCTTTTTACTCAGGATTATTTTTAGGTTTCTCCTATAGTTATATTTTCTACCTATTATGAAGAACCCATCATTAATTTTACATGATCACATTCCCTATGATTGCAAATGAAATCCTAAATAAGGTATGGTTTCCTTCTTTTCAATCAATACCCGAGAGTGAGAGAATAAATAAGTGTGAGATATTGGATGTTAAAGTATAATTTTTTAATCCCATATAAAAATTTCCACAAACCTCAAAAAATTAAATTATGAAAATATATGGCACATGAATTATTGGGGATGATGAGAGATAATAGTCAAACCATTAGCATGATAGTCATCCTTCATTCATAAAAATAATTCATAATCAGTAATTAACAAATATCAAAAATCCAAAACAAACTCAATGAAAAATATGTACATAATCATTGATGAAATGATATATTAAGAATAAATATTGGAGAATTAAGTTATCACAATAATGAAAATTGAAATTAATTTATTTGATGAATTTATGTTGCAAATAAAAAAATTCTTACCAAAATTTTCACTCATTATAATGTCTCGACCCATGTTCCTCACACCAGTGCTCTGAGCTAGTCTACCACATGACCTCAGGTGCACCTCCTCGTATGCGAGAGGATTTTGAATAGTAGTGAGGGTATGGTATCTGTAACACCCCAAGATTTCATAGTGTGTTATTTCTTCAAAATAATTCAATAACTTGCACTACAAGCAACACCGAGTTCAATTGAACCATGACTTACCAAAAAAAAAGCCATTAAAAGAGGTCATGAATAGCATTAACTACATTTTTAACTTTATATAATCCTTATAATTTTAGAATCCATATTATGAGTTTCTTAGTCATAATGCAAGAACAGATTCATTTTCAGTATTGCACTTTTATCAACTTTTGATAGTGAAACCTTTTTAAATACAATATTTTAAACTTTTTGACTAAATGGAGACATCAAAAAATTTAAAATGAAACATCCCAAGCTTCCACGGTACGCTTTCCTTTGAATAAAACAGTAGCGTGTGTTGTACGCAACGTCGAGTTTTAACACACACCACAACCGATCAAACTAGCCGTTATGAATAGTAATACCTACTTTTTGAAATTATATATATTTTATATTTGAAAATGGACTTCATTTTTGGATTCGGAATATCGAATTTATCCTAAGGTAAAATTTTGGTACATTTTGGATAACTTTCATATTTTGATGAATAGTGAAAATTACTAAATTTTAATTAAAAACAACTTTTTTAATCAAAATAATTAATAGTGATAAATTATGAATTTGAGTGTTTTTAAAGTATATTTAGAATATATTTTTACCGTTTAATATAATGTTGGTCATTGGACATAATTTTACAATTAAACCGAACATAAACAAGTGTCAATCTTTTGATAGTTATTACCTCTTAAAAACACGCTTTTTGTTTTGACAGCGGGAATTAATTTTAAATTAATTTCTGCCACTTCTGTGTTTTGAATTTAGAAAAATGGATTCCATATTTGGAATCAGGATGTCCAAATTGTGTAAATAGGTAACTTCTATTTTTAGACATTTTGAATAATTACTGTGGTAAATATTTTATTTACCATGGTTAAGGGTAAATCCGGTAAATAAGGGTTAAAAAATAATATTATAATAATACAAAATTACCCTAAAACGTGTCCTAACCTTATTTTTGGACCCATACCCGACCATGAGCATCCTTGGGTCAATTTGGGGACCCCTTGGAGCCACTTGTATGTGGTAGGGACACTTTATATTAATAAAGTTAAAATAAAAATAAAAATGGCATAAGCTTACATCTTTTAGAAGAACAATTTTTACATAGGGTTATACATGTTTTATTTTCGATTATGAATATTCATTAGAAAGATAAAACGAGTTCCTACATAATGATATTTTATTTATAATTTTTAGACATCAAATAATTGAAATTATTAATGACACACTAATGATGCAATGTTTACCTCATTAATAAATCATTTAAATAAATAAGATTATAATGATTAAAATATTATCTACAACCTGTCCAATTATTATTGGTTGATGTTATTTAGAATATGAGTCATCTTATCTTCGACCTCAATGATTTTTGGACCATTATAAACCGAATATAATTATATTATAAAGTAATACTTTCACTCTTTCCTAAAGAGCCCCTCTTCTCCCTTATAAAAGGAGACCACTTCTACTCATTCCTCACACCTCTCAAGCCACTTGGCTCGTCCAAACTCTGCCCAACTAAGCTCCCCACATCCCTATCCTCTTCCTTGAAGCTTCCCCTTAGGCAGAAAGCATTTCAAGAAGTCCTTTGGTTCCAACCAAAGTGAGTTACCTAAATTAAAGGTAACGATTTCTCTTAAATTATTTTCATTTATTTTGCTTCTTCAACCCCCAAACTCTTTTTATTTCCTTTCTTTTGTAACAACAACAGTATCCTAAATATACTAGGATGTTGTTATAAGAAGGATTCAAACTACACATACACACAAATCCATCTAATGGATGATGAACATAATGTTTCTGTGGATGGCAAACTAACGCCTCACGAAACGATGATTGTTCAAATACATCTTACCGCCTCTCATGGTGGCCATTATGATGGCACTGTAATTAAATATGATATTAATGATATATATATTATATATAAGCTTCTGTAATTCCATTTTATTTCATACCATTATTCGTTTCATGTTGTATATACATACGATAATTTCATTTGAGGAAGTGCGGACTACCGCCCCCTTAAAATGATATGACTCGTTCATACCACACATGGAACGTATAAAGGATGGTGTTAATGAACTTAAGTAACATGTATAAAATATTATATTATACTGGAATAGTAATATACCTATGTATCATTTGTATTCGATTCTTTTAAAATAAAAATTAAATGGAAGTAGCGTTCGTGCGTACGTACGGACTACCGTCTCCACGAACGCGATGAGATTCATTCTCCATCGTATCCATTCAAGTATAATTATCATTTGATGATTTAAAAATGATGTTTAAGGACTTGATAGCATTCTGGATTTGAATAATATACAACTTATCCTTTACAAACATGTCTTACGTAACAAAACATACAAAAGCAAACAAGTAAGTTCACACCCGAAACAGCGATAATACTAAGATATTATTATCAAATCAATATTAAAAGATCATATATGATATCATATTAATGTATATGATTCTTTTATAATGTAATAACAATTATTTCACCATTATACAGGAGGTTAACCTACCCCAACCAAGGAAAAGTACAAGGTAAGGGTTATTTCACAATCTCTTCATTATCCAAGGTTGTTTATACGTAATAATCTACTGGGATCTCTTTATCATCCACATCCATGTTTCTTAAAAACGTATTTTAAAACATTTTTACTATTTACTAAAATATGAGTTAAAGTCATTTATACCCTTTTTGACTTTTATAAGTGGTTTATAAAGGAATCTTTCCATCATTTTCAAAACAAGGACCTTTTTAACCTTTTCGACAGAATTGAGGTAAGAATGTTTTTTTTAACTTATACGGCGGGTGCGGTTATTTTACGCCGTTATAAAATCTTCAAAGCTTTCCTTACAAGCTTATAATAATATTTTCAAAGAAAATGTTTTATTTTATATGGATCTTAAATGATTTCAAAATAAAAGGAGATATTTCTTTAAAAAGAATTTTGATTTCATCTATGTCAACATCCTTTGATGGATTTTAAGATTATTTGATGTTGATTTATTATGATACAAAACTTCTATATTGTATTGAAGGTTTTGTGATATGTTTGACTATGGATGTGCTATTTTTATACCATTCATAGTTTATGGTGAAATTATTGAAATTTCGTATGCTAGTTTTAATACGAATGTTTATGTTATGTTTAAAACCTTTTCATATGGGAATGCATTGGACTTGATAAGTGACGGGTGGAGCCCGCTGTAGCTCCTCGATGCATCGGTAGGTCTCATGAGACAAACTAGTGTCTTGGCACAAGGCCTTGACAAAATCTTATTTGTAGTCTTGGCACGAGGCCTTGACTATGTGGTTATGATAGTCTGACATTATGCATTCCAACATTATGAAAGTGGTTATTGATTTTTGCATGTGATTATTCGATTAGTAGAATATCCATGTGAATAAGTAAATGGCATTATTTCATTTTACTTTTTCCATACTATGTTGAAGTTAAAGCTTAAAAGGCTTTTGTTTTAGTAATGCATTGCCTTAAATGTTTATTCTTATTTATGAAAGTTTCCGCTATATTGTTATCCTTACAGGGCATTTGAGCTCACCCCTTTTCTATGTTTTATTTTTCCCAGGATGTGAAGAAGTAAGTTATGAATGACCTGCAGGGATTTTATGAGGGGTTAATAGTGTGGATTGTGGAAACATTATGTTGTTGTAGTAGTTTTTCATTTTATGATGTAATGTAAAACTTATGAATATATCTAGTGTTTCCAAGGCTACTAAACCAATCGGTCTTTCGAGATTTGATCTTTCTTGTGATCATGCCAATGTTATGTAATAATGCACCGACTCTGGGTAACTGGGGTCGGGGCGTTACAGTTGGTATCAGAGGATGTTTAGTACAAACCTTGGAAGCTATATTTAGATAAACTCTAATTAGAGCACGTAGACCTAAGATGAACTTTGGGGATTAGTATAGAAGAACTTCCTAGAATTTTGGTATTGTAGAGATTTTGTGAGTTTTCCGAGAAATACATCCCTGTCTGGATACGAGCAGGTAGAGGCGGCTCTGGCACAGATGTACCTAGGGGTAAAACCCGAAAACACCGCTTTGAGCTAGACTCGAACGGGAACTGGTGCACGACAACGGGCCTTGCTGCACTCTTGGTTACGACACTCCCGGGTGATATGCTTAGGATAACTCTCATTTTCTTTACAAATCATTATGAAGGGTTTATGAGTATATACTTCCTCAAATAAAACATTTTTATGATTATGGATTATATCCATAAATAGTTCAATTTATGTTAAGTGTTTTATAAGTATGGGATTATGTATTTTGATTCATAAACTGATCTAGTGTATGCCATTGTTTAGAAATGGCGCCCTGTAGAAGAAATGAGAACTCCAGAAATGCACATGATCCAAAGAGAAGGAAGGATCATATCTTTCATGGTCTTAAGCTAGAATTTATAAGAGGAATAGTCTCCCATGTATTATCATCATGTGAATAAATAATATCATGTGTTGATAAGATAAGTAAAGAGTTTACTGAGTCATATGGATTTGAAGGGAAGAAAGAGAAGAAAAGGATGGAAGAGAGAAAGATGGATAAAGGGATGAGGGAAAAGAAGAATTTTCCCATATGTGGTAACTGTGGAAAGAAACACCCTGGAACTTGCCTGAAAGGAATGGGAGTTTGTTATAAGTGTGGAGGAAAAGGGCACAAAGTACGTGACTGCAAGGGTAAGAAAATGGTTTCAAATGTACAATGCTTCATTTGCAAGGAGTTTGGACACTATGCGAACCTATGTCCCAGTCATCAGAATATGCCTCAAATGATGTTATTGGATAATAATCAAGTTATGATACTACCACAGATGAAGAGGAATGATTAGAGTTCTTATGTTGATTATGTCAATTGAGTGTTGTATCAACAATGTACTTGTTTCAATAATTATGGAGTATATAAGGATTGTACTGCAGTACTATTTCATTAAGGACTTGAGATTGTGTGGAACAAAGAAAAGTGACTCAATAGCAGGATAATTTTTGGAAAATATATGGGTGAGAGAATGATAAACCATAATATAGTTCTGATACTGAGGTAGTAATTTTGGAATAATACATGATTGTTTTGGATAAATTATATTGGATATTCTTGACTACCTTCAAACTGATTAATGATTTGTATATTCCATCATTTTTGGGGTTTAAAACATTTTTGGATTAATGAAGTATATCCAGCTTTCTATATGGAATAAGGGAGCATGAATGTAATCAATAAGGAATATGGTAATTCAGGATGTTTCAGTGTATTAAAAGAATACATGACGAAGGTATTAATATGCTACTACGGGGTAAAAAGGTTCTACATTATGTTTAACTTACTTATAAATGTTGGACTATGAGTTTGGATAGAAGTATTTTGGATAGTTCTAGTTTGGATTATTTTGGATTGCCATAAAAGGACAACCCGGAGGTCGGGCGGCAACCCGTCGCATCCGGAAAGGCTGTGAGACTTGAACCCGCAACCGAAGGGCGACAAGGGTGTATCACCTACCACTGGCCCATGAGATGTCCTGGATTAAATAATGTAGTTTTTATTAAAAGATCTTTTAGATGAATTATAAATTCATTTATTTTGGAACCCTGTACGAATAGTATAAATAAAAAAAATTACATTCTATTATCTTTTAGAGTGAAAGATGAGTTTGTGGTAGAAACTTATTAATGGATGAAACTCTAATTATAATGTAAGTATATCTCCTTATGATCTTAGCCAATCTCATAAATAAATTCCTCAATATTAAGAAAAGCAACTTTGAACAAAAATGTTTTCCTAGATGGTACCTTAAATCATCACTAATTTATGGCTTTGGGATTGTTGTCCTTTTCATAGCCTTGTTCTCCACCACTCTCCATCAGATAATTGATGGTTATATTTTTCTTCCATATCCATATTTTCCTACATGGAACCCTAGTATGTGTTATATTCGGTAATCTTCATACTTTCGACTCTTTATTTTAAATAGAGGCCTCGTTAATTCATTTTTCGATGTGGGATTTCAACTAAGATATTTTGAAACGTCAAAAATGTGTTATCCCAATACCCTATATTTTGTTGAACCGATGGTACTTCAAATCATCATAGATTGATGAGTTTAAGGACCTCAATTATACACTTGTTTGTGATTGATGACCTCAATCACTACCTATAAATATTTACGTTTTTCCTCCAATTATATATCTCTAATTTCCACCAATGTTCTCCTAATCGAGATCATAATTTGGTGGTGACCCTTTCATTTCTCTTTTCCTCATATTAAGACTAAATTTTAGTAACCCAATTTCCGATGTGTATTTTCCCACAAATATATTATCTATTTTCAACCTTTTATTTTCAAAGAAAAATTTCAAATTGCGAGGACGCAATTTATTGAAGGAGGGGAGAATGTAACACCCCAAGATTTCATAGTGTGTTATTTCTTCAAAATAATTCAATAACTTGCACTACAAGCAACACCGAGTTCAATTGCACCATGACTTACCAAAAAAAAAGCCATTAAAAGAGGTCATGAATAGCATTAACTACATTTTTAACTTTATATAATCCTTATAATTTTAGAATCCATATTATGAGTTTCTTTGTCATAATGCAAGAACAGATTCATTTTCAGTATTGCACTTTTATCAACTTTTGATAGTGAAACCTTTTTAAATACAATATTTTAAACTTTTTGACTAAATGGAGACATCAAAAAATTTAAAATGAAACATCCCAAGCTTCCACGGTACACTTTCCTTTGAATAAAACAGTAGCGTGTGTTGTACGCAACGTCGAGTTTTAACACACACCACAACCGATCAAACTAGCCGTTATGAATAGTAATACCTACTTTTTGAAATTATATATATTTTATATTTGAAAATGGACTTCATTTTTGGATTCGGAATATCGAATTTAGCCTAAGGTGAAATTTTGGTACATTTCGGATAATTTTCATATTTTGATGAATAGTGAAAATTACTAAATTTTAATTAAAAACAACTTTTTTAATCAAAATAATTAATAGTGATAAATTATGAATTTGAGTGGTTTTAAAGTATATTTAGAATATATTTTTACCGTTTAATATAATGTTGGTCATTGGACATAATTTTACAATTAAATCGAACATAAACAAGTGTCAATCTTTTGATAGTTATTACTTCTTAAAAACACGCTTTTTGTTTTGACAGCGGGAATTAATTTTAAATTAATTTCTTCCACTTCTGTGTTTTGAATTTAGAAAAATGGATTCCATATTTTTAATCAGGATGTCCAAACTGTGTAAATAGGTAACTTTTATTTTTATACATTTTGAATAATTACTGTGGTAAATATTTTATTTACCATGGTTAAGGGTAAATCCGGTAAATAAGGGTTAAAAAATAATATTATAATAATACAAAATTACCCTAAAACGTGTCCTAACCTTATTGGTGGACACATACCCGACCATGAGAATCCTTGGGTCAATTTGGCGACCCCTTGGAGCCACTTGTATGTGGTAGGGACACTTTATATTAATAATGTTAAAATAAAAATAAAAATGGCATAAGCTTACATCTTTTAGAAGAACAATTTTTACATAGGGTTATACATGTTGGATTTTCGATTATGAATATTCATTAGAAAGATAAAATGATTTCCTACATAATTATATTTTATTTATAATTTTTAGACATCAAATAATTGAAATTATTAATGACACAATAATGATGCAATGTTTACCTCATTAATAAATCATTTAAATAAATAAGATTATAATGATTAAAATATTATCTAAAACCTGTCCAATTCTTATTGGTTGATGTTATTTAGAATATGAGTCATCTTATCTTCGACCTCAATGATTTTTGGACCATTATAAACCGAATATAATTATATTATAAAGTAATACTTTCACTCTTTCCTAAAGAGCCCCTCTTCTCCCTTATAAAATGAGACCACTTCTACTCATTCCTCACACCTCTCAAGCCACTTGGATCGTCCAAAATCTGCCCAACTAAGCTCCCCACATCCCTCTCCTCCTCCTTGAAGCTTCCCCTTAGGAAGAAAGCATTTCAAGAAGTCCTTTGGTTCCAACCAAAGTGAGTTACCTAAATTAAAGGTAACGATTTCTCTTAAATTATTTTCATTTATTTTGCTTCTTCAACCCCCAAACTCTTTTTATTTCCTTTCTTTTGTAACAACACAAGTATCCTCAATATACTAGGATGTTGTTATAATAAGGATTCAAACTACACATACACACAACTCCATCTAATGGATGACGAACATAATGTTTCTGTGGATGACAAACTAACGCCTCACGAAATGATGATTGTTCAAATACATCTTACCGCCTCTCATGGTGGACATTATGATGGAACTGTAATTAAATATGATATTAATGATATATATTTTATATATAAGCTTCTGTAATTCCATTTTATTTCATACCATTATTCGTTTCATGTTGTATATACATACGATAATTTCATTTGAGGAAGTGCGGACTACCGCCCCCTTAAAATGATATGACTCGTTCATACCACACATGGAACGTATAAAGGATGGTGTTAATGAACTTAAGTAACATGTATAAAATATTATATTATACTGGAATAGTAATATACCTATGTATCATTTGTATTCGATTCTTTTAAAATAAAAATTAAATGGAAGTAGCGTTCGTGCGTACGTACGGACTACCGTCTCCACGAACGCGATGAGATTCATTATCCATCGTATCCATTCAAGTATAATTATCATTTGATGATTTAAAAATGATGTTTAAGGACTTGATACCATTCTGGATTTGAATAATATACAACTTATCCTTTACAAACATGTCTTACGTAACAAAACATACAAAAGCAAACAAGTAAGTTCACACCCGAAACAGCGATAATACTAAGATATTATTATCAAATCAATATTAAAAGATCATATATGATATCATATTAATGTATATGATTCTTGTATAATTTAATAACAATTATTTCACCATTATACAGGAGGTTAACCTACCCCAACCAAGGAAAAGTACAAGGTAAGGGTTATTTCACAATCTCTTCATTATCCGAGGTTGTTTATATGTAATAATCTACTGGGATCTCTTTATCATCCACATCCATGTTTCTTAAAAAAGTATTTTAAAACATTTTTACTATTTACTAAAATATGAGTTAAAGTCATTTATACCATTTTTGACTTTTATAAGTGGTTTATAAAGGAATCTTTCCGTCATTTTCAAATCAAGGACCTTTTTAACCTTTTCGACAGAATTGAGGTAAGAATGTTTTTTTAACTTATACGGCGGGTGCGGTTATTTTACGCCGTTATAAAATCTTCAAAGCTTTCCTTACAAGCTTATAAGAATATTTTCAAAGAAAATGTTTTATTTTATATGGATCTTAAATGATTTCAAAATAAAAGGAGATATTTCTTTAAAAAGAATTTTGATTTCATCTATGTCAACATCCTTTGATGGATTTTAAGATTATTTGATGTTGATTTATTATGATACAAAACTTCTACATTGTATTGAAGGTTTTGTGATATGTTTGACTATGGATGTGCTATTTTTATACCATTAATAGTTTATGGTGAAATTATTGACATTTTGTATTCTAGTTTTAATACGAATGTTTATGTTATGTTTAAACCTTTTCATATGGGAATGCATTGGACTTAATAAGTGACGGGTGGAGCCCGCTATAGCTCCTCGATGCATCGGTAGGTCTCATGAGACAAACTAGTGTCTTGGCACAAGGCCTTGAAAAAATCTTATTTGTAGTCTTGGCACGAGGCCTTGACTATGTGGTTATGATAGTCTGGCATTATGCATTCCAACATTATGAAAGTGGTTATTTATTTTTGCATGTGATTATTTGATTAGTAGAATATCCATGTGAATAAGTAAATGGCATTATTTCATTTTACTTTTGCCATACTATGTTGAAGTTAAAGTTTAAAAGGCTTTTGTTTTAGTAATGCATTGCCTTAAATGTTTATTCTTATTTATGAAAGTTTCCGCTATATTGTTATCCTTACTGGGCATTTGAGCTCACCCCTTTTCTATGTTTTATTTTTCCCAGGATGTGAAGAAGTAAGTTATGAATGACCTGCAGGGATTTTATGAGGGGTTAATAGTGTGGATTGTGGAAACATTATGTTGTTGTAGTAGTTTTTCATTTTATGATGTAATGTAAAACTATGAATATATCTAGTGTTTCCAAGGCTACTAAACCAATCGGTCTTTAGAGATTTGATCTTTCTTGTGATCATGCCAATGTTATGTAATAATGCACCGACTCTGGGTAACTAGGGTCGGGGCGTTACAGTTGGTATCAGAGGAAGTTTAGTACAAACCTTGGAAGCTAGATTTAGATAAACTCTGATTAGAGCACGTAGACCTAAGATGAACTTTGAGGATTAGTATAGAAGAACTTCCTAGAATTTTGGTATTGTAGAGATTTTGTGAGTTTTCCAAGCAATACATCCCTGTCTGGATACGAGCAGGTAGAGGCGGCTCTGGCACAGATGTACCTAGGGGTAAAACCCGAAAACACCGCTTTGAGCTAGACTCGAACGGGAACTGGTGCACGACAACGGGCCTTGCTGCACTCTTGGTTACGACACTCCCGGGGGATATGCTTAGGATAACTCTCATTTTCTTTACAAATCATTATGAAGGGTTTATGACTATATACTTCCTCAAAGAAAACATTTTTATGATTATGGATTATATCCATAAATAGTTCAATTTATGTTAAGTGTTTTATAAGTATGGGATTATGTATTTTGATTCATAAACTGATCTAGTGTATGCCATTGTTTAGAAATGGCGCCCAGTAGAAGAAATGAGAACTCTAGAAATGCACATGATCCAAAGAGAAGGAAGGATCATATCTTTCATGGTCTTAAGCTAGAATTTATAAGAGGAATAGTCTCCCATGTATTATCATCATGTGAAGAAATAATATCATGTGTTGATAAGATAAGTAAAGAGTTTACTGAGTCATATGGATTTGAAGGGAAGCAAGAGAAGAAAAGGATGGAAGAGAGAAAGATGGATAAAGGGATGAGGGAAAAGAAGAATTTTCCCATATGTGGTAACTATGGAAAGAAACACCCTGGAACTTGCCTGAAAGGAATGGGAGTTTGTTATAAGTGTGGAGGAAAAGGGCACAAAGTACGTGACTGCAAGGGTAAGAAAATGGTTTCAAATGTACAATGCTTCATTTTCAAGGAGTTTGGACACTATGCGAACCTATGTCCCAGTCATCAGAATATGCCTCAAATGATGTTATTGGATAATAATCAAGTTATGATACTACCACAGATGAAGAGGAATGATTAGAGTTCTTATGTTGATTATGTCAATTGAGTGTTGTATCAACAATGTACTTGTTACAATATTTATGGAGTATATAAGGATTGTACTGCAGTACTATTTCATTAAGGACTTGAGATTGTGTGGAACAAAGAAAAGTGACTCAATAGCAGGATAATTTTTGGAAAATATATGGGTGAGAGAATGATAAACCATAATATAGTTCTGATACGGAGGTAGTAATTTTGGAATAATACATGATTGTTTTGGATAAATTATATTGGATATTCTTGACTACCTTCAAACTGATTAATGATTTGTATATTCCATCATTTTTGGGGTTTAAAACATTTTTGGATTAATGAAGTATATCCAGCTTTCTATATGGAATAAGGGAGCATGAATGTAATCAATAATGAATATGGTAATTCAGGATGTTTCAGTGTATTAAAAGAATACATGATGAAGGTATTAATATGCTATTACGGGGTAAAAAGGTTCTACATTATGTTTAACTTACTTATAAATGTTGGACTGTGAGTTTGGATAGAAGTATTTTGGATAGTTCTAGTTTGGATTATTTTGGATTGCCATAAAAGGACAACCCGGAGGTCGGGCGGCAACCCGTCGCGTCCGGAAAGGCTGTGAGACTTGAACCCGCAACCGAAGGGCGACAAGGGTGTATCACCTACCACTGGCCCATGAGATGTCCTGGATTAAATAATGTAGTTTTTATTAAAAGATCTTTTAGATGAATTATAAATTCATTTATTTTGGAACCCTGTACGAATAGTATAAATAAAAAAAATTATATTCTATTATCTTTTAGAGTGAAAGATGAGTTTGTGGTAGAAACTTATTAATGGATGAAACTCTAATTATAATGTAAGTATATCTCCTTATGATCTTAGCCAATCTCATAAATAAATTCCTCAATATTAAGTAAAGCAACTTAGAACAAAAATGTTTTCCTAGATGGTACCTTAAATCATCACTAATTTATGGCTTTGGGATTGTTGGCCTTTTCATAGCCATGTTCTCCACCACTCTCCATTAGATAATTGATGGTTAGATTTTTCTTCCATATCCATATTTTCCTACATGGAACCCTAGTATGTGTTATATTCGGTAATCTTCATACTTTCGACTCTTTATTTTAAATAGAGGCCTCGTTAATTCATTTTTCGATGTGGGATTTCAACTAAGATATTTTGAAACGTCAAAAATGTGTTATCCCAATACCCTATATTTTGTTGAACCGATGGTACTTCAAATCATCATAGATTGATGAGTTTAAGGACCTCAATTATACACTTGTTTGTGATTGATGACCTCAATCACTACCTATAAATATTTACGTTTTTCCTCCAATTATATATCTCTAATTGCCACCAATGTTCTCCTAATCGAGATCATAATTTGGTGGTGACCCTTTCATTTCTCTTTTCCTCATATTAAGACTAAATTTTAGTAACCCAATTTCCGATGTGGATTTTCCCACAAATATATTATCTATTTTCAACCTTTTATTTTCGAAGAACAATTTCAAATTGCGAGGATGCAATTTATTGAAGGAGGGGAGAATGTAACACCCCAAGATTTCATAGTGTGTTATTTCTTCAAAATAATTCAATAACTTGCACTACAAGCAACACCGAGTTCAATTGCACCATGACTTACCAAAAAAAGCCATTAAAAGAGGTCATTAATAGCATTAACTACATTTTTAACTTTATATAATCCTTATAATTTTAGAATCCATATTATGAGTTTCTTAGTCATAATGCTAGAACAGATTCATTTTCAGTATTGCACTTTTATCAACTTTTGATAGTGAAACCTTTTTAAATACAATATTTTAAACTTTTTGACTAAATGGAGACATCAAAAAATTTAAAATGAAACATCCCAAGCTTCCACGGTACGCTTTCCTTTGAATAAAACAGTAGCGTGTGTTGTACGCAACGTCGAGTTTTAACACACACCACAACCGATCAAACTAGCCGTTATGAATAGTAATACCTACTTTTTGAAATTATATATATTTTATATTTGAAAATGGACTTCATTTTTGGATTCGGAATATCGAATTTAGCCCAAGGTGAAATTTTGGTACATTTCGGATAACTTTCATATTTTGATGAATAGTGAAAATTACTAAATTTTAATTAAAAACAACTTTTTAATCAAAATAATTAATAGTGATAAATTATGAATTTGAGTGGTTTTAAAGTATATTTAGAATATATTTTTACCGTTTAATATAATGTTGGTCATTGGACATAATTTTACAATTAAACCGAACATAAACAAGTGTCAATCTTTTGATAGTTATTACCTCTTAAAAACACGCTTTTTGTTTTGACAGCGGGAATTAATTTTAAATTAATTTCTGCCACTTCTGTGTTTTGAATTTAGAAAAATGGATTACATATTTGGAATCAGGATGTCCAAATTGTGTAAATAGGTAAATTTTATTTTTAGACATTTTGAATAATTACTGTGGAAAATATTTTATTTACCATGGTTAAGGGTAAATCCGGTAAATAAGGGTTAAAAAATAATATTATAATAATACAAAATTACCCTAAAACGTGTCCTAACCTTATTGGTGGACACATACCCGACCATGAGCATCCTTGGGTTAATTTGGGGACCCCTTGGAGCCACTTGTATGTGGTAGGGACACTTTATATTAATAAAGTTAAAATAAAAATAAAAATGGCATAAGCTTACATCTTTTAGAAGAACAATTTTTACATAGGGTTATACATGTTGGATTTTTTATTATGAATATTAATTAGAAAGCTAAAAAGATTTCCTACATAATGATATTTTATTTATAATTTTTAGACATCAAATAATTGAAATTATTAATGACACAATAATGATGCAATGTTTACCTCATTAATAAATCATTTAAATAAATAAGATTATAATGATTAAAATATTATCTAAAACCTGTCCAATTCTTATTGGTTGATGTTATTTAGAATATTAGTCATCTTATCTTCGACCTCAATGATTTTTGGACCATTATAAACCGAATATAATTATATTATAAAGTAATACTTTCACTCTTTCGTAAAGAGCCCCTCTTCTCCCTTATAAAAGGAGACCACTTCTACTCATTCCTCACACCTCTCAAGCGACTTGTCTCGTCCAAACTCTTCCCAACTAAGCTCCCCACATCCCTCTCCTCCTCCTTGAAGCTTCCCCTTAGGCAGAAAGCATTTCAAGAAGTCCTTTGGTTCCAACCAAAGTGAGTTACCTAAATTAAAGGTAACGATTTCTCTTAAATTAGTTTCATTTATTTTGCTTCTTCAACCCCCAAACTCTTTTTATTTCCTTTCTTTTGTAACAACACCAGTATCCTCAATATACTATGATGTTGTTATAAGAAGGATTCAAACTACACATACACACAACTCCATCTAATGGATGATGAACATAATGTTTCTGTGGATGGAAAACTAACGCCTCACGAAACGATGATTGTTCAAATACATCTTACCGCCTCTCATGGTGGCCATTATGATGGAACTGTAATTAAATATGATATTAATGATATATATTTTATATATAAGCTTCTGTAATTCCATTTTATTTCATACCATTATTCGTTTCATGTTGTATATACATACGATAATTTCATTTGAGGAAGTGCGGACTGCCGCCCCCTTAAAATGATATGACTCATTCATACCACACATGGAACATATAAAGGATGGTGTTAATGAACTTAAGTAACATGTATAAAATATTATATTATACTGGAATAGTAATATTCCTATTTATCATTTGTATTCGATTCTTTTAAAATAAAAATTAAATGGAAGTAGCGTTCGTGCGTACGTACGGACTACCGTCTCCACGAACGCGATGAGATTCATTATCCATCGTATCCATTCAAGTATAATTATCATTTGATGATTTAAAAATGATGTTTAAGGACTTTATACCATTCTGGATTTGAATAATATACAACTTATCCTTTATAAACATGTCTTACGTAACAAAACATACAAAAGCAAACAAGTAAGTTCACACCCGAAACAGCGATAATACTAAGATATTATTATCAAATCAATATTAAAAGATCATATATGATATCATATTAATGTATATGATTCTTGTATAATTTAATAACAATTATTTCACCATTATACAGGAGGTTAACCTACCCCAACCAAGGAAAAGTACAAGGTAAGGGTTATTTCACAATCTCTTCATTATCCGAGGTTGTTTATACGTAATAATCTACTGGGATCTCTTTATCATCCACATCCATGTTTCTTAAAAACGTATTTTAAAACATTTTTACTATTTACTAAAATATGAGTTAAAGTCATTTATACCCTTTTTGACTTTTATAAGTGGTTTATAAAGGAATCTTTCCGTCATTTTCAAAACAAGGACCTTTTTAACCTTATCGACAGAATTGAGGTAAGAATGTTTTTTTTAACTTATACGGCGGGTGCGGTTATTTTACGCCGTTATAAAATCTTCAAAGCTTTCCTTACAAGATTATAAGAATATTTTCAAAGAAAATGTTTTATTTTATATGGATCTTAAATGATTTCAAAATAAAAGGAGATATTTTTTTAAAAAGAATTTTGATTTCATCTATGTCAACATCCTTTGATGGATTTTAAGATTATTTGAAGTTGATTTATTATGATACAAAACTTATATATTGTATTGAAGGTTTTGTGATATGTTTGACTATGGATGTGCTATTTTTATACCATTCATAGTTTATGGTGAAATTATTGACATTTCGTATGCTAGTTTTAATACGAATGTTTATGTCATGTTTAAACCTTTTCATATGGGAATGCATTGGACTTAATAAGTGACGGGTGGAGCCCGCTATAGCTCCTCGATGCATCGGTAGGTCTCATGAGACAAACTAGTGTCTTGGCACAAGGCCTTGACAAAATCTTATTTGTAGTCTTGGCACGAGGCCTTGACTATGTGGTTATGATAGTCTGGCATTATTCATTCCAACATTATGAAAGTGGTTATTGATTTTTGCATGTGATTATTCGATTAGTAGAATATCCATGTGAATAAGTAAATGGCATTATTTCATTTTACTTTTTCCATACTATGTTGAAGTTAAAGTTTAAAAGGCTTTTGTTTTAGTAATGCATTGCCTTAAATGTTTATTCTTATTTATGAAAGTTTCCGCTATATTGTTATCCTTACTGGGCATTTGAGCTCACCCCTTTTCTATGTTTTATTTTTCCCAGGATGTGAAGAAGTAAGTTATGAATGACCTGCAGGGATTTTATGAGGGGTTAATAGTGTGGATTGTGGAAACATTATGTTGTTGTATTAGTTTTTCATTTTATGATGTAATGTAAAACTTATGAATATATCTAGTGTTTCCAAGGCTACTAAACCAATCGGTCTTTCGAGATTTGATCTTTCTTGTGATCATGCCAATGTTATGTAATAATGCACCGACTCTGGGTAACAGGGGTCGGGGCGTTACAGTTGGTATCAGAGGAAGTTTAGTACAAACCTTGGAAGCTAGATTTAGATAAACTCTGATTAGAGCACGTAGACCTAAGATGAACTTTGAGGATTAGTATAGAAGAACTTCCTAGAATTTTGGTATTGTAGAGATTTTGTGAGTTTTCCGAGCAATACATCCCTGTCTGGATATGAGCAGGTAGAGGCGGCTCTGGCACAGATGTACCTAGGGGTAAAACCCGAAAACACCGCTTTGAGCTAGACTCGAACGGGAACTGGTGCACGACAACGGGCCTTGCTGCACTCTTGGTTACGACACTCCCGGGGGATATGCTTAGGATAACTCTCATTTTCTTTACAAATCATTATGAAGGGTTTATGAGTATATACTTCCTCAAAGAAAACATTTTTATGATTATGGATTATATCCATAAATAGTTCAATTTATGTTAAGTGTTTTATAAGTATGGGATTATGTATTTTGATTCATAAACCGATCTACTGTATGCCATTGTTTAGAAATGGCGCCCAGTAGAAGAAATGAGAACTCCAGAAATGCACATGATCCAAAGAGAAGGAAGGATCATATCTTTCATGGTCTTAAGCTAGAATTTATAAGAGGAATAGTCTCCCATGTATTATCATCATGTGAAGAAATAATATCATGTGTTGATAAGATAAGTAAAGAGTTTACTGAGTCATATGGATTTGAAGGGAAGCAAGAGAAGAAAAGGATGGAAGAGAGAAAGATGGATAAAGGGATGAGGGAAAAGAAGAATTTTCCCATATGTGGTAACTGTGGAAAGAAACACCCTGGAACTTGCCTGAAAGGAATGGGAGTTTGTTATAAGTGTGGAGGAAAAGGGCACAAAGTACGTGACTGCAAGGGTAAGAAAATGGTTTCAAATGTACAATGCTTCATTTGCAAGGAGTTTGGACACTATGCAAACCTATGTCCCAGTCATCAGAATATGCCTCAAATGATGTTATTGGATAATAATCAAGTTATGATACTACCAAAGATGAAGAGGAATGATTAGAGTTCTTATGTTGATTATGTCAATTGAGTGTTGTATCAACAATGTACTTGTTACAATAATTATGGAGTATATAAGGATTGTACTGCAGTACTATTTCATTAAGGACTTGAGATTGTGTGGAACAAAGAAAAGTGACTCAATAGCAGGATAATTTTTGGAAAATATATGGGTGAGAGAATGATAAACCATAATATAGTTCTGATACTGAGGTAGTAATTTTGGAATAATACATGATTGTTTTGGATAAATTATATTGGATATTCTTGACTACCTTCAAACTGATTAATGATTTGTATATTCCATCATTTTTGGGGTTTAAAACATTTTTGGATTAATGAAGTATATCCATCTTTCTATATGGAATAAGGGAGCATGAATGTAATCAATAAGGAATTTGGTAATTTAGGATGTTTCAGTGTATTAAAAGAATACATGATGAAGGTATTAATATGCTATTACGGGGTAAAAAGGTTCTAAATTATGTTTAACTTACTTATAAATGTTGGACTGTGAGTTTGGATAGAAGTATTTTGGATAGTTCTAGTTTGGATTATTTTGGATTGCCATAAAAGGACAACCCGGAGGTCAGGCGACAACCCGTCGCGTCCGGAAAGGCTGTGAGACTTGAACCCGCAACCGAAGGGCGACAAGGGTGTATCACCTACCACTGGCCTATGAGATGTCCTGGATTAAATAATGTAGTTTTTATTAAAATATCTTTTAGATGAATTATAAATTCATTTATTTTGGAACCCTGTACGAATAGTATAAATAAAAAAAATTACATTCTATTATCTTTTAGAGTGAAAGATGAGTTTGTGGTAGAAACTTATTAATGGATGAAACTCTAATTATAATGTAAGTATATCTCCTTATGATCTTAGCCAATCTCATAAATAAATTCCTCAATATTAAGAAAAGCAACTTAGAACAAAAATGTTTTCCTAGATGGTACCTTAAATCATCACTAATTTATGGCTTTGGGATTGTTGGCCTTTTCATAGCCATGTTCTCCACCACTCTCCATCAGATAATTGATGGTTAGATTTTTCTTCCATATCCATATTTTCCTACATGGAACCCTAGTATGTGTTATATTTGGTAATCTTCATACTTTCGACTCTTTATTTTAAATAGAGGCCTCGTTAATTCATTTTTCGATGTGGGATTTCAACTAAGATATTTTGAAACGTCAAAAATGTGTTATCCCAATACCCTATATTTTGTTGAACCGATGGTACTTCAAATCATCATAGATTGATGAGTTTAAGGACCTCAATTATACAGTTGTTTGTGATTGATGACCTCAATCACTACCTATAAATATTTACGTTTTTCCTCTAATTATATATCTCTAATTGCCACCAATGTTCTCCTAATCGAGATCATAATTTGGTGGTGACCCTTTCATTTCTCTTTTCCTCATATTAAGACTAAATTTTAGTAACCCAATTTCCGATGTGGATTTTCCCACAAATATATTATCTATTTTCAACCTTTTATTTTCGAAGAACAATTTCAAATTGCGAGGAGGCAATTTATTGAAGGAGGGGAGAATGTAACACCCCAAGATTTCATAGTGTGTTATTTCTTCAAAATAATTCAATAACTTGCACTACAAGCAACACCGAGTTCAATTGCACCATGACTTACCAAAAAAAATCCATTAAAAGAGGTCATGAATAGCATTAACTACATTTTTAACTTTATATAATCCTTATAATTTTAGAATCCATATTATGAGTTTCTTAGTCATAATGCAAGAACAGATTCATTTTCAGTATTGCACTTTTATCAACTTTTGATAGTGAAACCTTTTTAAATACAATATTTTAAACTTTTTGACTAAATGGAGACATCAAAAAATTTAAAATGAAACATCCCAAGCTTCCACGGTATGCTTTCCTTTGAATAAAACAGTAGCGTGTGTTGTACGCAACGTCGAGTTTTAACACACACCACAACCGATCAAACTAGCCGTTATGAATAGTAATACCTACTTTTTGAAATTATATATATTTTATATTTGAAAATTGACTTCATTTTTGGATTTGGAATATCGAATTTAGCCTAAGGTGAAATTTTGGTACATTTCGGATAACTTTCATATTTTGATGAATAGTGAAAATTACTAAATTTTAATTAAAAACAACTTTTTTAATCAAAATAATTAATAGTGATAAATTATGAATTTGAGTGGTTATAAAGTATATTTAGAATATATTTTTACCGTTTAATATAATGTTGGTCATTGGACATAATTTTACAATTAAACCGAACATAAACAAGTGTCAATCTTTTGATAGTTATTACCTCTTAAAAACACGCTTTTTGTTTTGACAGCGGGAATTAATTTTAAATTAATTTCTGCCACTTCTGTGTTTTGAATTTAGAAAAATGGATTCCATATTTTGAATCAGGATGTCAAAATTGTGTAAATAGGTAACTTTTATTTTTAGACATTTTGAATAATTACTGTGGTAAATATTTTATTTACCATGGTTAAGGGTAAATCCGGTAAATAAGGGTTAAAAAATAATATTATAATAATACAAAATTACCCTAAAACGTGTCCTAACCTTATTGGTGGACACATACCCGACCATGAGCATCCTTGGGTCAATTTGGGGACCCCTTGGAGCCACTTGTATGTGGTAGGCACACTTTATATTAATAAAGTTAAAATAAAAATAAAAATGGCATAAGCTTACATCTTTTAGAAGAACAATTTTTACATAGGGTTATACATGTTGGATTTTCGATTATGAATATCAATTAGAAAGCTAAAAATATTTCCTACATAATGATATTTTATTTATAATTTTTAGACATCAAATAATTGAAATTATTAATGACACAATAATGATGCAATGTTTACCTCATTAATAAATCATTTAAATAAATAAGATTATAATGATTAAAATATTATCTAAAACCTGTCCAATTCTTATTGGTTGATGTTATTTAGAATATGAGTCATCTTATCTTCGACCTAAATGATTTTTGGACCATTATAAACCGAATATAATTATATTATAAAGTAATACTTTCACTCTTTCCTAAAGAGCCCCTCTTCTCCCTTATAAAAGGAGACCACTTCTACTCATTCCTCACACCTCTCAAGCCACTTGGCTCGTCCAAAATCTGCCCAACTAAGCTCCCCACATCCCTCTCCTCCTCCTTGAAGCTTCCTCTTAGGCAGAAAGCATTTAAAGAAGTCCTTTGGTTCCAACCAAAGTGAGTTACCTAAATTAAAGGTAACGATTTCTCTTAAATTATTTTCATTTATTTTGCTTCTTCAACCCCCAAAATCTTTTTATTTCCTTTCTTTTGTAACAACACCAGTATCCTCAATATACTAGGATGTTGTTATAAGAAGGATTAAAACTACACATACACACAACTCCATCTAATGGATGATGAACATAATGTTTCTGTGGATGGCAAACTAACGCCTCATGAAACGATGATTGTTCAAATACATCTTACCGCCTCTCATGGTGGCCATTATGATGGCACTGTAATTAAATATGATATTAATGATATATATTTTATATATAAGCTTCTGTAATTCCATTTTATTTCATACCATTATTCGTTTCATGTTGTATATACATACGATAATTTCATTTGAGGAAGTGCGGACTACCGCCCCCTTAAAATGATATGACTCGTTCATACCACACATGGAACGTATAAAGGATGGTGTTAATGAACTTAAGTAACATGTATAAAATATTATATTATACTGGAATAGTAATATACCTATGTATCATTTGTATTCGATTCTTTTAAAATAAAAATTAAATGGAAGTAGCGTTCGTGCGTACGTACGGACTACCGTCTCCACGAACGCGATGAGATTCATTCTCCATCGTATCCATTCAAGTATAATTATCATTTGATGATTTAAAAATGATGTTTAAGGACTTGATACCATTATGGATTTGAGTAATATACAACTTATCCTTTACAAACATGTCTTACGTAACAAAACATACAAAAACAAACAAGTAAGTTCACACCCGAAACAACGATAATACTAAGATATTATTATCAAATCAATATTAAAAGATCATATATGATATCATATTAATGTATATGATTCTTGTATAATTTAATAACAATTATTTCACCATTATACAGGAGGTTAACCTACCCCAACCAAGGAAAAGTACAAGGTAAGGGTTATTTCACAATCTCTTCATTATCCGAGGTTGTTTATACGTAATAATCTACTGGGATCTCTTTATCATCCACATCCATGTTTCTTAAAAACGTATTTTAAAACATTTTTACTATTTACTAAAATATGAGTTAAAGTCATTTATACCCTTTTTGACTTTTATAAGTGGTTTATAAAGGAATCTTTCCGTCATTTTCAAAACAAGGACCTTTTTAACCTTTTCGACAGAATTGAGGTAAGAATGTTTTTTTAACTTATACGGCGGGTGCGGTTATTTTACGCCGTTATAAAATCTTCAAATCTTTCCTTACAAGCTTATAAGAATATTTTCAAAGAAAATGTTTTATTTTATATGGATCTTAAATGATTTCAAAATAAAAGGAGATATTTCTTTAAAAAGAATTTTAATTTCATCTATGTCAACATCCTTTGATGGATTTTAAGATTATTTGAAGTTGATTTATTATGATACAAAACTTCTATATTGTATTGAAGGTTTTGTGATATGTTTGACTATGGATGTGCTATTTTTATACCATTCATAGTTTATGGTGAAATTATTGACATTTCGTATGCTAGTTTTAATACGAATGTTTATGTTATGTTTAAACCTTTTCATATGGGAATGCATTGGACTTAATAAGTGACGGGTGGAGCCCGCTATAGCTCCTCGATGCATCGGTAGGTCTCATGAGACAAACTAGTGTCTTGGAACAAGGCCTTGACAAAATCTTATTTGTAGTCTTGGCACGAGGCCTTGACTATGTGGTTATGATAGTCTGGCATTATGAATTCCAACATTATGAAAGTGGTTATTGATTTTTGCATGTGATTATTCGATTAGTAGAATATCCATGTGAATAAGTAAATGGCATTATTTCATTTTACTTTTTCCATACTATGTTGAAGTCAAAGTTTAAAAGGCTTTTGTTTTAGTAATGCATTGCCTTAAATGTTTATTCTTATTTATGAAAGTTTCCGCTATATTGTTATCCTTACTGGGCATTTGAGCTCACCCCTTTTCTATGTTTTATTTTTCCCAGGATGTGAAGACGTAAGTTATGAATGACCTGTAGGGATTTTATGAGGGGTTAATAGTGTGGATTGTGGAAACATTATGTTGTTGTAGTAGTTTTTCATTTTATGATGTAATGTAAAACTTATGAATATATCTAGTGTTTCCAAGGCTACTAAACCAATCGGTCTTTCGAGATTTGATCTTTCTTGTGATCATGCCAATGTTATGTAATAATGCACCGACTCTGGGTAACTGGGGTCGGGGCGTTACAGTATCAATCATGGGATGACTGTACACTCTATATTAGAGTAATATAACAACATAAGTAAATAAGAAATAACCAAATGATATAACATATCCAGACTTATTCCATTATAAAATGATGACCAAAACAGGAATTACAATGTTAAAATTGAATAGGAGATATACCATGCCAATGTATGTGCCATGTTTCATTATGAGAAACATCAAAATAAATAAATACACTAACTACTCCCAAGTAGTTCCCATACTATGTACAGTTCCCCCGTCCATGCTCCATCTGAAATCAGAGATCTAACACATGGCCATTTCCCATATCCTGTCCTTCAAACATGAGTATATTATTATACCAATCTGGCATCCCATGTAGGGTGTGAGTACAACTCAGTGGGGCACCACCAAAAGTGCCTAAAACAATATCCTATCAAAATAATGTATACAATTTTATTAAGAATAAATCAAAGAAATAAAGTAAAAAATTTACACTAATTCAATTACTCTTTATTTGACCACATAACACTCAGGTTCCTTAGGACACTAAGAATTTCAATACCTACTTATGGATACCATTGTTACTATTCATCATTTCAATTAAAAATTTAATTTCACTCTTACAATTCATCATTTAATGTCACCCATGAATTCCATTGTTACCATTCACTATTTTAATTGGAATTTGGATTCCATTATTAACATTCATTATTTATTTTTACATATTAATTCCTTTGTTACCATTCATCATTGATTTTCACATATGAATGAAATTTTTACCACTCTTCATTTCAAGTTACATATGAATTCCATTGTTTCCATTCATCCTTTCAAGTCACATATGAATTACATTGTTAACATTCATCATTTTATGTCACATATGAGTTCCATTGATACCATTCATGATTTCTTTTCATATTTTAATTCCATTGTAAACATTAATCATTTATTTTCTCAAATGAATTCCATTGTTATCATTCGTCTTTTTAGGTTAAATGTGAATTCTATTATTATAATACATTATTTCAAGTTAGATATGGTTTCCATTGATACCATTCATCATTTTAGGTTACAAATGAATTCCATTTTTATCATTCATCCATTCAAGTCACACATGAATGATGTTACTACCATTCATCATTTAAAGTCACATATTAATTCCATTATTACAATTAATTTTATATTTTCATATATGAATGTCATTGCTACAATTCATCATTTCTTTTCTCATATGAATTCCATTGTTACCATTCATCATTTTAAGTTACATATTAATGCCATTTTTACCATTCACCACTCATGTCACATATGAATACCATTTTTTACCTTTCATCATTTCAAGTCACATTGATTAATTCTCTAATATATTAATCAAAATCTGTAATTTCATATTCACATCATTACATTAATTAATTAAAAAGTTAATTAACATAATCTATTTCATTACTAATTAAATAATTAGTTTATCAAATAAAACCCATAATTAATTACCCAATTAATTAAGCACATCAATCACATTATTTAATTAATTCATGAATTAATCAAAATCCAAAATCCCAATAATAACAAAATTAATTATATATTTAATTATTCAAAACATAAAATCCCAATATCTCAATAATTAATTCAGCAATTAATTATCCTAAATTTCATAGTCACATATCTCAGTAATTAATTTGAAAATTAATTATCTCAATTCAACAATTTGATTTCCTATAATTAATTCAACAATTAATTATCACTTACATCCCAAAATTTCAACATTTTAATAATTAACTCAATAATTAATTATTTCTATTTCCAAATCCCTTAACTAAATAATTCACAAAAATATTTAATTCAGTTAGGAAACCCAATTGCAAGACGAATCAATGAATTTATAAAATTACATAAAAGTAATTGAAATCATGACTATAATATTTGAATAATAGACCACCTAACTCAAGATCAATGATAAATGCTCATTAACAGAAAGTCTCAATTTGAGTGGAACAACGAAATAGAATGATATCTAGATGTGAAAACCAAATATATGATTGAAAAATAGAGACCCCATAATTCTAGACCTAGATCCCAGAATACAAGATCTAGATATAATAAGGAAGAGGATAAATATCATCTAAAATATAATGGATGTACGAGTAAAAGAAGGATACCATATGTTATTAGATCTTCTTATTAGGTTTGGTGCATATCTTTAATCCACCCCTCTAATGCTAAGGTCCCACTTATGTCTTTATCTATCCTAGATTCCTGCCCAACATAGCCTTCATGTGCTCAAGATTCTGTTCTCTCTAGGTTTGTGGTTGTGGTCAATAATGCTATGCCTTTCATTGACACCTTAAGAGCTACCCCAACCACTAATGAGATAGCACAAGAGGCTCACTCTGTTTTTGGTGATTCTAATGTTGATGATAATGAGTAAGCATATAAAATTGAGGAGGAATATTTGCAGTCGAGCGCCAAAAAAGGTAAGAAACCTTTTACTGATCCTGATGGTTGTATCACTTCACAACCTAAGAAGACTCTAAAACGAATTGACTAATCCAAGTTTGAGAGGACCATTGTCACTAGATCTTTAGGGCTTCGAATAGAGGAAATTAACATTTCTTCACAACCTGTGCCCAACATAAATCCTTCTAAATCAGAATAATCTAACGAAGAGGGCTCATCATCATTAGATGAAGAGGCCTCCTACTCTTGGATTAAGAATCTAGAGGATAGAATTAAGCTTAGAAATTGCACTCGGGATAAAGAAGGATACAAGGAGGACTTCTACCCTTGGATTGATGAACATGAAAAGTTGTCATTTGGAAGATACTGTAACAAGGAAAAATATGTTGATGATTATCTTAGTATCAGAGAGCATATGTTTGATAGAGCGGAACTTGAACTCGATCAAAACCCTAATTTTGATTATCTTCAGCTTCAGTGGGAATAGTGATTGTTCACTCATGGTCTGCTTATCGTTTTAGCACAACCATTGTAGGGTTTTGGAGCCATATTTTCATTGAGGAGTGTTGTATTTATTTGATGACTTGGGTGGCTGTTTTTGGTGTTCATCATGGTTTCATTGGTGCTTTGCGAGGCTATGTTTATCATATTCTCTTACCACTTGGTTTCTGATTTGAAGCTAAGGGGGTTTCTGCTTCTTATACAGAATTTCTCCTTTCAATGGAGTCCTGGGAATTTGGGGTTGTCCCATGTCCATGAAGTAATGGTTTGGAGAATTTCATGAAGAATCTATGCAATGCAAAATTATGTTGCTGCTTTCAATTTTTCCAGGAAAAATAGCCTGATTGCAGGACATCGACTTTTGCAATAAGAATTCAATGATGATATGGACATTGGGGGGTTGATGCTTTGATGGTTCTGTAATGACATATCATTGGGAATCATTACTTTCTGTGATTTTTGGCCCTCTCGAGGTTGATTTAGAGGTTTTTCTTGGAACCTTATTTTTTTTATTTTTCTCTTGTTGATACAAGCTCATTGTACTTTGTGTAATCACTTGACCTTTATTTTTATTAATAAATTTTGGGGATCATGGGTTTTAACTCATGCTTCAAACCTTTCTAGTAGGGATCCCTAATAATTTATCAAGGATCCTAAAATAATGTGAGGAATAAATTATGTATGATTTGGGGTCAATTTTAGTTTAAAATTTGAGTTTGGGTATTTTAAAAACTATTTTTTGAGTTAATTAAAAACATGTGTACTGTTTTCTTGATTGGGGTTCACGGTTTTCCAAACCACGAACCATAACGGTGAACCTATTATGGGTGGTGGGGGTTATGTTTTCTCCTAAGAGGGTGAATAGTTCTACAAATAGTGCCCCATGCATGAAACCCCCCTCTGTCTGGGGGGCTGCACGGTTTACTAGGCCAGGTCACACAATTAGGGAAAACTGTGTGCCAACCATGAACTACTCTATATCATCCATTTTTCTCAAATTTTCACCCAAACACACCCCAAGGTAAATCCCAAATGAAATGTACTAAAAAAGTAATAAGAGTACCTATAAATGAGCCCGAGACATATCCAAAAAATTCTAGGTTTTACAATCTCCCCACCTTATAACAGCTTGTCCAGGTGTTGTACTCCCATTCATAGCAGAGATTATAAGTAAAAAATATCGGGACACTAAGTGTCATATCCACTTATATAATCCATTTTCCTTCTAAAAATATCTATTTTGTTAGAATACACAAAATCTCAACATAATATTTCCCATAAACACCTTCTCACTATGATCAAACAAATGTATCAAATGCTCCTCAATGGACATATCAATATCAAAGCCAACATCTTCCACATTGATCACATGAGATGGGTCCGGGTGATACTGTCGAAGCTGTGACACATTGAAAACATCAAGTGTAATACCATATCTCAATGGATGTTACATTCAGTATGCCACCGGCCCAATTATCTCCACAAACTCAAATGGTCCAACGAACCTAGGTTCCAACATTCCCTATCTCTTTATCCTATGATGACCCAACCTATACGACACCAGAAGGAATAAAAAATCACCCTCTGCAAACTCTAGGGGTTGTAAACATCTATCATAATAAGAATTATGTATTTTCAATGCTATATCCATACACATTTTAAAAATTTGTACCATATTTGATGTATATCACATGAGACTCGGTCCCAATAACTCAGACTCACCCAGCTCTATCTAGAATATAGGTGATATGGGTGGCCTACCATGAAGAGCATTGTATGGTTCCATCTATATAGTTTCTCGATAACTGTTGTTATAGAAAAATCTCCATAAGTTCCATGTTCTTCCCCCCAAGATCCACCAATGTTTAGAACACACTCTCACATCTTATCCTAAAGCACCTATATAGTATGATTTGACCACCCATCTTTCTATGGGTGGAAATCCATACTCAATAGAACCTCTGAACTAAGAAAATTATATAAAACCTATCATAAATGCAAATTATAATGAAATTCATTGTCTCAAACAGTAATATGTGGTTTTCTATGAAAATAGATTATCTCCCAAACATGAAAGTCTAACAACTAATCCACTTAGGAAGTCTCAAATACCATTAAGAAATGCCCAATTTTTTTAAAATAGTCCAAAATCACCTAGATAGATTTATTTCCACGCTGAATATTTATATGAACCACCAAAAAGTACATGAAAATGTCATACAAATTCCACTCAATAGTTGGAAATGGCTGTAGAAAACCTCTTGGTCATTGATAGTAGTACTTCACTTAGTGATAGGTGTAACATCATGTTGAAACCCCTGTTATATCCTTTTTCATTCCCAACCATCCAAAATATCTTTAAGTTCATCATACATTTTGGTCACACCTGGATGTACTACCCACTTGAAGGAATAAAATTCATGCATTCGATCCTCTCACATACCCATAGGAACAACAACCCGATTCCTGAAATAGATGATACCACCCTCATCTACGATCTAATGGAAAGGTGACTCCCCACCTTCAACGATTTCCATAAATTTCAAACTATCTGGATCCT
Source organism: Viscum album (assembly GCA_963277665.1). Classification (NCBI taxonomy): domain Eukaryota; kingdom Viridiplantae; phylum Streptophyta; class Magnoliopsida; order Santalales; family Viscaceae; genus Viscum; species Viscum album. The sequence goes on along the minus strand of OY728160.1, from coordinate 1,395,097,877 downwards.
CATATCATCTTTCCCTAATATGTCTCAAGAGTGTAGACTCAATTGGAACTTATATGAGGTTAATTTTCTCTTGAATCTCCTAAAACACTACATATATCTCATCCAGTAGGGTCATCACCTTCCACTCAACACCAGTCTCTTGAATATCCTAATTCTGAGTTTTCCAACACAAAGCATTAGCCACACTATTTCCCTTCCCAAGAATATATGCTAGATCAAAATCTAGAAATTCATATACTTAACCCATATAAGTTACAGAAGATTCCAATATCGTTGGGAGAAGATACAATTTAATCATTTTTGATAATTATACATAGTAAACTTTTCACCTAATAGATAATTCTACCTACACATTAAAGCATAAACCACTGCTATTATCTTGAGGTTGTTCATAGGGTAGATTCATTTATGTTTACTCAACTATAGAGACTTATATGCCAAAAATAGATCTCCCTATATCTACACTTATACATAACCTATACCCGAAGCATCACAAACACCATATACTTCTCACTTGGCTCAGGTAGTATCAATATTTTTGCAGATGTCCAATACTTTTTCCACTCCTAGAAGTGATTCTCACATGATTCTGATCATTCATACCGTATCCCATTATTATTCAAGCCCCAAAGTGGTGATTCCAAATGGGAAATGTCCTGGATGAACCTTTGATAATATCCTGAAAACCCTATAATGCTATGGATATCAAACAAAGTCCTGGGATACTCCCAAGAAACATATGCCTATACCTTCTCTAGGTGCATAAAAACACCATCCTTTGAGATGATGTGACCTAATAAGTGTACATTATCAATCCAAAACTGACACTTAGATAGCTTGTAATATAATTGGTTCTCTCTAAGTGTACTCAAGAGGATGTCAATATGTTGGGAATGATCATCCGATGACTTAGAGTACACCAAGATGTCATCAATAAACACCACCAAAAACTGATCTAAATATGGATGGAAAATTCTATTCATCAAGGCCATAAACCTTGCGGGTGCATTTCTCAATGCAAATGAAATTATAAGGAACTCATATTGTCTATACCATCAGTTGAAATTAGTACTCGATATATAAAAAATGATGAAATATCAACTAATGATAACCTTATCTCAAGTATATCTTGGAGAAAACAAAAGATCCTCTAAACTGGTCAGATATATCATCAATACATGGAAGTGGATACCAGTTCTTCATAGTCATCTTTTTAAAATTCAAGTAATCAACACACAAACCAAGAGTCTCTTTAGCATTCTTGGTAATCAAAACTATTGATCCCCAAGGGGATGTACTGGGATTGATAAACCCCCAATACATGTACTATTCCAATTGAGTCATTAAATTTTGAATATCTTTTAGTTCCATTATATATGGTTGAATATAAAATGGCTCATACCCAAGCATGATATTAATAACAAATTTTACATATCTATTAGGTGGAATACCAGATAAGTATTCAGAAAACACAACCTAAAACCAATTCTCCATAGGTGGAAATAAATTATTCTTTACACCCCTATTATTCAACAACAAAATTGAAACCTGACCAGTAAGCTTCTCGAATTTCTAATGAACTATCCATTCATAGACTGCCTTGATATCCCACTCTCCACGGTGAACATAATTGTCACCCTCAAGAAACTTAAAGGTCACCCTCCTCCATTATAATTCTATGTAGGATCCGTATGCTGCTAATCAGTCAATACCCATAATTATGTTATAAACTAACATGTCAAGGATGTAAATATCCCAATGAAAACACTACTTCCAAACCTCGAGAGAAAACTCTTGCACACATAGGTGTGTCTCAACTGTATTCCTAGTGGCGTGTCTATCGTAAAAACCCTTCTCATAAACTCTACCTCCTAGTTCAAATCATTCAAAAGTTTTTCAAAAATATAAGAATTAGAGGAACTAGTATCAAATAAATAAATAGCTAGTGTAGAAGCTAAAATAATAGTACCTCCCACTGATGATGGTCCAACCTTTCTATCCAAAAGTTTAGGTTGAATGACATAAAACCATCCTTACACTCTTCCATGTGATTCATTATAAACACCATGTGATTAAATACTATGATGATATGGGTTCTCTTTCCCCATATAACCTCATCCACTACCTCTACCACCTCGGTCTGTATAACTCCAACTACTATACTTATATGGTGTAGAAGTCCCCCTTCCCACACCTTAGTTCTATCAAGACACTCCTTCACTACATATTAGAAGTGGGTTCATGTAGATATTCTATTTATGACCTATCATTCCCCAAGATTGACACTCTATAGGTGGTCAGAGATAGTGTGTACTATAGTGACCTGGCCTACCACACTGGTGAAATATCACTTGAGTAAAGTCCTGCATATCTAACCTTTTCCCCTAGCCACTATTCCTACTATTGTCCAAGATAACATTTTGGTAATGATGCTTCCTACACTCTAAATTCATACCCTTGATCGTCTAATAAAAACCATCCTTCCTACTCTGGAAGTCTCATTCATGATACCCTTACCTATGAGAGCCTGATCCACCACCATAACAATCATATTTAACTAAAAAAGTTTAAATTAGGATTTAATGACACATTTAAGACCATCCTAAAAATTCCTTACCACAACTATCTCATACCATACCAACACTAGAGAATAACATTGGAAATATGTAAAGAATAGAGAATAGTCCATCATAGACATATTCCCCTAAGTCTACCTCATGAACTCAACAGCACTCTCTTACCTCAACGTATCTGGAAATAATTTCTCTAAGAACTTATCCAAGAAGAAATTTCATAACATACCATCATCCTACCCAGTCTGATCCTGATCATTCCACCATTTATTTTCTGATCCTCATAGAATATATGTATCCAACATGACCCTCTTCTATGTAAGAGTTTCCAAATGGTCAAGTATATCCTGGATATACTCAATCAATAACTCATCTCCCTTAGGTCCACCCTCTCCACTAAAAGTCACATGGTTCTGCAACTAAAACACCCTCATCAAGTCAAAAATTCTCTTCAAAACCCACCTAGGGCCTCTTTCCAAGAATTTCATGAAGTAATAAATATTCTCTTTGAATTTTTCCCATACATCCTCAATTAGTACTACCTGTTCCATAGGATACACAATTGGAGGATCAAACCCAACCATATCCTCCTATTTTTCTCTCAAAAGAATCATCATGGAGGCATATCCAAAAAATTATAAATAGACATCTCAGGGAACATGACACCACTTTACCATGTTTATGTAATAATAAAACATAACATGGAACATCAATTCTTTTTCCAAAATTCTTCCACATGGTCAAAACTAAGGTGTTATCACTACCCTTTACCATCATACTTCTAGGTCATGGTTATCAACGAGTACCTCATTTTCATTATTCACATTTCTCATTTACACACCAAATTATTCCAATTTTTAATCATTTAATGACATTAAATTTCACATTAGGAACCATTTTCAATTTAAATTCACAAGAAAGTAAGAACATTTAAATTTTAAAAACATTCAAAAACCCATTTTCCCATGCATGCCTAAAATAATCCATGTCAGAAAATAATCCTAAGTTCCTAGAATCACCCCTACATACACATATCTCCTTCCATAATAAAACAAAATTAAAATTATAGAAAATATCATAAACAATAATCACATCACACAATAGGTGCATCACCCAAGGTCAAACAACGTCCAACTATAACAACACACATAAATAAAAACAATTTACCCTCGGTACTTTTGTTTTTCCCTATACATGGGTTTGCAACTGCTATACATGATCTCATGAAAATGGCCTAACTCTTCATAGACTCTTGTTTAACTTTACCAAAATAGTACATCAAAAGAAATGAAAATAAATATGGGGTCTTATACAACCTTTTGACTTCCCAGCATAGGTACCACACACTGGTGCACCAAGCTGGTCTTCTACATGACTTGAGGTGGACCTCCCCATATGCCAGAGGCTGCCAACTAGAAGAGAGTGTATGGAATAAAGCATGCATAGTGTATACCCTCTTTATCAGAGTAATACCAAAATTAAAATAATAATAAATAATCAAATTATAAAATATATCCAATGTTATACCAGTATCACAAGATGACCAAAATAGGAAATAAAAGGTCAAAACAAAACAGTAGATACGCGATGCCAATGCACATTCCAAGTACGAATATGAATATCCCAAAATAAATAAAGACACTGACTACCCCCAATTGGGTCCTGAACCATGTATGGTTCCCTCATCCTTGCACTATCCCAAATTTTCCATCATACACGTGGCCTTTTCCAGTATCCTATCCTACAAACATGAAGTCTACTCAAGTACAGATAAGGCATCCTGAGTAGGGTGCGAGTACACATAATTAGGCTACCCCCAATGGTGTCTAAAATAAAATTCATTCAAAACAGTGTATGTATTTTTATAATGAATAAATCAATGAAATAAATTAAAAAATTTACACTAATTCAGTTACACTTTATTTAACTACAGAACACTCAGGTTCTTGAGGACACCCAATCTCTTAGTACCAACTCATGAATTCCATTGTTACCATTCATCATTTCAATTACCAAATGAATACAATTATTACTATTCATTATTTTAAGTCACATATGGATGGAATTGTTACCATTTATCATTTCAATATACATATAAATTCCATTGTTACCATTCATTATTTCTTTTAAGATATAAATTCAATTATTACCATTCATAATTTATTTTCACATTTGAATTCCATTGTTACCATTCATAATTATTGTAACACCCTGAGATTTTATGAAAAATATTATTTTAATTTCATTAATGTCTTGTGTTTTATTCTACATCAAGATTACCTTGCTCTATACGCAACACCGTTTTAGCTTGCAGTATAGGCAACACTATTCTTGGATCGTGTTACACACAATTTTGATAATAGTTATTCTACACAACATTGAGTATATATATATATATATTCAATGTATAAATGAAATATGATTGGATTCTGTTTTACGAAACAACGAAGGATTCTTTCACAACACACAACCCTGACTTGGCTTGCATTACACGCAATCACGACCTTCTTCGATAGCGTGTGTTGTACGCAATACCGGGTTTTAATAAACAACGATATATTTTTATAATATTGTCATGAACTAGCCGTTATGAATAGTATTAAATAAATTTTGAATTTTATAACATTATTATTCATCTTACACATTTTCTAGAACATGGTATAAGAACAAAATACATTTTCGGGTAAAATAAGTATTTTTCAAAAAATGCAGTTTTTCCGCCTTTTGATGGCGCACCCACTTTAAATATAGTTTTTGGCATGTTTATATGTTCAATTTGACAAAATAAAATTCTTATTTTGAATCAGGATATAAAAATTTACATTAGATAATGTTTTGATATTTTTCCGATAACTTTCATATTTTAATGAATAGCAAAAACACGCTATATTTTAATTAAAAACAACTTTTTTCATCGTAATATCTTATGTGGTTAAATTATAATATTGAATGGTTTTAAATTATAAATAGAATATATTTTTACCATTTAATATAATGTATGTCATTATCATTGATTTTACCTTGAATTCGTAGGTTAAATCAATTCAATCTTTTGCAATGTTTTAAAGAAAAACCCGTTTTCTTTCGACAACGGGATTAAATTTAATTTAATTTCTGCATATTTTGTGTATTGAATTTGGAAAAATGGATTCCATATTTGGAATCACTGGGACCAAATTATGTTAATAAACTACTTTTTATTTTTGGGAATTATGAATAGTAACTACGGTAAATTTTATTTACCATAGTTAAAGGTAAATTGGGTAATTAAGGGTAAATATAATATTTTAAAATTACCCTAACAAATGTAAAAATCCTATTGGATGACTAAAAGTCGACCCATATCACCTAAGGGTCGGATTAGATTCATTTAATTAAATTTGTTCAATGAAAATAATTTAATTATTATTAAAACCAAAGAATGTGACAACATGTCACTTTCTTAAATTATATAAGTATAATAATTTTAATCTAGTGATAAACTTCATGAAACTTAGAACATGAATAGTATCCAGAAATCTAATACAATTATCTACATCATAGGAATTTATTTAGAATTTTTAGGGATTAAATAATTATCATTTATTATGACACAAAGATGATGCAGTAATTGTCTTATTAATGAAATATTGACATAATTGAAGTTATAAATGACCAAATAAATGTAATTTGAGACTTTTTATGAATTACAATGATTTTATAGGTTAATATGACATGTTAGTATTGATTTAATAAACCTTTTTTGAACATATCATTATTTTATGATTTTTACAAAAATCAATTACTAAATAGTGTCAAAATTGACATAAAATAGTTTTTAAAACAAATATTATATTATTAATTGTTATTTTATTCCTAAAAATATAAGGTTCGGCCAAATTACGTAGATAAGGTTATATATATTCATAATAAACAACTTGGGGTTCGTTTGGCTTCTTATAGTAAGTTTATTAACCTTATAGTGTAAGAAAACAAGACGACACGGTAAAAGTAAAATTATTTATCTTAATGTTAAATCTAAATGATAAGGTTCAAATAGGAACCTAAACTTGTATAAATTCTATTGGATGAGAGGGTTTAGAACCATCCCCACCTTAGCCACGAAATAAATCAATTTGGAGCTATTTAAAACCGAACTTGACTTTATAATAAAATAATATTTTTAGTTATTCCAAAGGTGCCCCTCTCCTCCCTTATAAAAGGGCACCTCCTCCCTCTCTTCCTCACACAACTTTGAGCCTTCAAGCTCGGCCAAACCCTACCAAATTCTCCTCTACACTTCCATAGAAACATCCTAGAGGTTCTGGTCTTCCTCAAAGACCAATTTTAGTACCCTAAAATAAGGTCTCAAAGAAGCACTTCAAAGAAGAGGTAATGTCCGTTACCGATTCTTTCATCTTTATTTCTTCTTCCACTTCTTCTTCTTTAGTTGTTTCATTATGAAGTAATAACATCAGTATCACTCATATAATGATATGTTATTATAAGTATGAAACAACCCTATTTCACCATCTATCCATCCTATGGAAAATGAAATCACCGCGCGTGCGTACGTACGGAATACCGTCTCCACGCCGTGGTGTAATCTATTTTCCGCCACCACCTTAATTGGATGGGTATAATGGTGTAATTAGTGACTATATATGATTATTATAAAGTGATATTTATACTTAAATAGTATACATACACTTCAACACAAGTTCACGATCATGAGAATGATATCATCGCTCATGCATACGTACGGACTACCGTCTCCCCAACGCGATGAGATTCATTCTCCACTTTAACCATTAATGAATGATTGTAAGGTATATATAATAAGTAATCATGAAATATATGACATAATAATGATACTGGATTTATGTGTATATATATGTATGTCATCTACTTAATTCCGTTCAACTCAATAAGGAAATGAAAATAGCGTTCATGCGTACGTACGGCCTACCGTCTCCCTGAACGGTGTATTTCTTTCCATTTAATGATTTATTATATATATGTATATTCTGAATATATATATATAAATCATGTTTTATATTCTGAAATTAAGTAATCATGATCTAAGTAATCATATGAATAATTACAAGTCAAAACACGGACGACAGATGAAACAATTTTACCCAAAACGCTCTTTAACATGGAATTTACAAAATAACGGGTAATATAAAGTCATAAGTGAACCATATATGATATCATAATAATGAATATGATTCTGTAATAAGTCAATGACATTATTTAAATCATTATACAGGAGGTCCAGACACTTACGAAGCAAATCGGACCTAAGGTAAGGGAAATATCACAATCTCATTTTTATCTGAGATTGTTTATACTTTAGTATTTACTAGGGTGTATTTTATCATCCACATCCATGTTTCCTCAATATGTAATATTATTTCCATACAAGTAAAACTTTTTAAATCCAATTTACCCTTCGGTGAGTTTTTAGTAAAAGATATTAAAGGAATATTTTGTCGTTTTTCGTACAAGGTATTTTTTGACTTTTCCAACAAAAGTACTAGAAGAATGTTTTTCTAACTTATACGACATGAATGGATTTTTAAAACATTATTTCCAAGAAGCATCCTTTACAAGTTTTCAAGTTTAGTTTTTAATCAACTTCTTTTAGTTTAAAGTTGTATGACATGTTAAGAAAGGAAAAATGTTTTTGAAGAAGAAAGGATATTTTCCTCAAGAATGGAGTTCAAGTGTTTTATCAAAATTATTTTCCATCTAAGATAATAAAGGTTTCTGTTTTTATCCCTATTATTACATTGATTTGATTATGTTGTGATGGAATTATTTTTATGAATTCCTTTATCTTATATGAATTGTTTTATGATGTTTAAGATTCCTGTTTGTATTACATGAGTTATGCAATGATGTATGATTTATGATATTGTGGCACTAATAAGAATGGTATCATTATGAGATGGGTGGGACCTATATCTCCCTCCAATGCATTGGGTAAAGATTTTATGTCTCATGAGATAGACATGGCTGGAATGGTAGGTTATACCAGTTCAGTTAAACATGACTGAAACGAGGGTGACTCGGTTCAGAAAGGGACTTTGTCCACTAAGATAGTCTTGGCAATGAGTCTTGACTAATAAGATATGATTCTCTATGATTATGTGTGTATGCCACAAAGTTTCATGTTTTATGTTATGAGTATTGGGATTACATTTCACTGCTATGATTTATCCCATGGTATGAAATTATGATCTCTTTTGCAGGTTAAGATTTCCAAAAGATATGTTCTTATGAATATGATGTGATTGATATTTCTTTTGTTTACCCTTACTGAGAATTTGAGCTCACCCTTTTTATGTTTTATTTTCCCCAGGATATAAAGAAACGTTTTAGGTAAAAAAAGGAAGATCTGTATGGGAGATGTTGAAGATCTTTCGCCACGATTAGAAGATTATATTCCAAGTTTCCAAAGACACTAAACTATTACGGTCCTTGTGTGTGTGTTTTTGTTATGTACTAAGTATTCCTCAAATGTAATGTAATGTCAATGTACATCAAGATACGAGTCTCTATAGTTTGTATCAGAGGAAAGGTTTAGTCAACCTTTGGAAACTAGGATGCGAAAACATTAGTGAGATCCCTAGAGATATTTCTAAGGTATGTCTAGGGATGTCCCTAAGGATAAGTATACGTATAGGTTATAGTCCCAGAATTGCACTAAAGATATTAGAATTTAACCTAAGAAGTTATATATTAAGGTTACTCCCTCTTTTATTATGTTGTTTTCCCTAGCATGATTTTTGCATCTCACACTATTCTTTTTGGGTTTTAGAAAATCGCTGGAAACAAGATGATTCACGATAATGAAGGATATGATGGACAATGGAATGATATTCTTCATGATCAATCAAATGAAATGGGATTTGGAAGTCCAACCATAATTATTATTCGGAATCAGCAATCTCATAATATGATCAATAAAGTAAAATTTGGTAAGTTTCCTGACTCGGCTAATAAGAGAAAGATGGAGTTTCATGATGATCATAGAGGAAAGAAAGTTCAATTTCCCCTATGTAAATCATGTGGGAAGAGGCATCAAGGAGAATGTTTCAAAGGAATTGGAAGATGCTTTGGGTGTGGAAAAGAAGGACACAAATCCAGTAAGTGAAAAGGAAAAGGTTCAGTTAACACCAAGGATGAGGATAATGGTATTGCTACGACATCAACAATGGTTAAATGTTTTAAATGTGGAATGTACGGGCATTATGCAAACCAATTCCCTAAGGTAAAGTCTCATGAAGAGAATCAGTATGGTCGTATGGGTAGTATTTATGTTGATGATGATGAAGAGACTACAAATGATATTTGAGATGAAAGAATTGTTGAAGCTCGGTCAATGGTTTAAGAATGTAGTGGAATGATTACATGTTTATCATGTGTAATGTTGTATAAGTAATCTCATGGTACTATGGAATAAAGAGATATCTAAGGATTATTACACTGTTGTCTTTCCTTGAGTTTTGAAAGTTTATGATTAATGGTACCAGTATCGATGAAAGGTTATTCAGATATTTTTGGAATGTAGATGATATACGCATAATGAAGGGATAAGGAGAAAATTAAATGTTTGATAGTATTCATGAGCTCATGACTGATATAAGAAGAAGGTTATATCGTGGTTTGAGTATATAGAATTTTGGATTTTGGTATGTGGAAAGAGTTTACTTTTGACAGCATTCATGTTTTTACTATAGTTCAATGGGTATTCATTTTTTCAAGAGAATACATGATTAAGGTATTCACATGATTGGAATGTGACCAACAATATATATATATGGATAAATGATGGTATTCACATGCTTGGTTGATGACATTTCAAGTAATTGATTTCTTTATACTATGAGATTGGACTGAAGTATTTTAGATAAGCCTAAATATTGGAATGGATTATGTTGGACATATGCTAAGTATTGTTTAAGGATAGAACTTTTTTCGATATTACTGATGGGATTTTATAGTAATGTAGTTTTAGAAAAAGGACAACCTGCAGGACAGGCGACAACCCATCGCGTCGGACAAGGCTGTGGGAATCGAACCCACAACCGAAGTGCGACTGGCCTTTATCGCCTACCACTGGCCAACAGGAAGTCCCTATTTAGTAGAAACTATTTTTATTATATTAAGCAGTATAAGCCCATTTTAGGAACTATATAAGATTAATCTCACTATAGATGGACTTATGTATTTTTTTTGATAACTTTTCTAACCTTTAGTTTGAGACAGATGGAATGACCCATCATTCTATCACATGATCTACTAACACATCACGAATAACAAATTCAACTTCATTTTTTTAAGATATGAAGTAGAAATTTTTCAATTCACAAACAACAGTGAGATTGAACCAAAATCATGTAAGTATTTCTTTTAATTCATCAACTTTAGGGAAATGATCTTGAAAACCAAAAATGTTTTCCTAGTGCTCTTAAATCTGATGAACCAGATGGTACCCTAGATCATCACAAATTTATGGCTTTGTGATTGTTGGCTTTTTCATAGCCATGTTCTCTACCACTCTCCATCAGAACTTGATGGTTAGATTTTTCTTCCATATCCATATTTTCACCTATGTTCTCTTACGTGGAAACCCCGTGATGAGTTAATTTGGGTAACTGTTACATTTCATACTTTAGTTTTTAAAAGCCATGTTTTGGTATTCCTTTTTACGATGTGGATTTCTATTAAACAAACTTTTGAGTAGTAAACCATTTATAACCACGACGAATTTCGAGGGCGAAATTCATTTTAAGGGGGGTAGAATGTAACACCCCTAGATTTTATGAAAAATATTCTTTTAATTTCATTAATGTCTTGTGTTTTATTCTACATCAATATTACCTTGCTCTATACGCAACACCATATTAGCTTGCAGTATACGCAACACTATTCTTGGATCGTGTTACACACAATTTTGATAATAGTTATTCTACAAAAAATTGTGTATATATATATATATATATATTCAATGTATAAATGAAATATGGTTGGATTCTGTTTTATGAAACAACGAAAGATTCTTTCACAACATGCAACCCTGACATGGCTTGCATTACACGCAATCGCGACCATCCTCGATAGCGTGTGTTGTACGCAATACCGGGTTTTAATAAACAACGATATATTATTATAATATTGTCACGAACTAGCCGTTATGAATAGTATTAACTAAATCTATAATTTTATAACATTATTATTCATCTTACACATTTTCTAGAACATGGTATAAGAACAAAATACATTTTCGGGTAAAATAAGTATTTTTCAAAAAATGCAGTTTTGCCGCCTTTTGATGGCGCACCCACTTTAAATATAGTTTTTTACATGTTTATATGTTCAATTTGACAAAATAAAATTCTTCTTTTGAATCAGGATATAAAAATTTACATTAGGTAATGTTTTGATATTTTTCCAATAACTTTCATATTTTAATGAATAGTAAAAAAACGCTATATTTTAATTAAAAACAACTTTTTCATCGTAATATCTTATGTGGTTAAATTATAATATTTAATGGTTTTAAAGTATAAATAGAATATATTTTTACCATTTAATATAATTTATGTCATTATCATTGATTTTACCTTGAATTCGTAGGTTAAATCAATTCAATCTTTTGCAATGTTTTAAAGAAAAACCTGTTTTCTTTCGACAACGGGATTAATTTTAATTTAATTTCTGCATATTTTGGGTATTGAATTTGGAAAAATGGATTCCATATTTGGAATCACTGGGTCCAAAATATGTTAATAAGCTACTTTTTATTTTTGGGAATTATGAATAGTAACTACGGTAAATTTTATTTACCATAGTTAAAGGTAAATCGGGTAATTAAGGGTAAATATAATATTTTAAAATTACCCTAACAAATGTCAAAATCCTATTTGATGACTAAAAGTCGACCCATATCACCTAAGGGTCGGATTAGATTCATTTAATTAAATTTTGTCAATGAAAATAATTTAATTATTATTAAAACTAAAGAATGTGACAACATGTCACTTTCTTAAATTATATAAGTATAATAATTTTAATCTGGTGATAAAATTCATGAAACTTCGAACGTGAATAGTCTACAGAAAGCTAATACAATTATCTACATCATAGGAATTTATTTATAATTTTTAGGTATTAAATAATTATCATTTATTATGACACAAAGATGATGCAATAATTGTCTTATTAATGAAATATTGAAATAATTGATGTTATAAATAAGCAAATAAATGTAATTTGAGACTTTTTATGAATTCAACTGATTTTATAGGTTAATATGACATGTTAGTATTGATTTAATTAACCTTTTTCTAACTTATCATTCTGTTATGATTTTCACAAAAATCAATTACTAAATAGTGTCAAAATTGACATAAAATAGTTTTTAAAACAAATATTATATTATTAATTGTTATTTTATTTGTAAAAATCTAAGGTTCGTCAAAATGACTTAGATAAGGTTATATATATTAATAATAAACAACTTGGGGTTCTTTTGGCTTCTTATAGTAAGTTTATTAACCTTATAGTGTAAGAACACAAAAGACACGGTAAAAGTAAAATTATTTAACTTAATGTTAAATCTAAATGATAAGGTTAAAATAGGAACCTAAACTTGTCTAAATTATATTGGATGAGATGGTTTCGACCCATCCCCACCTTATCCACGAAATAAATCAATTTTGAGCTATTTAAAACCGAACTTGACTTTATAATAAAATAATATTTTTAGTTATTCCAAAGGTGCCCCTCTCCTCCCTTATAAAAGGGCACCTCCTCCCTCTCTTCCTCACACAACTTTGAGCCTTCAAGCTCGGAAAAACCCTGAAAAATTCTACTCTACACTTCCCTAGAAATATCCTAGAGGTTCTGGTCTTCCTCAAAGACCAATTTTAGTGCCCTAAAAGAAGGTCTCAAAGAAGCACTTCAAAGAAGAGGTAATGTCTGTTACTGATTCTTTCATCTTTATTTCTTCTTCCACTTGTTCTTATTTAGTTGTTTCATTATGAAGTAATAACATCAGTATAACTAATATACTGATATGTTATTATAATTATGAAACAACCCTATTTCACCATCTATCCATCCTATGGAAAATGAAATCACCGCGCGTGCGTATGTACGGAATACCGTCTCCACGCCGTGGTGTAATCTATTTTCCGCCACCACCTTAATTGGATGAGTATAATGGTGTAATGAGTAACTATATATGATTATTATAAAGTGATATTGATACTGAAATAGTATAAATACACTTCAACACAAGTTCATGATCATGAGAACGATATCATCGCTCGTGCGTACGTACGGACTACCGTCTCCCCAATGCGATGAGATTCATTCTCCACTTTAACCATTAATGAATGATTGTAAGGTATATATAATAAGTAATCATGAAATATATGACATTATAATGATACTGGATTTATGTGTATATATATGTATGTCATCTACTTAATTCTGTTCAACTCAATAAGGAAACGAAAACAGCGTTCATGCGTACGTACGGCCTACCGTCTCCATGAACGGTGTATTTCTTTCCATTTACTGATTTATTATATATATGTATATTATGAATATATATATATAAATCATGTTTTATATTCTGGAATTAAGTAATCATGATCTAAGTAATCATATGAATAATTACAAGTCAAATCACGGACGACAGATGAAACAATTTTTCCCAAAACGCTCTTTAACATGGAATTTACAAAAGAACGGGTAATATAAAGTCATAAGTGAACCATATATGATATCATAACAATGAATATGATTCTATAATAAGTCAATGACATTATTTAAATCATTATACATGAGGTTTGGACACATACGAAGCAAATCAGACCTAAGGTAAGGGAAATATCACAATCTCATTTTTATCCGAGATTGTTTATACTTTTATATTTACTGGGATGTATTTTATCATCCACATCCATGTTTAATCAATATGTAATATTATTTCCATCCACCTAAAATTATTTAAATGCAATTTACCCTTTGGTTAGTTTTTAGTAAAATATATTAAAGGAATCTTTTTTCGTTTTTCGTACAAGGTATTTTTTGACTTTTCCGACAAAAGTACGAGAAGAATGTTTTTTTAACTTATACGACATGAATGGATTTTTAAAACATTATTTACAAGAAGCATCCTTTAAAAGTTTTCATGTTTAGTTTTTAATCAACTTCTTTTAGTTTAAAGTTGTATGACATGTTAAGAAAGGAAAAATGTTTTTGAAGAAGAAATGATATTTTCCTCAAGAATGGAGTTCAAGTGTTTTATCAAAATTATTTTCCATCTATGATAATAAAGGGTTCTGTTTTTATCCCTATTATTACATCGATTTGATGATGTTGTGATGGAATTAGTTTTATGAATTCCTTTATCTTATATGAATTGTTTTATGATGTTTAAGATTCCCATTTGTATTACATGGGTTATGCAATGATGTATGATTTATGATTTTGTGGAACACATAAGAATGGTATCATTATGATATGGGTGGGACCTATATCTCCCTCCAATGAATTGGGTAAAGATTTTATATCTCATGAGATAGACATGGCTGGAATGGTAGGTTATACCGGTTCAGTGAAACAGGACTAAAACGAGGGTGACTTAGTTCAGAAAGGGACTTTGTCCACTAAGATAGTCTTGGAAATGAGTCTTGACTAGTAAGATATGATTCTCTATGATTATGTGTGTATGCCACAAAGTTTCATGTTTTAAGTTATGATTATTGGGATTACATTTCACTGCTATGATTTATCCCATGTTATGAAATTATGATCTCTTTTGCAGGTTAAGATTTACAAAAGATATGATCTTATGAATATGATGTGACTGATATTTCTTTTGTTTACCCTTACTGAGCATTTGAGCTCACCCTTTTAATGTTTTATTTTCCCCAGGATATAAAGAAAGGTTTTAGGTAAAAAAAAGGAAGATCTGTGTGGGAGATGTTGAAGATCTTTCGCCACGATTAGAAGATTATATTCCGAGTTTCCAAAGACACTAATCTATTACGGTCCTTGTGTGTGTGTTTTTGTTATGTACTAAGTATTCCGCAAATGTAATGTAATGTCAATGTACGTCAAGATACAGGTCTCTACAATTATAGGTTACATATGAATACCATTTTCATTATTTAACCTTTCAATTCATATATGAATTCTTGTTGTTACCATTCATCATTTCAAGTCACATATAAATACCACTATAACTATTCATTATTTCTTTTTTAAATATGAATAACACTGTTAAAATTCATCATTTCATTTCACTTATGAATTCAATTTTTACCATTCATCAATTCAGGTAACATAAGAATTCCATTGATACCATTCATCATTTAAAGTCACATACAAGTTTTATTATCAACATTCATCATTTTAGGGTACATATAAATTCTATTATTATCATTCATCATTTAAATACACATATGAATTAAATTGCTACCATTCAACATTTTAATTCACATTTGAATTACATTGTTAACATCCATTTTTTATTTTCACATATGAATTCCATCGATACCATTAATCATTTCTTTTCACATATGAATAACATTGTTACCATTCACCATTTCCAGTTACATATGAATTCCATTATTACCATTCATCCTTTCATGTCACATTTTAATTCCATTTTTACCATTAATCATTTAAAGTAACATTAAATTCACTAATAAATTTATTAAAACCAAAAATTTAATATTCACATCATTCCCATAATTAATTAAATAATTAATAAACCACATCTATTTCATTACTAATTCAACAATTAGTTTATCACATAAACCCACATAATTAATTCACCAACTAATTAAGCACATCAATCCCATTAATTAATTCAATAATTAATTAATCAAAATACAAAATCCAAAGAATCAAATAATTGATTTTGTAATTTATTATTCAAAACCTAAAATACCAATATCTAAATAATTAATTCAAAAATTAATTATCCCAAATATCATAGTCACATATCTCAATAATTAAGTAGAAAATTAATTATCTCAACTCAACGATATAAATTTACCATAATTAATTCAACAATTATTTATCCATAAAATACCACAATATTAATATTAAAATAATTAATTTAGTAATTAATTATTCCAGTTTCAAAATACCTTAATTAAATAATTCAAAAATTTAATTGATTTTTACGAAACCAAATTTCTATATGAAACATATATATTATAAAATTACATTCATGTAAATGAAATATTGACAATAGGATTACTTTAAAAAACTACCTACCTCAATATTGATGATAAATACATGATAATTGAAACCCCCAATTTGAGGAGAATAACGTTGTATAATGGGATTTGTATCTGAAGCTGTAATTCAAGATCGTGCAATCAAGATCCCCCAATTCTTGATCCGGATCCAAAAAACATTGATATAGGTCTAAATATTTAGAGGATGACTTTTATCTAAAAAATTAGGGAGAGACAAGGGAGAAGAAGGAAATAACAGATTATTAGACCATCTTACAAGGTGGGGT
Organism: Viscum album; assembly: GCA_963277665.1. Classification (NCBI taxonomy): domain Eukaryota; kingdom Viridiplantae; phylum Streptophyta; class Magnoliopsida; order Santalales; family Viscaceae; genus Viscum; species Viscum album. The sequence goes on along the minus strand of OY728160.1, from coordinate 1,395,080,762 downwards.
GCAGATCTTCAATCTGCCCTACTATTCAACAATAATAGAGGCTGATAGCACTTAGAATTCATCTAGTATGCTCAAAATATGAGAGGAATTTAATATATATTATTTGGGAAAGATTTTGGATTAAAATGGGGATTCAGATATTTTAAAAACTAATTTTTGGGTTATTTGAAAATTCACTCACGGTTTGTTGTGTAGGGGTGAAAAGTTTTTCAAACCATTCACCTTAACTATGCACTTCTTATAGGGGGAGGGTGTAAGGACCCGACCCTAGTTTCCCGGAGCCAGTGCTATATTTTATTACATTGGCATCTAAATAAGGAATATGAATCACAATGGACCGATTAGTTTATTAGTCTTAATGAAACTAGACACATATATGGAACCCATTTTACATTTTTAATAGAAACAAAATATGATACATAACAAAAGCTAATAAACTGCATCCTTGAAAAATAAATAAATGATCTATTCTTCTTAACTTGGGGACGGAAAAACAAATGAAAGAGGTGAGATCAAATTCTTAGTAAGGGTTAAGTAATACAACAGAATATAACATAAACATTAGACATAGTGAAAAATTTAAAACACATGCCTTTAAAAATAAACTTAAACATAATATAGAAAAAATATGAGCTGAGTAAATTTAGCCATAATATAACATAATAATGGGTATTCTACAATTCAAATAACCACATCAACCATAACTACTATTTTCATAATGGGGGAATGAATATTTTGGGACATCATCACTATACCGTCAAGGCCTCGTGCCAAGACCATAAATAATCACTTTGTCAAGGCCTTGTGCCAAGACTATAGTTTGTCTCATGAGACCTACCGATGCACTGAGGGGCTATAACAGGCCCCAACCACCACATACTAAGTCCAATTAATTCCTCACATGAATGGGGTTAACATAAACAACATAAAAATTCATATTGAAACTAACATATGAAATATAAATAACTTTCCCCAATCATTAAGCATTAACACTAACCAATCAGAGTAAATTGGTGAATGCTTTTAAGATAGCACATCCACAGTCAAACTAATCATAAACCATTAAATTAAATATTTTAGATGATATAAAAGGATATAAAACTCAATTAAGTACAATATTAAACAAAGGATATTGACATAGATGAAGATTATTTTAAATAAGAGCATTGAAAAATCCTTGAGGATATAATACATTAACATTCAAAAGTGTCCCATACCACGTTGAAACATTCAAATAATAATCCATTAGAATATCATGATAATAATTATACTATTGATATGATATACCAAAGGAAATTATATACACTAAAAGAATGAAATAAGTGGTGAATAAGGAATATATTTCATAAAAGTTAATACGAGATGGGAAAAATCCTTTTTTACTTTTGAAAGAATAATTATTTCGGAAAATCATTTATATTTTCCATGAAGTCAGATTTTAAACATTAATATCCCATAAAATAAAATACTAGGACATTGAAATTATATTTTAGGCATAAATGATGTCCCACTAATCTAAAATCATGTGAAAAGTGTTCTTAAAATTCTTTAGATGTAAATTATTTTAGGGCATTTTATGGAAAGTATTAAAGAGAATTTTAAGGTGGAAAGAAAAATTTTTTCTATTAAATCAAGAAATGATATGAGATAATTTTTCTTGATAAAATTAGTGTTTTTATAAAAATAATGGTGGCTTAAAACAGATTATTATGTACACTTGAAAATAGGTAAGAATTCGAAAAGATCCTTTGAATCAGGTTTGTATTTCAGTAATAATTTACAAAGTTACTTTTAAAACATGTAACTCCACATAAAATAAGGAATTATAATGGATGGTAAACATATATATAAACCTCAAACAGAATTTATGAGGTGTACATAATAATACATAATAATTTCATTGAGGTAATTAGACAATAAAATTAACCCGAATGAAAATGGAGGTTCAGGTGGAAAACCCTTACCACTTTGTAATCAAACGATTCGTATGCCCCAAAATTAAAAATATTAAAATGATACATTAAATACCATGAAAATAAATATTTTCATTACATGTTACATAAATGGTCAATATACATACACCATACACAAGTATTAGTAGTGAATAAGTAGAATCTCACAAAAATGGAAGTGAGATGAAGAAACCCTTACCTTAAGTCTGAATGTGTTCCGATCTTGAACATAAGTTCCTCGAATATGAAATTATAATTATTAATAAATTATTTCATATAAGATTATAAATTTATTTAGTTTATCATAATTACATTTAGTTCATTTATGTTCTTATTGATAAGTTATTATGTTTAATTCCATCGTTCCGGAGTGTTCGTTTTCTTGATGTTCATAAATGGTTCACTTGTTTTTAAGTAATGGAGTTCATTTGGAATGGATGTAAATATATTGAATTGAAATTAAATATTATTTATGAACATAAATAAGTGTTAATTTTCCTTTATATCAATTTTTTACAGGAAAAAAGGATGAATCATTAGTTGAATTATTAATGACATTCAAGTAGATTATTTTAGCAGCATTTTGATTATTAGAAACTAGTTTGGTCATATGATTTTATAATATGTATGTATACTTGTTCATGAATATTAATTAGGTTATAATATATATATTATAGTCTGGTTAAAAAATTAAAAAGGTTTCATGACAAGTAATGAAGGATAAATTGAAGAACAAAACCTCGCCATCCACAAAGGTTATAAATTGGCACCTCATGGACGTTGATTTCATTTATAAAAATAAAAGGGAGGGAGTAAGAATATTGATGATGTTTATTCCATTAAAATTATATAATTCTTGTATATATATTATACTATATTTATCATGGTAATTTGGACTGAGGAGGTGGTGGTAGAAAAAGAAAATAGATGAACTTGAAAATGAAAGAAAAGTTGAGAGATCCCTTATGAAAATTCGTCTGACTAACGGCATCACGTAAAATTTAATAAAATGAATTGATGAGTTATAAAAGGGTATCTCATCATATGGAAATAAAAATGATAGTAATAGGGATATAAAAAATTAAACCCCAAAATTGGAAATTGTAAATTCAAAGAGATATCATAAAATAAGTGTTGACTAAATGAGGAGGGTGAAAGGTTCCCTTACCTTGTAGAGTAACTCCTAGAATGTGAAGGTTGGGACCTTGGGGGATTATTTACACCTTTTGAGGACTAATAGAGAGGTAGAAAAAGTATATAATTTAGTATTATTGATTTGGAATTAAAGAAAACTAATGGATGAGTTGGTATTTATAGAAAAAGAGAGGGAGTTTTTTAATAATTTCAAAGGGACACCTCACTAGTGGTTTTTGCAAAACCATAGGATTTACCATGGTACTTGCCCATATTTTTAGCCACCTGGGACACCTCATGTCTTATGTTACTATATAAAAGTATACGAGCCTTTTATTTAAAATATTCTGTCATTATGTTTTCATTAAACTACCGAAAACTCAAAACTGTATTTTTACTATTCACAAAAAATTCAGGTATTTTAGAAAAATCCCAAAATTTCATCCTAACAAATTTTTACACATATAATTAATAAAGTAACTCCATTTTTGTAAATAAATTTATGAATATTTTTAATTTAATTTTAATATAAAATCATAATTTATTCCAAAAAAACAACTTTAAAAATATAACTTGTTTTATAAGACCGTGAGAAATTTATCAAGGTCCTATAAAATTATCTGATAATCATAATAAAATAGAGTAACAATTTTTTGTTAAATTTTATGAAAATAAATTTCCATTTTAAATTATTTAATTAATTAGAAAATTATAATTTTAATATTTATGTCATCCAAAAATTCCAATACTTATACTATGATCATTTTTTCACATTTAAGATGTCTAAATTGTATTTATAAATTCGTGGGTGAAGCTTCCATTTTTTATATGATTTAATATTCATTACTATTCATAAGAGTATGTCACTATTCATAAGGTTATGTTATTATTCACCAAAAATTAATTTTTCCTTATCAGACTCTAAATATCTTACTGAATGCAACCATGTATATCAGTTTTTCAAAATTCAAATCACAGAGGTGGACAAATTATGTTTTCTTGACTAGTATATTGCAAAGTGGTGTTTTTTAGGGACTCATTGTTTCATTCATTCTATAATAAATCTATTTGTAAATTCTTGGGGTGTTACATTATTCCCTCACAAAAATTTCATCCTCGAAATTTGAAATTGATCTTCGAAAGTAAATGGTTGATACTTGAAAATCCCCTTGTGGGTAAATGACATCTAGAATATAGTAAAAATATTATATTAATAAGAGGAAAGAGAAAAGAATCTGGTAATATAAAACAACACATTCTAATAGGAAAACATGGTCATGGAAGAATAACCAAACCATCATGTAGCGACATTAAACTCTAAACCCCATACAATGATCAACTTAAACAATTTTGTAAATGGTTAAAAATTCCAAAATATAATTATTCAACACATTATAATGAAGGCCTCTAAATTTACATGATGAAATTATCATTAACCTTTAATCAAAAAGAAGAATCTCTAAAATTCACATTCCAAACATGTGAATAACATCATCATGTATCCTCTTGAAATATGGTGATAACTTGAATTACCATAAAAACCATATCACAAGCATGCATTCCACTGTATTACTTCTGTATGATAATTGTTATTGGATATATTACTTAAATCCAAATTTGTTTTAAGCTTCATAAATGACATCATATACCACTTCTTGACAAGTTAATAATCAGTTCCAAGGTAGCCAGTAATTATCCGAATCAATCATTTATTCATCATTATCTCAACATGAGATATATATATTAAGGGTGGTCTTTCCCTCAATCATGAGTTTTCTAAAAAGTTTAACTTTCTACAGAATCACTTTCCAATTTAACCATTCACCATATGACCTCAAATCCTTAATAAAATAGTACTGCCATATAATCCTTTTAAATCTTATAATTCTTACAACTAGTACAATACTGACAAAATATTCAAATGACACGATTCTTAACTGGGAATATTAATCATTCTTCTTCATCTGCAGTAGTATCATAACTTGATCATTATCCAAAATCATTATTTGTGGTATATTCATTTGACGATTGGGATATTGATTTGCATATTGTCCAATTTCCTTGAATTTGAAGCATTGTTCATTGGAAACCATTTTATTACCCTTACATTCATGAACATGGTTTCCTTTTTCTCGACACTTATAGAAAACACCCATTCCCTTCAAGCATTTATCTGGGTGATTCTTTCCAAATTTATCACATGTGGGAAAACAATTCTTTCCCTTATTACCTTTATACTTGTATCACTCTACCATCCTCTTATTCTTTTTATTACCTTTAAAGGCATATGATATAGAGAAGACTTTAAATACCTTGTTAACACCAGATATTATTTCATCATATGACTAGGACACTTCGGAGACAATATTCCTTTATAAATATGGCTTAATACCATTTGAGATATGATACTTTTTACTCTCCTAATCACTTGAATTGGTGATGTGCACATTCTATATGATATGCACCATTTCTAATCTATTAACCATTATATATTAGCTCATAAAATTTTGAACTCTCTATAACTCTAAACATGGTTTAACACATAGTATAAATTTATGCATTATAAATCCTAAAACCATATAATTTGGTTACTTTGGGGGAATAAATCCTCTAAAATGGTGGGGTAAATAAAATGTGAATTATCCTGAGAATATTCCCTGATAGTGTCAAACCAAGAGTGAAGAAAGGAACGTTGTTGTGTTCTAGGATACCCCAGGTCAAGCCTGAAACTCCTTGTCAGAGTTTTCACTCCTAGGTAAATCTGTACTAGAGTCACCTCTACATGTTTGTATCTAGTCATAGATTTATTTTCTAGAAATATCCACATAATCTATTCCTTACCAATGTCACAAGACTTTATTGTATGTTTATCCTCAAATAATATCTTTGGTACTCTTCCCTAATCTATGTTTTCTAAATCTAGTTTCCATGTTTTCTACTAAACTTCCATTGATACCAACTGTTTGGACCTGACCCTAGTTGCCTGGAGCCGGTGCCTTATTTTATTAAATTGGAATATAAATAAAGAATATTCATCCTGAAGGACCAATCAGTTAATTAGTATTGAAGAAACTAGATACATACATGAAACCCATTTTATATTTTTAACGGAAACAAAATATGATACATAACAAAAGCTGATAAACTGCATCCTCTAAAACAAAATAAATGATATCTTTTTCTTAAACTCGGGTAGGGAAAAAAATTAAAGTGGTGAGATGAAATTCTCATTAAGGGTTAAGAAATACAGCTGAAGATAACCTTAACATTAGACATGGTGAATAATTTAAAACACATGCCTTTAAAAGTAAACTTGAACATGATATGAAAAAAATATGAGTTGAGTAAATATTTCAATAATATAATATAATCATGGGTATTATAATATTAAAATAACCACATAAACCATAAATACTATTTTCATAATAGGATAAGGCATAATTCGAGACATCATCACCATAACATCAAGGCCTCGTGCCAAGACCATAAATAATCACTTTGTCAAGGCCTTGTGCCAAGACCGTAGTTTGTCTCATGAGACCTACCAATGCATCAAGTGGCTATAGCGGGCAACAACCGAATCTTACTAAGTCTAATTCATTCCTCATATTAATGAGCTGAACATAAAAAACATACAAATTCATATTGAAACTATCATACGATATTTAAATAACATTACCCAATCATTAAGCATAAACACTAATCAATCATAGTAAATTGGTGAATAGTTTTAAGATTGCACGTCCATAGTAAAAATAATCATAAAACATTCAATTAAATACTGTATATGATATAATAGGATATAATTCTCAATGAGGTACAATTTTCAACAAAGGACATTGAATAAAATGAAGATACTTTTAAATGAGACTATTGAAAAATCCATTAGGAAATAATCCTTACACATTTTAAAGTGTCCCATACCACCTTGAAACATTAAAATAATAATACCTTATAATATCATTACAATAATTAGACTCTTGATATGATATAACAAAGGGATGTACATACACCACAAGAATGAAATAAGTTGTGAACAAGGTATATATTTCGTAAAAGTTAATGTGAGATGAGAAAAATCCTTTTTACTTTTGAAAGAATATTTCTTTTGGAAAATCATTCATATTTGCCATGAACTGAAATTCAAAACATGAATATAACATAAAATTTAATACTAGGATATTTAAATTATATTTTAGGCATAAATTATGTCCCACTGATGTAAAATCATGTAAAAAGTGTTGTAAAGATTCTCTAGAAGTAAATCATTTTAGAGCATTTTACGGAAAGTATTACAGAGAATTTTAAGGTGGAAAGAAATGTTCGTTCTATTAAATCCAAAAATGACCAAGATCATTTTTCATGATAATATGTGTGTTTTTATAAAAAATAATGGTGTCTTAAAACATATTATGGTGTACACTTGAAAATGAGTATAAATTTGAAAATATCCCTTGAATCAGGTTTGTATTTCAGGAATAGTTTTGAAAGTTGCTTTTAAAAAGTGTAAATACCCATAAAATAAGGAAGTAATATGGTGAGTAGAAATATATATTAAACTCAAAAAGAAGTTATGATGATTAAATAATAATAAATAAGAATTTCATTGAGGTAATTCGATAATAAAAGTAACACGAATGATAATGGATGTTCGGGTGGAAAACCCTTACCACTTTCTAATCAAATGATTCGTATGCCCAAAAATTAATAATATTAAAATGATACATTTAATACCATTAAAATATATATATTAATTATATGTTACATCAATGTTCAGTACACATACACCATACACAAGTATTAGTAGTGAATATGGAAAATCTCACAAAAATGGAAGTGAGATGAAGAAACCCTTACCTTATGTCTGAATGTGTTCCTCTCTTGAACTTAAGGTCATGGAATATGAAATTATAATTATTAATAAATTAATTCAGAACCTATTAGTCATGTATTTAGTTTATCATAATTCTTTTTAGTTCATTTATGTTCTTATTGATATGTAATTATGTTGAATTCTATCGTTCCAGAGTGTTCATTTTCTTGATGTTCATAAACGATTCACTTTTTTTAAGAAATGGAATTCATGTGGAATGGATGTAAATCTCAAGAATTTAAATTAAATATTATTTATTAACATCAATATGTGTTAATGGTAATCTATATCATCTGGTTAAATTTAAATAGGATTAATCATTAGATGAATTATTAATGACATTCACTTAGATTATTTTAGCGGAATTTTGATTATTAGGAACCAGTTTGGCCATTTGATTTATTAATTGGTATGTATATTGGTTCCTGAATATTAATTAGATTATAATAAATATATTATATTTTGGTTTAACCATAAAAATGGATTCATGAATATTAATTAAGGATAAATTTAAGAACGAAGCTTCATCGTCCATGAAGGTTATAAATTGGAAACTCATGGGCGTTGATTTTGTTTATACAAATAAAAGGGAGCGAGTAAGAATATTTATGATGATTATTAAATAAACATGATATAATTAAATTATATAGATGATACTAGAGTTATCATGGTCATTTGGATAGGGTACGTGATGAGAGAAAAAGAAAAAATATGAACTTGAAAATGAAAGAAAAGTTGAGAGATCCCTTATGAAAATTTACCAGCATAACGACACCGCTAAAAATTTCATAAAATGAATTTATGTGAGAGTAGAGGGTATCTAATAATATGTAAGTAAAAATTAATGTATGAGGAATACATAAAACCAAACCCCAACATATGAAAATGTAAATTCAAAGAGATAACATAAAAGAAGTGTTGACTAAAAGAGGAGGATCAAAGGTTCCCTTACCATGTAGAGTAACTACTAGAACATGAAGTTTGGGACCATGGGGGATAAAGGAAAACTTGGGAGGACTCATAGGGAGGTAAAAAAACCAAATATTCGAGTATTATGGATTTGGAATTAAATAAAATGAATGGATGAGTGGGTATTTATAGAAAAAGAGAGGGTGTTTTTTAATAATTTCAAATGGTTGCCTCATTAGTGGTTTTTGAAAAAACATTGGCTTACCCATGGTTTTAGCCACATGGTACAAATCATGTAATATTTTACAATAAAAAATTCTAACTGACTTTTATTTCAATTATTATGTCATTATAAGGTCATTAAACTACCGAAAACTCAAAACTGTATTTTTATTATTCATGAAAACTTCATGTATTTTAGAAAAATCCCAAAAATTCACCATAACCATTATTCAATGTGTAGAATTAAAAAAATAACTATATTTTTTGAAAATAATTTTCTAAATTTTTTTAATTTAAATTTAAAATTAAATCATAATTTATTAAAAAAAAACATTAAAACTATAACTCATTTTATAAGACCATGAAAAATTAATCAAGGTCCTATAAAATATTCTTATAATCATAAGAAAATAATTTAACAATTTGTTATTACACTTTATAAAAATACATTTCCATTTTAAATGATTAAATCAATCAAAAAATTGTAATTTAAATATTTATGTCATCCCAAAATACCAATACTTATACTATGATGGTTTTTTCACTTTAAAATGTCTAAATTGTATTTATACATTCATGGGTGAAGTTTTTATTTTTTGATATGATTTACTATTCATTACTATTCATAAGGGCATACCACTATTCATAAGGGTATGTTACTATTCACCAAAAATTATTTTTGTCTTATCAGACTATAAATATCTTATTGAACACAACCTTGTATGACAGTTTTTCAAAATTCAAATCATAGAGGTTGAAAAATTATGTTTTATTGACTAGGTTATAACAAAGTGGTGTTTTGTAGAGACTTAGTGTTTCATGCATTCTATAATAAGTATATTTTTAAATTATTAGGGAGTTACAGGGGTTGTATGGTTTCTGTTAATAGGGTTTAAAGTTTTAAAAATTGTGGACCAACTATCCATTCACTATTTGTTTAGGGTTGCATGATTTGCGCGGCTAGGACACATGGTTATGGAAAACCGTGCACCAACTATGGTTTTCCCTCATTCTTCCATTTTTCTAAAATTTTCACCTAAACACACCCTAGGGGTAAATCCTAAATGAAAAGTACTCAACAAAAAGAAAAAATTGTAACTGTAAATGAGTGCGATGTATTTCTAGAAAAGTTTGGTGTTTTACACTCATAAACGCATCACTAATTGAACCTCAAACCATGAATACAATGGCAACATTTTAAGATTGTAAGCAATAGAAAAAAATACTATGGGTGAATAGGTGAATAAAATTTCAATGAAAAAAATAATCAATCTTTTATTAATTAAATAAATTTTAGTGATTGATGTGTTCTTTATGTGAAATGAAACAGAAAATAAAAGGAAACAACATAGAGATTTTTTGTGGTTTGGATCACCAAGATCCTAGTCCACTAATCAAACTAATCTAATTTATGAAAAGATTAATACTGAATAAGAAATCAATTTTAGTGGTGTGATAACATATTATAGACTTTTCCTTTTACAATACCCATTAGTACAACCTAGTCTTTTTATAGAAGACTAAACCAATTATGTGTCCGAACTTTTTTATCAAGAGTCACAACCCAAAAATTCATTTTCGTGGAGGAATAACCCGAAGAAAAGACTTGATTATTATGGGGAAATACATAAACCAGAAACTAACAATTACAAATTGAAAAAATAATTATAAAATGATAAAAACCATAATGCAAATAGAACAACTAGAAGATAAGAAGATGTGGAATATGATGAATCATAATGATCATTGATAGCATAAATAGAAGTAGGTTGGATGTGGATGTTCTTCTATTATCCTATCAAAGGAATAAAATTTGTTGAATTTTCATGATCATATGAGATTAGAAATGAATGTCTAACACCATTGTGGAAAAATTAATTTCAAATTGATCTACATATTTTTTATTTCCCTTAATGATATATCTAACGAATTAATCTAGGAACATTAAATTAAAATATTTTCCCATAGCATCAAGTGTTCCAACCACTGAATTACACTTGTTATCGAAAAAAAATATTATCATTAATCTTACTTTGAAAATGTGTCTCCCATTAACAAATATTTCACATTGTATTCTATTTTATTAAGAAACATGTTAAAAAAATTATAATAATTTTTTTAAATGATAGTATTTCATATAATTTAAAAAAATATTATTTCCCTCATAAACATAGAGTAAGAGAATAATTCGAATGTTACAAATAATAGAACATCAAGTGAATAATATAAATATTATAATTTTTTTATAAATTTTATTAATAATTTAAATTCATTATATTATATTAATTTTATGAAAATATGTAATTATTTAATAAAATAATAAGAAAGTAAATCATTTTAATCAAATATATTGTAAGTATAATTTTTGATACAAAAATTACTATAAAACATTATTGCATAAAGAAATATAGTTTTTCAAAAGAAAATCAATTGTGGAACTGACCATGTGAGGAACAAGTCTCATAATCAATATGCTTAACATTCAACTCATGATCAGTATACTAAATATATGCCTCACAGTTGACATAATGAACATGAGAGAATGATCGCATTAAAAAACCTACTATTATTATAAAATACACACAATAAGTTATATTTAATGGAAGGTAGTTCATGACAAATTATATGGTGGAAGCTCCCAATCACCATTATGAGGGGTAATCTACTGACATGGTAACTAGCCACAGTAGGATCACCTTCATAATAAAGTATGGTGAGTTGATCCATGATAATTATAAAAGTTATCATATAGTAATGATACTATCACAGTAGGTTAACTCACATGGTAGGTTCACTCATGGTAAGATCCATTTTCTATGAAATGTTAGTTAAGGATCCTCTATATCTAAATGGAAATGAATGCACTCTTCCAAGTGTTTAGAATACTCGAGCGTCCCTCCAATACATCATTTTCATTCAGAATGATTATTTTATTAAAATTTCAAATTCATGAAAAAGTATTTTAATTCATGATACCAAGAAATTTGAGAATAAAACATGCGATGTTACCATAATAATTGTTACTTGAATAATAAATGGAAATTTTGTCTTAGAATGATGGTGGTTCGTCCTAGAATTATGACAACAGTATCCTCGAATGATCACTGGAGGTTGAAGATGAAGGAGTAGTAGCGAAAATACTGCTCTGATGACTTGGATCATATGGTTTCACATCTATGCATAATATTTTAAGGTGGGTGAACATTACAAAAAACTCTATTTTCCCATGATAGGAACATGTGTGGGTGATAAAAATCTATAACAATCAAGTGCTCCCACTACCACTTTGAGTTGGATATGGGGATCATCAAACGTTATGCTTCCACAAATACACAAAGGGATTCAATCCTATCGAACCCTTGGAATAACCTAATTCACTCATATAGGGATTAATCCAACATTCAATACAAATGGGACCACTCACACACATGTCTCCATACATGATTCTTGGGTCAGACCTCCCATGTGGTTGACCCGTGGGCCCTCTATTTTGTTTAAGGGATGCCCCGTGGGATTTTATAGATGATATATTTTTTCCTCAAGACACTGCATATAAAATTATCAAAAAATAAAAAATAAAAAAATAAACTTAAAACAAACAATTAATTATCATTAAATATTTTCCATTAACAAAGAAATATTAATTAAGAAATATAACAAATAGTAATCAATTAAAAACATTAAAAAATACATATAAGAAATGATTTATTTTTAAACCATTTAAATTTGATTAAAGATAATGGAATAGTAATTTTTTAAAACAATTAAAAAATAAAAACTATTAAAAAATTAAAACCCAATTTTAAATACTAATAATGTCTCATTTTTTGTAAATTACCAAACAATGAACTTGTTAAATATTCAAAAATATTCTCCCTTGTTTTGAAATTTTAAAAAAAAAATTATTAAAAATTATATATTTAAAAAATTATCCCTTTTGAACAATATGAACCTTTTATCATTGATTAAAGTGTAATTATATCAAAAAAATTTACATTCTGCTACAGATTACAAGTAAATAGAATTTTAAACAGATAGTAGTTTTACAAATACAATAATGATTCCAAATATAAATGTTTAGCTTCAAGAATGCATAGTTTAAACTTCATTTTCAATATAGTAACAAATTCTGAACAAATATCACCTTTATTCACATGATCCCTCGATAAGTGAAATCAAACAAGAATTTTTTATGTTGTAGTGTGTTGCATAGGGGTTTTTTAGAAATTGAAATAATACATGAATTATCACAGAAGATATGAAATTTTACAAATCTAATTTTACATTAAAATATTGTTTTTTAAATTAAAATAATTTTCGAACAATATCTAACAATATCAACATATTCATCCTAAACTGTAGGGAGTTCCACATATATTTATTTAGTCGAACTCTATGAAATTAATCTTTTAGCTAGAAAATGATCCATACATTTGGTGATTTTCTAGTCAATCCTACACCCTTCAAATAAAAAATAATAATAATATAGTATATAAAGGTAGATAAAATTATAATAAAATAAAATGATACTTATAATACCCTTAATATATCCAATTACTATTTTTATAGCATTAAGATGACTATTTATAGGGTTGGATTGAAATAGAGCACATAAAAAGTTGAGAACATTATGTTTAGTAATGATGTAGTGAGATAAAATAAACTTCTTATCATGCCTCTATATAGTTTAATATCAACTATACTTACATATTCATCCATGATCAATTTAGAATTGATACTCATTGGAGTTTTCATTGTCCTACTGGAATCAAGGAACATCATTTTTAAATAAAATTTAAAATAATTACATTAATTTAACAAAATAAAATATTTTCTTTTATTAATTTTTAAACCAAAGAAATTTTTTAATTCTCCCATTATACTATCTACAAAATTAATTTTCATCAGGAAAAAAAAGATTACACAAGAAGTAATTTTTTGATTTAAATATTATATCTTCAATATAAATCTATATAATCAGTATAATATTTAAAACATTCATTATAAACAATGTTCTATCAACCTTTTCATTTAGAAATATCATTTGAAATTTAAAATTGAGCTAGTTATTCATACAAATATCGAGGAGATTTCCTAATAAAATAAAAATAATTATTTTTTAGTAACATTATTTGGAAATTTATCATTTTCAATTCTAGGAGATGTTTAATATAAACTTCCCTATACATTATTCCATTTAAAAATGTAATTTTTATATCCATTTTATATAATTTAATATTTTGAAAATAAATATTGGGAAAAAATTCACGTGGATTCCATTATAGTAAAACCATAAAAAAATATTCCAAATTAATTCAATCTTATTGAGAATAACCTTGAGTTACTAGTCTTGTGGTATTTTTAACTATGTTTCCAGATTCATCATGCTTATTATTAAAAAAACATCTAGTTCCTATAATAGGTTTATCTTTTGTAAAATCAACTAAATTCCACACATTATTCCTCTAAAATTGGTTTAATTCATCATTCATAGTACAAGATATAATTGACTTTTTTATATCACATATTATTTTTTAGCTTATAAATTATAAGATTATGTTGACGCTACATTCCAAGGTTATACATTAAATTATCAAGGCATGAGGTTGATTCTAATTATTATTACATAAACTAACATTATAAGGATTTCATATGTGGGTATGAGGTTTTGTGGCTATGTTATATGAAGATGTTGTTATAGTTGTAGATATGTTATTATATGATCATATAGTTATTTTGTTATATTGGAATGGGATGAATTAGAGTAATAATATGTACCTAATTATGTAATGGGTGAGACTAGTCCCATGGGGAAGTGGTTACAAGATACATTCATGATATACATATTTTTTAATATGTAGTGGTATTTGTATGTTTTATTTCATGGGAGATCCTTAGAAAGGATCAATGATACTGACCTTGTATCTACACTGAGTTGGTTTGACTATTCAATTTATATGGAATTGGGAATGTTCATCTCTATTTTCACATCCGGTTTTGGGTAAGATCCTAGTTATTATTATTTTATTCACAACCATTTATATATATTTTAATTTAATAGATTTCTATGTGGTAGTCGAAGACCATGGAAATCAATACAGTCTCATGGGTTTAACTATGTGTATGAAGAAATATATTTTAAGATCTGATTATTTATTTTAATTTAGATACAAGTGATTATGTATTATATACATGAATCATTGGATTTGATTATTTTATATTTTATAGAGATTATTAGTGGTTTACTTATTGAACTCTTTAGATTTGTGAGGTTAATTCCTCTTATATGTCAATTTTCATACCCTAGATTCTATTCATGAACCCATACCCAATTAGAGGTGGTATTTATGTGTAAAAGTCATTCTTGGGGCTTTCTTAAGATGGGTTCTATTGGAGTGGGACCTTAAATAGAGGTATTTGAGATACATATATGTGTTAAGAAGAATTTTTGAGCTAGGAACATTTGATGAATACAATATTCTTATAGAAAAAATGGTATCAATCAATATTTACACGTTACATATCAAGGGTTATTGACTAAAACATAAGAATTTATACCCTCCTATTACGCTAGGTAAGAACATCTTACTTAATGATTATTATAAGTAAGATTATATTGATTCTTGGTCAGAGTCCTATATTTGGTAACATTTATATGGATTTTAATGCATGGGATAAAATAAAAATTATTTTTGGAATATTTAAATGAACTAATTAAATGATTATAAGTGATCTTTATATTTACTTGAACATGTATTATTTTATTATATGTTATAGAGTTAAAGGTAGAATCATATTTATATGGATCATATTAGATTTGGAAAATATGATTCTATATGATACAACCATGGTGATCAGTGAAATAAATTAATCTCATTTATTATAATTTTTAATTTCATAGATTCATATTCATCATAGTTTTTTAAATAATAATATTGAAAAAGGAATAGATTAATTTTACAGAAAAAATATATTTACTACAGAGATTTATTTGAAATCAATATTTATTGATTTTAGAATTCAAATTTTATCAAAATAACTTATCTATTAGATTCATCATATCAAAATATTCTTATGGAAAATTTATTTATATATTTTTTGAATAAATAATTTTGGTTGAATAATGGAAAATATAATTTTTTTAAAAACATTATTTTATTTTCATGTATTCAAAATTTACAAGACTTATATGAGTTTTTATTGACATTAAAATACCCCATTTTACAATAAATTACACAATTATCACCATAATAACTAGTATTATACTTTCTTTTGGTATTAAATACCTTTTATTCATAATGGGGAATAATTTTAATTTTTTTTCTATTGTAATTTGTTTATTTATTATTAAATTATATTTCCCACATATATAAGTTGTATATGTAAAACAAAATTTCATATATGGAATCATAGATTTCAAATTTGGTAATAATTTTGATTTTATTTTTGATATTTAGGTATAGTTACCTTTTAAAAAATTAGTTACCATAATAAAATGTAAACGGGTTTATTATGTAGAAAACTAAGTAATAAGGCCAATTTATTTTAACTTAATTATTATTGGTGGGAGGTATTGAAAACCATATCATATTATGTTAAAAATTTGTTTTTAAGGCCACTTTTCCATGAGTAATACATTATATCATTTTTAAACAATGAATAATTATGAGAGTTCTAATCCCCTCACTTGTTGAAGGGAACTCGAAACTCCTCTATTATTCAAACACCATGAGAACTATATATTATCCATATTCTTCCAAAAATAACTATCAAATTTCCTAAAAAATTTATAGTGGTATTGGTTTCACTAAAATACTATCATATGAAGGATTAAGGGGTATGTAATGAGAGGTTTTCCAAAGATAAGGAATTATTCACAACTAATTGTTTCATTTATATTTCTTATTATAACTCTTCATATCATATATAAATATTGTGAAATAATAACATAGGATTAATATATATATATACTATAACATCATTAAAATTATTTTTGAACCCATTTTAATATTTATTTATATCAAATTTAAAAATAAAACATCCTTTGTGCATAGGTGTGGAATATTAAATCAACAGAGTGGTGTGTCACATTTTCATCACCAGATAATATGGTTGGTTAAAATTATGGATCAAATAATTTTATATTATATTTATAATATAATTATCTCTCAATAATTATATGATTTTATTTACCTTATAACCCTACTATATGATGGAAAATAATAATATCGCTTGTGGATACGTGTGGATTACCACCTTCATGAAGCATTAAAAGTAGTTATTCATTCCACATTGCAT
The DNA here is from genome assembly GCA_963277665.1 of Viscum album. Classification (NCBI taxonomy): domain Eukaryota; kingdom Viridiplantae; phylum Streptophyta; class Magnoliopsida; order Santalales; family Viscaceae; genus Viscum; species Viscum album. The sequence continues at coordinate 1,395,063,374 of OY728160.1, read as the reverse complement.
AAAAATTCATAAGGATATAGGTAATTAATAAATATAAGATATATAACATAATTATGATTCTAAAAAAATAAAATATTATATACCTTATTTATAAGGCATACAGTAGAAAAATTGAAATGTCATTCATGAGTACATATAGACTATCACCTCTATGAAATAACATGGATGATTTTTCATGACCTCCTTAAATATTTAGATTTTAAAAAAACATATAATATATAAATATGATAATTCTAAAATGTTTTAGATTCTATAATTAATATAACTATAACCCTTTTCCCATACTCAATGCACAAATGTTAATTGGTGGATATAAACCGAATAACCCCAAAACATCCAATATGAACTTAATAATTTTAGTGATTAGATAAAACTTTAATCAAAATTAAATACTCGGAATAATTAAAATGCAATTAACATCAAAATAGTTCTTAATAATGTTGAAATATAATATAATTTTATTACTCTAGAGGGAAGTAGTTTTAATGAAATTAGTCCAAACTCAAGGATATGGATTTTCATTTAAAAACATGTTTGTATGCCTTCCTTCCAAATATATTTTTCCATAACAAGATTATTTTAAATGATTTTGGAATTTTATTATTTATAGTTTAAAGGTTTATACATCTTATTTTCAACTATTTACCTCCTTTTTATAATGGTTTAAAAATTAATCTTTTCATCATTTTCTGATTGGGTTATGTTTATCTTTTTACAAATGTATAAAAGCAATGTTTTGTAAAAATGTTTTCTGAATCCCTTTTACCCCCATTATATAAATTATATATTATCAAGATAACTCTAGAAAAAATCATATTTTTCATAGTAAATCGTATTCCTATTCTTTTGGTAATTTTTCATTTAAATGAATTTTCAATTAAAAATATTTTTTTCCTTATGAATATGCGAAAATGGATTGTTTTTTCTTAGGTGAAAAATAAAATTTTCAATGGTTTTGTTATCAAAAATTAAATATTTAAAAATATAATGTTCATGATATGGTAACTTATAATTACTAATATTGATGGGTGATCCTGATATAGATCATGATGATTGGTTAGTCTGATATAACTCTCCAATGCATTTGGTAATGATGTAGTCTTACAAGGAAAAAATAATGTCGAAAACCATGTTGGTTACTCCTAGGGAGCTAACTGTACATCAATTATTCAGGAATGGGTTAGAAATGAGTGATCAAATGTTATGAATATGATACCCATGGATACATATATTATTATATCAAAAAATAATTTTTATTGAAATAATTTCTTTAATGATGTAAGTTTACAAACAATTAAAGGTGAATGGTTATCTTTCCAAGAAATCATTTCATGATTTCTAACACAGATCAATATTCTTTCATGGTTTTTAAAATGATCTCTGTTTAGTTTCAATAGTCTTTATAGATAAATGATTTATTTTTACATTGGGAATAGATTTTTAGGTGATAAATGTTCTTATTATGATTACAGGTGAATGAAATCATTGGTTTTTAGTCTATTCACTAGATTTATGTAATTCATTTTTTATATCTAATAATTATAAGGACCTGGATATAATAATTAAATAATCATGTTTTTTAGTCAATAATTTAATTTCTTTCACATTTATGATCATTTCAGGTTTATATTTTTAGATAATTATGCCAAAACGATTTTATAACATATCTAATATTACAAAGTATACACTTTTACTCACTATCCATTTTTTCAAAAAACAAAACTATTTAAAATAAAAAAACATTTTTTTCAGGAGAAATCATTATAACTTTCAACTTGACTTCATCATTTCTCTTACCCATACTTATACCCTATGAAAAACATTTTATGACTTTGGATGAGCACAAAAAGCACATTAAGGGACATAAAGAAATACATCATTAGTCTAGTGAAAACATGAAATTCATGAAAACCCTTTACTTAAAAAATCCTTTTCATGCATAGAAAAATAATACAGGTGCCTTGGGAAATAATTACCATATCAAACCTTCATTCACCCTTAAAAATGGAATACCCTTAGGGTGTAAATATATATCTAGAGTACCCAATGCATTGGAGATCTGTAATAGGTCTCACCTATCATATCATGACTAATAATGTGCTCAACCCGACATATCTTGATCTAAAATAGGTATCAAACTATCATATCACGAGTTACAATGGACTCAACACATAATATAAAATTTACAAGGAACATTTTAGGAATAAAACTCATGATAATTTCTTTACACACATGATAAAAACCCTTCCATATATCAAAATGCCATTTTCTTTTAAAAATCACACTTAAAATATAAAACTACTCACATAATAACGAAATAATATCTTCCAAAATAAAAATTTAAACTTATAAATAAAATATTAAAGTATTAATGTTCCATAAATGTGGTAGAAACTGATCATACAATATAAGTTAAAAAACAATCCCTTTGAATTTTTAAAAAGGAGTATAAAAAGGAACATTAAATAAGGGTTTTAAAAAGAAATGTCCTTACCTTGAGTCAGAATCATCACTTTCAATCTATATATTATTAAATAATAAAAATTGGTTATTTATTTAATTTATTTATAATATTTTTAATTATTATTATTCCTTTTTTTTGACTTATTATCATGTCCTATCAATTACTTAATTAATTATGTTCACATCGGGTGTTTTACAGATATTTGGTACTTAAGTACAAAATGAACTTGAAATGATGTATCTAGTCAAAATAGTAATAATTTCATCATCTATAGTATAATATCCATGAATTAATAACCACAATAATACATCATTTATAATTTTAAATGAAACAATTTATATATGGATATGAAAAATCAATTATGTTATAACCATGGAGACAGTATGCCATATGTCTGCATGAGTAATGTTTCCAATTTTCCTTGATGATTATGGAAATATGGTATTTATTATTTTATATTTAAAAAATTATCATGATATCCTAAATATAATTATAATAATTATAATATACTTTTATATGTCATACAGGTGATTTGGTGATGAAAAATGAATCACATCGCTTCAAGGAGGTTATGGTTCACACGTACGCACGAATGACATTATAATTTTTATGTGAATGGAATATTAGAAAGTAATTGATATATTATTATTCTATAATGAAATATATTTGATTAATATCATATATAGACATTAATTTCATCATTTTATGGAAGTGGGGATGGATTTATGTGATGATATTTATATAATATAATATAATTATATTTAGGAAACTTTATTAATTATTTCATCATGGTTGAAGATTTTTTTTAGGAAGTCAAAGAAGAAATAAAATAGAAACACTTAATTAAATATGATACATCTCCTTCGGATGACCTCATTTTATTAAGAACTTAACACCTCTAAGGAGGGTGTTATGCTTAGAATAATGACTATAAAATGTGGGGAGGAAATATACTAAGGTTTTCGGGAATATATTTGTGAAACAAAATTGGTTTTGAGGTGTGAGAATTAGAGAAGAATGATTTCCCTTTTGTAGGAGAGGGAAGGGGAACTCATGGAAATCATTAAAATAATAAATTATTATAAATTAATAATCTATTCCAAATGGGTCCAAATAGAATTATTTATAAGATATTTTTATTTTTTTTATAATTCCTTTCATCCAATTAAAATTATAAATGTTTTTATTATTTTTTTGATCCTTATCTATTGGTTTTAAATGTTAATTATCACTTTTAACTCTTACCATGATATCATGTAATTTACACTACGAGGGTAATTATAATTACAAGGACAAGAAAAATTTCAAATAAATGAGTCATTTATGATATTATAAGAATTATCTCAACTATTTGGATGTTTTTTTATTTTTACAAATTCTATATCATTTAATAATTTTTTTTTATTTTTTAAAATATCATTAGCGTTAATTTTTGATATTATTCAATATTTTTCTTTTTAAAAATATTATATTAACACATTTTTTAAAAAAAAATTCCTTAAAACCTTAAAAAAATTCAAAATCTTCCATAAAATTATTCTATGGAATAAATTATATAAAATTATTTTTATTTTAACATTTTAAAAATCATTTATTTGATTCTTCCATTAATGAAGCAATTACTACATCATCAATGGGTCTGTATTTAATTTTATTATTTATTTAATAATAATTATAAATTAATTACCATGATGTAGGTAATAATTTTATATTTATAAATAATAATTATATTAAAATATATCCTCTATAAAACCCCATATTGAAAATACTTCACTTTTTTAAAACAATGGTGTGAAAAAATTTGTCTTCTCTTTGAATATAATATTATAGATTTATTAATCACACCCATGTGGGATAGAAAAGGTATAACATCAACCAAAACATTATTTTTGTAAAAATACAATCATATAATAATATTAGGATAAATGTTAGCATTATTTTATATTATTTATAATATTATTTTTACCCATATTTACCTGATTTACCATTAAGTGTGATAATAAAACTAATTACTAAATTTACTATTTATAATTTCCAAACATTAAGTGGATCCGACTAGATCATAAATTTCATACTTATTGCAATCATATAAGTCTATTTTTGAAAATAAAAAATAATTAACTGTATAAATTTAATTTAAAATTAATCTCGTTAATAGATTGATAAAACAAGTTATTAATGTAAAAACCTTCAAATGTTCAAAATGTTTTCATATTCATTTTCAATTTGAAATTGATACTAATAACAAAAAATGGATTAAATGAGAAGAAAATATCTTATTTTACATTAAAATCATTCAAAAATATAAACTAACATTATAAATAAATTTGATGAAAATGTATATTTTGAATTAAAAAGATGTATTTTTCACTCTTCATCAAAAAATGAAGCTAATAAAAAAATTCTAATAATTAATTAAAAGTAAATTTTAATACTCTTATTTAAAATAAAATGTTTATTTTTTAAAATATAAATTAAAAATGTATGAAAAAATAGATTTAATATCAGTTCTCCATCAAAAGGCGGAAAAATTTCCTTTTATGAAAAATACCTCTTTTATTGGTAAAAATTTATTTTTTCATATATTATGGATAAAAAATACATAAGATGAGTTGAAATAGTTAAATTAAAAAAATTTCATATATATTTCATTAATATAATCCAACAAGAGTGATTTATTAATTGATTGGTATAAAACATACTTCTGTAAATTTTAGTAGTTTCTTAGGAAAACATTTCCCTTTATTTTAAAAAAGTTTTACATACATTTATAATTAATTTTTCACAAAAATAATTAATTATAAATACATGTTTAAATAATATTTCTATAATTCAGTTAATACTGTTCATTCCTCCCATTCTAATAGCTAGTTTATAATGGAATCCTCTAAATTACAGTATTTAGTTATTTGTTTAATCTCGAAGTGGAATATAATGTCCACTCTCAAACACAATGTTTCTATTTAAAAAATTGGGATGTAACAATATCCCCACATCAATAAATTGTATCCTCAAAATTTGAACTTGGGATGGAAACCTAGGGGTTTTAATTTTCCAAATACCTTGATTGAAATCCCAGATCAGAAAAGGGATAAATGAAACTTCCACTTTAGAATATTGAAATTGAAGTATGAAGGTTACCTGAGATAATGACTACTAGGCTTCCATATAGGAAGACATGCATATGGATGATAAAAATAACCAAGATGTTACAATAGGGAGGGATATAAAAAATAGTTTGGAGAAGGTTAATAATCACAAAATGATAAATCCATGATGTTTCAAAAGTTAATTGATCTCTTAGTAAGAAAAGAAAACAGCAAACATTTTTTTAATGTCATTTTCAAAGAGTTAAGGAATTATATTACTACATAGACTAAAAACATAAGGAAATATACTTACATGAGATGTATAGTTTCTTCTTTTAATCAATTTCCACCACAAAAATCATCATTTTATCCATATGATTAGTATTTATGGTGATTTTTTCAGACATGAAGAACTAGAATCAACTTATATTGAATCACATAATCCATGAAATATTATCTATCTATTTCTAAACTATTTAGACATTAACCAAAACCAAAATGGTTTGTCCATGATAAGATAATTCCAAAAAAATATTAAAACTTATATAATGAAAAACAACTTCAATACGTAATAAAGATTCAAATTTACAACCAAAAGTTCAATATAGACCCTTTAATACATAACTATTTTTAAAATTCCCCAAATTTATCCAAACTAAGATCGAAACCCCAAATTCAGAAGGATTTGATCACATAGTCTTCCAGGATAAATTTTAACAATTATCACCAAATAACATATATCACACTTAATTCCTCAAATAAAAAAAGTAATTTCCTAAATCACATATTCTCTAAGATATTCTAATTATTTCCCTAAATAACTTGAATCCCCATATGACCTAAATAAAATCATATATTCTTCCAAATTATAAATCAATCATTACTTCTGAAAAAATATATCTTAGTATTATATTTACCTTGATCATATAGGTTCCCCAAAATAATGTTTATCTTCCGAAATAACATTAATCAATTTATCACTAAATCAATTTCCAATCCGTGGCCATATTCCTTATAAAATTTCTATTCTTAAATTAACAAAGTCTACAACCAAAAAATCATTTAACTAAAATAAAAATCAATACTAACTGGGACATCATGTAGGGAAGTGGTAAGAGATATACCCATTCTTCCCTATGGTTGTTGTTTCAATTCCCGTGGCCATTCTAGACGCAACAGTTTTTCACCCATCCTATGGGTTTTAATTTCTCTAAAAATATATAATTATTATAAAATTCCCAAAATATGATAAATTCCTAAATAATAACCATACCATTGTTGAGTCAATAAGGTTTCCCTATGAATTTTCCATTATTATATGTTTTGAAAATCACAAACTCTCTATCTTGAGGAAAAATGTATTTTATCTTGATAAAGAAAATTTTATTTCCATAAGGAAAGTTTCCTTCCTCAATGAAATTTTATCATTACCATGTTTTCATTGTTCATGTCATAGTTTCTCTATACATAAATCTATTTATTTCAAAGGGTAAAATTCAGTTTCATAAATAAAATCTCGAAATCTTATAAATACTTAGATGTACATCATTATGTTTTCAGGATCTGAATTCAGGTTCCGAACTCTCTGAATTCAGACTCCTAACATTCTATGTTTAGACTCTGAATTCTCTAAATTCAGAGTCCAAACTTTCTATGTTCAGACTCTAAACTCTCTGAATTCAGACTACAAACATTCTATGTTTAGACTCTGAACTCTCTGAATTTAGACTCCAAACTTTCTATGTTCAAACTAAGAACTCTCTGAATTCAGATATTGAACTTTCTAAGTTCAGACTCTGAACTCTGTGAATTCAGACTCTGGACTTTCTATGTACAGACTCCGAAATCTCTGAATTCAGACTCTGAAATTTCTAAGTTCAGACTCGGAATTCTTATGAATTCAGACTCTCAATTTCCTCAAATTTCAGACTCCGTAATTCCATTGAATTCATATTTCAAACTCTTCATGCAAACAGAATCCGAATATTTATGTTTTATAGACACCGAATGGTCTTTGATTAGACTCAAAACTTTTATTTCTCCATAGAATTTGGAAAATGGATTTGATCAAGGAACCATATTTTTCTTACCCTTGTTATAGTTATGAAATGATGTTGTATAATCAGTTTCTAACTACCCATTTCTTGAGTGACACGTGTACAAGTCCCTCTGAAATTCAAGGAAAAATATTACCATTGGAGGAGGGAGCCGACCATCAGAGAAATGCCTCAAAATATGAGCTCATTTGAACATTCTCTATATCAGTTCCAGATTGATTGATCAATAGAGATCACATGCTGTAGAAGTGATTTCTAGAGAGAGATGCTCTCATGATTTGTGCGTACTGAACATCTTGTTCAGCTTGCTTCGTGTGACTCCAAAGGTTGCTAAGTACATTCAAGGGCTTCCATTTATAGGAAGATAGAGGTTCCGACAACCTTGAAGTTGAGGTCTTTCGAGGATAGGAAGACAGATTTCGATATTCCTATCGAGGGCTTACCCTAGTGTGGGTAAGACAGACTTTCTTGAAAGTATAAATCAAGTGACCTTTATCCAAAGTTTTTTGATACCATACTCTATGGGTCAAAATATATACAACTTATTACTAGATTTGTTTCAAGTTTATTCCCACTATATTTTGATTTTCAAAGGAAAGTATAACTATCTTATACTTCCTTGTGTTTTTACTCTGATTAATAAGATTCTATATGATTTACGGTAGAAAATTTTCCTTGTAAAATTTTCTTACGTTTCATTTCAGGAATTATATTTTCGGAACATAGCAAGTTTCTAGAACTAAGAGTTCTTTTGAATTAACCTTTTTTAACCATGTTAAACATTATTTTTCCTGAAGGATAAAAATGAAAGCTTTAAACCAACCTGAAGGGATCCAAAAGAATTTTTAAAGCATAAAATTAACCACCCTCTTGTATATTGAGCATCAATATTCATATTTCGATCCTACAATTGGTATCAGAGGAGGTCTCTAACATACTTATATTCACATATAAGTTTTCTTGGTCAGTTTTCATTGTTCACAATATTTTCCTCACTAAGGAAATTTCTCCTTATTTATAATCTTTTACTATTAATTTTTTTTTGTGGAAAGACATTTTCTCTTTAGATGGTAGGAATGGATTTTGGTTCCATAGAAAAGTTAAATCCTACTAGACTACTTATATTTTATGGGAATGATTAAGAATATTGGAGAGATCGTATGAAGACTTTTGTTATCAATATTGGAGTAGAAAATTATGTTATTCTTATTAGAGGATATAAAATCCCTGATAAGGAAGTTAGTACTTTCACCAACCAAGAAAAGAATGAATATCAACTAAATTATAAGTTACTTAATAATTTGATTTGTTCTATGAATAGAAATATATATATCTAGATTACATATTATGAAGAAGAAAATTGTATTTGGAATAAGCTTGAAGTATCTCACTTTGGAACGTGAAAATTCATTGAAACTTGGATTGCCATGCTCAGAGCTGAATATCATAGTTTCTTCTTTCCTTATGAAGAACCCATATGTAAGGTACAATAAAGGTTCACGACTATTATCAATAGTTTACAATCTATGGGTGAGAAAGGATTAGATGATGAAGCTATTGTAGATAAAATTATTGACATCAAGCCTAAGGAATGGGAATCGAGGAAAGCTATAGATAAAAATAGGAAAGTTACGTAGATTTCTATTGATGAACTATTTGGAACTCTTCTTCTACATGAAACCAGAATGAAGAGATATTCTAATAATATTAAGAAGAAGAATGGAAATGGAAATGTTGCTTCTACAACAACTTCAAATCATATGAATTCCAATAATCCTAAGAGAGTCATAAGATCCAAATCCAAGAAGGTTGTTATTCAATCCGAATCTAGTAGAAGTGAATCTTCAGAAAATGAATTATCCAATCTTTCCCAAAGAATGAAAAATATTGTTAGACAGAAGAACTTTCAATCTAGATACAAGAAGAAAGAAATGAAAGATAAGAATGAATCTGATGTCACTTGTTATGAATGCAAAAGAGAAGGGTATATAAGGCCAGACTATCCTATGCTTTATAAAAAGTACAGAAATGAAAAGTATTCTAAGAGAAATAGAAAGAATTACTACAAGGCTGACGTTAAGAATGTTTTGAAAGCCAGTGACACCTGGATTGCTAGTGGTGGTGACTATTTAGATGAATCCTCAGAGTACGAATCTTCTGGTCAGAAGAATCTTGGTTTAATTTCCAAACTACCTATTGAAAATCATTATCTAATGGATAAGGTACACAATGTTGAATCTATCACCAATGTATCATTGAATGAAAATTATAGAGATGATAAATATTATGAATCTTCAGATGAATAATCCTCTTATGATGAAGATAATACATTACCTACTAATGAAGAAGTTTCCAGATTTTTTAAACACCTTGAGAATGAAAATTCTAAACTCAAGAAAAAACCTGATAAGGAAAATTCTAGAAATACTATTTTTACTATGTAAATATTAGATCTTTCTAAAGATCTTGATAAGAATTTTTTTGATTTTGAAAGTATTTCCCAAAACCTTAAGGTAGTTAATTCTGAGAAGGATAAACTTTCTAAGGATCTTGAAAATGTATTTTATAAGAAAAATATTTTAAAGACTAACTCTACTTATAAAACTTATATTTTTGAGGATAAAAACATAGCTATTAAACTAAAGTTAGAAATATTTTCATTGAGGAAGTGTTTGTCAAAATTTACCTTAGGTAAGGAAAACTTTGATAAGATGTACTCTCAAATTAGACCTCTAAAGAATAGTTCTTGTTTTGGTTATACACATTCTAAACCGATTTTCAGTAATAAATATTTTGTTCCTCAAAGTTCTACATTCTGTACTAAATGTTATTGTGGTGGGAAATGGAAAAAATGTTGTTCCTTAAAAAAAACTCAGTCTTTAGGTTTTCATAAAGCTTATTTTTCAATGAAAATGTGGATACCTAAAATTTTTCTTTCTGAAATTTTTGGATCCATGACAGTTTGGGTTCTGAATGTCTAACTATGTTATTTTCAGTTAAATAAAGAAAGTACCTACATGAATACTTGGTACATGTATAGTTGATATTCTCATCATATGACAAATAACAAAAACTTCTTTAAAAATATTATCAAGACAAAAGGAGGAAAAGTAACTTTTGGAGATAATGCTCAAGGAGAAATTATTGGTATAGGTAAAATTTTTCTTTTTGAAAAAACATTGATTTCAAATGTTTTATTTGTTAAAGGTCTTAATCACAACCTCATTAGCATAAGCCAATTATGTGATGAAGGCTACCTTTTTAATTTAGGAATGTCAAGTTCTTAGTACACAATTCCAAGGAAGATTTTATTCTTTCTTACCATAGATAAGAGAATGTATACACAATAAACATAGAAGACCTTAGGAGCAAAGCCCTACCTTTCCTTAGTGAAATGGAAGATCATTCTTGGTTTTGGCATAGAAGGTTAGGATATTGTAATCATAGGAACCTATGTAATCTCTCTAAAAAAAGAATAGTTAAAGACCTACTGGAGCATAGATTTAATTCTTTTATAGTTTGTGATCCTTGTCAATATGAAAAAAAACATAAATCATGTTTTCAATCAATAGGTGAAGTCTCAACTACTGATGCATTACAGTTACTGCATATATATCTTTTTGGTCCAACACAAACTAGAAGCATTGGAGGAAAATATTAAGTATTTGTCTTAGTTGATGATTACACTAGATTTACGTGGGTCTATTTTCTAGAAAATAAATAGGAATAATTTTCTTCATTCAAATGTTTTATAGCCCAAGTTAAAAATGAGAAAAAACTTCCATTGATAACTATCCATAGTGATAATGGAGGAGAATTTCAAAATTCTGATTTTGAAAATTTTTGTAGTAAAAAAGGAATTACTCATAACTTCTCAGCACCAAGAACTCCTCAACAGAATGGTGTAGTTGAAAGAAGAAATAGAATTTTTCAAAATATAACTAGAACCATGTTTATTGAATATTCTATAGCCAAACATTTTTGGGTTTAAGCGGTAAGTTTTGCTTGTTATACTATAAATCGAGTTTTGATTTGAAATTTTCTTAACAAAACTCTTTATGAGTTAGGGAATGGTCGAAAACCCAGACTTTCCCACTTCAGTGTATTTATTTTAAAAGTATTCATTGTGAATACTAAATATAATATAAATAAATTCACACCCAAATACGATGAAGGAATTTTATTAGGTTACTCCACAACCTCTAAGGAATATAGAGTATTCAATAAAAACACCTGTATTATTGAAGAAATAGTACATGTATAATTTGATAAAACTGATCCTTTTGTTTTTAAACAACCCCAACCTATATCTTCAGATGTGTTTTCAAAAACTGATTATCAACCCTTGATATAAGATCCTTCTGATAAGGTAAATTTTCAATAAAATGGTTCTGACACTTTTACCCCAGAATATTTTCTACCCTATGCTGATGAACAAGTTTTACAAAACCCAAATCTGTTGTTTCATAAGAATCATCCCATTGATTGTATCATTGGCAATGTAAATCAACCTATAAGGACTAGATGTTCTTTAAGAAATAAAGTAGAACATCTATCATTTCATTCCCAATTAGAACCAAAAAGCACTGATGAAGCTTTAGGTGATGATGATTGGATAAAAATCTATGCAAGATGGGAAAAATGAATCCGAAAGGAATAATGTATGGACCTCGGTTGAATGACCTAAGGAAACTTCTGTTACTATAGTCAAATGGGTCTTCATAAATAAGTGTGATGAAACTAGAGTCATCATAAGAAATAAGTCTATATTGGTTGCTACATGCTATAATCAATAAGAAGGAATAGACTATGAAGAAACCTATGCTCCAGTAGCTAGACTTGAATCTATTCGTATTCTACTTGTCATTGAAACCTTCATTAATTTTAAACTTTTTCAAATGGATGTTAATTGTTCTTTTCTCAGTGGTTATGTTCAAGGTGAAGTTTTTGTTTAACCACCACCTAGTTTTGAAGAAATAAAACATCTTGAACATGTTTTTAAACATACCAAAGATTTATATGGACTTAAAAAAGCCCCAAGATCCTTGTATGATAGAATTATAGGATTTCTGCTTCAAAATAATTATGTTAAGGGAAATTCTGGTCAAACCATTTTTATAAATAAAGACAAGAAAAATGTTTTCATTGATCAAATTTATTCTGATGACATTATATTTGGTTTAACTCAGCAATATTTAACTGATTCCATTGTGGATCTATTGAAATATGAGTTTGGAATGAGTATGATGGGTGAGTTAAAATTTTGCCAAGGTTTTCAAATTTCTCAAAAACCAAAAGGAACTTATATATCTCTATATAAGTATATTAAAGATCTTATGAAAAATTAGGGGTATGAAAACACTAAAAGTATAAGTACTCCCATTAGCACCTCAAATTTACTTGATCTTGATGAAGCTGGGAAACTAGTAGATCAAACATCATTTAGAGGTATGATAGAAAGTTTACTATACTTGACAGCTAGTCATCCAGACTTAATGATTTTAGTATTCTTATGTTCAAGATATAAATAAAATCCTAAGAATCTCATTTAAAGGCAGTGAAAATAATTTTTCACTACTTAAAGGGAACCATGGATTTAGGACTCTTCTATACTTCTGGAAATGATTTTTTTTAAAAGTTTTCAGATGCTGACTTTGGTGGATGAAAAATTTATAGAAAAATTACATCTGTAACTTTTCTTTTCTTAGGAGATTCAATAGTTTCTTGGTCATGTAAAAAGAATCACTCAGTAGAACTTTCCACTGCTGAAGCTGAATATGTAGTAGCTAGAAGTTGTTATGCTCATGTATTGTTGATGCAACACACTCTAACAGACTATGGTATGAGTTTTACCAAAACACAAATTTTGTGTGATAATACTAGTTCCATTTCCTTAAGTAAAAACTCTGCAAATCACTCTCATGACAAACACATAGATATTCGGCATCAATTTCTTAGGGATCACACACTTAAAATATATATCATTCTACAATTTATTGGAACACAAGATCAAATTGCTGATATTTTCACAAAATCATTACCATCATTTTGACTTAAATACATTAAACAGATGTTAGGAATGATAACCATAAGGTAATACTCTTTTTAACCTCTTTTTAAAACCTATCTCCTTACAGTAATAAACTCCATTTCATAGGGGGAGTGGATTTTCTTGATAGGCTAGTCAAAATTTTCTTAATGAAGTTTTCTTTGTAGTTTAAATTTTTTTGTAGTCAAAATTTTCTGAATGAAGATTTATTTTTTATTTTAATATTTTTCGTTGTCAAAATTTTTTTAATGAAGATTTTTTTTATAGTTTAAAATTTTTCCTCGTCAAAATTTTCTTAATGATGATTTTTTTGTAGTTTAAAAATTTGTGTAGTCAAAATTTTCTAAATGAAGATTGTTTTGAAGTTTAAAATTCATCATAGTCAAAAATTTTAATGAATATTTTGTTGTAGTTTAAAATTATTTGTAGTCAAAATTTTTTTAATTAAGATTTTTTGTAGTTTAAAATTGTTTGTAGTCAAAATTTTTGTAATAAGGATATTTTTTCGTAGTTTAAAATATATCATAATGAAAATTTTCGTAGTTATATTTTTCATAATAGAAATTTTTTGTAGTTAAATTTTCTGTAATATAATATTTTTGTAGTTTAAAATTTTTAAAAATGAAAATTTTCATAGTTAGATTATTTGTAATAAAATTTTCATAGTTTTTATGTTTTTCATATTCAATGTTTTCATAATCATATTTTCGGAATCTAATGTTCTTCTAGAAAAATATTCCTCATTTCAAAAAATCTTCCTAGAAATATGAAAGGTATGTTTCCTTTCTTAAAATTTCGTAATAATCATTCACTTGTATATTCTTTCATCTGTTTTTTTAATTTTTCATATTCATTTTTCCTTAAATCCGAATGTTTTCCTTAAAAACTTCAAAATATTGGAACCTATCAAAATTATTCTTCAGTCATATTTTTAGATGTCTGATCTGATCATAAGGTTTTTCAACCATAGGATTGAGTATGGAAGCTGAACCATTATCTCAAATGCCTATATAAAGGACACCCCTGATGGTTTTCGCGCATCAATCTCAATGCTCTTGCGTGCTGAGGCTCTGCCCTTCGAACATAATCCCTTTTTGAATTTCTAAAGACTTACTTACTTCTGAATATCTACCAAAGTCTCTTCCTTGAAGGTAATGTCGATTGGAAAGCCAATCCCTGAATGGCTGATATATAGAGAAAGGTTAGTTGATCCTATGTTTTATGCCAAATATGAATCTATCTTTTCCAAGAATATCAAACTCAATGGATGGGACAATTTATGTATTTCAAAACCAAAAGCTCAGGATTTGGTATATCTGGAATTATTAGTAGAGTTCTATGAGTCAGTAACTTTCTTCAAGGAAGAAGGCCAGAGTAAGTTTTATTTCAAGTATTATGGAATGACATATTCACATTCATAAACCATGACTGCAAGCTTGGTAGGTATTCCTTTTGAAGGGGAAGCTGTGTTCTCTACTCATAAGCAACCTGATGTTCAAGGAAGTTTTATTAAGGAAAAATCCATAGCTTTCCTTGGTCTTTCATAAGTAAAGACTCCGAAGATTCTTCACCAGTCTACAAATTTTTGGATTCATGAATTGTGGGTTCAAGGATTCATCATTCCGAGTAAATGGGATAAGGATAAATTAATGAAGAGTTACATCTATATTTTGGATTTCCTGGTGAATCTAAAGAAGATAAATTTGGTTAAGTATATTTTGATTACGATTCAGTATATCATGAATGGCAATCTGAAATCTCAAATTATTATGTATCCAACAATTCTGTCAAAGATGATTGTTCGGTGTTTAGAATCCTTCAAAATTTATTTCAGTTCTAAGTTGAGGAATTGCAAAGTCATGTTGTTGGTTGATGATTCTTTGAGAAGTATCAAAATTGGTTTTTTTGAAAGAATACAAATAATTTTATGATTTTCCAAAGGAGGAAGTTCAAAATCTTTCAAAGAAATAGGATGTGGATGAAACCTCTAAAAAGGGAGGAAAGAAGAGGAAAGTGAAGGAATTAGAAGGGAAGGAAAAAACCGCAGTGGAAAAGGAAGTTCAGTCAGCACCCCCCAAGATAAAGAAATAAAAAGTCTATCCAAATGTGGTTGTGGATAAATGGAGGGAAGATAAGAAAAATCAGAAAGAAGGGGAGACTTTGTTTGGCTTGGACCTTGCTGTGGGAAAATCATTTAAAGAAAAGACTACTGAAAATATTGAAAAAGTAGAAAATGATATGAGGCAAAGGAAGAATTTGTATGAGGCTGAGATAGTTAAATCCCTTCTAAAGGATACTGAGAAAGCTTCCAAGAATATTCCGGTACTAGAATCCTTCTTGATAGAACCATTACCAAAAACTCTGGTAAAGAAGTTTTTGACTCCAGAAAAAGTTTAAGAAAAAATAGTGGAAGAAGAAGAAGAAGGCAGTGGTGATACTGAGGATTTGATAAAGCAAGTAGAGGATTTTCATGAGATGGAATGATTGAATGAAAAATTATCAATCCAAACATATGAAGCTGAGTCATTAAAACTTTATACCCCTGGGAAAGATGATAAGGGAAGAGAAGAAGTGAACAAGTTATTTGAAGAAGAAAGTAGTAATCATGATTTCATACAGCCAGAGGATGTTGAGGCATGATTTGAGAAGGAAGGGGTAGATGAAGATTGAATTGTGAAACTATCTGATAGTGAAAATGAATCACCCAATCATGAAGAATTCATTCTGAAAGATGGTAAGGGAAAACATGTGGTTGTTGATACACATAGGAATGTTGTAGTGAAGAAGAAAGACATTGGTGCTTCATTGAAGAGGAATGCTCCTAAAATATAGAAATAATCATCACCCACCAAAGTCTCTGATACAAAATCATATTATCTTAGTTATGAATTTTTTGTTCAATATTTGAAGAATATAGTTGATTATATTCCTATATTTCCTAGTATAGAATCAATATGTTAGATGATTCAACATTCCTTAAATCAGAAATCAGATTCAGTGTCAATGGTGATGGATAAGTGTGCCAAACATGGGGCTGACTTCAAAACGATTTTAATAAACTACAAATCCCACAAAATATCATGCAATAAGTTGACTAGCTGGTCAAAGAAAAATGTGGAAGACATGAGAATTATTGACGAGTTTCAAGATAATTTCAAAGATTCTTTTGAAACCGAAGATGGAAATTTCTAAGATCTCACCAAGTCTTTTGAAGAAAATATATCTCTTGACGAAACTACTCAGAAGCAAGATTTGAAAGATCTGAATGGGAAGTGTCTTCGGTTGCTCAGAGATAGAAGAGGGATATAGATCTTAGAATCAAACTTGAATAAAAATTTGATAAGTAAGAAGAAGTGTTGAAAGATCAGTTAGAGAATCTTAAGGCTCCAGAAGGGAAAATTAAAGCATTAGAGAATAAAACTAAAGTTTAGGATCAGTTGTTCAAGCGTGTGGAAGAGGATCACAAGGAGCTCAATAAGTTGAAAACCATAATGAAGAAGTTTATGTCGAAGGATAAGGAAGGATAATCTTGTTCAATTCGGATATTTTTTTTTATTTCTCCCTTGTATAAATTTTTCCAATTGATATGAAATTTTGGGTTGCTTTGTATACATTTGGTTTTCTAGTAATAATATTTTAGGTGCCATATTTTCATTTCCATTCTTTTTATTCCATTTTGAAAATCACAAAGGGGGAGAAAGGAATGTTAAAAAGAATACTATGGAAATAAAAAATTTCCCTAAGGGGGAGTTAATCTATGGGGGAGTTCTTATTATTATGATTTTCGTATAAAAGGAAATGAAAAATCTCATTCAAGAAATCAAGAATATGATCCTATGGTATTTCAAATCCTAATGGGGAGTTATTCATATTAACTATGATCCATAAGTAAAAGGAGATATGTTTTATTTTCACGTTCATAAAAATTTTTAGTCCTTATATTCTTTTTCGTATGGATGTTTGTGCTTTCAAAAAAGGAGGAGATTGTTGAGTCAATAAGGTTTACTTATGACTTTTCCATTCCTTTATGTTTTGAAAATCACAAACACTCTATCTTAAGGCAAAAATTAGTTTATCTTGATAAATAAAATTTTCCTTCTTGAAGTAAATTTCCCAAACTCAAGGAAATTTTATCCTTACCATGTTTTCATTGTTCATGTCAGAATTTCTCTAAACGCCTTTTTCTTGAATGATATTTCCAAACCTATTGAACTAAAACTATATGGAATGAAATATGCGGTATTAGAAAATCTCAAGGGGAAATATTACATAAATATTGGTAATTCATTAAAAAGATACATTCAAGCTTTCCGCACCACCAAATAAGTGATCATCTTTTAATTCAGTATTTTTATGAAGGTTTAATTTCTATTGACATAAATATGATTGATGTTGTTGTAGGTGGTGTGCTACTTGATAGAACCCCAATTTCTTTAAGGACCATAATTGAGAACATGGAACATAAAACTAAACAATAAGGTTTAAGGTCCAATGTACGCATTAGATGTGTCTGTGAGGTGAAAAGTACATAATTCGAGAGCAAAGAGGACATGAAGTTCGAAGAGGTAAGTACCCTTCATCGATAACTTTATCTTTCCAAAGGGAATTACCAATCTCATCCTCCCTTACATTGTGGTGTATGTTCTTCTGAAACCTACTACTCTGATCAATTCCCCCAACTAAGAGAAACATCTGATAGTTGTGTGGAAATCATTCCAAGTCGCCCCTATAACCAACCCTTTACACAAGAACCACACTATTCATCCAATCCTAGGTGGAAAGACAAAAAGTCCTATAGGAAGGAGAGTATTAAACCAACCTCAACAACCATGGAACCAATCGGGGAAAAGTAGTCAACAACCACCACCCATAAATTCTCTAAACTCCTTAATATAAAATTTGTTATCATATTAAGAAAAAGTTATTCTGTTATGACTGATTCCCAGTTGAATAAGGAATTATCAGGTTAAGCTCATGACACTATATATTTTGTTTATCCTATTAGTAATATGATATATATATATATATATACATTTTGGAATAATATTAGGGGGGGGGGTTACATGAATAATGGTGTTATTAATTTTACTATAATTATTTTACTTGAAAACTGGTTATGGATAAATGAAAAGCATCCTAACCTAATAATTTTATGTATTTACTGTGAAATAAACATTAATTATCCTATATTTTTCTTTATATACAACCTTGAGTCTAAAAAAACTCATGATATAGAATAAATTTTAAATCATGTCCTTATAATAGAGGGTATGAATGAAATTAACCCCATTATGAATATATATTAAATTTTATTTCAAAATTTGAATATGCTTATTTATTCTTATAATATAATCATAATTTTTTTTAAAAAGAATCATTTAATGTTTCAAATTACAAATTTTAAATAAATTTATTTTTATAGATTTGTATATATTACTATTTAAACAAATTTAATTGATAACTTTTAAAAAGTGATTTGAATGAAATTTATTATTAATGTGTGAATAAACATCCAAACAGTATTTAAAAAATGATTTGGAAGAGAAGAAAAAATATTTAATGGTAAACTTTTTTTAGAGGATAGTTATAATATTCCCCATGAGTTTGTATCATAAAAAATTTTAGGAATAATTTTTACTTAATTAAATTACATGAATTTATATAACATATATTTAATTAAATATTTTAACAATAATTTTATAGTTTTTACTAGGAATGTAATGACTGAAAATTCTAATTTATTCCTTAAATTTATTTTTATAAAAATGAGGTTTCATAGTGTTTTTGACACTTCTTTAAAAATCAACTTCGGTGACATATAGAAATTGAATTAAACATTTTTTTTTATATTTGGAAAAATATTGTCGAATTTGTTTAGTGGGTAACTTTCAATTTTTTTCATAATGAATCATATAAACAATATAAAGTTGTTACTATAGACAATGTTAAAATAGTTTTACTCAGTGGTTAAACCAATAAATAAGGGTATGATTTCCACATAAACCGGTATTATTATTTTTTTATAGAGGTATTTATACCTTGAATTATCATTCTTTTTAATTATTCTACATTTTTAATCAACATACTTTTGAAAAAAATTAATTATACTTAAATCGTCGATGTAATTCTATGTGTATCATCTCCCTCACTAATAAAAGGGAACCTCTACTCCACCCTTATTCAAAATTTATGATCCTTCTAGCGTGACCAATCCCAAAAATAATACCTTCCATGATTCCATGCATTCATCCAATAAACCATGGTCTTCTATTGTGACCAATCTTTCATGGCTTATGGTGTAAAATAAAGGATGCCTCTCATAGAAGAGGTATAACTCTTAACCGATCACTTTAAAGTTTTTTGTTTCTTCGACATTATCTAAAAATACTATATACATATTAACATGATGAATCTAGTATCACCAATACTCTCATATTTTATTATGACGATATAACAACCATTTCCCACTTTCTTCCCAACAAATGGGAAATGCATGTATTTCTTATGTGTATATGTGGACTATCGTCTCCAAGTAATGATATTATTAATTTTACATCACTACATCACACTTATAGATATGAAGAGGGATTTCTAAATTATATTAAAAATTAATGACATAATTATTATTCAAGTGTAATGAAATATTTTTTATCTTTTTATATTTTTAATAGAAATGAAAAAACATTCCTGCATACGCATCAACTATCATCTCCATGAATATTGTAAATAATTTTTCCACCTATACATTTTATGGATGTATATAAATGTATATATAATAAATTTATATGAAAATTTTCTAATGATAAAACTTATTGAGTTTATGGAACCAGGATCAAAGTATATGGATCATAATTTCTGAACAAAAATATTCTTGAAAAAGGAGACAACTAAGACCCATTAATGATAATTTGAATATTGATCTATCCATAATAAACTATTGAAATGTTATGAGTGTAAAATATATTTTATTTTTACTAAAAATATGGATCAATTATAAAATTTTAATAAATTCATATTTATAGTACACGAGGTTAGAGAAGTTATGAGGCAAAATAGTTTTGAGGTAAGGGTTTATGTTAAAATCTCATTTTTACCAGGAATGTTTATGATTAAATTTTATGGTAATGAAATTATATGTTCATCTATCAAAAATAATATTTATTTTATTCTACTATATAAATTTTATGAAATTATATGTCTTCATTTGATTTTCCTCTCTTATCTTACTTATAATTCCAAAATGTGTTTTTTAAAGAAAATAATCATTGTGCTTTTATTCGGTGAGTAATTTTTTTCTATCATGTCCACATTTTTAGTAAAATGTTGATAAGAATATTGTTAAATTTTATATAATGTTTTTAATGTGATTTTTCATCATTTTTGACATTATATAATTTTTTGAAAAGGAATATTCTTATCATTTTTTGATCTATGTAATTTTAACCAATTATGTGAATACTACTTTTTTTAACATACACGACACAAACGAATTTTCCATCAATCATGACTACTATTTCATTGAAACTTAATTCACAAATACTCATGGTTCAATTCAGTGAATATTTTTTCATTCTTATTATTTAAATTATTATATTTAAAATAATTTATTACAAAATAAGAAGTGTATTTTTCGAAATATATATTACACTAATCCATTAAATTAAATTTATTTCCATGATATCATCATTGATGTTTCAAATAACTCAATGTGGGAAATGATCCTTTATATTTTCTTTATTCATTCTCTAGATGATTTTTTATTATGATGATGTCATATTAATGAAAATAATTTTATTTTCCATGGAATATGCTATAATGAAACAATAAATATTTTCACAATATTGTGGAATACATATGAGGGTATTATGATTATGTATGTCACGAACTGTCCCTTGGGGCCTGTGCTGTGACTACCCCAAGCCCGCCTTCTATAGGCCAGGGTCTTGCGACTAGCACCAAAGGTGTAATTCCATAAAATAGGGAAGGAATTTTCTTTTATGACCTGAAAAAACACTCATAAGCAAGCACACAGCCGGATACGAAACACTAAGTAAACTGTATAAAAAAATAGTACAGAAAGTAAAAGGGGCCAAAATACAAGCCCCACTAGAAAGTACAAGAACTACTATTATACAAAACAACTGAAGTAAAAATAAGAGATAGCTACTGGATCATCCTCCAAGGTTCCTACCTGAAGGGTGGGTACATATCACCTCCTCAGCGCTCCACGTCCGTCCGTCTCCCCCATGTACCGAAAAGCTATATGGTCAACCTCCAGGTTCCGTCCAGTCCTGGTACTCTCAGCCTCAGTCAGCGCTGTCCGTCGTCTACATCCATCACAATAAGGTGCAGGCATAGCCCATGCAGTGGTGAGTATAACAATACTCAGTAGGGACCCCGAGACCCTTAAGGTCTCACAAAATCCACCAAGGATAAACCACAAAGAATGAAATCAACAGATAACCCTACTTCAGTATATTCCCATACATATAACTATGTTATTAAGTAATCCATCTCAATAATAAGGAAAACACAAAAGTATTGACTCAGCTCAACCAGGATTTTATTATAGGGGTAGTATCAAGTAACATCCCCAGTCACTTTTTCTAAACCTCGGATGCTGGAGGACTCCTGCTCAATCGGGTAAAGTGGGCTTGCCGCGACACCAAGCACACTTTCCACGAACTTTGGACTGCTGAGGTACTTCTCCTGTTGAGTACCATGGGTCTGTCATGCCACACAGAGGTTCTCCCCACTGTGGGTCTGCCGTGTCACCAAGCGTGCTCCTGCTCATAGCCTACTGAGGTACCCCTCCTATCGAGTACCATGTGTATGCCACGTCACCAAGCACACTCCTCCACCGTGGGTTTGCCGTGACACCAAGGTGCTCCCCACTGGGCTAGCAGAGTCACTCTGTGTCAAATGGTCAGCAGAGCCAGGTCTTAGCCAGCTACAAGGTCTCCACACTGCGCTCGCTCATCTCCGGGAGGATATGCATCACGAGCTACTAGTCAATACTCCAACTGTCAAGAAGTCCCAAGAAGAAGTATCTCAAAGGTCTGTCACATCCTAGGAGTCTCATCACAACAATATGATTGTCAATCAGATGCATGGTCTGTGAGTTATTAGCCTTTTAGTCCCAGGGGCCCGGTTGAATTTATGCCCGATCCAACCTGACCGTATCTCTACTATACCCCAAACTCCAGTGGGGTATACTCAAAGGGACCTTCAAGATCCAAGATTACCAGCACCGCTGAAGGTTCATCAAATAGACGTCTGGTGCCAAAGATATGGCCAAAAGAAAGTAATGACTCGTAGTGGGCTAGGGTCCGGTTCGACCGAGTAAGACTGAACTAGAACGGGTCGACCTGGCCCAACCCATTAGGTCTCGGCTGACCCGTTGGGCAAGCCAGCCCGTTGGGTTTGGCTCGGCCCACTGGACCCATCCCAGCAGGCTGCGATGGGTTTTGGAGGGCTAAGAGGGCACCAAACGGTCACGAGGGTGCGGACCGGCTGCGGGTCAGTGCAAGGGCGGTTCAGCCTCGAGGGAACCACATGGACGGATCAGACCAGAGGGCACCACGAGGGTGGCTCTGCCTAGGTCGCGGGGCTAGTTTGGATGGAGTGCCGCGAGGGTGCAGGCCAGTTCGGCTGGGGAACCGTGAAGGGTGCAGGCCGGTTCAGACAGGGCACCACGAGGGGCCAGTTCAGACAGGGGATCATAGGCCAGTAGGCTGGCATGGAGGGGGTGGCTCGAAAGGCTGTAGGGCTAGCGCCGCCGAGGTGGCTGGGGAGGTCAGCGGGCTGGAGCGGACGGGGTGGCTCGGAAGGCCGGCGGGCTGGCGTGGCCGGGGTGGCTCGAGAGGATGGCGGGGGACGCAGTCGGTGGGAGGCGCGACCGACAGGGGTCGCGGTTCCACTCAGGGCAACAGATCCAGTTTTTCCAGGGCGCTGGAGCGTCGCGGGGGCGACACGGGTCGCGGAGGCCTCTGGTGGCCTGACCATTGCCTTCATCACCTTCGATGTCGTTTTCACCTTCCTCCGTTTCTAATGACACCACAAAGAAGCACTACCAGTGGGGGGTGGGGGGGGGGGGGTGGGGTCAGGCCATGTTTGTTTGGCCCACACCCTCCGCGTTTAGAGTGATAGAAAGTGTTTCATCAAGAACATAAACAAAGAACGAGCATGAAATATTTTTTAAAACATCAATCCTTATAATCCCTCGATATTTTCTATTCCCAACCCAGCAAATGAAAAATAGGGGAGAGCATGAGAAGTGATAATCAAATAATGAATAAACCCCTACAACTTCCAGCAACAATTTATTTCCTACTTGCAAGGAAAACATCCGTGGATCTACTTGATAATAAGTTGATCCGAGTTCTTTGATTTTTTAGAAGGAAAGAATCAAGGAAATAAGAACATATTAAATCAAAAACCTGACTTTGTTCGATGTCGGTTGAAATTGGTGTGAGAATGCCGACGTCGATTATTTGTAAATAAAAACGTCCCATGTCGAAGGAAGTTATGAGGAATAGGGTCCAATTCATTGACGTTCTTCATGGAGGAAGCGTTCTTTGTTAGAGAAGCTTTCTCCCAATAGATCCTCCTCTCCCCAATTCCACCAAATAAAAGAGATAACCAATAATAAAAAGTTTTTGCCCAATTTAATCATAGGCACAATTCAAATTGGATTAAATTAAATTGGCTCAATTAAGTGGTGCATTGGAAAGATTAATGGTATGCGCGTTGGCATAATTAAGGAAGAGGAGGTCAAGAGGCTCTCCTTCATTAATTGTGGGAGGTGAGGGTTTCTTCCATTTAAAGGAAGTTTCAAGGGGGTTTAATCCCGAGTGGTCCCCACCACCATAACCTCTCATGGGAGGTTATGTTTTGGGTAGTCCACACCACCTTAACCTCTCATGGGAGGTTAAGGTCTAGTGGCCCCCACATCAAACTTCTACATGGAGGTTTAGTTCCGGTGGAACCCACCTGAAATATCCACATGGAAGCTAAAAATAAAATAAAATGAAGTTTATTTTATTTTATTTTTTCTACAAATAACCCAAAAACTAACTTTCTCCCTCATCCATCTGTCGTCAAGGTGAAATTATCCTTAAGAGAATACCGACATTGCGAGTTCAATGGTGCCCTTAGATTTCAATTTTGAGCACCAGTTCAAAAGTTATAAAATCATGCTCGCATGTTTACAGAATGTACCAAAAAAAAGTTTAGAAATTCATTCCGGGAACTCCGGGCCTTAGAATCTCGCACTGTCAACTTTTGCAGACTCATAAAATTCCCATTTATTTAAAAAAAATTACATGGAAATTTCATGTCTTTACATTCTCCCCACGTCAGGGATTTACTTCTCTATAAGCCACAACTCAAACTAGGTAAACAAGTGGGGGTAATGAGCACGCATCTAAGTCTCCCACTCCCATGTGCTCTCCTGGTGTTTCCTGTGATGCCAGTGAATGTGCATAGAGGTATCATCCACCCATGAAGGATCCGCTCATGTCGATCCTCAATCTCTACTAAAACCTCCATAAAAGTCAACCCACCATTGACATCCATATTGCCATGGTTGATGATGTGAGAAGGGTCGTGCACGTATCTCCTCATCTGGGATACGTGGAAGATGTTGTGCACCTGGTGCAACTGAGGTGGAAGAGCTACGTTGTAAGACACCTCGCTTACTCTGCTGAGGACCTAGAAAGGTCCGATGAATCTCAGAGATAACTTTCCACCTTGACCAAATCTCCGTAGACCTTGTTGGGGTGAGACCCGTAGAAAGACGTGGTCACCATCCTCGAACTCCAGAGGCCTCCATCTCCAGTAAGAATATGAATTCTACCTACTCTGTGCAGTCTTCATCCGCTCCTAGATAATCTGCAACTTCTCTGTGGTAGCCCGTACCATCTCTGGTCATATTAGTGCTGACTCCCCTAGGTTAGTCGAAAACAAAGGTGATCTGCAAGGTCACCTATATAACGCCTCGAAAGGTTTCATCCCTATGTTGGAGTGATAGCTGTTGTTGTATGAAAACTCCACCAAAGGTATGTGATCCTCCTAGCTGCAACCAATGTCAAGGACACAAGCACAGATCATGTCCTTGAGGGTCTGAATAGTCCGCTCAGTCGGGCCCTCCATCTGAGGATGGAAGGCGGTGCTCAAACGAAGCTACATCCGAAAAGCCTCCAGCATCCCCTTACATAGCCATGAAGTAAAACGTGTATCACAATTGGAGATAATCATCAAAGGTACTCCATGTAGGCACACAAACTTCTACAGATAGAGATGTCCCATGCTCTCTACTGAACCATGCTCTCTGATTGGTAGGAAGTGGGACGAATTGGTGGGTCGGTCGATGATCAACCAAATCGAGTTATGTCCCCTGGATGTACGTGGAAGTCCTATCACGAAGTCGATGAATATACCATCCAACTTCAATTATATGTCCTATAAAGGCTGAACCAAGCCTGCTAGTACCTGATGCTCTGCCTTCACTTACTGACAAGTGCGGCATCGAGAGACAAACTCTGCTACTACTTTTTTCATTCCAAGCCACTAGTGCAGTCATCGGAGATCCTGGTACATATTCCCCACTCCTGGATGTACCACTTGAGGTGATGTGTGGAACTCCCTAAACACTTCCTCCTAAAGTGACACTGATACCAAGGTACATCCTCTAAAGAGGATGATGTGCTCCCTACCTTCAGAAAATCCATCAGGTGCCTTCCCTATGGATATATGAGCACGTTGAGCCTCGCATTCAGTGTCTCCATGCTGTGACTCCCTAACTCTCTGAAGGAGTGGCGGAGTGACTGTAAGAGACTGTAGAAAATCTACTCCGTCTCTATCCCCAAAGGATATCTATAATGTGGCCATCTTCTCCATCTCCTCTCTTAACAACTATATACTTGACCTCCTGCTGAGTGCATCTGCTACGACGTTCCCCATCCCAAAAGTATAGACTATATCAAATTCATAGTCTTGGAGGAACTCAAACCAACATCTCTTTATCAGGTTTAGGTCCTTTTGAGAGAAGATATACAAGAGACTATTGTGATCATAGTACACTGTAAAACGTTCGCCCATCAGATAGTGCCACCGCATCTTCAAGGCGAAGACCACTACTGCTAAATCCAGGTCATGGGTAGCATAGTTCTACTCATAATGTCTCAGCTTTCAAGAACAATAAGAGATCACTGCTCGCTCCTACATTAGGAAACGTCCGAGTCCAGTCCCTAATGCATCTCAGTAGACTACATACCCTACATCTTCCTCTAGAAACCTCAAGATGGAGGCACTAGTCAACCTCTGACTCAGCTCCAGAAAACTCCACTAGCATTTCTCTGACCAAATGAAGGGTTACCCCTTCTTCAACAAGGTTTATAGTTGTGATGCAGCTCTAGAGAAGTCTGGAACAAATCTCTGGTAATATCCAGCCAAACCCAGGAAACTCCGTACCTCCGTCACACTCCGGGGTGGTTCCCAAGAAAGTATAACCTCAATCTTGACTGGATCTACTACAACTCGAACCTCTAATATGACATGTACCATAAAGTGAACCTCTTGGATCCAGAAATGGAACTTTGAGATCATTCAATAAATTCAGTGCTCTCGGATTGTGTCTAGTACTACCTGCAAATGATAGGCATGCTCCTCCTCAGTATTCGAGTAGATCAGAATGTCATCTATGAAGACCACTATAAAGCAATCAAGGTACGGCTGAAAGAACCTGTTCATGAGTCCCATGAACACTATTGGAGCATTGGTTACACCGAATGGCATAACCAAGAACTCATAATGGTCATACCGACAACTGAAAGTCATCTTCTGCATATCCTCATCTCAAACTCTAAGCTGGTGATATCATGATCTGAGTTCTATCTTCATGAACCACCGTGATTCCTTCAGCTGATCAAAGTGGTTGTGAATCCTCAGGAGTGGGTAATTGTTCTTCACGTTCACCTCGTTTAGGAACCAATAGCCGACTCAAAGTCTCAAGCTCCCATCCCCCTTCTTGGTGAACAAAATCAGGGCTACCCAAGGAGAAACACTGGTCCAGATGAATCTCTTCCCCTGCAAGTCCCCTAGCTATACCCACAGCTCTGGAAGCTCCGTGGTAGCCATCCGATATGCTGGTGTAGATATCGGTGTCGTCCTGGTGTACAAGTTAATGTAAAAGTACACCTCTCTATGAGGAGGTAGACCTAATACATCATCAGGGAAAACATCCATGTAATGGTCCACCACTACATGATAGCTCAGAATCCCACATCAACTGCTCCGAGGGTAAGGCTAGCCAACTGATGAGTAATCGGCTACACACTACTCCGAGAAAGTCCATCCTGCGCTTCAAAGTCTCCCTTCTCACCGGTGAAGGTAAATCTAGTCCCATCCATGCAGAAACACTGAACCTTGCTCTAAATAAAGTTTATTGGATCATGGACTATAGGTAACTAGTTCATACCCAAGATGACATCGTAAGGCCTCGACGCCGCTACTAAGAGATCCCACCCGAAGCTCTCGCCTCCGAGAGTAAGATCACACTGCCAGAACCAGTGCGTACTCGTCGAATCCTCTCCCGTAGGAGTCTCTAGCCATAAGGATCGAGCCAACGACTCCATCAAAATCTCCGAGCTCCGAACGAGGGCAATGGAAATGAAATAATGACTAGAACCTGTGTCTATAAGTACTGCATCTAAGGTGGAGTAAACACAGATCGTACCACGAATCATATTCGGAGCATAGTGATCGTAAGCCTCTGCCTCCTAGAGCTGAGATCTCCCCTGTACACTTACTCCCTGCAGTCGGGGAGGACCTCCTAGTGGTGTTGGTGGTAATACATCAAATCATCACCCACCACCAGCTGCACAACCAGCTCCTCTTCCATGTCCACCTGCTCCCTGCGCACCCCCTCGATTAAATCTCTATACCTACCTAGGCGGTCCTTCGACTGTCTGCTGATCATCCGTATGGCAGGTCGGACAGTCACGATCCATGTGACCCGACCTGCCACATGTGAAACACTGCCCGCTTCTAGAATGTCTGTTTCCACTTCAGGTTCCCCACACAACTAATCTTGAGTCATGCGGTCATCCACCTATAGGTCTAGACATATTGGACCTCTGCAACATCTGTTTTCTGCTAGCTACAGAAGACTCCACTACGTGTCTACTGGTGGTGGATCTCGCTACTGGTGACTGCTCAACAATGAAGCTCTCCACTAGGAGGGCTCTCTATAACACCCCTACCTGTGTGAGGATGTTGAGTGAGATCACCGAATCCTTGATCTCTCACCTAATCCCATGATCAATGTTCCCTGCCCAAAATAATGGGTCCCGCACCATATCTGTGGAGTAGCATGAGAGGTCAGTGAACCTCGATGAGTACTGAGTTACAGTCATGCTCCCTAGCTGCAGATGAAGTAGCTTTTGTATTCACACTGCGTGAAGATTTGCTGGAACATAATCTTTCTGAAAAAGGCTCTCAAAGTCTTCCCATAGAAGCGTCACCTCATCATGAACCGGGAGAATCAAGATCCACCATCTGATCACTACTGTCTATAGAAGGCTAGAAGCAAGAATCACCATGAGGTCTGCTGGTATCCCTACCAATCGGAAAAATCTCACCATAGCCTCCAGCCAATCCTCAACTGTCTGTGGATCTGTCTCTCCCTTGAACCTGGGTGGCCTCTAGCGCTGGAACTCATGCAATGCACTCAAGCGGTGTGCATCATCTCCTACTGGGGTAGGTGGCATCGGTGGCCCAACGAGGTATAGTAACACTGGTGCCTCTACTGAAAAAGGGCCCCACACCAAGGCCTCATCGCTCGGTGGGCTATCTGTGTATATAACTCTTGGAACTCTAGATGACTATCTGCATGGATGCATCTTGAAAAGAAATAGGTGCACTACGGTTAAAAGTTATACCTGGTGAGATGACCTCATGAGCTGACTTAACGAAAACTTTTGAAAACAGACACGCAATCAGTGTTTTCATGCACTAAGTCATAAATCAGAAGTCCAGGTCCTAGTGTATAGATACGTCGGCCGCCACACTAACACTAGACTCCCTGAACTAAAAAATTCACTCACTACACATAACATTATTGCTTCCTAGAAAATATCATATTTCTAAGTTCTGAGGTAGAACCGAATCTTCTGATACCAATTTGTCATGAACCGTCACCTGGGGCCCGTGTCGTGACTACCCTAGGCCCTACTTCCATTGGAAAAGAGCTGGAGACTAGCACCAAATTTGTAATTCCCTAAAACTAGGAAGTCATTTCCATTATAACCTGAAAGCACACACACAATAATGAACATAGCTAGATATGAAACACTAAGTAAACAGTATAAAAAAAGAGTAATGAATGTAAATGGGGATAGAATACAAGCCAAACTGGAAAGTAAAAATACAACAATGATACAATACAACTAAAGTAAAAAAGAAGAGACAACTACTGGATCATCCTCCAAGGTTCCTACCCGAAGGGTAGGTACAGATCGCCTCCTCAGTGATCCACGTCAGTCCTTCTCTTCCATGTACCAACAAGCCGCATGGTCCACCTCTGGGTACCATCTAGTCCCAGTACTCTCTGCCTCAGTCAGCACATTCCATCATCTACATCCAACAAAACAAGGTGCGGGTATATCCTGTGCAGTGGTGAGTATAAAAATATTAGTAGGGACCCTGAGACCCTCATGGTCTCACAAAATCCCACAAGGATAAACCACAAAGTATGAAATCAACAGATAACCCTACTTATGTATATGCCCATAAATATACCTAAGTTATTAAGTAATCCATCTCAATCATGAGGACAACACAAAAGTAATGACTCATCTCAACCAAGATTTTATTCTAGGGGTAGTATCAAGTAACATCCCCAGTTACTTTTCCGAAACCTCGACCGCTGGAGAACTCCTGCTCAATCGAGTAAAGTGGGCCTGCCATGACACCAAATGAACTTCCCACTAACCTTGGACTACTGAGGTACTTCTCCTGTCAAGTACCATGGGTCTGCCACCTCACACAGAGGCGCTCCCCACCGTGGGCCTGCCACGTCACCAAGCGCACTCCCCCTTATAGCATGCTGAGGTACTCCTCCTATCGAGTACTGTGGGTCTACCACGTCAGCAAGTGCGCTTCTCAACCACGGGTCTGCCGCAACACCAAGGGGCTCTCCACTGGGCTAGTAGAGTCACTCTGAGTCAAATGGTCAATAACGATCAGGTCTCAACCAACTACTAGGTATCTCCACTATGCTCTCTCATCACTAGGAGGACCCGCTCCATGAGCTACTGGTCGACACTCCAACTATAAAGAAGTCCCACAAATAAGAATCTCAAATGTCTGCCACATCAAAGGGGTCTCAACGCAATAGATGACACATAAATCAGATGCTCGGTCTGTGAGTTATTGGCCTTTTATTCCCAGGGGATCAGTTGGATTCGTGCATGTTCCAACCTGACCATATCTAAACTATACCCCAAACTCCAGTGGGGTATACTCAAAGGAACTGTCATGTTCCAATATTTCCAACGCCACTGACGGTTTGTCAAACGGTCATACAGTGCCAAAGATATGGGCAAAAGAAAGTAAAGGGTCATAGTAGGCCCGGGTCCGGTCCGACCTAGTCAGAACGACCCTACCCGATCTGGCATGGGTCGACCCGGCCTGACCTGTTGAGCTTGGCCCTAACCGTGGGGTGGGCCAACCCTTTGGGTTCTTCTCGGCCCACTGGGCCAAGCCCAACCAGCCGTTAGGGGCCACGGAGGGCCGAAAGGGCGCGAACTGGCCGCAAGGGCACAGACAGGACACGAGGGCGCTGACCAAACATGGGTCGGAGGGAGGGAGGTTCGGCCTGGAGGGTGCCACATGGGCACCTCGACATGTAGGGAACCGCGAGGGTGGATCTGCCCAGGGTACGGGGCCGGTTCGGCTGGGGAGCCATAGCGTTGCAGGGGCGACACGGATCGCGGAGGCCACAGGTGGCACGACCGTTTCCTTCGTCGCCTTTGACGCAATTTTCGCCTACCTTTGTTTCGAAGAACACCACAATGAATCTCGGCGGGGGGTCATTCCATGTTTTATTGGCCCACACCCTCCGCGGTTAGAGTGCTAGAAAGTGGTTCATCAAGAACAAAATAATGAACGAGCATGGAAGATATTTTAAAACAATAATTCCCATAATCCCTTGATAATTTCTATTCCCAACACAACAAAGGAAAAAGAGGGGAGAACATGGGTAGTGTTAATAAAATAATTAATAAACCCCTACAACTTCCCAGAAAAATTTATTTCCAACCCGCAAGGAAAACATCTGTGGATAAACATGATAATAAGTTGATCTACGTTCTTTGTTTTTTAGAAGGAAAGAACAAATGGAATAAAATCATAGTTAATTAAAAACCATACCTTTTTCGATGTTGGTTGACGTTGGTGCGAGATGGCGGACGTCGATTCACTGTAAACGAACACTTCCTATATCGAAGGATGTTCCGAGGAAGAAGGTCGAAGTCTTCGACATTCTTCATGGAGGAAGCGTTCTTCGTTGGCGAAGCTTTCTCCCAAGAGCTCCCCTCTCCCCAATTCCACCAAATAAAAGAGATATCCTATAATAAAAAGTGTTCCCCCAATTTAATCATAGGAATAATTCAAATTGGTTTAAATTAAATTGGATCAATTAAGTGGTGTGTTGGGAAGATTAATGGTATGTTCGTTGGCCCAATTAAGGTGGAGGAGATCTAGAGGCTCTCCCTCATTAATTGTGGGAGTTGAGGGTTTCTCCCAATTAAAGGGGGGTTTCAAGGGGGTATAACCCTAGGTGGTCCCCACCACCATAACCTCTAATGGGGGGTTATGGTTTGGGTAGTCACCACCACCTTAACCACTCATAGGAGGTTATGGTCTGGTGGTCCCCACTTGCAACTTCCACATGGAGGTTTAGTTCTGGTGGATCGCAACTGAAATATCCACATGGAAGCAGAAAATAAAGTAAAATGATGTTTATTTTAATTTATTATTTCCATGAAAAACCCAAAAACTAAATTTTCGCTCGCCCATCTACTGTCGAGGTGAATGTCTCCTTAAGCGAATACCAGTGTTGTGAGTTCAACAGTGCCCTCGTATTTCAATTCCGAGAACCGGTTCAAAAGTTATAAAAACCAGCTTGCATGTTTACTGAACGTACCCGAACAAATGTTCGGAAATTCATTCCGGGCACTTTGGGCCTCAGAATCTCACACCGTCAACTTTCACAGACTTGTAAAATTCACATTTAATTAAAAACATTTACATGGAAATTCTGGGTCTTTACAATGTAACTGATGGGTCCATTATAGACATCCAAAAAATTGGGTAATGATTATTGTTATAAGATATCAAAGGGAAAAATAAATGTTATCCATGTCTTAAAATAAGGTTCATGTGAGGTTATCCAATGCCCAAAATATGGGTACACCATAGGTTATCTAAAGAAATAAGCAGGTAAATGAGTTGTTATCTTAATACTAACGTGTAATGAATGTAATAAAGGGTTTCATAGACATATTAATTCAATGAATATGATTATTACGCACCCAATTACACCCTATTATGAGATGATTTTATTCTAATTTTATGCTCTCCTAGCTCATGTCCTCTGATTCCTTTATTATTTAGGTCTTATTATAACAACATAAAATTATAAACATGATAGAACATGAGTTATGTTATATAAGTTAAGTTATAGGATAAAACTTATGATAAAAAGTAATATAATAGGGTAATATTATTATTAAAAATATAATAATGTCTATGATGAAACACTAATAAATATTTCTAAGGTAAATAAAAAATATGAGTTAATGTCAAAATTGTTATTTTCAATAAAATCCATTTTCATTTTAAAATATATTTCATTTAAAATATATATTATAGAAATATTTACATTTAAACTTTATAAAATTGAATTAATTTTTATATTATTCACATCATAATTCTCATCATTGGAATATTTTAATTTTTTATGAAAAATTTTATTTATATTAGAAAATAAGATATTTGTAATAAAATATAATTTCTACGATTTTATCAGAATGTAATCATATAGAAGAATATTACCGAAATTAATAACTAAAAAAATATTAATTTATTAAATAACATAATTCATTTTTAAATTTACTATTATATTATAATCTTATTTTCAATTTGTAATACTAAATTAAAATGATATATTAATAAAAATAACTTTTTTAGTATTTTCCTCTAATTGAGTCTTTAGATAGTGCAATCAATTTTTTATGACTTAAAATCATCCAAAATTTAATTTTTAATATAAATCAATTTATATTATTAAAATAAGTATACATGTTAATATTAACTTATATATAAATTTAATTATTAAAATGTTATTTTACAAAAAAAACTATTTTAAGTGATTATGTATGTTTATCGTAAAATACACTTGACACATAATTCAAAATATTATGTCTTAAAATGATTTTCAAATTTAAAATTTTAAAAATAATGTATTTTGAAAGGTTCTAATAATTATTTTGACAACTAATGATACTGTCTATTGTTCAATATTAATTACCCCAGAAAAAGTTAATTTTGTTAAAATGTTAATAAAAACATAAAACCCATAAATCACTCTTAACATGTATCAAAATTATGGTATTAGAGACGTTAAGACTTTATATTGTCCCACTACCACTCTTTTTACACTTTTGAGTCATTTAAAATTTAATAGTGGCTTGACATTACTTAAAAAAGATGTGTGTGTTTAAAAGTTCTCCTTTCATCACTTCTAAAAGGATATAAATTCCACCACTTCAAGGATACATTTCAAATATGAGTTACTCATTGTAATTATTTCATTTTTATACTCCTATAATTATACCCCACGTACATTAAATTTTTTACACCTTATTCTTTTGTAAATCCTTTAGTTCAATAGAGTTTTCCATAAGAAAACTCATCCTTCCAATGTGAGTATTACTGCATATTAGTTATTTCATTAATATTAATCCATACAAAAAAAAATATAAAAGTGTTTATATAATGAAATAAATATAATTATTATACTTAAATTTAGATACATATGTTCAAAATAAATATTAAATCCTTTTCATCCACCATGAAAACAATATAACATTGATTGTGATTATCTTCAGACTACCGTCTTCACAACATAAAGTAGTTTATTTTCAATCTCCTCATCTCTAATATGGTATCAATGATTTATTTTAGGAATAATAGGCTTTATATTTAATTTTTTTTGTGATTATCATTTTTCAGAAACCTTTATCACATCAATTCACTGAGAAATGGGAATTTTAATCATGTTTATGGGAAGAGTACCACCTCCTCAAACAAAAAATTTCATTTTTCATAACCAACCATAATTTATTTTAAAATAATTATTTTAATTAGGATAAATGAATCTTCTGAAATTTTCAAGATTATTAAGATACTATATTATCATTATACAATAATTTTCTCTTACACACTAAATCATTATAACCCACACTTATTTAGGTCATGTTTACAACCAACATGAGTGATATTGTAATTTATTTTTCATCAAGAATTAAGGAATGTTAAATTATATTAGAAAAATGTAAAAATAATTTATTAAATACATCTAACTAATTTTAGTGTCATAATAATATTAAATAATTATGCTACTAATATATCACCTTTAATTCATTAAACTCACCAAAATGATATCATTTTCATTTACATCATCAAAAAACATTACCAAAACACTTATGAAATGAAATTAGAAATGAATAAATAATTTTCAAATAAATATTATAATACCTGATATGGTTTTTATTGATGAACACAGGGATAATAATGATGAGGAACACCTTCATTAATGAAATAGTTAAAAATGATTAACATTTTGGACATCTGATTTTCAAAATAGATGATAAAATATAATGTAGAGGTATTTATTATTTATAATGTAACCCGATAAAAGTAATCATAAATTATTAAATTTCAAAAATATGTGATTTATATAGTTAATTTTGTGACATATTTGGTTATAGAATGTTTAATGTAGCATGAGTAAAGTTAAGTGGTATTCTTGACTTGAATCAATACCTAGGATAAAACTAAAATATTGTTTTCTGAAAAAATTCAGATTGATATTGTATTTTTCATATGATAATGTTATGTTGAATTTAAACCATTATTTTATTAAAAAAATGTTTCAAACCAAATTATTTTTCCTTGATGAACCAATTATTTAATAGAACTGATATTTGGTTAAGAATAATTACCATCTCTACTAACTGATTTTCCCACATATGTACATTTTTAAATCCCAATAATATTCACATTTTCCTATTAGAAATTTCAAATAGTTGTTGTCTCCAGTGATTCTTATATTTCCCTTTATTTTAAAATGAATGTTTCAATATCACTTTAGTCATATGTGTTTTGAATAAAGTTTTTTTCAAATATTGAAAAGTATTTTACATTAAATGAACATATATCCATCCGTTTATCATCAAATTTTCACATATTATTTATTCCACTTTAATATATCTTTATTTTATTTTTTCCATGAAAATAATTAAGATGTTTCCACTTCCTTTAAAAAATGGTTTTTAAAATATGAAAAAATTATGTAATTTTAAGATGATATTTGGTAATCTATTTTTAAAAAATTCCTCTTTTGGATTTATCTTTCAATTTAAAAGGATTATTATCAAATAAAGTAATTGTTTATAAATTAATTGATATATGATATTTTTTGGATATCATGTTTTTTGTATCAAATGATGTTGTTTTTTATTTGAAAACATTTGGAAATGTTAGAAAACCCATTTTTGATTCCATGTGTTATTTTTTGATAGGATTAATGATTTGATATTAAGTGTCACTCATATGTATGGATGATGATGGTTGGGGTCTTATATAATCTAGCAATGAATTTATTTTAGTTTTACAACTCTTGAGGTAATGATGCGTGGTTAAAATTGTAATTTTCACAAAAAATAATAGTAGGAATGCTTAGATTGGTTGACAACATTAAATGGAGGATATACACGTATTTTTTCACAATAGCATCCTATGATTATGTTTGTGGAAATTATTATCTAAAATGTCCTTTATTTTTAAACTATGCTCAATTTTTATGATTCTTTAGGTTTTAAAGGTATTAAATTTTCATATTTTTGGATTTTATGTTTATTATATTTTTATAAGTGATGTTTCAAAGGAACATTCATTGGTTTTATGTTCATATATTGTGATTCTTTCTGATCAATCAAGTTATTTTCACATATGATTTCATTATATATATTTTTCTAATATTAATGGATTACCCATGTTTTCCCTCAAAATTTAGATGTAATAATAATGAACTGTTGATATGATTACCTTAATGAGTATTCAACCTCAACCATTCTTAGGTTTATATTCCATTTGTTATGAAGATGATTATTTCATATGGGATGTCTAGAAGTGAGTCTAGAGGAGAATGGTTATCGAGAAAGATTCACAAGTATAATGAAATTAATTTTTTTGTGCCCATTATACCATTTGGTCCGTGGGGTGTGTGAATAATTGTGGAATGTATTAAGGAAAACATGAATTCAATGTATTATTTTTGTAATTATTTATTGGTTAACATATTTGTTATCAGAGGAATGATATAATTATTTTGGGGAATAATTTAAAGAGCTTTAGTTAGAACTCTTGAAATTATTCAATGAATTGGATATCATGATGATGTTTTTTGTAATTTACATATAATGTGGGTTTTCTAGAAATGCATCCCTATGTGGATACATAAAACTATTTATAGCTTTGGAATAGATGCATCTAGTTATATTCACTCTCAAAATGGTTTCTTAATTATTGAATTAATCATAACCTTAATTCATGATGAGTTGGCCCATGGCTATAGACATGGATAGACATTCTGGATGGATATGTTTAGGATAATCAAAATTTTCATTTTTAAAAATTATGAATAATTTTTATATCATGTTTATTTGTTTATATATGGAAATTGTTGTAGGGAAATAATCATGGATAACTTAGATTAAAACAGAGATAATTTTTATGATATAATTTACCCATTATTTATGATAAATTTATTCTATTATCATAGTCTTTCACCAGAACATGAGGATTAAATTTATACCAAATTCAGACATGGATAATTTCCTATTTCAAAGAATACCTATCAAATAGAAATATTTTAATTAGAGGAATTGTGGAAATAATTACACGATAATTTTGAAAAGGTTTTTGTACACACTATTCCATCACCATAATGAACCAATCTTCATTTCAAAAAATAATTATGGGTTAATACATATTTTCCCCAATTACCATGAGCTGAAAAAAATAACATTAAAAAACAATAATCCTCTTCCATGTATTGATGATATGTTTCATCAACTATGGGGAGGTAAATTTTTGTCAAATATTGAACTTTGATCTTGATATCATCAATTGATAGTTAAGAGAGAAGATATTCCCAAGAACAATTTTCACACAATGTATGAACACAGTGAATTTATAGTGATTCCACATGGGAATATAAATTAGTTTCCTAAATTTTGGGGTTTTATGAATTTTTTTAGATATTTCCTTAAAACAATGTTCATAGTATTTATTGATGAAACTCCCATATATTTGAAGAGAAAGTAAAAACATTAAGAGCATTTGGGAGTTGTACTAAGGACCTTATGAAAAATGAAATCATACACCATGTCCATCAAGGGTGAATTTTTGTTTCCATGTGTATCTTTCATAGGTCATGTTATCTCCAAAGAGGTCATGTTTGAGGACACATCTATGACATATGTTACTGAAAAATGGTTAACCCAACCGTTGTGACTTAGATCCAATGTTTTCTTTGATTGTTTGGATAAAAATAGAATTTTTTAAATATATCATGATTTTCCCATCCACTAACCAGTTTGACCTAGAAGGGAGTGATGTTCCATAGGATAAAAATATGTGAGTAATGATTCCAGGAGATTAAGAAGTTATTGGTCACTATGCCAATTATTACAATAAACTAAAGTGGTTAAGGGTTTCTAATTTATAGTTACTCATTATTAAAAGTTTATGGATGTGTCCTTATTAAAAATGAAAATTTAATTTCATATTCCACCCACCAATTAAAAACCAACTATAAAAATTAACCCATGTTCAACTTGAAAATATTATAGATAATATTTTCATTGAAAATATCATTGCATTACCTTTATTGTGAGAAGTGTAACATATACACTGGACATAATAATTTTAAATATGTATTTATATAGAAGGATTTAAACATGTTACGAAGGATATTTTTAGTGTTAATCGAAGAATATGACTGGTTAACACATTATCCCTCTTGATAATAAGACATGTTGGATGAATCTATTTGTATAATAGAAAATTATATAATATCGGTGAAGGGGATTGAAAAAGACTTAATAATCATTTATTTTCATAGGACTAATCATGAATTTATAGTTTGAGGTTGTTAATATAATCTTTCCCAAGTTACTACTCAACCATAAATTCACATGAAGATCAATTAATCCTAGAAATATTTTATATAGATACATAAAATGAAAGAAAATATTCTAGAGTTCGACTTTGATAATGATAGAGTTATAATGGTTGGAACTCGAATAAGTATTGAATCTATACCCAAACCAATGAGTGAGATTTTGGATGTTTCACATAATAAATCATTCCCTATTAATCCTAGTGGGAACAATATGTATAACAATCTGAAGGAAAACATCACATGAGATAATATGAATAGGGAAATTGTACAATGCATATCTTGATGCGTGGTATGTTAATGTGTTAAGGGGGTGCAATATAAGCCAAAAGCGATGATGTAACCAGTTCCAAAACCCCATATTTAAATGAGATTATATCATTATAGTCATTGTCGTAGGACTCTATAAATCTTCTAAAGGTCACAATTGAGATGACCCATGATATATTGATGTTTTTCATTATTAATTAGAATTTTTTTAAAAAATATCCAGATATTAGAATTGTTTATAGTTTTAGAGATTCAAGATTTAATAATTAATTATAAAAACAACACCAATAAAATAAAATTCCATAATACTATTTCATTATATTTAAGAGAGTTGAAAACTATTGAGGGACCTCAGCTACTTCATTATTTCTAAAAATACTTATTCCCTATGAAAATTTGTTTTGAAAACACAAGGTGGGAGAAAAAAACGTCACTAAGGGGTTTTAGAACAAAAATAAACCCAAAAGATGTTTCCAATGCAATATAAATGTAAAATTGTTTATAAAATTCACAATAGTAGAACATATATAGAAATAATGAGTAATTTGGAAGATAAATAATTTTTCTAAATAGATTTCCTATTATTGCACATTTGGGAAATCCATTTCATTCATTAATAAAATCATAATGATTTCTCTTGAGAAAACATAAGCATTCATAAATAATTCTCAAAGACACCATGGATCATAACAAAAGGTCATGACTTACTACTGATAGCACATAACATGGCATACATTGTCACATAATAGAATTTGTTTACTCCTAAATCCCATAGTATTCTTAGAATAATCTCCCACACAACATATATAGATTATCATTAGATTATAACATTACCCAATGCATTGGAGAGATATATAATTTCATGCCCACCCATCACATAGTTGTATAAAGACACATAATTGATTATGTTCACTCCCTATTCCGATAGTGTACTTATAATAACCTCCTCCACAACATACGTGACATCTCATGAGATTAAAAAATTACTAAATTCATTGGAGGGTATATAATTTTGTTCCCACTCATCACATAGTTGGAAAAGTCCCATATAGATTTGGGTTTACGCCTCATCCCCTTCAATAATATAATAACTAATTATATTTCTTTGGAATTAAAACCTAGTATATTTAGTTTGTAATCATAAAAACCATGATCGTCCTTTAAAACCATGAGAATCGATATTAAATTCATAAAGGTGAGATTACATTGTTATATTTACATGTTTAATTCATTATGAAAAACAAATTAAGAGGATGAAACTACATTTTAATGTATTCTAAAAAATCATTGTTATATTAGAGTTAAAATAGTTTCCTATGAAATTTACATATACATATGTATATTTATACATATACATATGTATATTTATACGTATATATACAAATATACATGTCCAGATAAAAACTATTTCATATTAAATAAACATAAATATCTATATTCTTATGTATATATATATATATATATGAGTGTATATATGAGAATAAAAATAATATCTCTTGAAATGATAAATATATATTAACATATAATTATTATAATTGAAATTTTTACACAATAAATGATAAATGTATATATATTTATATATATATACACACACATAAACTTATATTAATATTTGAAAATAATTTTCTTACCTTAAACATTGATTTTTGAAAATTTAGTAATATCATTTAAATTTCATATTTTCATAATTAAAATACATTATACACTCAATATATATTATTTAACAAAGAATATCCCCATCGAGAAAAAAATATCTGTGTTTGAAAATCTAATAGACAATTTAGAAATACTAAATAACAAATTAAAATAAATACAATCCACATAAATATTTGAAAAAATACCTTATAAGAAAATAATGGTTTTATACAGGAAATATATAGAATGGAATTGACAGAAAAATTTCAAGAACGAAGAATAATATTCGAGACTATCCAATTATATAGAAATCATAAAAAATTATTTTTTAAAGAAATATCAAATAAAAAATGCATCCCTTTCCTTATTAAGGATGTAGTTATAATTGTTAAACATTAAAAATAATTTGATGAAAAATAGTCTCATGGGGAAAATAAATTGTCCATAAAAAATATTAAATGCATAACCCACTTGTATCATTGAATCAGAACATCTTAAAAACAAAATGACCCCCTACAATTAATCCACTCGGGTAGAACAAGGAAGGTCTCAATACCCCCTTCACATGTGGATAACTACACCGAACCTCTTAGATGTTGTAAAGATTACCAACCCATAGAGGTAGAACAAGGTAATACTCTATACAGATCCCCTACCACGTGAGGGTTCAATCGGTTTGAAATGATACATATATACCCATAATGATGAAAGAAACCATCGTAGTTTCCATATGAAATGATCTAATATATGGCTCAACTATAAAGTTCACAAGTCCATTGTTGGATGCCATATCGCCATTTATATGTACACATCAAAACCCCCTTGATTTGACAGTTTCTCATAATCCTTTTCACCCTCACATCATGAGACAAAATCACATCGGGTGTTGAAGGATTTAGTCATCAGCTACCAGTCGATGTTTAGGGTCTCCTCGAGGAAGTTGACGAATGGTGCAACGCCCTAAACCTACTCAACTCTAAGATGGTGGCAGGACCAGTGGGTTACATAACCTCAAGTGCATCTCCCTGAATGCCAAGGACTTCTGACTAGTAGCAAGGGATATTTTGTGTTCGTGGGGGAGACTATGCCCTCATAGGTAATAAATAATATCACAGTGAAAGTAACCAGAAACAATAATCAATAGCAGAAGCATGTGAATGAAAAAAACTATATAAAAAGAAATATAAATAAATACAACTGAAAGATAATAACCAAGTGTAGAAGCTCACAAAAGGATGTCATTCCATGATATGGGTCTAAATTGAAAGTACAGAAAATAGAACTCAAACACACAATCAACTAAAAAAAGACACAAGAAGCAACTGCATCATGATCAAGGCCCAGTCCAGTGCCCCAGTCTCCATCCTAAGCAGTAATGAACAGTCAAGCATCAAATGTAGCATGCTTCCCTTTGTCAATACCTGCGAGCATGTAATCTACTTGGGTATCCATGACGCCCGAGGAGGGTGTGTGATGAAATCCCAGTAGGTCGGCACCCACGGTGTCTAACCCATTCCATTTCATTTAGTAATAAAAATTTAGTGTGCCATTACTTAATAAACCCAGATAATTAATTTAAATGCAATGAAAAAAATAATCCATCTTGGGTTCCAAAAAACTCCCTTGCATAATCACCAACTTCAGCTTAAGCTGGTAGTCTGAAAGGGTACCTGTTAGCAAAATTCATGAACACGTATATAAGTATAAAACCGAGAAAACAAGGTAAACAAGAAAGAGGAATACACCAAACATGTGATTTGACTTGGGGTCTAAGTTGAGTGTCAACTAGGTGTACTACAACATATCATAAGGATATCTCATTTCCCAAGAAAAACTCAAATGGCAATAATATCAACCCTTAAGTGCATCATTTATTAAAGTTCAAGTTGAGAGTTGGAGTCTGTGCCCATACCAAAGGTATCACTATGGAACATCTGTCAATTTATCCAATGACACCATGCCTATTGAAGGAAATATTTAGAAAGACCAAGTATCGCACGAGGCATGGATTTACCCTGAGTCTGTCCTAATCACGCAAAAGGGGTCGAGTATCATCCGAGGCTGGCTTATCGACATTGCCAACAGATTTGTCCCGATGGGCCCTTTTGGAACCGGTATCCCTCAAAAGTGTTAGAATGTTCAAGGAAGTCTCGGTCCAGAAAATCTAATGACACCACCCCCGAAACATAGAGGTAACCCATTAATAATAGAGGATCTAAGTGTGGCCCTTAATACGGGACCTACCCCCTTTCCCTGCCATGATTTTAATAAAGTTTTCATAGCTGCATATATGACATAATCAACATAAAAAGTCACATCTTGAAAACCAACTAGATACAGCCGTATCAAAAGGCATAAATCTAATAGTATGACATAAAAACCTGCAAGGAAATATACATATCATATCACCCTCAGCGGATAATGCACAGTTAAATAACAAGCAGTTTAGTATAACAACTTTTAAGGCAATATACATATCATATCAATCTCAATAGATAATACACATTAAAATAATATGCAGTTCAGTATAACAAGTTCCAATAATCCAACAATTCATGTTCATTTTCAAAGAAACTATTTATTAAATTTAATTAAAATAAAAAGGGGCTTCGAAGTACATGAAAGTAATTAAATAATAATCTCGGCTAATGGAAGATACACCGATCATGTCTGAAAACCCAAAGGGGTATCCAAATTTGTTGAAATAATTTAAAAAACTATTAATTTGTTTTAAAACCAATAAAAAGGGGCTGTGTAATACCCACATCCAATTAAACTAATAACCCGACTAATGAAAAAAATACACCGACTATATCGGCACACCCAAAGAGGCGTCTGATCTTTTTGCAGCCATTAAAAATAATTAATTTAAGATGATTAAGGCTGAA
Source organism: Viscum album (assembly GCA_963277665.1). Classification (NCBI taxonomy): domain Eukaryota; kingdom Viridiplantae; phylum Streptophyta; class Magnoliopsida; order Santalales; family Viscaceae; genus Viscum; species Viscum album. The sequence continues at coordinate 1,395,019,391 of OY728160.1, read as the reverse complement.
AATATTAAGAAAAACCCTTAAAATAATTTAGATGGGTAAAATTACACAAAGCAGGTAGGCACCGACTAACGGCACAACGACACATTTTTATAAATCAAAATGAAACAGCGGGAAAGAAAGTAGGAACCCTACCTTGTAGTCATAGATGAATCTAATATCTGCGGTAGGCTTTGATTTGACCTAAAACGAATGAAAACGAAGTATTTTAGAAAAACCCCAAACACAGTAACAATCTTTCGCGATGAACTACGTGCATATTACTAAACGAAAATGAACGATTCCAATTGTGAAACATTATCCTTTCCATAAGGTTTACTGTGCACCTAACGATGAAAGAATCAGACATCAGATGGAGGTGAAACGACCTTACAAAGGGGATACTGGTTGGTGTGATGAGATTGAGGGGTGCGACGTGATGACTGGGATAGGTAGAGGAGAATAAAATAAGAAAATAGATAAAAGAATGAAAAAGAAAATAAAATAAAATAAAATAAAATATAAAATATAATGAATAAAGGAAATAAAATAAAAATATAAAATAAATAAAACAATGGGAAGGAAAATAATAAAAATAATTAAAAATGGGAATCCCCCATTTTAATTATTTTCATTTTTCTCATAACCCCCTATTTATTTTATTTCATAATTTATTTTTATCCTTTTTTGATTTCTTTTAAATCTTATTTAAATCTATTATTACTTTTTTCCAATCTTTAATTAATTATTTTAAACCTGAACACCGTGCCAAAGCGCGATGTGAAATTTTTCATGAATCGTCTGTAATTATTTAATTTAAAAAAAGCATCTTGGGACCTGAAGTGAGGTGCGCAGGCACGCGCCCCAGGTCAAATAATTAATTAGACATCAATAAAGTAAAAATGGTTCGTACCTGATTAAGGCCTGGACATTACAACCTACCCTCTTTAAGACAACTAATCCCCGAGTTTCTCTTTTGAGGGTAGTGGAACATCACCAGAGAAGAGTTCGGGCCACTGTGCATGTACATCCATCTCTCGCTCCCAGGTCTCATCCTGAATGCATCCGTTTTGCCACTACACCCAGACCAGAGGGACTGACTTTCCTTGGAGGGCCTTCATGCTACGGTCGACGATACAGATCAGATTCTCTTCAAAGGATGCATCAGCATCAAGCTTGATGTCATCATGGTCAAAATAATGAGACATGTCTGAATTATACTGTCGAAGCTAAGATACATGGAAAATATCTTGCATGGCACGGTACGTCTAAGGTAGCATTAACCGATAGGATACTGGCCCAACTCTCTCAACTATCTCGAATGGCCTGATGTATCTGTGTGATAACTTCCCCTGTCCCCTGATCCACCTGAGACCCAACCTTGGAGAAACGCGTAGAAAGAATCGATGTCCCACCTCGAACTACAGAGGTCTGTGGTGATGATCGATGTAAGAATTTTGTCTGGACCGAGCTGCAGTCATACACTTCTGAATCAACTGAACATTCTTAAATGTCTCCTGAACAAGATGAGGACCCAACAGAGCTGCCTTACCATCATCGAGCCAGCCTAAAGGTGAATAACGCGGTCTACCATAGAGTGCCTCGTACGGAGCCTTTTGGATTTTCTCCTAGAAGCTGTTATTATATGTAAACTCAACAAGGGGTAAATACTTCTCCCATGAACCTCTAAAATCAAGGATACCGGCCCGTAACATATCCTCTAGCACTTGTATATTTCTCTCGTATTTCCCATCAGTCTAAGGGTGATATACAGTACTAAGATGTAAAAGTGAGACTAGTGCCTTTCGCAACCCTTGATAGAACCGTAAAGTAAAGACAGAATCCCTGTCTGATACAATAGAATGAGGTAGAACATGAAGTTTCAAAATTTCCCAAATATACAACCTTCTCAGCTCATCAATCATAAATGTATCTCAAATAGGAAAGTAGTGCGAAACCTTGGTCAACCTATCGACAACCACCCATATGACATCGATGCTTCGAGGAGATCTTGGAAATCCTATAACTAAAACCATGATGTCATTCCATTTCCATTCATGAATGCATAGAGGCTGTATGATTCCAGCAGGTCGCTGGTGCTCTGCCTTCACCTGTTGGCAGGTGGAGCACTGAGTGATGAAACCTGCTATCTTCATTTTCATACCAGGCCACCAATACTATCGACACATGTCTCTATACATCTTGGTTATCCTTGGATGAAGTACCCAAACAGAGGTATGAGATTCCTTCATTAGCTCTCCCTGTATACCAGAAGGTACCAATACACTTTCACGGTAAAGGAGAGTTTCACTGCCATCAACATGCCAACCAGGAGGTGGGTTCTCTCCTGTAATAGTTTCCCTCAAAACAAGCCCCTTAGGATCAATCAACAGTTTCCTCTGGACTTGATCTAGAAGATAGGATGTCACTGTAAGGGTTTCTAGAACTGATTGTCCACTCTTCTCTTGAACCTCTAGATGCATCTCTAAAAACAAGGCCATCACCTGACACTCACTGTTGGCTACCTGCACGGCCTGTTTCTATGTCTTGCAACTTAAAGCATCTTCCAAAACATTACTTTTACCCGGGGTATAATCAAGCTCAAATTCGAAAGACTGTAAGTATTCGATCCACCTCCGTTGCCTTATGTTCAAGTTTCGTTGAGTGGATAAATATTTCCATATTTTATGATCTATGTAAACAACGAATCTCTCACACATCAGATAGTGTCTCCAATAACATAGAGCATGAGGCACAACTACCAACTCAAGGTCATGTGTAGGATATTTACACTCGTGAGGTCTCTACTTTCAGGATCCATAAGCCATGACTCAATCACCCTGCATCAAAACTGCACCCAATCCAATTCCTGATGCATCACAATAGGTTGTATAGCTCTTACCAGGTTCATGTAGAACCAAGATTGGGGCTGAGGTTAGTCTTCCTTTCAATTCTTGAAAATAATTTTCACAAGATTTTGACCACATGAAATGTACACCTTTCTTAGTGAAGGCTATAAGAGGCGTTGCTAAGCTAGATAAATCCTGGATGAATCGCCTATTATATCCAGCAATCCCTAAGAAACTATGGATGTCGAAGACACTCTTGGGATGCTCCCATGAAACCACGATGCCCACTATTTCTGGGATAACTGATACACCTACTTCAGATATAATATGACCCAAGAAGTGTACCTTATCAATCCAGAAGTGGAATTTACTAAGCTTAGTGTATAGATAGTTCTCTCTTAGTGTACTCAATATGATATCAAGATGGTTTTCATGGTCATGTCTGGAACAAGAATACACTAAGATTTCATCCACGAAGACTACCATAAAGGATTCAAGATACAATGGAGAAACTCGGTTCATCAGGGCGATGAAGACTGCCAGTGCATTCGTGTGGTCGAATGGTATAACAAGTTACTCATACAAGCCATATGTGCTTCCGAATGCAGTATGTGGTATGTTAAATGGTCACACATGAAACTGGTGAAATCCCAACCTCCGATATATCTTGGAGAAAATAGTTTCTCACCAGAACTGGTTAAAGATATCATCTATACGAGGCTATTGATATCGATTATTTACCATGATCTAGTTGATTCGAGGATAATCAATGCATAACCTTAGGGTACCGTCTACCTTCTTGGAAAAAGGACAACTGTACCCCACAACGATGTGGTTGGTCTAATGAAACCCTTATCCTTGAGGTCTTCAAGCTAATTTTTGAGTTCCTGAAGCTTTATTAGTGCCATCCTATAAAGAAGAATAGATACTGGTACCACACCTGACATGAGCTTAATAATTAACTCCACGTCTCTCATAGGAGGTAAGCCATAAAAATAATCAACAAAGACGTCCATGAAAAGATCCACCAGTGGAGGCAATTCAACTTGTTACATTCCCTGATCTCTAATGAAGAAACTTGCTAACTGAGCGGTCACTCTACCCAACCCTGCATATTTAGGCTTATCTCAGTCTGCCTACAGATCCTATTATACTTTGTGAAGATATGTGTCACCCTCAGGGGATGTGAAGGACACCCGAAGATGATATAAATCCACTTGATCATGATAAGGAGAAATCCAGTTCATACAAAGAATGACTTCGATGAAAGAGATATCAAGAATATAGAAATTCCAAACAAAACGGTACCCGCCTATCTCGAGGGGGAACTCTTGGAATTGGTATATTCCCTCTATCCTGACCCCAAGAGGAGTGTCGAGAGTCATGAAGCTGTAGTGATTCTCAATTGGAAAACCAAGACTCTCAACAACAACAGTATATATAAAAGAGTGTGATTCACCAGTATGAAAAGGTTCAAAACTAAGGTAGAAGCTACTAGAATAGTACCTCATACTATATATGGTCCTGCACTCTACTCCTTTGATGTTGATTTCCATACATACATGAGACCTGATCCACGACCTTGATATGATTCCTGGTTAGTTTGAGCCGGTCCACTCTACTGATGTTGTTAATCTGGGACTTGATTTCCTCAACCATGACCTCCACCATTACCTTGGCCTGATCGACTGGTGGAAAAAGAACTTTGAGCTAGCTGTGGAGTCATAGATACCATAACAGAAGGAGGTACAAGTGCTGATCCTCTACCACTGGATGCTAAACAGAAGGGATGGAAGAAACACTGAAGGTGACCCATCCTGCCACAATCTCGACACTCCTTCCAATCCCTCGTTCACTACGGCTTCTTGTGACCATCCCTAGCACACTGATAACAAGTGACATCGCTATCAATATGTGTTGTTTGGTTAGTATTTCCCCCACACGTGCTTTCAAAATAGAATTTCCTGCTGCTAGAAGAGCCATCACCCTATCTCAGAACTGAACTGACCGGGATCACTAGTTTAGCTTCCCTGAAATTATTATATGATATTAGAGCTTGATTTATGATCTCTGTAATAGTGTTAAAATGGAATACATTCACCTGATAGAGGATAGTATACTCAAATCCATACTCAAAATACCTCACAGTATTCTGCGCATCACCAGTCAGAGAAAGGAAAAAATGATGAAGTTTTGTGAAAATAGTAGAATACTCTAACATAGTCATAGAGACCTATTGAAGATGTAGGAACTCCCATGCATGGTCATCTCTCCGAGTCTATAGGAAATAGTGATTGTAGAAGGCTGGTTGAAAATCAGCCCAAGCCATGTCACTGGTCTATTCATCCTGAGAAACAATGTCCCACTAGTGTTTGGTAGTGTCACAAAGCATGTAGACTACAAGCATGACCCTTCACTCTGGAGCTGTCTCAAGGTGGTTGAAGATAGACCTTATAGCTTCTATCCATGAATCTGCAACATGAGGGCCACCACTCCCCGAGAAGGGGGGAGGGTTCTACTGCAGAAAGTCCTTCATAAGGTCTGCCATAGACGGGGTAGGTCTGGGGATATTCTGAACCGACTGCATAAACGTAAGGAGACTATCCCTAGACTGAGAATCAGTGTCCCTCAAAAGATCGACAGGTGTTAGTTCCACAGGAGGCTCTATGAGATGAAGCACTGGTGGTTCATGACCCACCATCTATGGAATGTTCTCATTTCCAATCTCCGGAGGCACAACACAAAGATATCGTAGTGGAATTTGTCTTCAACACCCAACACACACCTTAGACAAGGAGTAAAGAAGGTGAGAAAAACATGTAAGGCATAGAAAGAGGTTAGATACATAGTCTTCCTTTGAACACTAAACAATAGACAACCATCCTCAAGGGATGGTTTTCAATATAGAAGAGACAACTAAAAAGGATTACTAAATAGTTCTATAGTCCATTCCTAGGTTAAGTTAGGCTAACATCTAACTGAGTATCACAAATTTATATTCAATAAACAAGCAATTAAAAATTTTACCGCTAGGCACAACATCACTAACATGCAAATAGGAAAATGCATGCTGAAAGTAGATATAGGATGACAATATGCATGGAATTTAAATCCTATAGTGCCTATCATGATGCATGGGATCTTTTTCCCATGTAACATCAGGCTGCAATGGTAAACCCACTATTTCAATAATACAAGCATAATTACAACGCAATACATGTTAGTCACCCAAGGTGAAATCATATCAACAATAACTGACATAATCAATAACTACAATCCCAACCCCGAAATTTGAGTCTTCCACTGTACATGGGTTAGCTACATCCCATCATAGAGTACATCACAAATCCCTATATCCTAGTCTCCTATCTAAACCAAACATTAAGACAAAAGGAAAAACCCCCTCTGATACTGTTAATGCTCCTTTCTTCACAGAATCTAATGATTGGAAAAAGGAAATACTGTAGTCCAAATTGATTCATCCTTTGAAGAAACATCAAAAAATTGACAAAGGGATGAACAAAGAGAACATTGCCCATAGATCGCGCAAGTTCCCTCATAGTCGTGCAGGTGTACTTGCGCGCTGCATAGTGGTCGCGCAGGTGACATGCACAACCTAAGTGATAACCGCTCGGGTCTTCTCCAGCCTATAAATAGACCCTGTTGGCCCCACATTCGAAAAAAGAATTTTTTTCTAAAAACTCAAAATTTAAGCTCCCGACACCCTAGTCTCTTATAAAAGATTCCGAAACACTTCTAATGTAATTTCTTACCTAGAACGGAAGATCTAAAGAGGGGGAGGAAAGCCTAAGTGTAGAAACTCATCAACACTTGCGCGCCTGAGTGGCCAGCCCTTAAGGGAAATGGCCACACCTACGCGCCGCCTTACTCCTTCAATAGAACTTGCATGCCCCTATTCTGGAAGAACATCAAGAGGATTGTAAAATCTTTCACCAAGAGTCACTCAAGTATTACCCTGCTGGTTAACTTTCGCGCAAGTACCCATGTGTCGTGAAGGTATACCTATGCGACAGAACCTACGTGCCCATGCAGTACCTGCACACCTACCAGGACTTGCGTGACCCTGCCTTTTTGGGTGCCCTTCTTGCCCATTTCACCCCTCTTAAGCCATTACACCTCTCCTATTCAGGATTCAGTCTTCAATACATTCTTCAAAGCCATTCATGGCATGATTTCTTGATTTTACTTCCCTATCTGAAAGGAATTCTGTGGAATATCTCTCAAAACCTAGTGATTTACACATCTTTATGTCACTAAATAATGATATTTAATTCATTCAAGCTCATACTTTAAGATGAGAGAACTTAATAACCTGGTCCTCCTTTTTAGGAATAATCCCCAGTCATAATTCTCAAATCTGGGCCTCCTTTTCAGGAGTATTCCCCAGTATCAAATATGGGCATCCTCTTGAGAAGGATGCCCCAAGTCCCTAAATTTTTCAAGTCTCTTAACCTGGGCTTCCTTTTCAAGAGTAAGCCCCAATCTTAATTCCTCTTAACCAGTCATAATTTACATTTGATATGGGATTACTTCTCAGGAGTAATACCCAATCATAAGTCCCATCCTAATTTGGGTCTCCTTTTCAGGAGTAAGCCCCAAGTTAGAGTATTCAAATCTCCATGAAGCACATACACCATTATGGACCCTGTTCCTGGATTTCTTCCCTGAAATAAATCCTAATTTATCTGGGCATTCATACATACATAAGTCCCACATTATTTCTTATGATTGCATCTTTCATGGAACAATTAGCTAATTTTCACCAATATCTCTTGTTTCTCACACCGAGCATGACTCACATGAGCTTAGAGTGTAAAAGTAATTATGACATCCTTCTTTGAGCCATCAGTCATAAACATCACACTCCCTTACTCGAACTACATGGGTTCTGATTCCTTTTCTAAACAAAGGATACGTAGGTAGCCCATCTGCGGGTTCGATCCCAACTCTGAAATAATCTCTGTCCTTCTGAAAGACAATAAACTTCAAGTGCCCCATTAAGTGGATTTAAAAACAAGTCTGGTCATCATAATTACCAAGAGACTTCTATATAAATGTTTCGAAGCATACCATTGACCAAGAATCTCTAAATAGATACAGATGATTCTCTATTGATGAAGAACCTTGAATACATATAAAAGATTCTCTAAATTTCATACATATTTAATCATTGATTCTCAAATATGAAGGAAAGCTCATTTTATACTTGGTAATGTAATAAGGATTCACGAACATAACTTAAATCTATAAAGAGAGTCCAGGAGTAGACAATAATTCCCCTCAAAAGGTGTGATGAGTCCGACCTACCATCCTATCGACCAATGATAATTACTAAGCCTCATCAGTCCACAAAATAATGAGCACCTACCTTTGGAAAGTAGGTCCAAATGGATGTGGAATCATTGTATGTTTCCGATTCTACTAACAAACCCGTTAGAAACCGATCATAATGTTTGAACCTCCCATCAAAGCGGTCATCCCCGAATTCCGAGGGAAACAAAAAATGGTGAACCCGACGTGAATCCATAACCAAGTTAAAATGATGTTTTACCTATTTGTTAGGCCCCTATTTAAAACTCAATAATAGGGCCAACAAAAACAATCATTGACATATGTGCTCATCCAAAAGATGTTGTGGCTGAATTTATCTTGATTACATCGGTTATATCAAACATGCACTCTTTTCCAAGATATTTTGCATTTCTAGAATGGATGATCTCAAATTCACACCGTTGAATACCGCTGCTGCAAATGCCACTACTGCTACTCCTGCTGGATCATTGTCTACTCTGAGGATGACATCACCTACTTAGCATCTTCAACACCGGGTATCAAATGCCCTGGTTAAGGAGTACCATCAACACGATACCATCCCAACTCTGGAGGCTGCCCGAAAAGCCCTCCAAGTGAACAACTCACACTGGTAATCCGGACAACGATGACCAGTGATCAAGAAGCAGGCGTTGCTGAATACCATCTCCAACCATTTCAGGTCATTATCCCCGGAACACAATCACAATTCTCTCCCTTATTCTGAGGAGGTGAATGAGCAGGTCCCTCAGGGCTTTAATTCAAGTAGACATGAGTCCCTCCCAAGGGCTCCCACCAACAATCGCTGCCAGACTCGTGCGGCGGTGCGCCCTCAACATGATGAGGGTACCGACTCCAGGCGTTCGGCTCAGGTTCCTCAAACCCGAGTAGGCAAGACGAACCACCAGAGGCGGAATCTGGTCAACAGTGAGCAGGTTCTCATCTCTTCCATCTCCAGAGAAGTCCACCAACCTATCTTGGTGGCAATCAATGAGCGGGCACATACACCTGCCTGTTTTAATTCCACTATCCAGTAGACTCGTCTGGTAGCATCACGCTGATCCCACCAGGAAATTCTGGTGGAGTACTATAGGCAGAAACATACACCTGTTTAAACATCATCAGCTAGTCAGTAGGCTTGTATAACTACATATTATGGATCTCATCAACCACGTTTGGCGAAGTGCAATCAGAAGGAACATACACCTACTAGTATTAATCAAGCCTACCAATAGTCACACTTGGTAGCATTCGGAGAAGTCAGTTGGAAAGCTCCGGTGACAAACAGGAGGCAGGCTCAACTCTCTGCCCCCACACTTGAGTACTATCAGGATTGACTGATAGGAAAAGGAGGATAGGAGCAGGCACATACACCTAATCCAAGCCCAGAATGGTTGTATATCGCCGTTTCGGCAGCAGAAGTCACCAAGCATATTCTATCAATGGTGAAAGAGTAGAAGCAAATCCCTGCTCATATTCTGGATGCCTGCCAGGATATTATAACAACTTCAGCCGCATCTCAGTGAAAGACACATAAATCTATCCATACTAGTAGAGTGACACATCAACAATTCACTCCGGAACAGACACACACATCTGTTCCAGTCCAAGAGGGTTGTGGGGCATACTCCCCCATATAATACAGACAACCAAGTCAGGCACATACACCTGGTTTGAGTAGAGATCGTCAGACTAGCCTGGCCATCTTTCCTAATCAGGCACATACACCTTCTCAGAGAATCCACTTTCGTCAACAAGTGGTTTCCAATGTGAGTAAGAAGGAATCTAAGAAAAATACCCACCCAGCACAGTCAGGAGATCAAGAGCCAATATGTAACAAGGCCTTGCTTGATGCTGGAGTTCTTGAAGCCCTCAGACAGTTATCTGTTGGAATTCAAGATTCTATTCCCTCATTTCCCAAAAATGGGAACATTAATTCCGAAGGTCTTCAACAGACACTTCCTCATGAAGGCTTGCTTCATGACAATTCGGTTGATCTCGAAGTTTCATCTTCATATGAGAGCCATAGGAACCCTCTATGCGGTCATAAGACCAAGGAGCAAGAGATTTCATCTTTTTCTGTAACCCATTATGGTGGTCCTCCCCATGATGATGAATTTATCTGTGAAATTCCTCTCCAAAGTAGTGATGCTCATTTCCCGGAAAATGCTCTAGTGGAAAATGTAGTGCCAAGAAAGCCCTCTTATCTTGAGGCACTTCTATGTGAGAAACCAGTCATGTCTGATGCTTCATCGCTAACAGGTGAAATACTTTCTCAATCAAATGATAGCCCAGGGTGTAGGTAATTCTCCGAGCCACCCCTAAGTCATGAATCTTCTAGTTTGATCAATGATTTCTCTACCAATATTGTTGAATCTGATGAAACAACAAGAAAATACCAACTCTTGTCAAATCAGGTAGAAGAATATTCGTTTAATGAAAAAGAAGAAATGCTGAACATGAGAAAACAACTGGCGAAAGGTGAAGTGCCAGTCATGTTTTGGCCTCTGGCTGACTCTCAGTATGACATTCCGGAATTGTTGATAGAAGATGGAATTCATGATATTCATCTCAACATATGAAAAAATCTTTTTTAGTTGAAAAAGAATGTATTATCTTATGATGAATATTAAAATCATCTTAAGATAATAGAAGATTTACAACGTCAGATTGATTTGGCATCTCTATTAGTCTCTCGATATCTGAAGGTTGAAAAGAAACAGAGAGCCATTCAACGTTCATGCCTTGGTGCACTAAGAAGATTGTGTTAGTTAATTGACAATGCCCCATCTGGTATTCATGTCAGAGGATGGGGTGTTCATGGAGCACTGCATTTCAAGGTGCTCTCCAAAAAGCAAAGCCCGCCTAAAATGGTCTCATGCAATGTTATTTCCCATGGCCGTCCATATTCAATGGGCTTTGATTGTAATCAAAATCATTCCCAAGAACATGCTTCAACTAGTTCCTCTCAAAATCAAGCATACAGAGAACATGTTTTTGAATTACTCCTGCATCAAGAAAACGATAATTTTGAACAAGCCTCTCGTATGGAGGAAGAACATCATCAAGTGACAGAAGTATCATAAATCATCCAACGGTCTTTTGAACCAGGTGATAAAAGTGGATACAGGTTAATGAATCCAGCTAATTTCCAGACTAAGGTTCGCAAGATCAGGAGTCCTTTTAAGAAAGTCTCAGACATAGCATGTCAAGAGCCACCCCAGCTTACCAGACTGGGGACTCTTTTAAACCAACCCTCAGAATCAACAAATAGGATTCGAGGAATTGAGTGGGAATAGAAGGAATAGCCCTAGTCCACCGGACTAGGGACTATTTCATATCATCAATCCCCTCCTTAGAGAACGTCAGTCTTTTCTCGATTGGGGAAGAAGCCTCAAGGGGAATGAAGAGACAATATATCAGGAGATTCCCTCCAAATTACGGTTTGTCAAGATGTTCCTAAGGGATCAAATCAACAAAAGGCAATGTCTCATCAAAGGCAGGAAAGAAGGCCATATCACAGAAATGCTGATAGAAGGGATGTGATGCGTTATGCATCAATCAATATCATCAATGCCGTTGTTGATGATCAACCAGATGAGGCTAACTCAGGGGACTCAGATGAAGAGGTTCCTGCTCAAGAAGATGTACACACTGACAAATATGAAGAAGGTGTGCGCACACGAAATCAAAGGATTACTCAGAACCTAGGTAATCCTTCGAGTAACCCACTTACCCCTCTCCGAAAAGGATCCAACAAAGGGAGGGGAAAGAATTAGTTTACATATCCTCCCTCTAGGGAAAGCCAATCGCTCACACTAGAGCAAAGGATTGCACAACAGGAGGAAGAAATGAAGGAATTAAGGAGGTTGAATGCAGAAATACTTTAGGGTAGTCTTCTTCATGAGCATTCTAGAGTCAATCAGCCAAGGGAATTTGTTGCAGCTACTGAGATGGATCAAGAATATCCTCCTCTATCAGTACACCCTCACAGGTCTAATCCTATGGGTCAAGTGCAACAACAGTTGGCAGTGCTACCATCAGTTGCAGCACCAACCACTACATCTGTCCAAGCTCCAGTCATTGCACCTACCCAAGTCCAAGTTCAACCGGATGTTTCTCAAAAGTTAATAACTACTATTGAGTCATTAACAGCTCGGTCAGAAACTATTGAAGGGAAACGTGCGCAGGTTCAACCAAAAAAGAATGTTTACCCTGAATGGGTGGATTCAATCTCTCCTCCACCCAGTTTTGGAAACCTTGTATTCCCTATTTTCAATGGATCAGGTGACACTGAACAACATTTGATGCATTACATGTCTTGTTGTGATCCTATAATGGGAACTCCAGAGTAGCAAGAAGCCGTTAAAATTAGATTCATTGTACGTACCATGCAAGGAATAACCTTTATCTGGTATACAAGCATGCAATCCCGGTCAATTACCGGATGGGAGGATCTTCGCAAAAAATTCATTCTTCAGTTCAGCTCAACTTCTCCAAAGACAACAGTTATCGATCATACAAACTGTATGCAAAGAGAGAATGAAAGGGTCTCAGATTTCATTGCTCGCTGGAAGGGATTAACATATTCCCTAATCATAGCACTCCCTCAAGAGGAATTGTTTCCAATCTGTGTGGAAAATCTGCATGACGAATTACGCACGCCGTTAATCCCTGTGAAATACACTGGAGGGTTTCGAGACCTTACTTAAATCGCTCAGCAGATTGAATATTACCTTATATAGGCTAAGGCTAAATCTTGTGTAATTCCATCAGCTCTAGAAAGGAGAATGGGTAAAGCAGAAACTAATACAGTTATGCTTAAACAAGAACCTATATATGTTTTTACTTCAAAACCTTCATCTTCTCAAAGGGCTCCGCCTCCTGAGCACCAACAACAAAGACCGTTTCGTCCAGATGATCAAAGAGATCAAAGACGAAAACAATTTGAGGATTTGAAGAGAAAAACATACTCTTTTCGAAATGAACAAGTTCCTGGTTACTTCATTTCGGCCCTAGAGAATAATTTGGTTCAGTTGCCAAATCCCAAGAAGCCAAACAAGGAAGGAATTGAAGACCGTCCCAATTATTGCCCCTTTAAACAAATGTTGGGGCATCCCATCCAGGAGTGTTTTGTCTTTAAAGACCTCCTGTAAAAGATGGTAGACTCGGGACAAGTTAAACTGAAAGGATATTCAGCCCAGGTAGCCTATGTCATTGCTACAATTCTAGAAGAGGAAGGCGAATGGCAAGAAGTCAAAAGAAAAAATGCACAGAAGTATGATGATTGGATGTTCACAAGGACAATCAACCGAACTCATGCTATTTTTCGAACATAATTAAAGAATCCGATTGTGTCTTCTTCCATGAATGTTGTGGAAAAACCCTCTTCATCAGAGGGAAAGTCCTCAAAGAAACGACACGATTCAAAGAAAGAAAAAAATCAGAAAAAGATGAGTATGTGTCAAAGCCTACATTGTCTTTGACTCTGGCAGACTTCAGGCCATCTACTTTAAAGCCACATGCACTACCCCACCAAACGGCACAACCTAGACAGGCTAATCAGGCAGAGTCTTCATAAGACGAAGAGTTAATCTTCGGTTTTGTTAATATGATTCAATTAATAGATCCATATGCTAGCCACAGTTTCAATTTCGATGAGTCTGAATTCACTGCATCAAACAAGGGAATCATAGGAAGTTCCAGAGGCTCAGGATACAGAGGAAGACGTGGATCTTTTAGAAGCCACTACTCCAATTCTACCCCTTCTAGAACTGTGTACGGAGCAGAAACTCATGGTAGATCCCTTCAGTGAGCTCAGAACGAACAAGAAAGTTCTTTTACCAATAGAAAATTCAGTCCTGGCACAGTAATTTTGGAAGACCAGTTGAAGGTTCCATCCTCTTCCTCTCAATAAGTAAATGGATCTAATCGGTCTAATCTTTCAAAACCAGGGATATTGCCAACTCCTATCCTGATACAAGATGCATCAACTTCCAAAGCATCTACTTCCAAGGTACCTACTAAACCACATATTCCTGTTGGGAAACGCAAACCTATAGATCAAAAGTATGATGTATTGAAACACTTGGCCCTTGTACCAGCCAAGTTATCAATTCTGGATGCTCTAAATCTGTCAAAAGATCTTCAGGAAGCACTCATCGAGGCTTTGTTAAGTCCTCAATAGTTTGAAACTGAAATTGCTACTGCTGAATTCTATCACATAGAGAATAATCCTGCAGAATTCCATGCAATAATATCATTTACTGATGAAGATGAAGATGATGTTGTACATGGGAATATTAGACCTTTTTAATTATCTAGCAAGGTCAATGGTGTATACGTTTGAAGAGATTTCATTGACAATGGTTTAGGAGTCAACCTCATGCCCATTCATACACTTCGTCGATTGGGCCTTACAGAATCTGATTCCTTCTACCCTGATGTTACAAGGATATGATAAAAATGAACAAGAAACAATGGGTGAATTTAAACTCATAAATCAGTTTGTAGATCTTGTATCCAATTCATATTTCATGGTTGTTGATCAAGACTCATCCTTCAACATCTTTCTTGGAAGAGACTGGCTACATCAGCATGCAACTATCCCTTCATCATACCATCAATGTCTCAAATATTGTTTTGATGGTCATGTTGGGACATTTTATGGTGATAAGGCCCCGTTCTAGACATGTGAGTCTCAATACATTGATGCGAAATTCTATCACATGAAGGGAAGAGAGAAATCCATAACAAAGGAGATTACCAAAGTTAATGCTCCATATGGTTTGGAGAAGATTCCAGTAAATCCATTTACACAAGTGAGTACAGATTATGTGTTGCCTATTAGTCAAATTTACAAGATATACCCAAATCAAAATACTCTTATGGAAAGATCAATAATGTCAATTATGGCAATCGGGCCAGACAACATGGGAGAAATTGGTAACCCACCAATCAGTGATGAAAGCACAAATGGTGACGTCTTCAGTTCATCTACTGAAATCCAACAAGTCAATACATCTCCAATTAGGCCAGAAGAAGTTATAGAAAAATCAGTGGTGAAAATTGATGTCGATTTTCAATCCATCATCTCCACTTTAATACCCAAAGAAGACCCTTCATCATCAATCGGGTCGGAAATGGAAGCTTCTTCCTCAAGATGTGGAAATTGTGACTTCTCTTCTGATCATGAAAATTATTCTTTATCACCTAATATGCAAGTAGAAATGTAAGAAATAACACATGATGAAGAAGACAAGGAGTATCTCAGAGATGCTCCTCCAGCATTTGAAGAGGGTATCTCTACCACTGTGGATGAACTCAGAGAAATAAATCTGGGTACAAAAGAAGATCCACGCCCCACATTAATCAGTGCGTCCAGGACTCCTGAAGAGAAAGAGATGTATATTTCTTTTCTAAAGAAAAATAGAGATATATTTGCTTGGAACTATACAAAAATTTCCGAGCTTGATCCTGATGTTGCTACTCATCACTTGGGTTTACAAGAAGAATATCGAGGATTTAAGCAAGCCGCGAGAAGAACACACCCATCTTATGATTCCTTAATGGATGTTGAAGTGGATAATATTATCAATTCTAACTTTTTCAGAGAAGTTCAATATCCCAAGTTGTTGGCTAATATTGTCCCTATAAAAAAGAAGAACAAAAAAAATTAGATTTTGCATCGATTTCAGAGATCTTAATCAGCATTGTCCAAAGGATGATTTCCCAGTTCCGATTACAGAAAATTTATTTGATGCAATAGCTGTCTGTGAAGAACTTTTCATCATGGATGGATATTCTGGATATAATCAGATCCGAATGGCCCCAGAAGACAAGGAATCCATAGCCTTCAGAGCCCCTTAGGGTGTGTTTTTCAACCGGGTAATGCCTTTTGTCTTAAAGAATGCAGGTGAAACATATCAACGTGCCATGCATCGTATCTTCAAACCCTTATTAGGGAATATTGTTGAATGCTATGTAGACGATTTGGTGGTTAAATCCAAACAATGTTCTAATCACTTGGCTGATTTGGAATTCATATTCCACAAGCTTCAACAACATAATTTGTAGATGAAACCCTTAAAATGTGCTTTTGAGGTAACCTCAGGAAAATTTCTCGGCTTTGTTGTATGCCATCGTGGTATTGAAGTCGATCCTGAGAAGACCAAGTCAATCCTTGGTATGTCACCTCCTCTAAATTTGAAAGAATTAATAGGACTTCAAGGAAACTTAGCCTATATTCAGCGTTTCATCACCAATTTGGCAGGAAAAAGTTTACCCTTCACCAAATTGATGAAGAAGGGAGTCACTTACCAGTGGGCTAAAGAATGTCAAGAAGCATTCGATATTATCAAGAAATACCTCTTGAGTCCATCGGTACTCATGCCACCTGTTGAAGGAAGACCACTTATCCTCTACGTGACATCTCTAGAGCGATCATTGGGTGCCTTTCTTGCTCAAAAGAATGATGCTGGGAATGTAAACAGTCTCTACTCTCTCAGTCGAACTATGCTTGAAGCAAAAACCCGGTATTCAAGTATTGAGAAGTGCTGCCTGACATTAATCTTTGCAGTTCAGTAGTTGAGACAATACTTGCAACATCACGAGGTCCAATTGGTATCTCGCAATAACCCGCTCAAATTCATCCTTAGTCGTCCAATGCTTACAGGGTGTCTGGCAAGGTGGATAGTTATTTTGAAGCAATTCGGCATACAATATGTGTCTCAAAAGGTGATAAAGGGCCAATCTCTGGCTGATTTTCTGCCTGAAAACCCCTCAGTGGAAGACACATCTTTAGATATTGAACTCCCTGACAAGGAAGTATTCTCTATTCAAGAAAGTCCTCAGGCATGGGAAATGTATTTTAATGGTGCTTCCAGAAGTCCAACAGGGAGGAAAATGGAAAACCCTATATTCAAAAAAGTTGGCTTAAGAATTGTGTTCATTTCTCCAGACAAGGCGGTATTACCTTATTCCTTCTTATTGTGGGAAGGTGATACCAATAATGAAGCCGAATACCAAGAACTCATAACAGGTTTGGAATTAGCGCTTCAAGCACAAGTGAATCACTTAAAAGTGAAAGGTGATTCAGTCCTGGTAATCAAACAAGTCAATGGGGATTATGCCATCAGAAAAGAAGAACTAATTTCTTTGTATGATTATGTCAGAGAGTTAATGGCGGAATTCCCTTCAGAACCGACATTTTTTTATGTCCTTAGATCACAAAATGCTCAAGCTGATGCACTGGCTAATAGAGCCACGGCTCTGGAAGATCCAAATCGGGATGAGACAACCATCAGTATTGCCAACCGTCATGCAATTTCACCTTATGTTCAAATCAGAACAGAGGAAATTAATGAAATTAGTCCCATTCCTGAACTGTATGGTCACACTATAGGATGGATGTCACCTATCAGGGAATACCTTCAAAATGGAACACTTCCACCTGATAGAGTCAAGAAAGAACAAATATGGCGACATGTGGTCAATTTTACTCTTTATGATAGCTCAAATCACCTAGAGAAAATTATCTACAAACGTGGTTTTGATGGAGTTCACTTCAGATGCATTGATGGTGAAGAGACAATGGCTGTCATGAAAGAAGTGCATGCAGGAGTCTGTGGTGCCCACCAGTCTGAACATAGACTGTCTAATCAGATTCGAAGGCTTGGATACTTTTGGCCTTCAATGATACAATATTGTGTCGATTTCACAAAGAAGTGTCATTCATGCCAAGTACATGCCAACTTCATTCATAAACCTCCAGAGTTGCTTCATACAGCTAAATACTCATGGACAATTGCCACATGGGGAATGGATGTGGTGGGACCTTACCCTTCGGCTACGACCAAGCAGTTTAAGTACATTCTTACTGCTACTGACATCTTTTCCAAATGGGAAAAGGAAAAACCTCTCAAGGAAGTCAGTTCTAAATGCGTTGTTAGCTTCATCAAGTCTAACATCATTACCAGATTTGGTGTCCCTCATACCATATTGACGGACAATGGCACCCACTTCTGTTCATCCGAGGTGAAGAAGTTGTATCAAGAATAAAACATCAAATCCAACCATTCATCTCGGTATCATGCAGTGACCAACGGCCAGATATAAGCCATTAACAAGACTCTTTCAAATATTCTACAAAAGATGGTGGATAAAGATAAGAGGTCATGACCTGATAAACTCTTTCATGCTTTATGGGCTTATCGGACTACCACCTGCACTGCAACTCGGTCTACTCCATATTCACAGGTATATGGAACGGAAGCCGTCTTGCCCATTGAAGTTCAATTTCCTTCGCTCAAAGTAGCCATTTATGATCAGCCATCTACAGATGAGCAATCTCAAAAGCGATTGAATGAATTGGAACAGTTAGATGAGAAAAGATTGTGCACTTTGCACCACTTGGAAGTCTATCAGAATCGAATAGCACGAGATTTTAACAAAAAAGTTTGTCTTCATTCATTCACTCAGGGAGAATTGGTATTAGTTCTCAGAATTTCAATGATACCAGGAAAGAAACCTCCCAGGCTTGATCCAAAATGGGAAGGACCTTACTCAATACATAGGGTGTACTCCAATGGAACTTATTCATTAATCTCGATGGATGGAGAACTCACCACTACTCCAACCAATGCCATATTTTTGAAGAAGTATTTTGTATAAATACAAAATACATCATCAAAATGGTCAAGTATGACCTTAAACTACACCACTATCCAGCAAGATGTTAAACAACATCATCAACGGTCCATGCATATGACCCTAAACTATTTGCACCATCATCCCACATGACGTTAAACTGCAAAAAACTTCCCTAAATGGTCCTGTATGACCATAAACTACAACCAGGTCCTGTATGACCTTAAACTGCATCATTAATGGTCCATGCATATGACCCTAAACTATTTTCAAGTCCCTTACGTCCAGGAAGATGTTAAACTGTGACGTCCTAACTACATGATGCTAAACTGTATAAAAGTACCTTACGTCTGGAAAGAGGTTAAACTACATAATTATCAAAGGTCTTGTATTATCTTAAACTACAACACCGTCCAACATGACATTAAACTACACCATCCACGGTCCATGCATACGACCTTGAACTATTTACACTTTCATCCAACATGACTCTAAACTGTATCGTCCTTTTTTTCATCCAACATGACGTTAAACTATATTTTTCTCATCGTCCTAACTACCTGACACTAAACTATATAGAAAGTCCTTGATACGTCCTACATGACATTAAACTGTACTTTTTCCCTGCTATATGACATTAAACTATGCATCACCAATAGTCCTAACTGCAAGACTTTAAACTGCAAAGTCCATTCATACGTCCTACAAGACGTTAAACTATGTATCGTTAAGGTTGTTGCAACCTATTGTTTCTCACACCGAGTATGACTCATGTGAGCTTAGAGAAAACCTCAACCATAACACTCTCTCTGGGCCGCTAACCATGTGTACGTCCCAACATCATTTATTAGGTCATTGTCCCTAAGAACAACTTGATCATTAATTCATTCTTTAATTGAACTACTCTGACTTTGATCCTTGCCTTCCAGGCTGGGTACGTAGGCAACCTCCCTAGGTTGAAGCCCAAAATCAATCTCTTAACATTGGTTCACCTTCATATCATATGATTTTGATTTGTGAAACCGCCCCTAGAATCAATATCTTTACTTGGTTCATTTTTGTACTTTTTATACAACGTTAATCTATACAACACTTTTGTCTAGTATGACAATAAACTACAATATTCTTTGATACCCTCACTTGAGAAGGAATCATTATTTACATTGATTTTCTATCATGTTTCATTTCCAAGACTACGTGCATACATGGCAATGCCGAAACCTTTTATCTTGGGTTAAACCATCACTGTACTAAAGTCCCCTTTCACCCTTCACATGTACGACCCAAATATGTATAGAGTATATGTCTAGAACTACGTGGGCTTGATTCCCATCCTTATGGGATACATAGGAATGTTCGGGTGTCCCTCGAATCTAGCCCCAAGTCTTTGGGCCTAACCCCAAATTCCACTTTTAGTCCCTTGGCTGAAATGTCCCCATGAAAACACAAACTGTGTATTTCTTATAATGGTCCAAGCTCTATGACCCTAAACTAAGATATCTAATCAGTTTGTCCCACACGACATTAAACTGTAGTTTAATAACTACGTATGGATTGATTCTCATCCTTATGGGATACATAGTGAAGTCCAACATCTCAATTCAGGACCCATCCACAACATGATTATGGTTATCATTGATCTGTGTATCTTTGTATAAATTAGACAATACCCATATTTATGTTTTGTAATCCTAACCTTAAATATTTTCAGATCGTCAAAACACTTTTCATGACTTCTAGTCACAAAAATGTCAAACTTCTGAGAATTCTTTTACCTGATTATGCAGCACGTGCCCATAGGCGGCCTTGCATAAACAGTCTACATAACAGATTTTCAGCCAAAAGATACTATTATTTGACTATACAGCCAATTCCCTTAGGTGGCCCTGCATAATTCAACCCCCTAATGGGTTTGTCGGATAATGCTAACTTCATTCTTGGGAAGAATGCCTCTTTTGTCCTTATTTGTCTTAAATGACAGTATGTAGGGATCTGCAAAAATAGCCATCCTTAACATATCTGTCCCATATCATTTTTCATGATATGAAAAGTATTCAAGCCTGTGGTTTATATTCTCCTTCCCTACGTTTGGGTCAGACCTTCATAGGAGTGATATCTATCCAGTTCTTCGATAATCTTGTTTGGAAATATCTTCTCCATATTCAAGTACCTCTATCCATACAGCAAACTCTATACTTTGGAAAATTTGAATCTCCATAAACTTTCACTGGCTTTTAGCACTATGAATTTAAATTTTTGAGAGTTCTTTTTCCTGACTATGCAGCATGTTCTCATAGGCTGCCTTGAATAAACAGTCTACCTAACAGACGTGTTATCCAAAAGATACTATTTTATTTAACTATGAAGCCAATGCCCTTAGGTGGCCCTACATAATTCAACCCCCTAACAGGTTTGTTAAATAATGGTAACTTCATTCTTGGGAACTACTTCTTCTAATGCGTTTTAGCTCTTTTTCATATCAATCCTCAGATTCAAATATTCTTAAATCATAGTTTACATTTTTCCCCCATACTTGAGTATGGTACTATGTTTTCAGATGAATTGTCAAGGAATTGAGTCAATTATATTTCATTCGGTCAATGCTATTTTGACATTAAACATTATCCTTTTTATGTCTGGCATGCATGACTTTAAACTGCCCACAAAATACAAGGGAACTCTGAATCAAATTCAAGTTCCAAGCTCACTAAACATATGTTTTGTATGATTTAGGTAATATTGAGAAATTAAAAGGTTCGAAGTTTGTAGGGTTATTTACATTAATCCTTGTAAAAATCAAACTATGCTTACTAGGACCAATGACTTAGGTAAAATCTAAAGCATGTAGAAAAAGAGAATGCAGGTACAAATGAGTGAAGGAGAAAGTGTTTTTCATTGATGCACATGAGATAGAAGGACAACCACAGACAGGAGTCTCTTCTCTTTTTTCACGAATTACAAGAGGCTTTCAATATAATTCCTCATTTGATTTACAGAGTCCCGAGCATCATCAGCAACAACTTGGAATTCATTCAATCAACTAGATACCATACGATATGCAGTGATACCAGCTCTTCTTGGAACAATTGTAAAAGAATGTTCTTGAGTGTGGTTTGAGAAAATTTTATGCTGATCAAACAGTGACTCTATTTCTGTCCAAGAGACTTGGAAGATGGATACATGGATTTGAGAATGGAGCATTGGAAGCTAAGAGCCATTTTGGAGGGATTACTCTTTTCAAATATTTCTCTAATGCCATGTTTGTCTTCTCTCCACCAACCGGTAGCGGAAAATATTTCAGCCCATGGGTTTTCCATTTTCATATCTGCAAGAAAATGACATAGAAGAAGAATTTGAAAGTTCACACCATTTTTGTTGCTCTTAATGAAAAACATAACTGAAATAGAGGAGTAGCAATGCAGCTAAATTTTAGGCATATAGTTCTTTGCATTTGGAACATTGACTCCTTGCAGATGACCATGCCCATACAGGGACAGGTAGATTCTCTATGGGAAATTAAGATGATATTTCTTCAAGTACTTAGCCAAATTTGGGAGAGTGTTGTCGTAAATATCATAGTAATCATGGAAAAAAATATTCATTAATTCATCTATCCACTTGCTAGACAATTCATCAGCAATTTCAATTCTCTTGGGAGCCATTGAATCTGCACAAAAGATGAATAAACTAACTCTTAAATGGGGTTATTTTTAATAAAATTTGTGAAGGAATTCAGAAAAATGGAAATGGCATTAAGGCGCGCAAGTCTAAACATGGCGTGGAAATGTTAGTGTTCCACGCTAGTTTTTGACGCGCAAGTATAAACCACGCAAGTACAAATACCAATAGAGCAGCCCAACATCAAAGAAACATCGGAAAACAGAGCAACTTGTGTGACTAAGGTGACCTGCGTGGCGAGAGTTCGACGGTCTGAAATATGGAAATCTAGATGCTTTGTACGGAAGTGATTCCCTCTATTTATAGACACGGATAGAACCCTACGTGCCGTACCCCTGCGTGCAAGGCCCTGCGCGACACGCACTTGCACGCCGCCCTCTGCGCCATCAAGACTTGCGCGCCACCTTTCCTTTGGTTTTCTTCTTTTTCTGTTTTCCTCAGAGTCAAATCCTCTATTCTTTCTGGATCCAACTCTAAGGGAGGACTTTTGTTAATGCTCCTTTAATCAAAGAATTTAAATATTGGAAAATATAAATACCTTAGTCCAAATTGATTCATCCTTTGAATAGACATCAAAAAATCGACAAAGGGATGAACAAAGAGAACATTGCCCATAGGTCACGCACGTTCCCTCATGGTCGCACAGGTGTACTTGCGCACCACATAGTGGACTCGTAGGTGACTTGCACGACCTAAGTGATAACCACCCGAGTCTTCTCCAGTCTATAAATAGACACTGTGGGCCCCATATTTGAAAAATGATTTTTTTTCGAGAAACTCATATTTAAGCTCCCAACGCCCTAGTCTCTTCTCAAAGCTTCCGAAACACTTCTAAGGTAATTTTTTTTACCTATAACGGAAGATCTAATGAGGGGGAGGAAGGCCTAAGTGTTGAAACTCATCAACACTTGCGCGCCTGAATGGCCAGCCCTTAAGGGAAATGGCCACACCTGCGCGCTACCTTACTCCTTCAATAGAACTTGCGCGCCCCTATTCTTGAAGAATCTCAAGAGGATTCTAAAGGCTTTAACCAAGAGTCGCTCAAGTATTACCCTACGGGTTAACCATCGCACAAGTACCCATGTGTCGCACAGGTATACCTGCATGATAGAACTTGCACGCCCATGCAGTACCTGCGCACTTTCCAGGACTTGTGCGCCCCTACCTTTTAGGGTGCCCTTCTTTCCCATTTCACCCCTCTTAAGCCATTCCACCACTCCTATTCAAGATTCAGTCTTCAAGACACTCTTCAAATTCATTCATGTCATGATTTCGTGATTTGAATTCCTTATCTGAAAGAAATTCTATGGAATATCTCTCAAAACCTAGTGATTTACACATCTTTATGTAATTCCCCGACCCCAGTTACCCAGAGTCGGTGCATTATTACATAACATTGGCATGATCACAAGAAAGATCAAATCTCGAAAGACCGATTGGTTTAGTAGCCTTGGAAACACTAGTTATATTCATAAAGTTTTACATTACATCATAAAGTGAAAAACTACTATAACAACATAATGTCTCCATAGTCCACACTATTATCCCCTCATAATATCCCTGAAGGTCATTCATAACTTATTTCTTCACATCCTGGGAAAAATAAAACATAGAAAAGGGGTGAGCTCAAATGCCCAGTAAGGATAACAATATAGCGGAAACTTTCAAAAATAAGCATAAACATTTAAGGCAATGTATAACCCAAACAAAAGCCTTTTAAACTTGAACTTCAACATATTATGGAAAAAGTAAAATGAAATAATGCCATTTACTTATTCACATGGATATTCTACTAATTGAATAATCACATGCAATATCAATAACCACTTTCATAATGATGGAATGCATAATTCCAGACTATCATAACCACATAGCCAAGGCCTCGTGCTAAGACTACAAATAAGATTTTGCCAAGGCCTTATTCCAAGACACTAGTTTGTCTTATGAGACCTATCGATGCATCGAGGAGATATAGCGGGCTCCACCCGTCACATATTAAGTCCAATGCATTCCCATATGAAAAGGTTTAAACATAACATAAACATTCGTATTAAAACTAGCATACGAAATGTCAATACTTTCACCATAAACTATGAATGGTATAAAAATAGCACATCCACAGTCAAACATAGTGCAAAACCTTCAATACAATATATAAGTTTCGTATCATAATAAATCAACTTCAAATAAGCATAAAATGCATCAAAGGATGTTGACATAGATGAAATCAAAACTATTTGAGAGAAATATCTCTTTTCTCGAAATCATTGAAAAGTCACACATTTATAAAGGAAGTAATTTAATAGAGATTATTGAATCAAAGTGTCCCATACCACTTTGAAACTTTTGAAAAGAAATATCATTTCAAAACCATCATTTCCATATAAATAAATCCTTAAAATCATTTTGAAAATATGTACATTAATTAAAAATATTTAGAAAGATAAATCTTTAAAACATTTAAAATTATGATCTTGATAAAGAGTACCTTTCACAAATTCTTAAAATATCCATTTTGAAATCATTTAAAAGTCACATAATTATAAAATAAAACATTTACTTTGAAAATATTCTTATATTCTTGTAAGGGAAGTTTCGAAGATTTTATAATGGCCGAAAATAACCGCACCCACCGTATAAGTTAAAAAAACATTCTTACCTTAATTCTGTCGAAAAGGTTAAAAGCACCTTGTTTGGAAAACAACGGAAAGATTCCATTATAAAAATCTTATAAAATGTCAAAAAAGGGTATAAATGACTTTAACACATATTCTTTTAAATAGTAAAAATGTTTTGAAATACATTTTTAAGAAACATGGATGTGGATGATAAAGAGATCCCAGTAGATAATTACGTATAAACAACCTCAGATAATGAAGAGATTGTGAAATAAACCCTTACCTTGTACTTTTCCTTGGTTGGGATAGGTTAACATCCTATATAATGGTGAAATAATTGTTAATAAATTATTCAATAATCATATACATTAATATGATATCATATATGATCTCTTAACATTGCATTGTTAATAATATCTTAGAATTATCGTCGTTTCGGGTGTTAACTTACTCGCTTTCTTTTATATGTTTTGTTACGTAATCCATGTTTGTAATGGATAGGCTATATATCATTCATATAAAGAATGATATCAAGCCCTTATATACTATTATTAATAATAAAATGAGAATTATACTTGAATGGATACGATGGAGAATGAATCTCATCGCGTTCGTGGAGACGGTAGTCCGTACGTACGCACGAGCGACAATATCATTCTTTTGATATTAAAATAATATATAAATGGATGGTATATCATATATAAAGAATAATTAGCATGTTATATTTATTATTTACATGAGTTAAACATCATTATTATACCCATCCAAATAATAATATATTGAATAAAAATTACACCACGACGTGGAGACGGTAAGCCGTACGTACGCACGTATGGTGACATGTTATTCAAAGGGTGGATATAATACTGAATATTTTTGTACAATATTTATAATAACATCACAGTATATATATGACACTGGAGTTATTATTTTAGAATGTTAATAACAAAGGAAGAAGAAGTGGAAGAAGAAAGGAACTTAGAAAAGGGTGGTGAAATCATTACCTCTTCTTCGGGTTCTTCCTTTTGATTTGATCAAAATGGATCTTTAGGTTGGATTTATGATAAAACTAAGGCCTCTAGGTTGTAGTGAGGGAAGTTGGGAGAGTATTTGGGTAGAGTTTGACCGAACCAAATGGCTTTGAAGGTGTGAAGAAATGAGAAGGAGGAGTTCCCTTTTAAAAGAGGGGTGAGGGGCACCTTTGGAAAAGCTAGAAATATTAATTTATAATAAATTCATATTCGGTTTCTAATGGCTCCAAAGTTGATTATTTAAATTTTAAGGTGGGGATAGGTCCAAAAAAATTCAACCAATATAATTTAGACAGGTTTGCGTCATTATATTAACCATATATTTAAGTATTAACTCTTAGTTAATTAGTTTCACTTTTACAATGTCTCTTTGTATTATTATATAATATGGTTAATAAACATACTATATACAACCAAGTGACCCCCAAGTGGTCCATTAATTATACACCTATCATGATATAAGTCTCTTGGCCGAACTTTAGATTTTTAGGAATTTAATATCAATTAATAATATAATATTTGTTTTAGAAACTCTTTTATGTCAATTTTGACACTATTCAATAGTTGATTTTTGTGAAACTCATAACAGAATGATTACTTCGAAAAAATTTAATTAAATCATTCCTAACATGTAATATTAATTTATAATATTACTTTAATTCATAAAAAGTCTCAAATTATATTTTATTTGTGTATTTATAATTTCAATTATTTTAATTTTTCACTATTATGGTAATTACTACATCATCATTGTGTCATAAATAAATTAAATTATTTAATGTCTAAAAATTATAAATAAAATATTATTATGTTTTAAATCTTTTTTATCTTTTTTAATTAATATTTATAGTCGAAAATCCAAAATATATTACCCTATGTAAATTTTTTTTTCTAAAAGATATATGCTTGTGTCATTTTTGTATTCATTTTAACTTAATTAAAATAAAGTGTCCCTATCACCTACAAGTGGCTACATGGGGTCCCAAAATTGACCCAAAGATGCCCATGGTCGGACATGTATCAACCAATAAGGTTAGGAAACGTTTTAGGGTAATTTATTGTTATTATAATATTATTTTTTAACCCTTATTTACCGGATTTACCCTTTAACCATGGTAAATAAAATATTTAACGAATTATTCAAAATGTCTAAAAATAAAAGTTACCTATTTAAACAATTTTAACATCCTAATTCCAAATATGGAATCCATTTTTCCAAATTCAAAACACAGAAGTGGCAGAAATTAATTTAAAATTAATTCCCGTTGTTAAAACAAAAAGTGTGTTTTTAAGAGATAATAACTATCAAAAGATTGACACTTGTTTATGTTCGATTTAATTGTAAAATTATGTACAATGACCAAAATTATATTAAATGGTAAAAATATATTCTAAATATACTTTTAAACCACTCAAATTCATAATTTATCACTATTAATTATTTTGATTAAAAAAGTTGTTTTTAATTAAAATTTAGCAATTTTCACTATTCTTCAAAATATAAGTGTTATCCAAAAAGTTCAAAAATTTCACCCTAGGATAAATTAGATATTCTGAATCCAAAAATGAAGTCCATTTTGAAATATAAAATATATATAATTTCAAAAAGTAGGTATTACTATTCATAACGGCTAGTTTGATTGGTTGTGGTGTGTGTTGGAACTCGAAGTTGTGTACAACACATGCTAGCATACCGTGGAAGGTTGGGGTGTTTCATTTTAAATTTTTGATGTCCCAATTTAGTCAAAATGTTTATAATATTGTATTTAGAAAGGGTTCACTATTAAAAGTTGGTAAAAGTGCAATACTGAAAATGAATTTGTTCTTACATTATGTCTAAGAAACTCATAATATGGATTCTAAAATTATAAGGATTATATAAAGTTTAAAATTTAGTTAATACTATTCATAACCTCTTTTGAATGGCATTTTTGGTAAGTCATGGTGCGATTGAACTCGGTGTTGCGTGTAGTGCAAGTTATTGAATTATTTTGAAGAAATAACACACTATGAAATCTTGGGGTGCTACATTCTCCCCTCCTTCAATAAATTGTGTCCTCGTAATTTGAAATTGTTCTTCGAAAATAAAAGGTTGAAAATAGAAAATATCTTTGTGGGAAAACCCACATCGGAAATTAGTTTACTAAAATTTAGTCATAATATGAGGAAAAGAGAAATGAAAGGGTCACCACCAAATTATGATCTCGATTAGGAGAACATTGCTGGAAATTAGGGACATATAATTGGAGGAAAAACGTAAATATTTATAAGTAGTGATTGAGGTCATCAATCACAAACAAGTGTAAAATTGAGGTCCTTAAATTCATCAATCTAGGATGATTTGAAATACCATCAGTTCAACAAAAAATAGGGTGTTAGGATAACACAT
Source organism: Viscum album (assembly GCA_963277665.1). Lineage (NCBI taxonomy): Eukaryota > Viridiplantae > Streptophyta > Magnoliopsida > Santalales > Viscaceae > Viscum > Viscum album. The sequence goes on along the minus strand of OY728160.1, from coordinate 1,394,990,872 downwards.
TTCTGGTTTTAGGATTCCTTAAATAAAGTATAAGAATTAATTTCTTCATAGAATAATAGAAGAAGAAAAATATATTCTTGACAAGTAGAGTCCCATACTTTAACAAATTTATACCACAAACTCATCTTTCACTCTAAAAGATAATAGAACGTAAAAAATATATTCTATTTATCCTATTCGTATAGGGTTCCAAAAAAACAAATTTATAATTCATCTACCAGATCTTTTAAAAAAACTACATTATTTAATCCTGAACATCACATGGGTCAGTGGTATGCGATACACCCTTTTCTCCCTACGGTTGTGGGATCAAGTCTCACGGCCTTGCCAGACGTGATAGGTTGCTGCCCGACCTTCGGGTTGTCCTTTTATGGCAATCCAAAATAATCGAAACTAGAACTATCCAAAATACTTCAGTCCAAAATTTATAAGGAAGGTAAACACAATGAAGATCCTTTTTTTTTCGCGTAATAACATGTGATCACCTTCATCATGTATTCTTTTAAAACACTACAACATCCTGAATTATCTTAAAACCTTATTGATTACATTCATGATCCCTTATTCCTTAAAGAATAATAGATATACTCCTTCAATACAAAAATATTTTAAACCCCCACAATGATGGAATATACAAATCATTAATCAGTTTCAAGGTAGTCAATAATTTATCCAAAACAATCATGTATTATTCTAAAATCACTACCTCGGTATTAGAACCATATTATGGTTTATCTTTCTCTCAACCATATATTTTCCAAAAAATTAAACTACTATTGAGTCACTTTTCTTTGTTCCACACAATCTCAAGTCCATAATGAAATAGTACTGCAGTACAATCCTTATATACTCCATAATTATTAGAACAAGTACATTTTTGATACAACACTCAAATGACTTAATCAACATAAGAACTCTAATCATTCCTCTTCATCTGTGGTAGTATCATAACTTGATTATTATCCAATAGCATCATTTGCGGCATAGTCTAATGACTGAGACATAGGTTCACATAGTGTCCAAACTCTTTGCAAATGAAGCATTGTACATTTGAAACCATTTTTTTACCATTGCAGTCACGTACTTTGTGCCCTTTTCCTACACACTTATAACAAAATCCCATTCCTTTTAGGCAAGTTCCAGGGTGTTTCTTCCCACAGTTATCACATATGGGAAAATTCTTCTTTTCCCTCTTCCCTTTATCCATATTTCCCTCTTCCATCCTTTTCTTCTCTTGCTTCCCTTCAAAGCCATAGGACTCAATAAACTCTTTACTTATCTTATCAACACATGATATTATTTCTTCATAAGATGATAATACATGGGAGACTATTTCTCTTATAAATTATAGCTTAAGACCATGAAAGATGTGATCCTTCTTTCTCTTTTGATCATGTGCATTGCTGGAGTTCTCATTCCTTCTACTAGGCACCATTTCTAAACAATGGAATACACTAGATTAGTTTATGAATAACAATACCTAATCCCAAACTTGTAAAACACATAACATAAATTAAATATTTTATGGATATAATCCATAATCATAAAAATGTTTCCTTAGAGGAATTATATTCTCATAATCCCTTCATAATGGTTTGTAAAGAAAATGAGAGTTATCCTAAGCATATCCCCCGAGAGTGTCGTAACCAAGAGTGCGGCAAGGCCCATTGTCGTGCACCTATTTCCGTTCGAGTCTATCTCAAAGAGGTGTTTTCGGGTTTTACCCCTAGGTACATCTGTGCCAAAGCCGCCTCTACCAGCTCGTATCCAGACAGGGATGTATTGCTCGGAAAACTCACAAAATCTCTATAATACCAAAATTCTAGGAAGTTCTTCTATACTAATCCTCAAAGTTCATCTTAGGTCTACGTGCTCTAATCAGAGTTTATCTAAATCTAGCTTCCAAGGTTTGTACTAAACTTCCACTAATACCAACTGTAACGCCCCGACCCCAGTTACCTAGAGTCGGTGCATTATTACATAACAGAGGCATGATCACAAGAAAGATCAAATCTCAAAAGACCGATTGGTTTAGTATCCTTGGAAACACTAGATATATTCATAAAGTTTTACATTACATCATAAAGTGAAAAACTACTACAAGAAAATAATGTCTCCATAGTCCACACTATTATCCCCTCATAATATCCCTAAAGGTCATTCATAACTTACTTCTTCACATCCTGGAAAAAATAAAACATAGAAAAGGGGTGATCTCAAATGCCCAGTAAGGATAACAATATAGCGGAAACTTTCAAAAATAAGCATAAACATTTAAGGCAATGTATAACCAAAACAAAAGCCTTTTAAACTTGAACTTCAACATATTATGGCAAATGTAAAATGAAATAATGCCATTTACTTATTCACATGGATGTTCTACTAATCGAATAATCACATGCAATATCAATAACCACATTCATAATGATGGAATGCATAATGCCAGACTATCATAACCACATAGCCAAGGCCTCATGCCAAGACTACAAATAAGATTTTGCCATGGCCTTGTGCCAAGAAACTAGTTTGTCTCCTGAGACCTACTGATGCATCGAGAAGATATAGCGGGCTCCACCCATCACATACTAAGTCCAATTCATTCCTATATGAAAAGGTTTAAACATAACATAAACATTCGTATTAAAACTAGCATACGAAATGTCAATACTTTCACCATAAACTATGAATGGTATAAAAATAGCACATCCACAGTCAAACATATCACAAAACATTCAATACAATATAGAAGTTTTGTATTATAATAAATCAACATCAAATAAGCATAAAATGCATCAAAGGATGTTGACATAGATGAAATCAAAACTATTTGAGAGAAATATCTCTTTTCTCAAAATCATTGAAAAGTTACACATTTATAAAGGAAGTAATTTAAAATATATTTTTGAATCAAAGTGTCCCATACCACTTTGAAACTTTTGAAAAGAAATATCATTTCAAAACCTTCATGTGTATATAAATAAATCCTTAAAATCATTTTGAAAACATGGACATTAATTAAAAATATTTAGAAAGATAAATCTTTAAAACATTTAAAATTATGATCTTGATAAAGAGTACCTTTCACAAATTCTTAAAATATCCATTTTGAAATCATTTAAAAGTCACATAATTATAAAATAAAACATTTACTTTGAAAATATTCTTATATTCTTGTAAGGGAAGCTTCGACGATTTTATAATGGCAGAAAATAACCGCACCCGCCGTATAAGTTAAAAAAACATTCTTACATTAATTCCATCGAAAAGGTTAAAAGAACCTTGTTTGGAAAACGACGGAATGATTCCTTTATAAAACTCTTATAAAATTTCAAACAAGGGTATAAATGACTTTAACCCATATTCTATTAAATAGTAAAATTTTTTTGAAATACATTTTTAAGAAACATGGATGTGGATGATAAAGAGATCCCAGTAGATAATTACATATAAACAACCTCGGATAATGAAGAGATTGTGAAATAAACCCTTACCATGTACTTTTACTTGGATGGGGTTGGTTAAAATCCTGTATAATGGTTAAATAATTGTTATTAAATTATTCAATAATCATATACATTAATTTTATATCATATATGATCTTTTAACATTGCATTGTTAATAATATCTTAGAATTATCGTCGTTTCGGGTGTTAACTTACTCGTTTTCTTTTATATGTTTTGTTATGTAAGCCATGTTTGTAATGGATAGGTTGTATCTCATTCATATACAGAATTATATCAATCCCTTAGATAATATTATTAATAATCAAATGAGAATTATACTTGAATGGATACGATGGAGAATGAATCTCATCGCGTTCGTGGAGACGGTAGTCCGTACGTACGCACGAGCGACAATATCATTCTTTTGATATTAAAATAATATATAAATGGATGGTATATCATATATAGAGAATCATTAGCATGTTATATTTATTATTTACATGAGTTACAATCATTATTATACCCATCCAAATAATAATATATTGAATAAAAATTACACCACGACGTAGAGACGGTAAGCCGTACGTACGCACGTATGGTGACATGTTATTCAAAGGGTGGATAAAATACTGAATATTGTTGTAACATAATTATAATAACATCACAGTATATATATGATACTGGAGTTATTATTTTAGAATGGTAATAACAAAGGAAGAATGAGTGGAAGAAGAAAGGAACTTGGAAAAGGGTGGTGAAATCATTACCTCTTCTTCGGGTTCTTCCTTTTGATTTGATCAAAAGGGCTCCTTAGGTTGGCTTTATGTTCCAAATAAGGCCTCTAGGTTGTAGTTAGGGATGTTGGGATAGTATATGGGCAGAGTTTGGCCGAACCCAAAGGCTTTGAAGGTGTGAAGAAATGAGAAGGAGGAGTGCCCTTTTATAAGAGGGGTGAGGGGCACCTTTGGAAAAGCTAGAAATATTAATTTATAATAAATTCATATTCGGATTCTAATGGCTCCAAAGTTCATTATTTAAATTTTAAAGTGGGTATGGGTCGAAAAAAATTCAACCAATAGAATTTATACAGGTTGGGGTCATTATATTAACCTTATCTTTAAGTATTAACTCTTAGTTAATTAGTTTCACTTTTACAATGTCTCTTTATATTTTTATATAATATGGTTAATAAACTTATTATATACATCCAAGTGACCCCCAAGTGGTCCATTTATGATACAACTATCATGATATAAGTCTCTTGTCCGAACCTTATATTTTTAGGAATTTAATATCAATTAATAATATAATATTTGTTTTAAAAACTCTTTTATGTCAATTTTGACACTATTCAATAGTTGATTTTTTTTAAACTCATAACAGAATGATTACTTCGAAACATTTTAATTAAATCATTCCTAACATGTCATATTAACTTATAAAATTAGTTTAATTCATAAAAAGTCTCAAATTATATTTATTTGTGTATTTATAATATCAATTATTTTAATTTTTCACTATTATGGTAATTACTACATCATCATTGTGTCATACATAAATTAACTTATTTAATGTCTAAAAATTATAAATAAAATATAATTATGTATTAAATAGTTTTGGCTTTCTAATGAATATTTATAGTAGAAAATCCAACATATATACCCCTATGTAAAAATTGTTTTCCTAAAAGATATATGCTTGTGCCATTTTTGTATTAATTTTAACTTAATTAAAATAAAGTGTCCCTATCACCTACAAGGGGCTCCATGGGGTCCCAAAATCGACCCAAAGATGCCTATGGTCGGCCATGTATCAACAAATAAGGTTAGGACACGTTTCAGGGTAATTGTTTTTTATTATAATATTATTTTTTAACCCTTATTTACCGGATTTACCCTTTAACCATGGTAAATAAAATATTTACCGAAATAATTATTCAAAATGTCTAAAAATAAAAGTTACCTATTTACACAATTTGAACATCCTGATTCCAAATATGGAATACATTTTTCCAAATTCAAAACATAGAATTGGCAGAAATTAATTTAAAATTAATTCCCGTTGTTAAAACAAAAAGCGTGTTTTTAAGAGATAATAACTATCAAAAGATTGACACTTGTTTATGTCCAGTTTAATTGTAAAATTATGTACAATGACCAAAATTATATTAAATGGTAAAAATATATTCTAAATATACTTTAAAACCACTCATATTCATAATTTATCACTTTTAATTATTTTGATTAAAAAAGTTGTTTTTAATTAAAATTTAGCAATTTTCACTATTCATCAAAATATAAGTGTTATCCAAAAAGTTCCAAAATTTCACCCTAGGATAAATTCGATATTCCAAATCCAAAAATTAAGTCCATTTTGAAATATAAAATATATATAATTTTAAAAATTAGGTATTACTATTCATAACGGCTAGTTTGATTGGTTGTGGTGTGTGTTAGAACTCGAAGTTGCGTACAACACACGCTAGTGTACCATGGAAGCTTGGGGTGTTTCATTTTAAATTTTTGATGTCCCCATTTAGTCAAAAAGTTTAAAATATTGTATTTAAAAAGGGTTCACTATTAAAATTTGGTAAAAGTGCAATTCTGAAAATGAATTTTTTCTTACACTATGTCTAAGAAACTCATAATATGGATTCTAAAATTATAAGGATTATATAAAGTTTAAAATTTAGTTAATACTATTCATAAAATCTTTTGAAAGGCTTTTTTGGTAAGTCATGGTGCGATTGAACTCAGTGTTGCGTGTAGTGCAAGTTATTGAATTATTTTGAAGAAATAACACACTATGAAATCTTGGGGTGTAACATTTATGTCACTAAAGATTGAGATTTCATTCATTGAACCTCATCCTTTAAGATGAAAGAACTCATTAAACTGGGCTGAATTTTCAAGAATAAGCCCCTGTCATAATTCTCAAAATATGGGCCTCCTTTTCAGGAATAAGCCCCAGTCATAATTCTCAAATCTGGGCCTCCTTTTTTGGAGTAAGCCCCAGTCTCAAATATGGGCATCCTCTTGAGAAGGATGCCCCAAGTCCCTTAATATTTCAAGTCTCTTAAACTGGGCTTCATTTCTAAGAAGTAATCCCCAATATTAATTCCTCTTAACCATTCCTAATTTACCTTTGATCTGGTATTCCTTCTCAGGAGTAAAACCCAGTCATAAGTCCTATCTTAATTTGGGCTTCCTTTTCAGGAGTAGGCCCCAAGTTAGATTATTAAAATCTCCATGAAGCATATATACCTTTATGGACCCTATTACTAGATTTCTTCCCTGAAATAAATCCTAATTTATCCGGGTAGTCATACATACATAAGTCTCACATTATTTCTTATGATTGCATCTTTCATGGCACAATTGTCTAATTTTTACCAATACCTCTTCTTTCTCACACCGAGCATGAATCACGTGAGGAAAGAGTGTAAAAGTAATTATGATATCCTTCTTTGAGCCATAAATCATAAATATCACACTCCCTTACTTGAACTACGTAGGTTCTGATTCCATTTCTAAACAAAGGATATGTAGGTAGCCCATCTGTGGGTTCGATCCCAAGTCTGAAATAATCCATGTCATTCTGAATGACAATAAACATCAAGTGCCCAACTGAGTGGCTTTAAAAACCAGCCTGGTCATCATGATGACCAAGTGACTTCTATATAAATGTTTCGAAGGATACCATTGACCAAGAATCTCTAAATTGATACAGATGATTCTCTATTGATGGAGAACCCTGAATACATATAAAATATTCTCTATATTTTCTACATATTTAATCATTGATTGTCAAATATGAAGGAAATATCATTTTATACTTTGTAATGTAATAAGGATTCAAGAACATAATTTAAATCCATAAAGAGAGTCCCTAAGTAGACAATAATTCCTCTAAAAAAGGTGTGATGAGTCCGACCTCCCATCCTCTAGACCAATGAAAATTCCTAAGCCTCATCAGTCCACAAACTAATGAGAACCTACCTTTGGAAAGTAGGTCAAAATGGATGTGGAATCATTGGATGTTTTCGGTTCTACGAACAAACCCATTAGACACCGATCAGAATGTTTGAACCTCCCATCAAGGCGGTCATCCCGGAATTCTGAGGGAAACAGATAACACTCTGTAACGCCGCGAATTGGAAAACCTATATGACGGTGGCTGGACCGAGGCGTTACGTAACCTCAAGTGCATATCCCCAAATGCCTGAGGCTGTCGACTGGCAGCGAGGGTTCTTTTGTGTCCGTGGTGGAGAATTTGTGCTCATTGGTAATAAATAATATCACAGCAGATGTAACCAACAATAATAATCAATAGCGGAAGCATGTGAATGAATAAACTACAGTAGAAGAAGTATAAATAAATCTAACTGAAAGATAATAACCAATTATGGAAGCTCACAAAAGGATTTCAGGCCATGATATGGGTCTAAACTGAAATTATGGATAACAGGACTGAGACACAAATTCAAATAAAAGATAAGACACAAGCATCAACTGCATCATGAGAAAGGCCTGGTCCTCTACCCTAGTATCCATCCTAAGAAGTAATGAACAGTCAAGCATCAGAATCAGTATGCTTCACATTGCCAATACCTATGGGCATGAAATCTACTCAGGTGTCCATGACGCCCGAGTAGGGTGTGAGATCAAATTCCAGTAGGCCGGCACCCGTGGTTTCCAAACCTTGCCATTTCATGCAGTAATAAAAATACAGTGTGCCATTACTTAATAAAACTAGATTATTAATTTAAACACAATGAAATACATAAGTCGTCATGGGTTCAAAATGACACCCATGCCTAATCACCTACTTCAGCCTAAGTTGGTAGTATGAAAGGGTACCTATCAGCAAAATGCATGAACACGTATATATGTATAAAACCTAGAAAACAAGGTAAACAAGAAAGAGGTATAGCTTAAGTTTGTGCATTGACTTGGGGTCTAATTCGAGTGTTAACCAGGTGTACCACCATATATCAGAAGGATATCTCAATTCTTAAGAAAAACTCGAATGGAATTAATATCAACACTTAAGGGCATCATTTATTAAGGTTCAAGTTGATAGTTGGAGTTTGAGCCCATCTTGAACGTATCGCTATGGAACATCCGTCAATTTATGCAATGCCACCGAGTCCATACAAGGAAGTCTTTCGAAAGACCATGTATCACCCAAGGCATGGATTTAACCTTAGTTTGTCCTGATCTTGTAAAAAGGGGTCGAGTGTCATCTGAGGATGGCTTAGCCACATTGCCAATGGATCCATCCCGATGGGAACTTTTGGAACCGGTATCACTCAAAAGTATTAGAAAGTCTATGGAAGCCTCGGTCCGGAAAAGCCAGCAACACTGCCCTGGAACATAGAGGTAACCCATTAGGAACAGAGGATCTAAGTGTGGCCCTTAATAAAATACCTGCCTCGTTTCCCTACCCTAAATTTAATTAAATTTTTCACCACAGAAGATATGACATAATCAAAATATAAAGTCGCAGCTTGAAAACCAACCAGATAAACCTGCATCGCAAGGAATAAATCAAACAACATAGCATAACAAGTTGCAAGGAAATATACATATCATATCAACCTCAGTAGAAAATACATATTTGAATAATAAGATGTTCTACACAACGAATTGTAAGGAAATATACATATCATATCAATCTCATCAGATAATGAACATTTAAATATTAATAATTTCAGTAAAAAAATGCAAATAATCCAACAATTCATGTTCATGTTCAAATAAACTATTTATTAATTTTAATTACTATAAAAAGGGGCTTTGCAGCACATGAAATTAATTAAACAATAAACTTGGATAATGGAAGAATACACTGATCATGCCGGCATGACCAAAGTGGTGTCCAACATTGTTGTAATAACTCAAACAACAATTCATTTGATATGAAATCAATAAAAAGGGGCAATGTAATACCCGCAACTAATTAAACTAATAACCCGACTAACATAAAAATACACCAGCTATGTCACCACACCCAAAGGGGATTCCGATCTTGTTTAAACCATTGAAACAAATTAATTTAAGATGAGTATTTCTTAAAAAATTAATAAAAACCATTAACTTAATTAAAATGGATAATATTGGATAAAGCCGGTAGGCACCGACTAATTGCACAACGACACATTTTTATAAATCGCAACAAAACGGAGGGAGAGCGAGTAGGCACTAAACTTTATAGTCGTAGATGAATCCACGATCCATGTTAGGATTTGATTTTTCCTAAAACAGACGAAAATGATGGATTTTATAAAAACCCCAAAATATGGTAACAAGCTTCCTTGAAGAATTGCGTGCAGATTACTCAACGAAAATGTACAATTCCAAATTTTTAATGTTTTCCTTTCCATAAGGTTTACTGCGCATCTGACGATGAAGGAATCAGACATCATACAAAGGAGAAACAACCTTCTGAAGGGGCTGCTGGTTGGTGTGATGGGATTGAGGGGTGCGACGTAATGAGTGGGAGAGGGAGAGAGGAGAAGAAAAAAAGAAAAAGGATAAAATAAAGAAAAAGAAAATAAAAGAAAAATAAGTGAAAAATAATAGATAAGGAAAAAAGGAAATAAAATAAAAAGAAAAAATAAAACAAAGGAATGGAAAAGAAAATAATTAAAATAATTAAAAACGGGAATCCCCCATTTTAATTATTTTCATTTTTCCCATAACACCCTCTTTATTTTATTTTAGAATTTTTTATCCTTTCTTGATTTCTTTTAAATATTATTTAAATCTCTTATTACTCTTTTACAATGCATAATTAATTATTTAAAACCCAAAAACCGTGCCAAAGCGCGACAAGACATTTTTCACTAAATGTCTGTAATTATTTAAATTAAAAAAGTATCTCGGGACCCGCAGCGAGGTGCGTAGGCACATGCCCCAGGTCAGTTAATTAATTAGACTACAATAAAGTAAAAACGGTCCATAACTGATTAGGGTTGGGACATTACAAATGGTGACTTTTTTGTTTTGATTGAAACCAAAAATGATATCCTCCTTTAAATGTTATTATTATTATAACATTATATATTTTTTATTACTTATTAATTATATATCATTTTATCATTATTCAAATTTATATTTATATTTATGTATATATATATACACACACAAAACTAAGAGACTATTTTTGGAAAAAATTAAAATTCTACCAACATTTATCAAATTTATATGATTAACACACACACATAGACACCTATGTAAATATAAACTTATATACTCTCTGATATAAATTAATGTTATTTTTTTAAAATTTAACACCATTATTATTATGTTATATATATATATACAAATTAATTTCATAAAGATTAATATATTTAATTTTTTACTATCATTATCTTAATGATTTGGTTGTGGAAAATAAAATTATAGTAATATAAATAATTATCTACTTTGAGAATAAATATAAAAAATAATACTATAATAAATATAATTTTTTTAGAAAATAAACTCTAAAAAAACTAACATTTAAATTATTTTATAATATAAAAAGCGACCACACTTAAAAAAAAGGTTTACTATTGATTTCTTTTAAAATGTGATTTTTAAAAAAAATTAATGTAATAACTTTTAATCAAAAAAATAAAAATTAATTTTAGGTGACCGAATCTTTATTTCATTTCAATTAAAATATAAAATTTAAAAAAATATTTAGTTTTATAAATATAAATATATATATTTAGACTTGAATAAAATATAAATAGTTTAAATGTTTTTCAAAATATGATTTTCACATTTAAATGAGTCATTTTTCTATTTATTTTGTTAATTGTGCATGAAATGCACATATATACACATTAAATATTTCTTGAATAATAAAAAATTCAAAAAATGCATAAAATATAATAGTAAATGCCTCTGGATAATTTTAAAATTGTAAAATCTGTCTTTATATTGTTATTTATATATATATACATAGAGACACGAAATTATTATTTAAAAAACTCGAGAATTTTTTATCTATATATATTATTTCACTTATTATAAACTACAAATATTTATCCAATAAAATGAAATTAATTAAAATTGTACCAAAAAACATTTCTTTAAAAGTGAAAGTAATATTTTTACTAAAATTTAGGATATTACATTATACCAATTAAATAATTATGCCTATCAAATTCCATCACCTTACACATAGAAAATCAGAATTTGACTTTTTAAAATTAGGAAAACTAGGACTATATCATCTGTTCTTTTGTTTAAATCCCGAGAAAATTTATGAAAAACCTCTAATGGTTATAGGGATTCTCTATTTTCTGACCTAAGATGATGTATAAATCTTGGCTATGTTACCTACTAAGATGACCCAAAATTCATTCCCCCTATTTAATTTTTTTTTTCATTTTTAAAAAACAACATGATATCTAAAAGGTTTAGTGTTTTATTGATTTAAAATACTCCAAAAAATTCTAATTACAACACCTATTTAAGAAATTGAAATAAAAAATTAATCTTATTTAAAAGAGTTAAGCACCATAGAGGGACCTGAACACCTCACACACTTCTACCCATCCTTATTCCCTATGAAAAGAGGTTGTTAAAACATAGGGTAAATGAAAAGAATATCATTAAAGGGATTCAAATGAAGATTAAACTAAACAGGTTTTTACCATGAAATACAAAGATAAATCATGTTATAAAATTTTAAAATGAAGACTTTATACAAAAATTATTATTTATTTGGAAAATAATTACTTTTTGTAAATATATATAAACATATAAAACCATTCTAAAATCCATTTTATTAATTTCCAAAATCATAAATATTTCCATTTAAAATATAGAAGAATTTATAAATAATTATCAAAGACACCTTGGTTCATAACATTGGGTCCCATCATACTACTGAGACATCATTACATGGAGAAACTAGTCTCATAATGAATTATTTTCACTCCCAAATCCCATAGTGTGCTTAAGATAACCTCATGCACAGTAGATATGACATCTAAAGAGATTAAAATAGTATATGATGCATTGGAGGGATTTATAATTATTAGCCCACCTATCACATAGTTGGACAAAGGACCAATGGATTAGGTTCACTCAATAATCCCATACTATGCGAAGGATAAACTCTTCCACACCATACGCGTCACCTCATCCGATTAATACACTACCCGATGCATTCATCGAATATATAATTTCAATCCAACTCATCATAGAGTTGGAAAAATTCCAATAAGGTTTTTGGTTTACTATTTATCCTACACCTTAATTTATATAATATCATAGAATAAATCTATGGAATTAAAACATAGTACCTTATGTTTTCTGTCATTAAAACCATGATCATCCATTAAAACCATCCGCATCGATATTGAATTCATAATGTAGGAATTATATGGATACATATACATGTATATTTTGTTAATAAAAATAGTATTCGGGGATGCATTTGAGGGGAAACGTATTTTTAAACCTAAAATATGATGTTGTAAATAAAAGCAAGAGTCTGAAAATAAATATCAACAATTTAATCTAAAACAAAACTTGGCATTTTCATAGTAAATCAATTTTGCATGACATATAAATATACAAATATATAAATATACATGTTTGAATAAAAGAACATTCTTATAATATATATATATATACATGTATATATTTGTATATATCAATATAAAAATAGTTTTACCTTATATATATATATAAATATACATATATAATCCTATAATTTTTAACATATTTGAAATAGTTCCAGATGAAATGATACATGCATAAATATTCATATATATATATACACATACATATTCATATATATATATATATATACTTATTTGCAATTTTTTTAACTAAACTAATGATTTTGGAGAATTCAATAACATCCTCAACATTTCATCGAAAGATAATTAAAATAATTTACATGCTCAATATATATATATATATATTTAATTTCTCTTAGAGAAAAATAATTTTTTTCATGTTTAAATTTAATATACCATTTTGAGAAAATAAAAAATATTTTTAAATGAAAATTATCCCCATACCTTAGGTAAAACAAAAAATTTATACCCAAATAATATTTTGAAATATGTTATCATAAGAGAGTAATTACTGGAAAAATCTCTATAAAGAACAATAATATTCTGGATTATCCTATTTTACCTCAATAATAATACCATAATTTTATAACATGAATAAAAACAAAACACTCCCTTACCTTCATAAGGACATGATTAATATTTTTAATGTTGAAAATTATTTTATGAAAATATATTTGATGGGAAAATAAATTTTTCTTCTAAAATTTTATTTTGAATTACTCAATTGATTTTTTAAAGAGAAAATTTAAAATGAAAAATTTATCCACTTACAATTAATCCACTACGATAGACAAAATAGTCCTGAATGCCACACCCTTGTAAAAGCAACATTGGAACTCACATCATAGAAGATGGAATGAAGACCACCCCATAGAGGTAGAAGAGTATAATACGTGACAAATCTCCCAATATCCCATGGGGGTTTAAACGTTCTGGAACAGTTTATATATATATACTTGAAATCTATATATCATTGCGAACATGTTATCCTACCCTAGAACAAATAATCATAATTTCCATATTGTTTGATCTCATCAATGGCACAAAAGTGAAGTGTGCATAGACTCCATCAAAGGACATCATCTATATTTATATATATATGGAAATACCCCACCTGATTCGATTGTTTCCCATGACCCTACTCACCATAACGTCATTAGATTATCTAGGTGGTATCTTCATAATGAAAAATATTATAGATACTTGAAAGGATGTGATTGGAGCAGGTGTTGTAGGATTCAACCATCAACTTCAGATCGATGTACATGGTGTCCATGGGGAAGACTATATTTGGTGGCATGTTGGTTTCGATGGAAACTAGAAACATAATTACCCCCTTTTCACATTTTTATTATTGTAAACTATTATTATAATAATAATAAATTATTATTATTATATATGTTTATAATTATTCACACACATGTATATATTCATAAATATGTATAACAATATATATATATATATATATATATATCATAAAAAGACTCATAAGAAATAAAACATATAATAGCATTTTTCCAATTGATATGATCAACTAATACATTTATATATATCTATAATATATTATATACATTCAATTGATTCATTTTTTTTAATTTGAAAACTTTATCATTATCATATATATATATTAAAATTAATTTTTTAAATAATTAATATATATAACATTTTAATATCATAATTTTGATGATATTTTCAACAAATACTTGGTTGTGGAACAAACTATAATAGTATTACACAAATCTATATTCATGTAAAATATATAAAAATGTAATTTTAAAATTAATATAAATTTTTTGTTACAAAATAAATTCACAAAAAATATTAAGGTTAAATTTATATTTTTTATTTCATTAGTAACAATAATTTAGAATTTGAAATAAAAATGAATAGTATTTATAATTATATTTTAATAAAATGAAATTGTTTCTAAAAAGTGAAAACTATTATCTGTTAGGAGAAAAGAATAATTTTATATTTTATGTGAATGAAACTCAATTACATTTTAAATAAGATATATCCTTGAAAAAGTTATATTTATAAATACCAATAATCATCGTTATGTATAAATTAAATATTAATAATGTAAATCATACATAATATTTATTTTGTTATATTTAAATAAGTCATTTATTTTGATTTTTTAAATAAGACACCAATTACACATATATAATTTTAAAAAATCTCTTGAATAATGAAATATATAAAATATGTATAAAATGAAGAAATAAATGATTATTGGATTATTTTAATTCATTAAATTCTTCTTATATGTTTTTAAACAGACACACAATTATAATTTTTAAAACCAAATTTTTTATCTATCTATATATATTATTTCAATTTATATTAAATAAAAAAATCTATCAAAAAACAACACAAAATTAATTTCCATTGTGCCCGCACACATTTATTTAAGAGCTATATGATTATATCTTCCAAAATTTGTGATGTTAAAACGATTCTATATAGGTTATAGTTGATTTCCACAAATATTAATCATGTTTTATTTCAATAAAATAAGTATTCTCCCTTGAAAAACAATCCATAAAATATATAAGGGAATTGGAAAAGGATTAACTGAGTACCACATTCAATTATATCTGATCAAGATCATTGGTTTTCTGATGTAAAGTATCTAGCATGGGATCCACTAAACTAGTGCCCTTAGCCAGGTTACCACAATACCACAAGCGTGCCTCCTTGTATGCCGTAGGATGTCAATAAGTAGCGAGGGTCTAATACGTCACTTGGGGAAACTATACCCTCTTCATCAGAGTAATCCACCATCGATATTCTAGAAAATAAAAGAAAAAATTAACCATAAACAATAAGTGCTCATTACCAAACACTTCCCAATACTGGGTATAATGCCACAACTAAACGATCAATAGGATATGCCAGGTCATATAGTGTGAAATGTAATGAAAATACAAAATAAATGAAAATTGAAAATACTAAAAATAGGATTTGAATCCAAGTTCAAATAGCTCATAAATTCATATACCAAGCTCAAATTAAACGTCTATCATAAGGATTTTTTTTCTTTTCCTGACCTCCAACAATGAAATATACTTAGGTACCCAATGACAGCCCAAACAGGGTATGAGTACAACTAAGAAGGACACCACCCATAATTTATAAAAATATATAGTATAAATAGATGGTGTATTTGTGTACTAAATTAATATTAAGGTAAAAAAGTATAACCATGTTCTACTAGTAAACAATATTCACTAATACCATTTTCATCATTTATTCCCTGGGTTTGGAATTTTCATCAATTACACTACCACCTATGTCAGCCAACTACTATACATAAAGGGATAATCCAGGTTCCTTATTTCCATATGGGAAATGTTTTACAATCAATTACAACACACTTACATTGGATCCTAAATGCAGGTAGTCTTGTCCAATGCAACCATTAATTTAATAGAGCCTTAGTCCGACTCCTTAAACCATAATATTTAGGGGTGGGGTTTAGAAACATAGTCCAAAATGACATATAGGTGTAGAATGTCAGTCCAATACCACACAAACCACCTAGAAATGTGCACATTTTTCTTTAACCATTTACCACATATACCAATTCACAAATCATAATCGATTAATACAAATAACATTAAAAATTCATAATTCCTTCAATACATAAATCATTTTTAAATCTTAACCCATAATCACATTTACCATTTACAATTCATGATTAATTAACCCATTATCAATATAAAAATCACCCCTTATGCTATGTTATCATTTAAACACAATTATCATCAATTTCATCTACATGCCATGTTAACCAACTAAACCCAATTCCCATAGACTCATTTCATATACCTGGGTTAACATTCTCGACGTAACAATCATAACTTTATCCACTTAATCCTTTATATTTCTTATTTAGCAACCCATGTCCAAGTTCATGATTACGGGACACCACATGGGTGCCCTTTTTCCTGACCTATTATCCCCAAATGCATTCCACAAGATCATGAGGTGTTTAATTAAACATTTTACCAACCAATATAGCAAAACATACTAGAGAAATAAAATGCACAACATTAAAACACCATAGAACCACCACATACACATAAACCAAGAATCAAGACTATGGGATGTAACATGTAGACCAAATACCTTGGTTTATAAGACAAATGCTCCCATAAGTGTAGCCTTTTATTCAGAAAAATACTTCATTTGATGTCTTAAACTAATATCCATTGTAAAAGGAGTGTATTTGGAGTTCAAAAGAAGAAGAGGAATAAATACATATGTCCTAATCCAAAAAAAAAGAATGAGTATGATTGTTAGACTCACCGAGTGCTTCGATTCACAAAAAACACATCAAATGACTTATAAATGGGGGACATTACTCCTTGGAAAGATTGAGACATTTGGTTTGTCACTAGGGTGGTAAGAAGATTAATGGAAGAAAATATTTGGTAAGAACATTTATGTCCTGAGAGGGTAAAATGATAAAAGAATATTTCTTTGAGGAATATGGTTTCAGCACATGGTTGGCCAAACTGTGCGCCAACCGTGCCCCACCCACTCCCCTAGTGGTAGCTAAGATGCATGGTTCCATGGGTATCTAAAAAAGATTGAGAAATCATGAAATGATCATTTGTGATGTCTCTATCCAAGCCCACATAGATCATCTACCCCATTGTATGATATTCCTCAAAATCGTGCACCCCCACTAGGAAATCACAACTATGGTGTACAATTATTAATAACCATGAAATAACTATACAACATGCACTAAATTGACCCATTATCCTTTATTTCTTGTCCCAAACCCCCTAAACACCCCCATGAATCTACATAGACTCAGAAATAACATCGTTAATCATCCTAAAGGTATTTAAACACAGAATTTTTATAATAAAATTCCTTAAGGATGTTTAGAATCATACCACCTCACCAAATTAGAATGGATCATACCCGAGAAGAACTCCCAAGAATCATTGAGCTCCCATGGTTAAAAGATCAATCCTCTGGGCCCACATATCCATTACCTATCCAATGTTTCATCCTTAACATTACCATGCT
Source organism: Viscum album (assembly GCA_963277665.1). NCBI lineage: Eukaryota > Viridiplantae > Streptophyta > Magnoliopsida > Santalales > Viscaceae > Viscum > Viscum album. The sequence continues at coordinate 1,394,972,793 of OY728160.1, read as the reverse complement.
ACAAAAAAATCAAACCAATGGCACAATAATTCCCCAAAAAAAATTCTCACTTTGTTTTGTAATACGAACTAGATTCCCCTCAATGGATGCATCACTCTAAATCTAAAAATCATCAATATAAATCATGTGATATTATACCAGGTGGTAGTAAAAAATCCATGACACATTAATAAGATTGGGCATTCCTTGTACCACTATGGAAGAGCCTATTAGTATTCCACCAATATGATCCTCTCTAAAATATCAAACAACCCCGCATACATGGTTACCAATATACAAAGCTTCTAAATATGACGGTGACCCAACCTTGGAGACACCAAATGAAACACAAGATCTACCACCATAAAATAAATTGGTCTAATACATTGATATGAAAACATATTCTTCCTACTCAAAAAGTAGGAATACATTACTGAATTTTCTAATCCATCTCCAATTTCTCTTACTCAAGGCTCAGTCCCAAATCTCTGATTCCCTAGCCTCTATCCAAAAAAACAGAGATCCACACAATAAACCATAAAGAAATTCATACTTTTCCATAATAATCATCTCATGGTAACTATTTCTTATAAGATAACAAGAAATGTTCTAAATAGTTCTCCCAAGGTCCACTACAATCTCGGACATGTGCCCTCAACATGTCCTCCAACTCTTGAATAGTATGTTTTGATTTACTGTCCTTAGGTTGGTGAAAATCTATACTCAAAACACCAACATACCAATTACATTCTATAACCCCTAAAAATATAATAAATAAAAATATAGATCACGATATGAAACAATGGTTTGTGGAACCCCGTGTAACTACACTGTCTCCCAAACATAAAACATACCAAACTGGTCATTGTTGAAGGTATATCGAATTGGATGTAAATGTTCCACATTGGTCAAATGATCCAAAACTACCCATATAATATCATTATTCTGAGGTTTAAATGGAATAACATCCAAAAAATTCTTCAATACATCATTCCATTTCCATTTTTAAATGGGAATGTTTTTAAGAATACACCCAATCACTAATGCTAAACCTTCACCATCTAATGTGTATAACATAACATCATAAAACCTGTGACATATTTATTCATTCATTGAAACCAATAATACCTTTGATGATACTAATTCATCATAGATAATCCATGATGCACCACCAAATTTGAGGCATGGAACTCATGCATCATATCATCCAGCAAACATGTAGGCATGAAAACACGACCATGAAAATAAACTATCTCATCGTCACCAATAGTCTAATCGGAAGGTGTCCCTACATCTTCAAGACATTCCATCAGGTACAAACAATTAGGATCCTCACATTGCCTCTCCTTGTTCTTGATATAAACTGTGGACTCAACTACCAATAATGAAAGGGTCATCTGATCCGGCTAATCCTACACTTCTAGACAAATCACAGCAAAACTTTCCATCATCCTTCACTTAGAATTGGATTCCAGAACTGACATGTTATGAATCATACTACTTAAAGCATCTGGAACAACTTTCCTTCAAACCATCGTGTATACGAGCTCAAAACCAAAGGAATACATGTAAAAAATAAACCTCCATTATAAGAGGTTTAATTCATACTAGGAAAATATGTACTGAAGGATTTTATCATCGGTATACAGACTAAACCTTTCTAAAAACAAGTAATGGTGATAATAGTTTAATTTGTAAATTACTACATCCATTTCAATAAAATGTGTATGGTAATTGTTTTTAACTAGGACTCAACTATCTCGACCCATACGCCCAAACCTGATCATTTTTCATCAATAGTTCCCCAAGACAAATACCAGATAAATTACAAAACATGATATAATCTACTCCTAGTTTGTGTCGGATCAAAATAAGTGTAGTTGTCAAACTTTTCTTTAAATCATGAATGTCGTTCTAACATTCCCATACCAATCAAACTTGATGCACTTATTGGTCAATCATGAATGTTGCACTTCCAATGATAAGTCCTTGATGAGAATTGGTAATAGTCTTCCAATCACTGAAACCTTCTCATATCAAAATCCTTCAAGGGATGTTCCCAGGATAAAATGGAATGCACTTTCTCCGGGTCCAATGGAACACCTGCCTCAGAGATGATGTTACTCATGAAATGTATTTTTTTTAATACAGAAATGAAATTCAGATATATTTTATTTTTTCCTATGATCTCTTAGTGTACTATGGATGAAGTCACGATGTTTGGAATGATCTTCATGAGTCTTGGAGTACATCATGATTTCATACTCAAAGACAACTACAAATAGCTCTAAGTACGAGTGAATAATTTGGTTTATTATGGCCAAACATTATATTGGTTCATTGTTCATCTAGAACGTCATCAAAACATACTCATTTAATTGATATATACCCTTAATGGGTGTCTATATTATATCAGATGTTTTTACTCCTAGTTGGTGATACCTCGACCTAAAATAAATTTTGGAAATCACTAAATCACATCTCAACTAGTCAAAAAGATAATCAATTCGAGGATATATATCCATTACTAACCATATTATTATTTAACTTTTGATAATCAATTCCCATCAAAAGGGATCAATTATAATTATTTGAAAATAAAACTAGGGATCCCCATGGTGGTTTACTTTTTTGAATAAAACCCTTTCACTCTATTTCCTAAAATAGTGTTTTATGTTCCTATAGTTTTTATGGCGCCTTTTTATACGAAGGAATAGAAACTGTTTGTGCTCCAGGATGAAAATCTATCATGAACTCGACATCTATTTTGGGTTGAAGCCTATATAACTCCTCAGGAAAAACATCATGAAACCGATCCATTGTAGGAGGAATGATAGACAGATCTAATTCCCCATTATTAAGCAAAAGAAAGCCACTTGGGCTGTGATTTCACCCAACAACAGACAGACTGCGCCTTCACGACCTTCTTGGATGTCCCATTCCCCATGATTAAAAAATTTATTCCCCTTTTGGGATGTGAACATAACTCTAATATGGTAACGATCGATATGGGAATGGTACAACAGTAGCCAATAAATCACCAATATTAGATTAAATCCTGACATTTAGAGCACAAAGAATTCAAATAGGAAAATGTACCCACCAATCTCAAGGGAACACCCCTTACACTACCATATATTTTCTACTCGTACCCCTAATGGGGTATCAATCAAAATAACCTCACACATATGACCCCCCACTAGGCCCAACTTAACCAAAAATTGAGAAGATAAAAAGAATACAAGGTACCTTCATCAAATATAGAACTATAAATCATGTAATCTATAATAATATTACCTCAAAATTCTGACAGACTAACCTCACCATATTTGAGTGTATAAATTACTATCTAACATTGACCTTACCCTCTTCCCTTGACTTTGGTCTGAGTTCCAGGTGCTGCACTGCCCTTCTGATATATATTATCCCATCATAGAGTACCAGATCCACAACCTCAAAAAGTATAGTCCAAAGAGCTCTAGCTTCTTGCATGATATGAGACAACGAAACACCTCCCTACGGTCTTCTTCATCCCTGATCCTACATAATTACCAAATTTTTGAGGGTTCCTATAGAATATCTTCACATTCTCTATGCTTTATCATGCTTGGAACACAACTGTTAGTCATTGGTACTAACCACACATGTGCCCCAGCTAGCCGAAATGATATAAAAAACTCGATCAATACCCTGAGAGGATGGTTCCCTCTTCTAACTACTATTATCACCACTATCCTGATGAATACTCTCAAAAAGGAACTTCCTATCATTAGTATTCACACCACTAGATTTCCCAAATTATACCACATTCCCACCACTAGAAGACTCATTGAAATTTCCATATGAAATATGGGCCTGACCCACCACATCTACAAACCTCCATAAATGAATGATATTTTTCTGGGAATTGATCTCATGTATTATTCTATCCTATAAATGATTTTGTAACAACCCAAACCTAGTTACCCAGAGTCGGTGCATTATTTTAATACATTGGCATGATTACAAGGAATCATGTCCCGAAGGACAAATCAGTTTAGCAGTCTTGTAAAATAGATTACATATATGAATGTTACATTACCCTTCATAACATACAAAAAAACATAAATAATAATTCACGAATGCCATTATTCCATAAGCTTAACCCTGCATATCAGTCACTATACACTTCTTGGAATCTTGGGAAAAATAAAACATAGAAAGGGGTGAGCTCAGATGCTCAGTAAAGATAACAACACAGCAAAAACATTCATAAATAAACATAAAAATTTAAGGAAATGTATAACTAAAACAAAAGACTTATTAACGTGAACTTCCTTATAATATGGAAAAAATAAAATGAAGTAATTCCATTTACTTATTCACATGGATAATCTACTAGTCGAATAATCACATGTAATATCACTAACCACTTTCAAAATGATGGAATGCATAATGCCGAACATTAATTTCTGTGTCAAGGCCTCGTTCCAAGACCCAAGGTATAACTGTAACTGGAACCCAACCTAGAGAGCCTCTGTAACCAGACTCCAACCCGGAGTGCCTCTAAGAACCGGACACCAACCCGGAGTGCCTCTAATAACCGGACACCAACCCAGAGTTCCTCTAATAACAGGACACCAACCCAGAGTGCCTTTAATAAACGGACACCAACCCAGAGTGCCTCTAATAACCATACACCAACCCAGAGTGCCACTAATAACTCGACACCAACCCATAGGGTCTATTGTAACCGGACCCCAACCCGGAGGGCTTACATTTACCAGTATCCAACCCGGAACATACTAGTCCAACACATTCATCTTAAGAAGAGGATGAAATATAAATAAACATTCATATTAAAACTAGCATACGAAATTACAAAACATTAATCATAACCATTAATGGAATAAAAATAAATCATTCATTGTCAAACATACCACAAAACCATAAATATCATATGGAAGATTTGTATAATAATAAATCAACTTCAAACAAGTGTAAAATTTATCAAAGGATGTTGACATAGATGAAATCAAAACTATTTGAGAGAAATATCTCTTTTTTGTAATCATTTAAAAGTCACATAATTATAGAGAAAACCTTTATTTTGAAAATATCTTTATAATCTTGTGAAGGAAGCTTCAAAGTTGTAATAATGACGGAGAATAACTACACCCGCCATATAAGTTAAAAAAGACATTCATACCTTAATTTTTTTCAAAAAGGTTAAAGAGTAACTTGTTTCGAAAATGATAGAAAGATTCCTTTCAAAACATATAAAGTCAAATAAGGGTATAAATGATTTTAAACCATTGTATATTAAATAGTAAAAATGTTTTGAAAGAAATTTTTTAAAAACATGGATGTGGATGATAATGAGGTCCCAATAGATACATACGTAAAAACAACCTCGGATAATAAAGATATTGTGAAGTTAACCCTTACCAATTTGGTATCTTAAGAAACATACACCCCTTGAAAGAGGTATCATACAGTGAATTTGTAAATACACATAAATTAATGTGTATTACACAAATAATACAATTATGGGAAGTACATACACCACAAAAAATGTAATAGTGGAAATATGGCAAGAATCTCACTAGAATAAGGAGTGAGATGAAAATACCTAACCTTGCACTTTCCTTTAGTCGAGGGTACGTTTAGCCTCCACTTCTTCGGGTTCTTCCTTTAGATTTCATCAAAAGGGCTCCTTAGGTTGGCTTTATAATCAAACTAAGGCCTCTAGGTTGTATTGAGGGAAGTTGAGAGAGTATTTGGGTAGGGTTTGGCTGAGACAAAAGGCTCTGAAAGATAGAATTAATGAGAAGGGGGAGTCCCCTTTTATAAGAGGGGTCCTGGGCACCTTTGGAAAAGCTAGAAATTTTATTTTATAATAAATTCATAATCGGGTTCTAATGGCTCCAAAGTGGATTATTTAAAGGTTAAGATGGGTATAGGTTGAAAACCACTCAACCAATAGGATTTAGATAGGTTTGGGTTACTATATTAACCTTATCATTAAGTATTAACTCTTAGTTAATTAGATTCACTTTTACAATGTCTCTTTGTATTTTTATATTATATGGTTAATAAACTGACTATATACATCCAAGAGACCCCCAAGTGGTCCATTCATGACACACCTATCATGATATAAGTCTCTTGGCCGAGATTTAGATTTTTAGGAATTTAATATCTATTAATAATATAATATTTTTTTAAAAAATTCTTTTATGTCAATTTTGACACTATTCAATAATTGATTTTCGTAAAAATCATAATAGAATGATTACTTATAAAAAAGTTAATTAAATAAAGACTAAAGGTCATATTATCCTATAAAATTATTGGTATTTATATGAAGTCTCAAATTACATTTATTTGGGTATTTATAATATCAATTATTCTAATTTTTCATTAATTAGGTAATTACCGCATCACCATTGTGTCATAAATAAATTGAATTATAAAATGACTAAAAATTATAAATAAAATACCATTATGTAGGAAAGCTTTTTATATTTTTAATTAATATTTATATTAGAAAGTCCAACATATATAACCCTATATAAAAATTGTTTTTCTAAAAGATATATGCCTATGTCATTTTTGTATTTATTTAACCTTAATTAAAATAAAGTGTCCCTATCACCTAGAAGTGGCTTCACGGGGTCCCAAAATCAACCCAATGATTCCCATGATCGGAAATGTATCCAACAATAAGGTTATTACACGTCTTAGGGTAATTTTGTATTATTATAATATTATTTTTTAACCCTTATTTATTGGATTTACCCTTTAACCATGGTAAATAAAATATTTACCGAAGTAATTATTCAAAATGTCTAAAATTAAAAGTTACCTATTTACACAATTTGGACATACTGATTCCAAATATGGAATCTTTTTTTCCAAATTCAAAACACAGAAGTGGCAGAAATTAATTTAAAATTAATTCCCACTGTCAAAACAAAAAGCGTGTTTTTAAGATATAATAACTATCAAAAGATTGATACTTGTTTATGTCCAGTTTAATTGTGAAATTATGTCCAATGACCAAAATTGTATTAAATGGTAAAAATATAATGTAAATATAATTTAAAACCACTCAAATTCATAACTTATCACTATTAATTATTTCGATTTAAAAAGTTGTTTTTAATTAAAATTTAGTAATTTTCACTATTCATCAAAATATGTGGGTTATCCGAAAAGTTCCAAAATTTCACCCTAATCTAATTTCTATATTCCGAATCCAAAAATGAAGTCCATTTTGAGAGATAAAATTTATAAAATTTCAAAAAGTGGGTATTACTATGCATAACGGCCACTTTGATTGGTCGTGGTGTGTGTTAGAACTCGAAGTTGCGTACAATACACAGTACTGTATTATTAAAAAAGAAGCATATCGTAGAAGCTTGGGGTGTTAAATTCTCCCCTCCTTCAATAAATTGCGTCCTTGCAATTTATACTCGGTATTGGAAAGTTGGGGTTGACATTTCAAAATATCTTAGTTGAAATCCCACATCGGAAAAATGGATTAATGAGGCCTCTATTGAAAATAAAGAGTGGTAAGTATGAAGGTTACCAAAAATAACACATACTAGGGTTACATGTAGGAAAATATGATATAGATGAGAAATATATCAATTAATATCTGATGGAGAGTGGTAGAGAACATGGCTATGAAAAAGCCAACAATCCCAAATCCATAAATTTGTGATTATCTATGGTACCATCTAGGACAACATTTTTATTCAAAGATCCTTTTCTTAATGTTGAGGAATTTATTATTGAGATTGGATAAGATCATAAGGAGATATACTTACTTTATCATTATAGTTTTATCCATTAATAAATTTCTACCAAAAACTCATCTTTCACTACAAAACATAAGACAAATAAAAAATACTCTATTTATCCTAATCCTATAGGGTTCCAAATATAATGAATGTATAATTCACATATCAGACCCATTAAAAAAAGAAACTACATTATACTATCTAGGGAATTCATGTAGTCTAGTGGTAGGCGATGAATCCCAATTGCACTATAGTTGTGGGTTCAATTCCCACAGCTTTGTCCGACGCGACGTGTTGTCACACGGTTTGCGTGTTGTCACACGGTCTGCGTGTTGTCCTTTTATAAAAATCCAAAAATAACCTTTCAAACTTAATCCATTACAACCTATAGAATTATCCAAAATACTACTATCCAAACTCACAGTCCAAAACTTATAAGGAAGTTAAACATAATGAATATATTTTTTTGCCATGTAATTTCCAAAAAGTTTAACTCGCTGTAGAGTCACTTTTCATAGTACTATAAAATCTCAAATCCTCAATGAGATAGTACTGTAGTAGAATCCTTATTTATTTCCAGAACATTATTGATACAACACATAAATGAAATAATTTTAAAATAACAACATAAGAACACTAGTCATTCCTCTTCATTTTTGGTAGTCTCATAACTTGATTATTATCCAATAACACCATTTGCGACATAGTTCGATGACTAGGACATTGGTTCGCGTAGTGTCCAAACTCCTTACTGATGAAGCATTGTACATTTGAAGCCTTTTTCTTACCCTTGTAGTCACGTACATGGTGTCCTTTTTCTCCACACTTATAACATACTCTCAATCCCTTCAAGCATTTCCCAAGGTGATTCTTTCTATAGTTATCACATATGGGAAAATCTTTCTTTACCTTATTCCCTTTCTCTTTTCGTCTCTCTACCATCCTTCCCTTCTCTGGCTTCCCTTCAATGCCATAGGACTCTGAGAATTCTTTACTTATCTTATCAGCACATGATACTATTTCTTCATATGATGATAATACATGAGAGACTATTTCACTTCAAAATTCTGGCTTAGAAATATGAAATTTATGATCCTACTTACTCTTTGGATCATGTGTATTGCTGGAGTTCTCATTCCTTTTACTGGGCACCATTTCTAAACAATGACATTCACTAGATTATTTTATGAATAGCAACACTTGATCCCAAACTTGTAAAACACTTAACATAAATTTAACAGTTTATGGGTATAATACATAATCATAGAAATGTTTTCTCTGAGTAAGTATATACTCATAAGCCCTTCATAATGGTTTCTAAAGAAAATGAGAATTATCCAAATCATATCCACCGGGAGTGTCGTAAACAAGAGTGTAGCAAGGCCCATTGTCATGCACCAGTTCCCGTTTGAGTCTAGATCATAACGGTGTTTTCGGGTTTTACCCCTAGGTACATCTGTGCCAGAGCCGCCTCTACCTGCTCGTATCCAGACAGGGATGTATTTCTCAGAAAACTCACAAAATATATACAATACCAAAATTCTAGGAAGTTCTTCTATACTAATCCTCAAAGCCTATCTTAGGGGTAGGTGCTCTAATCAAATTTTATCCAGATCTAGTTTCCAAGGTTATTTCAAAACTTCCTATGATACTAACTGTAACGCCCCAACCCCAGATACCCAGATTCGGTGCATTATTTTAATACATTGGCATGATTACACGGAATCATGTTCCAAAGGACCGATCAGTTTAGAAGTCTTGGAAAATAGATTACATACATGAATGTTACATTACACTTCATAACATACAAAAAAATATAAATAATCCTTCACAAACGCCATTATTCCATTTTCTTAACCATGCATATCAATCACAATACACTTCTTCGAATCCTAGGAAAAATAAAACATAGAAAGGTGTGAGCTCAGATGCTCAGTAAGGATAACAACACAACAGAAACTTTTAAAAATAATCATAAAAATTTAAGGAAATGTATAATGATAACAAAAGACATCTAAACTTGAACTTCAGAATAATATAGAAAAAATAAAATGAAGTAATTCCATTTACTTATTCACATGGATATTTTACTAGTTGAAAAATCACATGCAATATCACTAACCACTTTCATAATGATGGAATGCATAATGCCGAACTATAATTCCTATGTCAAGGCCTCGTGCCAAGAACTAAAGTATAACTATAACTGGAACCCAACCTGGAGAGCCTCTGTAACCGGACTCCAACCCAGAGTGCCTCTAATAACCGGACACCAACCCGAAGTGCCTCTAATAATCAGAAACCAAACCGGAGTGCCTCTAATAATCGGACACCAACCCGGAGTGCCTCTAATAACCAGACACCAACACGGAGTGCCTCTAATAATCAGACACCAACCAAGAGTGCCTCTAATAACCGAACACCAACCCGGAGGGTCTGCTGTAACCGGACCCCAACCCAGAGGGCTTACTTTTACCAGTCCCCAACCCAGAACATACTAGTCCAACACATTAATCTTAAGAAAAGGATGAAATTTAAAATAAACATTCGTATTAAAACTAGCCTACGAAATGCAAAAACTGTAATCATAACTATTAATTGCATAAAGATAACTCATTCATAGTCAAACATATCACAAAACCTTAAATACCATATGGAAGATTTATATCATAATAAATAAACTTCAAACAAGTGTAAAATTTATCAAAGGATGTTGACATAGATGAAATCAAAACTATTTGATAGAAATATCTCTTTTTTGAAATCATTTAAAAGTCACATAATTACATAGAAAACCTTTATTTTGAAAATATCTTTATAAGCTTGTGAAGGAAGATTCAATGTTGTAATAACGACGGAGGATAACCACACCTTCCGTATAAGATAAAAAAGACATTCATACCTTAATTTTCTTTAAAAAGGATAAAGAGTAACCTGTTTCGAAAACGATGGAAAGATTCCTTTCAAAACATATAAAGTAAAATAAGGGTATAAATGACTTTAACCCATTTTCTATTAAATAGTAAAAATATTTTGAAAGGAATTTTTAAAAAACATGGATTTGGATGATAAAGAGGTCCCAGTAGATACTTATTTTAAAAAAACCTCAGATAATAAAGAGATTGTGAAATTAACCCTTACCAATTTGGTAACTTACGAAACATACACCCCTTGAAAGAGGTATCATACAATGAATATGGAAATACACATAAATTAATGTGCATTACACAAAGAATACAATTATGGTCAGTTCATACACCACAAAAAAGATAATAGTGGAAATATGGCATGAATCTCACTAGAATAAGGAGTGAGATGAAAACCCCTTACCTTGCACTTTCCTTTAGTCAAGGGTACATTTATCATTCTATTCTTCGGGTTCTTACTTTTGATTTGATCAAAAGGGATCCTTAGGTTGTATTTCTGATCAAACTAAGGCCTCTAGGTTGTATTGAAGGAAGTTGAGAGAGTATTTGGGTAGGGTTTGGCCGAGCCAAAAGGCTTTGAAGGTTAGAATTAATGAGAAGGGGGAGTTCCCTTTTATAAGATGGGTGAGGGGAACCTTTGGGAAAGATAGAAATCTTATTTTATAATAAATTCATAATCGGTTTCTAATGGATCCACAGTGGATTATTTAAAGGTTAAGGTGGGGATAGATCAAAAAACACTCAACCAATAGGATTTATTCAGATTTGGGTAACTATATTAACCATATCTTTAAGTATTAACTCTTAGTTAATTAGATTCACGTTTACAATGTCTCTTTATATTTTTATATTATATGGTGAATAAACTTACTATATACATCCAAGAGACCCCCAAGTGGTCCATTATTGATACTACTATCATGATATAAGTCTCTTGGCCGAACCTAATATTTTTAGGAATTTAATATATATTAATAATATAATATTTGTTTGAAAAATTATTTTATGTCAATTTTCACACTATTCAATAATTGATTTTTGTAAAAATCTTAACAGAATGATTACTTCTAAAAAAGTTAATTAAATCAATACTAACATGTTATATTATCCTATAAAATTATTGGTATTTATAAAAAATCTCAAATTACATTTATTTGGGTATTTATAATATCAATTATTTTAATTTTTCATTAATTAGGTAATTACTGCATCACCATTGTGTCATAAATAAATTAAATTATATAATGTCTAAAAATTATACATAAAATACCATTATATAGGAACGATTTTTATATTAATAATGAATATTTATAGTCAAAAGACCAACATATATAACCCTATGTAAAAATTGTTTTTTTACAAGATATATGCCTATGTCATTTTTGTAATTATTTTAACTTAATTAAAATAAAGTGTCCCTATCACCTAAAAGTGGCTCCATGGGGTCCCAAAATCGACCCAAAGATTCCCATGGTCAGACATATATCCACAAATATGGTTAGGACACGTTTTAGGGTAATTTAGTATTATTATAATATTATTTTTTAACCCTTATTTACCGGATTTACCCTTTAACCATGGTAAATAAAATATTTACCGAAGTAATTATTCAAAATGTATAAAAATAAAAGTTACCTATTTACAGAATTTGGACATCCTGATTTCAAATATGGAATCCATTTTTCTAAATTCAAAACACAAAAGTGGCGGAAAATAATTTAAAATTAATTCCAACTATCAAAACAAAAAGCGTGTTTTAGGATATAATAACTATCAAAAGATTGATACTTGTTTATGTCCGGTGTAATTGTGAAATTATGTCAATGACCAAAATTGTATTAAATGGTAAAAATATATTATATATATACTTTAAAACCACTCAAATTCATAATTTATCACAATTAATTATTTCGATTAAAAAAGTTGTTTTTAATTAAAATTTAGTAATTTTAACTATTCATAAAAAAACGAGAGTTATCCGAAAAGTACCAAAATTTTACCCTAGGATAATTTCGATATTATGAATCCAAAAATGAAGTCCATTTTGAGAGATAAAATTTAAAAAATTTAAAAAATTATGTATTACTATTCATAACGGCTACTTTGATTGGTTGTGGTGTGTTTTAGAACTCGAAGTTGCGTACAAAACACGCTATTGTATTATTCAAAGAGAAGCGCACCATATAAGATTGGGGTGTTACATTCTCCCATTCTTTAATAAATTGCGTCCTCGTAATTTAAACTCAGTATTGGAAATTTGGGGTTGACATTTCAAAATATCATAGTTGAAATCCCACATCGGAAAAATGGATTAATGAGGCCTCTATTTAAAATAAAGAGTGGTAAGTATGAAGGATACCAAAAATAACACATACTAGGGTTCCATGTTGGAAAATATGGATATGGAAGAGAAATATAACCATTAATATCTGATGGAGAGTGGTAGAGAACATGGATATGAAAAGGCCAACAATCCCAAAGCCATAAATTTGTGATTATATAAGGTACCATCTAGGACAACATTTTTATTCAAAGTTCATTTTCTTAATGTTGAGGAATTTATTTATGAGATTGGACAAGATCATAAGGACATATACATACTTTATAATTAGAGTTTTATCCATTAATAAATTTCTACCACAAACTCATCTTTACTACAAAACATAATACAACTAAAAAATACTCTATTTATCCTAATTGTATAGTGTTCCAAATATAATGAATGTATAATTCACATATCAGACCCATTAAAAAAAGAAACTACATTATAAAATATAGGGAATTCATGTAGTCCAGTGGTAGGTGATAAATCCCAATCACACTATAGTTGTGGGTTCAATTCCCGCAGCATTGTCGGACGCGACGGGTTGTCACACGGTCTGCGTGTTGTCCTTTTATAAAAAATCCAAAAATAACCTTTCAAACTTAATCCATTCGAACCTATAGACTTATCAAAAATACTACTATCCAAACTCATAGTCCAAAATTTATAAGGAAGTTAAGCACAATGAATATTATTTTTTACATGTAATTTCCAAAATGTTTAACTCGCTGTAGAGTCACATTTCTTAGTACTATAAAATCTCAAATCCTCAATGAAATAGTACTGTAGTAGAATCCTTATTTATTTCTAGAACATCAATGATACAAAACATAAATGAAATAATTCCAAAATAACAACATAAGAACACTAATCATTTATCTTAATTTGTGGTAGTATCATTACTTGATTATTATCCAATAGCATCATTTGCGGCATAGTCCGATGACTGGGACATTGGTTTGCGTAGTGTCCAAATTCTTTCCAGATGAAGCATTGTACATTTGAAACCTTTTTCTTACCCTTGTAGTCACGTACTTTGTGTCCTTTTTCTCCACACTTATAACATACTCTCAATCCCTTCAAGCATTTTCCAAGGTGATTCTTTCTACAGTTATCACATATGGTAAAATCATTCTTTACCATATTCCCTTTCTCTGTTCTTCTCTCTACCATCCTTTCTTTCTCTGGCTTCCCTTCAAAGCCATAGGAATCCAAGAATTATTTACTTATCTTATAAACACATGATACTATTTATTTATATCGTGATAATACGTGGGAGACTATTTCTTTTCTAAATTCTGGCTTAGGACCATGAAAGATATGATCCTACTTACTCTTTGGATCATGTGTATTGTTGGAGTTCTCATTCCATCTACTGGGCACCATTTCTAGACAATTCCATTCACTAGATTATCTTATGAATAGAAATACCTGATACCAAACTTGTAAAACACTTAACATAAATTAAAAAGTTTATGGATATAATCCAGAATCATAAAAAATTATTCATTGAGTAAGTATATACTTATAGGCCCTTCATAATGGTTTGTAAAGAAAATGAGAATTATCCTAAGCATATCCCCCGGGAGTGTCGTAACCAAGAGTTCAGCAAGGCCCATTTTCGTGCACCAGTTCCCGTTCGAGTCTAGCTTATAGCGGTGTTTTCGGGTTTTACCCGTTAGGTACATCTGTGCTAGATCCTCCTCTACATGCTCGTATCCAGACAATGATTTATTACTCAGAAAACTCACAAAATCTCTATAATACCAAAATTCTAGGAAGTTCATCTATACTAATCCTCAAAGTCTATCTTAGGGCTATGTTCTCTAACCAGAGTTTATCTAAATCTAGTTTCCATGGTTAGTGCTAAACTTCCTCTGATACCAACTGTAACGCCCTAACCCTAGTTACCCAGATTCAGTGCGTTATTTTAATACATTGGCATGATTACAAGGAGTTAAGTCCCGAAGGACTGATCGGTTTATCAGTCCTGGAAAATAGATTACATACATGAATGTTACATTATACTTCATAACATTAAAAAAACAACATAAATAATTTATCACGAACGCCATTATTCCCTTGGCTTAACCCATCATATCAATCACTATACACTTCTTGGAATCCTGGGAAAAATAAAACATAGAAATAGGTGAGATCAGATGCTCAGTAATGATAAAAACATAGCGGAAACATTCATAAATAAGCATAAAAATTTAAGGAAATGTATAACTAAAACAAAGGACTTCTAAACTTGAACTTCAGCATAATATGGCAAAAATAAAATGAAGTAACCCCATTTACTTATTCACATGGATATTCTACTAGTAGAATAATCACATGAAATATCACTAACCACTTTCATAATGATGGAATGCATAATGCCGAACTTTAATTTCTGTGTCAAGGCCTCGTGCCAAGAACTAAGGTATTACTATAACTGGAACCCAACCCGAAGAGCCTTTGTAACCAGAGTCCAACCCGGAGTTCCTCTAATAACCGGACACCAACCTGGAGTGCCTATAATAACCGGACACCAACCAGGAGTGCCTCTAATAACCGGACACCAACCAGGAGTGCCTCTAATAACCGGACACCAACCCAGAGGGTCTGCTGTAACCGGACCCCAACCCAGAGGGCTTACTTTTACCTGTCCCCAACCTGGAACATACTAGTCCAACACATTCATCTTATGAAGTGGATGAAATATAAAATTAACATTTGTATTAAAACTAGCATACAAAATTCCAAAACATTAATCATAACCATTAATGGAATAAAAATAAATCATTCATAGTCAAAAATATCACAAAACCTTAAATACCATATGAAAGATTTGTATAATAATAAATCAACTTCAAACAGCTGTAAAATTTATCAAAGGATGTTGACATAGATTAAATAAAAACTATTTGAGAGAAATATCTCTTTTCTGAAATCATTTAAAAGTCACATAATTATAGAGAAAACCTTTATTTTGAAAATACCTTTATAAGTTTTTAAAGGAAGCTTCAAAGTTGTAATAACGAAGGAGAATAACTGCACCCACCATATAAGTTAAAAAAAGACATTCATACGTTATTTTTTTTCAAAAAGGTTAAAGAGTAACTTGTTTCGAAAATGATGGAAGGATTCCTTTCAAAGCATATAAAGTCAAATAAGGGTGAAAATAACTTTAACCCATTGTCTATTAAATATTAAAAATATTTTGAAAGACATCATTAAAAAACATGGATGTGGATGATAAAGAGGTCCTAGTAGATACTTATGTAAAAACAACCTCAGATAATAAAGAGATTGTGAAATTAACCCTTACCAATTTGGTAACTAAAGAAACATACACCCCTTGAAAGAGGTATCGTACAATGAATATGTAAATACACATAAATTAATGTGTATTACACAAAGAATACAATTATGGGCAGTAAATACACCACAAAAAAGGTAATAGTGGCAATATGGCATGAATCTCACTGGATTAAGGAGTGAGATGAAAACCCCTTACCTTGCACTTTCCTTTAGTAGAGGGTACGTTTAGCCTTCTCTTCTTCGGGTTATTCCTTTTGATTTTATCAAAAGGGTACCTTAGGTTGGATTTCTGATTAAACTAAGGCCTCTAGGTTGTATTGAGGGAAGTTGAGAGAGTATTTTGGCAGGATTTGGATGATCCAAAAGGCTTTGAAGGTTAGAATTAATGAGAAGGGGGAGTGCCCTTTTATAAGAGGGGTGAGGGGAACCTTTGGAAAAGCTAGAAATTTTATTTTATAATAAATTCATAATCAGTTTCTAATGGATCCAAAGTGTATTATTTAAATGTTAAGGTGGGGATAGGTCAATAACCACTCAACCAACAGGATTTAGATAGGTTTGGGTTACTATTTTTATGACAACCCTGCTTTTTATTACAACTTAAGCATGCTTTATCACATAAAACTTCACTTGATACAACAAATAAGATCGAGGGGTTTAGTGTATTTGGGGCTTAGGATCATTACATAAAAACTTTAAACTTGAAATAAAACATCAATATTGAAAACTTCCTTTACATGACCACTACATTCCTTCGTACTTAGAATTGCAGGGGATAACCTGAGGACATACATAAGAAAAGGGTGAGCTATAAATCCCAGTAAGGGAGTACACAATGAATAACATGAGGAGTACAA